>OY728145.1:1673340245-1674580870 GCA_963277665.1 Viscum album
CAACGCGGCCAGCCAAGAACCGGCCACCCTGCTACCATTGTGCCGCCCACTGCCACTGCGGTTGGCCAATGTCAGCCACCGCCGTTTCCCGCCAGTGCCAGTCGCCGGCACTACCGCTCCATTGTCGCGCTAACGAATCTTCCACGGGCCACTGGGTGAGCTCTAATGGTTCGTTTTCCCTTCTGAATGCGTCTACGGTCCTCTCGGGATGCATCCATCACTATGTGGCTCCCGTATTCATGTTGTTGCCATGTTGTAAATTCATCCCCAATGAACGATACAAATACTAGGGAAATGGGGGTTCCGAACCTTGTTTGTTTGGCCCGCACCCACCACGTTAGCATTATAACAAGAGAGACTAATTAATACATCATGTAAAAATAATGTTATACCCTATTGATCACTCATGAAATTACTCATGATTCATGAATTCAGAGAAAAAAAAACAATTCTCATAAATTTAAATATAAACAACCCCTATGTCAGAAACGGAAAAGACGTCGCGGCTTGCGGAAGAAGAATTCATGTATGATGTAGTCGCTGGCATTTGTTGATATCGGATCGATTCCTTCAATGCTGTTATTCAATCCTACATTCATCGTTGGTGTATGATGTCATAGTACATCACCAGATCTTCCTCTCTTTCATGTCAAAAACCCAAGCTCGAGCCTCATTTAAATAGAGGGGATGAATTATTAATGTATTGAGATATTAATGAGTTTCATTAATGAATGAACCTCTTAATCTCAACAATGGGGTTACAAACTGAAGAGTTATGCCAGTAAATGGCTTGACAACAAAGCAGTTCTTCCACTTCCAATCAACCAATGGTAGAAAATAAAATAAAAAATTTTATGTTATTTTATTATTCTTTTAAAAGAATAAAAACAAACTTTTTCACCCAACCTACAGCGGTCGAAGTTAAGTCTCCATTAAATGAATACTAGTGATGCAGATTGAACGATTCCCTTTGAATTTTAATTTGAGAATCGGTTCAAAAGATAAAAATCCCCCCCCCCCGCACATTTACTGAATGCACCTTAAAAATGATCAGAAACTCCATTGCGGGCACACCGGGCCTCAGAATCAAGCACTGTTAATTTTCAAAGACTCGTAATAATCACAAATAATTTTAAGAAAATTTTATATGGAATTTCCAGGTCTCTACATTCTCCCCACCTTTAGTCTTTTCGTCCATGAAAGCTATATAAAAACTAGAAGAACAAATAGGGGAACTAAGTACGTATCTGAGCCTCCTGCTAGTAGGTGCTCCCTTGGAGGTTCCCATGCTATGAATGAACTCACACCAGAGGAATTGAACACCCAAAAAGTACCCACTCCTGTTAATCCCCAATCTCCACCATGAACTCCACAAACATCGCCCCATCAATGATGTCCAGTTCACCCTAGTTTTTAACATGCGGTGGATCATTCATGTACCTTCTCAACTATGAAACATGTAAAAAATTATTCACACGGTGTATCTATGGGGGAAGAACTCGATAGTATTCCACCTAACCTACTCTAATGAAGATACTGAAAGGTCCGATAATCCTCATAGAATCTTGTTGCCCCGGCCAAAACTCCGTAATCCTCGTCGGAGTGATACCTGTAGGAAGAGATGGCCTCCCTCCTTAAACTCTAAGGGTCTCCATATCATGTCAGCATAAGGCTTCTTCCAACTCTGTGTAGTCCTCATCATTTCTTGTATGATTTGTGCCTTCTCTGTGGTAGCACGTACCAACTCTGGACCCATAATTGCTAACTCCCCAGGTTCTTTCCAACATAGGGGTGATATACAAGGTCGCCCATACAGGTCTTCAAACGGTGCCATACCGATGGTGGATTGATAATTTTTTTTTAATATAACTCCCCCAGTGGAAGGTGTTCCTCCCAAATGCATCCAAAATAAAGGACATAAGAAAAAAGCATGTCCTCAAGTGTCTTTATGGTCTGCTCCATCTGCCTATCTGTCTGAGGATGGAAGGTGGTTGTCAAATGTAGTTGATTCCCAAACGCTTCCTATAATCACTTCCACAAGTGGGATGTAAAATGATCAACATGATCTGATATGATCGATGTTGGAACCCTGTGATTCTGTACAATATTTTTTATGTAGAGATGTTTCATTCTCTACACTGATTCCTGCTCTCAGATGGTAGCGAGTGGGCCAACTTAGTGAGTCATTCAACGATCACCTCGATGGAATCATAGCCCATAGTCGTGTGTGGTATCCCTGTCACAAAGTCCATGTATATACCATCACACTTCCACTCTGGTACCTCAAGTGGATGAACTAAACCTTCTGGTACCTGATTCTTGGCCTTCACTTGCCTAAAAGTGAGGCATTTCGATACAAAATCTTCCACTTCTTTCTTCCTCCCTGGCCCCCAGTACTGATGCCAGAGGTATTGGTACATCTTTTCCACACCAGGATGTAACAAAAAAGGGGATGTATTAAAATAGATCAACACCTCCTCCCATATCATCACTGGTACCATAGTGTGTCATCTAAATATGATGACATGCTCCCCACGTATAGAAATCCATCATGACCTTGTCCTGAGGATACCTGAGCACATCAGGACCCACAATCTATGTCCCCAAACTATACCTACCCGAATCACTGAAGGAGTGAGGGAGTAACCATAATAGAATGGAGGCAATCTGCTCCATCACTATCCACGAATGATAACTGCAACACAGATAGCTGCTCAACCAACTCACTCAGCAACTTTGACCAGAACTCCTGCTGGGTGTTTCTGCTACTACGTTCCCATTCCGAGGAGTTTAGACTATATCAAAGTCGTAGTCCTTGAGGGACTCTATCCCTCATCACTATCTCATGTTTAGGTCCTTCTGTGAGAAGATATACTTGAGACTCTTGTGATCAGAGTAGACTGTAAAACGTTTACCCATGAAGTAGTGGTGCCACATATTTAGCACAATGACCATTGATGATGACTCCAGGTCATGGTTAGCATAGTTCTTCTTATATTGTATCAACTACCATGTGTTGTAGGTGATCAACGCTTGCTACTGCATCAAGAAACAACCTAGTCCAGTTCCTGATGTGTCGTAGTAAACTACATACCCAATGCCTTTTTCTAGTAGCCTCAAGATGGGGGCTCTGACCAGTCTATGCCTTGGCTCTTGAAAAGTCAACTCACATCTCTCCATCCACATGAAGTAATGTCCCATATTTTTCAAAGCTTAAAACGGTGTTGAAACTCTAGAAAAGTCAGGTACGAATATACGGTAGTACCCATCCAATCCCAGAATACTACGCACCTCAGCTACACTCCTGGGTGGATCCCAAACAAGCACTGCCTCTATCATTTCTGAATCCTCTACTACTCTAGCCTCCAAGATAACGTTCCCTAGGAAGTTTAAATACAGTTTCTATAACTAGAACTTCGAGAGATTTCCATAAAGTTAGTTCTCTCATAGTGTATCCGAAACTATCTATAGATGGGTGGCATTCTCCTCCAATGGAATCGAGTATATCTAGATGTCTTCAAACAAAACCACCATGGAGTGATCGAGGTAAGGATGGAAGATCTTATTCATGAGACCCATGAACACTGATGGAGGGTTAGTCATGCCGAAAGGCATCACCAAGTACTTGTAGTCGCCATACCGACATCAGAAGGTTGTATTTGGTACATCCTCATATCGTACCATGAGTTGATGATAGCCTGATATGAGGTATATCTTCAAAAACCATGGAGCTCCCTTCAGCTGATCTAAGTGATCATCAATCCTTGGGTGTGGATACTTGTTTTTCATGGTCACCTAGTGACGGCGCTGATAGTTCACACAAAGCCTCAGACTCCCATCTTCCTTATTGGAAAACAAAATTGGGGATGCCCATGGAGAAATATTGGGCCTTATGAAAACATTCTTTTGAAAGTCTGCCAACTGTTCCTGCGTCTCATGAAGCTCCATGGGACCCATCCGATATGGTGGTGTCGATATCGATTTAGTCCCGAGGTACTAGTCGATATAGAAGTATACCTATCTACAATGAGGTAGTCTCGGAACATCATCAAGAAGGACATCATCATACTGGTCCACCACTACATGATAACTCGGACTCCTCACGTCAACTGCTCTGAGGGTAAGGCTAGCCAACTGATGAGTGATCGGTTGCACCCTACTCTTATTAAGTCTATATTATGCTATAAAGGTTCTATTCCCACCGGTGAAGAAAAAAATGGTCCCATCCTGGAGGACACACTGTACTTTGCGCCTAAAATACTCAATCTAAGCATGGACAAAAGATAACCAGTCGATACCCAAGAAGACATCGTAAGGCCTCAAAACTGCTACTAGGAGATCCCATCCAAAGCTCTCGCCTCCATGACTAATCTCACACTGCCGACACCATTGTGTAATCCTAAAATCCTTTCCAGTAGGAGTATCTAAACATATGGATCGATCCATTAGATCTACCAAAATCTGCAAGCTATGAACAAGAGCAGTGGCAATGAAAGAGTGACTAGATCCTGTGTCTATAAATACTGAAAATATGGTGGAGTAGACATACATATTACCATGAATAATATATGGGGATTTGTGGTCATAGGCCTCAGCTACCTGATGCTGTGCTCATCCATGTCTTCCTGCTCCCTAAGGTCAGGGTGTACCACCTGGAGGTGGTGGATGTAGAACCTCAAATCACCATCCACTGCCTACTACACGACCTACTCGCCTACCATGTCTTCCACCCTACAAAACTCCTCGCTAAAATATCTACCTCTACCTAAATGGTCCCTTGACCGTCTAATGGTCATTGATATGGCGGGTTGAGCAGTCACAAGCCATGTGGCCCTGCCTGCCACATGTGAAGCACATTCAGCTCTTCTACTGGCCTGGTCTACCTTGTGAGATTTTCACCTCCGACTCTACGACCTGGGTTGTCCTATGGATGTTCTAGCCTTCTTAGTACTCTACATCATCTACCTATTTCCTACTACAAATGACTCGACTACCTATCGTCCAGTAGTGGCTCTCACTGTCAGTGCCTGGTGAGCTAAGAATCTCTCCACCAATAATTCTCACTCGAGCACTCCAGCCTGCTTCCGGATATTGAGCGAAATCCTCAACGATATGATCTCCCACCAGAGACCTTGCTCAATGGTCTGAGACCTAAATAAAGGTTGAAATACCATGTTAGTGGATTAGCTGATAGGTCAGCGAATCTCATCGAGTACTGGGATACTTCCAGGTTTCCCTACTATATGTGCAGTAGCTCCTGAATATGCACAGAGTGTAGTGTCACTGGAATGAACTCTTTCCTGAAGAGCCTCTCGAATTTCATCCAGGTGAGGGTCTTCTCATCGTGTAACTAGATTTTCAGGCTCCATGATCTCTCTGTTATGACCTGGAAGAATCTAGAAGCCAGGATCACCGTCTGATGTACTAGTGTCCCAACTAGGTGAAAAACTCGTGTCATAGCCTCCAGCCATTCCTCAGCTATCTGTGGATCTATCTATTTTAAAACTTTGGAGGCCTCTGCCGTAGGAACTCATGAAACGTGCTCAGTAATTGTGTATCGTCTTCTAGTGTGGAAAGTGGAAACTGATACCCAAAGGGTGGTGCTTCTGCTGGTGCACCACCCGAAGGTTCCATCACTATAAGAGGGCCCTACACCGAAGCCTCATCACTCGGTGGGCTGTCATCATCAACTCTCTATAGATTCCTGGCAAGCTTTCTTTGTGGAGGCATCCTGAAAATAAAAATGTGTTCCATGATCAATAAGTTATACCTGGTGAGCTGACTCAAAATAGATCAAAAGTACAAAATTTCCAAGACACACACAATCAGTGTTTTCATGTACTAAGTCAGAAATCATAATTTAGGGTCCTTGTGTATGGATTCGTCAGCCACCACACCAACACTAGACTCCCTAAACTGAAAACCACTCTTAAAAGGCTTAAACCTATTGCTTTATTGGAAATATTAGAGTTATAATGCTTCTATAGAACCTACTACTCTACTACCACTTTTTCATGACCCGTCCCTTGGGACTCGTGTTGTGACTACCCCAAGCTCGCCTTCCATAGGCCAGGGGTCGACGACTAGCACCGAAAAGGAATATCCATAAAAATGTGAAGAAATTTCCTCAAACCAGTACAAACACACAGTCCAAGAACACAAAAAGATGCAAACACGAATTAATGTTGTAGTAGTAAAGGTTTTTACAGAAAGTAAAGGGGCCGGAATAAAATCCCAACTAAAAATATACGACTACAATAGAAAACAGAAAACAACTCATAAGATTGTACACCAAGGATATTACCTGAAGGTTAGGTACAACTTGTCTCCACAGATCTCCACATTAACCAGTCACCTCCGTGTACCGCCTAGTCCTGGGTCCAATAATCTTATCTGATCTGCTCGTCATCTGCACAAGACACAAAAAGGTGTTAGCGAAGCCCATGCAGGGGTGAGTATAACAATACCCAATAGGGAATTCTATACCCCTGAAGGTCTCTTTGAATTCCACAAAGTAAAAAACACAAATCATGCTCTCAATCCCAATGCACAAAGAAAAATACTCAGTTCAAACTTGGTATAACTTAAGTACATAAGTTGAGATGATTAGTCGTATAGCTAGATCATCATATTTAGTCAATAGGCACTCCTGCTAACCCACAAAGGATTCGAACTTCCTAGGATCGATTGGTATCAACCTCCAATTCCCCACACATTATCAGTATGTGCTAACCCACACAGGATCACTGAGCACTGACCCACAAAGGATCTAACCCATACATGATTGGTATGCACTGACCCACATAGGATCGCTAAACACTAACCCACATAGGATCTGACCCACACAAGATCGGTGCTGACCCAAACAAGATCTCCAGGTGCTGACCCACACAGGATCGATCGATGCTGGCCCACATAGGATCGCTAGTTACTAACCTTCGCATGATCTGCCCCAAATATCCACCTCATAGACAACTGTTGGATTTCCGCACAATGAATGCTTGATTCTGGGAGAATCCGCTCCTCAATCCATCAGTCATATTTCAACTAGAACGAAGTCCCATGAAGAATTAACCTAAGGATTATCCATGGAATAAGGGTTCCAATGCAATAGGCGGCGTGTTAACCGGATTACTGGTCTATATGTTATGGTCATTTTAGTGTCGAGGACCCAGTTGGATTCAGGATCGATCCATTCCAGCCATACTCCAACATTCTCAAAAACTCAGGTGGAGTATCTAAAAAGAACCATCTCATTCCACAGATTTGGCAACATAGATAGTTCTTCAAAGAGAAGTATAGTTTATAAAAAATGTCTTTCTTAGGAATATTTGGTCTGAAAAAGGTTCGTTTCGGATTCGGCCCAACCCGTTTTGGGCCGACCCGACCCGATTTAGGTCCCACCTGAACCAGTTTGGCTGGCCTAAGTGGGATGGGCCATGGGCTTCGACCACTAAGTCATGGGCTTGGCCTGCTGGGCCACGGACCGGCCCGACGTGCCTCAGCTGTGCACGGACCGCTTGGCGGTTCGACCCGATGGCTGGCGTGGTCCACCAGAGGAGTGACCAGGGCAGGGGGGTGTCGCTCCCCCTTTTAGAATGGCTAAAAAGCTTTCTTCCTTTTGAAACAGAGGGTCCATGTGGGGCCGCTTCCTTCCCAGTGGGACCCGCGTGGCGTGGGTCCTCTTCACCTCTGTTGGGGCATCGAAGACGCTACCTCCTCCCCATGGTGCATGACGGCGCACCACCTTCCACTACCGCGGCTGGCTGAGAGCTAGATGCCCTACTGTCTTCGTGACTAGATGTCGCGGCTCCCCTTTGCGGCACATGAAAGTGCACCACCTGCTACCACCAAGGATGGTCGCCGTTGTCGCTCGTCGGCATTAGGCTCCGGAGCCTCTACGCTAGTGTCGTGACATTGCATCTTCTGCGGGCCACTCAGTGAGCTCCAGTGGTCTGTTTTCCCTTCCAAACGTCCCTACAGAACTCTAGGGTTTCTTCCATCAATGCGTGGCTCCCGGATTAACATTTCCACCATGTTGGGAATTAATCCCCAAATAATGAGACAAATATTGAAGTGGCGGAAGGTATGTGACTTTTCGTTTGGCCTCCGCCCTCTACATTACAATTATAACAAGTGAGAGTAATTAATACAACACGTAACAATAATGTGAAACCCCATTCAACACTCCCGTGATTCATTATTCTTCAAGAATGAGGAAAAGAAACAATTCTCATAAAATTAAATATAAAAAACCCTTACCTTAGAAATGGTTAAGATGTCAGGACTTGTGGAAGAAGAATTCACATTTGATGTAGTCTCCAATTTTTTTCAATCACTAATTGATTCCTCCAATGACGTCGTTCGAGCCTCCATTCTTCGTTGTAGGAAGATGTCATGGTACTTATCTAGGGGTTCCTCACATCCGTATCAAAAATTGAAGCCCGAGCCTCATTTAAATAGAGGGGAAGGGTGATTAAAGAAACTAATGATTAATGAGTTTCATTAATGATTGACCCTATTAATCTCAATGGTGGGGTTACAAACCAAAGATTCAAGCCATTAAATGGATTGAAAACTCAGTGGTCCCACCACTACCGCTCAATAATAATGGTAGAAAACAAAATAAAAAGTTTAATGTTATTTTCTTATTATTTTAAAATCCACAAAACTAAATTTTTTACCCAACCTACCATGGTTGAAGTTAATTATCCCTTAAGATAATCCATGCGTTGTGGATTCAATGGTTCCCTCTAATTTTTATTTCGAGCACTGGTTCAAAAGAAAAAAACATTGGCCGCACATTTACTAAAAATACCTTAAAAAAGTTCAAAATTTCATTCCCGGATCACTGGGCCGTGAAATCAAGCGCTGTTATTTTTCACAGACTCTTAAAAATCCCAAATAATTAGAAACTATTATATGGAATTTCTAAGTCTTTATGATATAAAATATCATGGATGTGTTTAATGAGAGTGAAATCCAGAAAATCACTACATGAGAATCATGATTTCATTAAAGTGATGTGTAAAGAATCATAATAATAATTTTTTAAAATTAAAACAATAATTAAAATGAAATTACTTGAAAAATAAGATTGAGGAGAAAATCCCATTCTTTCAGAGGGTGCTTGTAAAATTATGATAGGATCTTATTAACATTTTAGGAACACATTGGTTTGTATTTAGAGACTATAATGTTATATATATAATAACTTCTCATAAATATACACCACATAGAATTAAAATAATACATAAAAAATTATATAAACAAACAAAAAATGGTCATACTAGTATAGTGGCTTTGAAAACATGGAAGCATAAACACTAGTACTGAATTGAGAGACATTATCTCCCAAAAGGTTCTTCTTGACTATCACACTTAATATACATATAAAATATAATACATATCATCACAACATATGGAAGAAAATGTAAAATGGGGTAATATTAGATCCACTATATGGTTTAATAAATGGTTATGTTATTATAAACATGAGCATAGGAGTATTGGGACATGATCATGAAAATATAAGATCATACCCTGCATATTAAAGATAATAAATATGAATCATGGAAAAAATATTAGTAGTTCATAAGACATGAGTCCTAATTAAATAAAGAACATAATCTCTATAATCATAACATACTAAAAATCACGGAAGAATGCAAAAAAATATGAATATAAAACAACTTCCATAGTAGTCAAGGCATCACTGCCAATACCAACTTTGTGGTAGCGGTTCACTAACCATACCTTCTGGTAGTAATGGTTCACTCCCTTGAACATATTATTTGCATGAGTTAACTCCTCATTCCATCTTTTTAGTCATGGTTTACTCCCATTTCCATCTTAGAAGTCATTTCTCACTCACAAGACCATCTTATTATATCTCATGAGATATAAATCTTTACCCAATTTGTTGGAGGGAGATATAGGTCCCACCAATCTCATAATTAAATCATACATACACATTCCATAAGATAATTAAAAAACATGTCATAATACATGAAATGAAATGGGTATCATACCAATGTAATCATATCACAACTTTTGGAAAGAGATACATGTTTCATACTCATTTAATTTAAATAATAATATGTTAAAAGAAGATAATTTCCAAATCATATAACTTGTGAAAGATAAAAGAGTTTTATAAACCTCACGAAATCAAAACATAACCCATTAATCGAAATAATATTAATGCAAACATTGAATTATTTCACTATAAATGCATTATTGAAACCGATGGATGTTATATTAGAAGGGAAATAAATTTAATATATCTTTCAAAATCATTTCTTGAGTAAAATATCCTTTCTTCTTTGAAAAATTATTTTTAAATAATAACACCATTTCAAAAAATATTTCATTGAAAATAGAATTTAAAACATTTCATGGAAGTTTTGAAAATTATAAAACATTTTAAAATCATTTTTTCCATGAAAAAAGTAACAAAGGATCATCTAAAAAAAATTCGAAATAAAAACGATTTTCGAACG
Source organism: Viscum album (assembly GCA_963277665.1). NCBI lineage: Eukaryota > Viridiplantae > Streptophyta > Magnoliopsida > Santalales > Viscaceae > Viscum > Viscum album. The sequence continues at coordinate 1,673,350,748 of OY728145.1, forward strand.
AAGAGAGAAATATGGTTATATTTGTATTAAAAAAAATTATTAATTATCATAAGTACTTAAGTGTGAAAAAATGGTTCTAATAAATGGATATATATTTAATAACTACATAAGAAAACTCATGAGTTTTTTAAATAGATGGAATATAACATTTCATTAATGAAAGAATAATCATAAACAATCCTGATTAACGATGAGATTGTTTCAATAAAAACATACCACATGGTAACTTGGGATCACACTCATCATGTAAGTAATTGAAATTACATGAATCATTACATATCATGAAAATATTTATTTTCATTATATAACATTTAAAATTGAATTATATACACCATGAACATGAATTTCATTTCATAATTAAATATGTGTCTCAAAGAATGAAAATTAAGACAAAATTTTATTATCGATTTGGTAACTCTTGAATCATAAATCCCATTAAATAAAAATAATAGATTGGATATGTAAATACCCATAAATTTTACAATAATAATCACATAATAAATTAAATTGAAATATATACACCACACAAAATAAAATTTTGTTGAACATGACATGCATTTCAATGATACTAAAAGTGTGATGAAATTCCCTTACCTTGTTTCATGAATCTCCCTATATTCATACATAATACATGTATAAAAAATATATATTTATTATAAATATATCACATAACTATATTATTATATTTGATTCTATGTGTAGAATTATTTTGTATTTATATGACCCACTTGTTAATAATTAAATGTTAAGGGTTCCTTTCAGGTAATATCTGCATTGTTCTTCGCATGTGTCTTAATTTGTTATATCATTGGTCCATATAATTTTAACATTAATTATTAAATGTAAAACATTATATAAATATAAATTATTCTATGTATATGTGTAGTATAATAATTCATATAATATAGTAGATCCCAATGGAATACATCATTCATGGAGACGGTAGGTCATACGTATGCATGAACACCGTTTCAGTTTTATCTTAGTATTGAATGAATAAATGAAAAAGTCATATATATATATAATTATTCTATTATATTTATTATATCATATATATCATATATTTTTTTAATAAACCATCCTTAAAACATTTAATGTAGTGTGTGATCAAATTTCATTGCTTTAAGGGGGTGGTAGTCTATACTTCCTCAAAATAAATTGCTGTATTTACACAAAATGGAATGTATAAAGATTTGTGTTATAAAATGATTAATAAAGCTTAAATTAATAATAAATATAATATATAAAATATATAAATTTATTTTCTGTCATAATTCTCACCATGAGTTGTGGTAATGGAAAAATGAGCAATCATCATTTTGCGAGGTGGTAGTTCACTGTACACATAAACAGAATATATCTTACCCATTAGATGGATGTATGTGTAAGTGTAGTTAGAACCCTTATCATTAAGAAATAATATTATATTGATTATATTATTTTTCTATAAAAGAATGATATATGAAGAGTTCAGGGGGTGAATAATTGAAATAAAATAAATGAACATGAGGAATAACGTTTTATCTTATTCGGGTAACTACTTTTGGAATGCACCAAAGGGATCCCATGGAATTATTTCGTCTGAAGAAAATGTTTATATAATGATGATAGGTATTTTTAGGGGATATTTGGGAGGATCATGGTCATAAAAAAGTGGATTGAGAGGTGTGAGTAAGTGTAAGGGGAGGAGGCCTTTCTATAGTGGAGGAGGATTGGCGCTCTTGTAAATTTTTGGAAATGGAATTCCACCCACGTTTTTTCCATGTTCAGTGGATACACATATAGATCAAATTAGACCCAAGGGAGTATAGGGTCATAATATGGCCATACCATGGATCTATATCATCTGTCTAGGTTGTTTGGGCCATTGAGATTAATTTTTAGTAACTTGTAATGTTTATTCTTACCTTAATGGTTGTAATTAATTTCAACTACATTCACTAATACATTTGGGAAAAAATAATTTTATGACATTAAAAATTATAAAATAGGATGATTCCTAATATTTAATCAATTTTTCTAAATTTCAATCACATAAGTAGATGAAATTAATTTAAATTTAATCCTACAGTTGGGTCAACAATGGGGCTTTTAAAAGAAAAAACACTAAAAAGATTGCTATATTTTAATATTAAATTTAATAATGAAATTGATTACAATGATTAACATTTGGTTAATTTATAAAAATACATTTTAATTACATTTGAAAACAATTTGAAATAAAATTTATCCTTATTAATAAATTAGACAAAAATGTAGTTTTGAATAATAATCCGGTAATTTTCATTATTCATCCGAAAAAGACATTTTTCAGAAACAAAATTCACCCGAAGATAAATTAAAAATTATAAATACCAAAGGGATGTTTATTATATCAAATTAAGTTTAAAAGTGCGTCTAAAATAAATTTTATTGTTTTTCACATAAGGAAGTGAAAAGAAGTTTATTTGAGGAAATATTATTTTTAGACAAAAAATCCTTCACGAAATATTATATCATTCATTAGAAATATTTTTTATTAATATAAAAAAATTATAAAAATATCTTAACATTATTTATTACTATTCATATTATTATCTTTAACAATTAGGTTATAATTTTCTCTTTAAAATAATTATAAAAAAATCTTTTTCATAAAAACATAGTGTTGCATGTAATATACACTAAGTCATTGTTGTGTGTAACGTATGACAAGTCATTATTATGTGTAAAATCCACCAAGAGAGTTCCATGTGAAATGAATGTTTGACTTAATTAAATGAAATATATCAACGAAATTTTCATTTATTTTAGAGAAAAATGGTCCATAAAAACATAGGATATTTTATTGTGTCCCCTTAAAATGAAAATTTCCCTCAAAATTTTTCATTCAGGTAAACTAATGAGGATTATTTTGATTCACAATATCCTCAATTTCCCATATATTTCCTATAACTGCCAATTTATCTACAAAACATTGACTAGTTAAGGAGTCTTGTTTTATAGAAATTTTCTCTGTACGATATGAAATTTCAACTGGTCGTTCCTTGTAAGAAAGGTCATGGTCTAGCAGTATAACCATTGAGTTCATTGCATGTAAAGATGTTGGTATTTACATCCTCATTAGAGATACATGGAACACATCAGGGAACTGATAATGATTTTGGGGAAGTTATAAGAGATAGGCTACCGTCCTGATACGATCAAAAATCACAAGCGGGTTGATATACCTAGAAATTAGTTTCTATTTATTCCTAAATATCATAAATTTCAAATAGGGTGATATTATTAAAAGAAAATTCTCACAAACTTAAAAATTATATATCATGAGTATAATTATCATCATAACTTTCCTACCGACATTGAGCTACCATGATATGTTGTTGAGTGGTTCTAACCATCTCGACCATTTATTTAGCGATCTCAGGTCCCAATAGCTTTCATTCCCCAACCTCATCCCAAAAAAATGGATCTCTACTACTCTTCATATAGAGGGATTAATAGGGTTCCATTTACATTCTTGGATGAAAAATATTGTGTAAATAAAACAAAACGGAAGGATGATGTTTATCCCAACCCCATTTTAAATCCAGATAACAAGATCTAATCATATCCTCTTGGGTTTGAATTGTTCTTTAAAACTAACCATATATATTCTGATGATATGTAGTGGTGAAAATCATTTTTTATCAAGGTCATACTGAAGACTTTTCTAGAACATTGTGGTAAACCTTAAATCTTGATTTGAGACACTATAATTTGGTACTCTATACAACCTTACCACTTTTTTAATATATATACTAGAATGCTGATCCATGGATACTTATTATCTGATAGTGATGATGTGTGTTGAATTTCTATGGTGATATACTACCACCCATATAATATTAATCTCTTTAGTGGTTTTGGGTGGTCAAATGAAAAAATCCATGGTTATGTTCTCACATTTACAGTTTACTATGACAAATGGATGAAACATACCATTTTAAAAAAAAATTTGCCTTAAATTTTTGGAATACCAATAATAGAGATATAGACTCTAAGATATATCTCTTAATGACATCCCACCAAAAGTATTCACTAATGTCCTTATAAATCCTCGTACATCTTTGATTAATAGTCAGTGATGAACTGTGATCTTTCTTTAATAACTCCTTCATCAAATTTGTTATGTAAGAGACACATACATTGTTTCTGAACCTTATCTTTCTATCCTAATCAAGGTAAATCTCAAGAACATTTATAATTTTATTTTTTATCTCTAATTATTACTTCTCCACCTCATTAATCATTACATATATATCGTTTTAAACCTTGATTAGGGAAAGATATGATTTTCCCCTTACTTCTAGACTTCTCGATCCAACCATCAAAAATCCAGAGATATTGGTTCTTTTTTGATCCTCATCATGGATATATATCATGATCATTTCAATTCAAATCATTTTCCACCTTGTTGACATCACCAGGGTCGTAATGCATTGAGAAGTAAATAAAGTTTATCAACTATAACCATCTTCTTTGGATCATGTTCGACTCCTTATGTGTGAATATATATTTTAAAATTTTATAATCTGTATATATATATATATATATCAAAATTTTCTCCTTAATGATAACCCCCACATATCATTAATCCTAAATTTACCACTGCTAACTCTAAATCATTATTTGGGTAACATTAGTCATGAATCTTTTAACACCATAAGATATAAGAGATAATCATGTTTCTATATACAGAACACATCCCAATCCCCTCATTGATGCATCACTATATATTAAAAACCATTGTCCACTATAGGTTAATGTAAGAACATGTGCATTGACTAACCATATCTTCAATTCCTTGAAATTTTCCTCACATTCCTATGTTTATAAGAACTTGACATCCTTTTGAGTTAAATTCGTCATAGTATTAGATTTTTTGGACAAATTTTCCACAAACCATCAATAATATCCATATAAATTAAGAAAGCAACAGATCTCTGTCTCCATGGTTGGTCTAGGCTGGAATTAATTTACCTCCATATTTAATGGATCTAATTCATTATGATCTATTGAGATTATGTTACCCAAAAATGAAACATTTTCTAGACCAAATTCAATCATTGTAAAAGTTTCATATAATGTCTCCTTCCTTCGTTTCTCTTTTAAAATTCTTAAGTAATATTCATGATCCTTATTTCAATTTGAATAGATAATATTATAATATATAAATACTACCACAAAGTGGTCAAGGTAATCTCTTAAGACACTATTCATTAAATCAATTAAGATAGAAAGTGAATTAGTAAGACCAAAATGCATCACTATATATTCATAGTGTCCATGACATACACCAATGTTATCTTGGGTATATCCTCTTTATTGAGCCATCATTGATGATATCTAGGAAACGTGAAAATATTTCAAAGTTATTTAGCTATGACTAGTTTATCAATAAAGAATTCAGTACAAGGAATGAGTTACTTATTCTTGATTGTAATCTTGTTAAAATCATGATAATAAATACATAGTTTTATTGATGAATCTTTCATCTCCACAAAGGGAACATGAGCACCCCATGATGACACACTTGGATGAATGAATTGATTTTCATGGTTTCCTTGAAGTTTATACCTCAATTCCTTCAACTCAATCAGGTCTATTCTATAAGGAGACATTGAAATTTTGTATGAAATCATGTATGAGTTCTATTAAGAAATCTACATCATATTTTGGTGTAAGGATAGTCAATTATTCTGAAATGATATCCAAAAATTCTCAAACAATATGAATTTCATCGATACCGATTTTCCCCTCAACCATGTGAGATAAAAAACCATTTATTTGGGAATTAATACCCATACACGGCATGTAATCTCCATAAGAAGTTCATATTTACCATCATATTGATTAATAATCATGAGAATCTTTGAAATATAAAACATAACTCTCTTCCATGAAAATTGATGTCGAATTAATGTAGAGAAAGAGAATCCATTCCTACGATGACATAAAATTCAATAAATTAAAAAATTACAATATTTTTAGGAAACATATTCCAATAAATTTCAACTAGAGAGGAATCATTGACATATGATTATATCATCATACTATTAAAGGTATACACTACTAATTACAAATCAATTTGTTTTTGTGCAATCTTAACACCCTTAGAAAATTCTTCAGATATGAAATTGTGGGTAGATCTAGAATCAAATATGACATTTGTAGTTCTAGAGTGTATGTTTAGTGTATCTTTTACCACTTACTAACCACACCCCTCATCTGAAATAGATACCACATGTTCTTTCACAATGTCCCAAGGCATACAAGGTTTTTAAGTCAATCATCTTCACCAACCCTTGGGTTTGGTAATTGGTTAGTGTAATGCCCATTCTCTTCACACTTGTAGCACTACATCGTGGTAGGTGCATTCTGTGTCAGTTTAACTCCATTCACACCATTTGATAACTTATTCCCATCACATTAGCAATAAAATTCCCAATGGACATCCCTTATACACATAAGAAATTTATTAGAACCCATAATAAAATTTCCACCATGATTCCTCCCACAAATAGAGCCTAAATGAAATCTCATATTCACCTCTTCATGGATTTTAGATTTTTCTTCAAACTCCATCTTTCTTTTATTTTCAAAACCATGAGATCTATACGTGACTCAAAACTCCATTTCAACTATTATTGTACACCACACAATGTCTTCATAGATATAAAAGTATAGTATTACTAAAAACCTTATGAGACATGTATTTAATCCACTGAATAATCTATCAATATTACATTTATGTTTGATGATAATTCTGAAATCATACCTCACAAGTCTCATGGAATTATCATCGTAGTTACAAATAGATTCATAATTCCTCTTCTTCATCTTAGGAAACATTTTTCCATATTGGTATATATAATCCATGGAATGTACTTACTAAAAAATATGTTCATTAAATCATCCAAATCCATGGATTCAATCTCATCTTGTTTCCTCCAATTCTTTATTAGTTTCTCCCATTAGTCTGCTTTTTCCTTCTACTTGATAAATATCCAGAATAACATTCACAAGTTCCAAAAATTTTAGAATGGATTATATCATTTGATATGTATTGAACCATTGTTTAGAAACAATTTTATTATAAGACCCTTAAAAATAAGTAGTATGCTTTCCCATGAATGACTCAACAAATGTTTTTCCCCTCACTTTCTAATTTTCACGTTGACTATGATTCATTTCATGAGAATGTTCTGTGATCATAGAAAAGAGTTGATAAATTCCATATCCCATAGAATTTGGTTGATCAGGAGTAAAATTGTTTCATTGTTCATCAGAATCACTATTAACATGGTTCCTCTATGTTCCACCCATTGACTAAATCCAAAATCATAGGGTAAGAAACAATTATCATAATAGGGAACCATATAATCATTAAAAGACTCTTATAGAATGTCAAAATTATAATTCCTTTCTTAATATATGAATCCTTTGGTTTTCTCAATGTTATTCAGATCCATATTATATTTTAATCCATCATGATGGTTTTTGAAGAGTATGAAAATTCTAAAAGCATATACCCATCGAGTGTCGAACAAGGAGTGCATCAAGGTCGTTGTCATGGACAAGATTACCTCGAGTCATATCTAAAACATCCTTCCAGAGTTTTTACTCCTAGGTAAATCTATGCTAGAGATATATTAACTTGTAGTATCAAAATAACTATTTAATTATATGGAACCACATAATCAAACCTTTACCAAAATTCCAAGATATTTACCAATAATTTATCTTATCCTTAGACACTTATGTAGACATTTCCTCATGATTCTCACTAATTTTTTCTCATCCTATATTAAAAAGGTTAACTATAAAATTTTTTATACAAAATATAGTGACCCTCACTTTTCATACGATAACATTAAATATCTTTTGTGGAATACATAAAACAATATAAAAACATAAACCCAAAGACCGTACAATTCAAGTGCCTTTGAAAACATGGAAACATAAACACTGGTATATAAGTGAGCTATAATATGCTCCACACGGTTATTATTAACTAGAATCATTTTCAGATTTATCAAAAATAATACATATCTTGATAACATAGGGATGTAAACATAAAAAAGGATGGGCTCATATTATTAGAAAGGGTAATCAAGAGAGACATGTAAATATAAACATGAGCATAGAGGTATGAAAGGGTGATAATTAAAATACAAGATCATAATCTATGTATCAAAGAACATAAAAATGAATATTGGCATAAATTTTCCCAGTTTAGAAGATATGAATCAGAAATAAATAAATAACATAATCCATTAAAGCATAACATAAGAAACAAACAAGGAACAATATGAAACACATAGGATTATAATCTGATTTATATTGAAGTCAGGGCATTGATTCCATAAAAATCTTGGTAATATGGGTTCACTTTCTGTACAAAATTGGTAGTCATGGTTCACTCCCCTTAGAATATTAGTAACATTAGTTCACCCTTCATACCATCATGTTAGCCATGGTTCGCTCCCGTGGCCAACTTAGTAGTCATGGTTTAATCCCATGACCATCTTAGTCAATCTCATGAAATGAAATGGGTATAATATACATGTAATCATATAACAACAAGTGGAAAAAGATACAGGTTTATTAACCATTTAATCAGAATAAAAACATGTGAAAATATGTGGGTTTCAAAACTATATAACCCATGAAATATATATGAGTTTCATTAAAATCAATCATTGAAACATATAAAATTAATTAAAAGGAAATGAATCGAAACAAGGAATCATTTCAATAGAAATTCATGAGTAACACCAATGGATTTCATTATATGTGGAAAATTTTTTTGATATATTTTTTAAAACATTTCTTGGGGAATATATATTTTCTTCTTTGAATAATGATTTATAAAACATAAGACCCTTTGGAAGACTTTTTCATGGACAATATAATTGAAAACCTAAAACTGAAGAATTGAGAACAATAAAACATTTTTAAAATATTGTTTCCCTAAAAATTTCCTTCAAGAATCATTTTAAAACATTTTTGAAATAAAATAGATTTTTTACCAATGATAGAATATGGTCAAATTTTTCATAAAAACATTTTTTTGATTTTAGTAAGTAACAAAGAGTAGGAAAATAGTACTAATACATGGATATATATTGAATATATATATGAGAATGAAACTTATGAGTTTTCCTGAGATATGAATCATAATATTTCATCAATATAAGAGTAATCATAAATAATCTATATTAACGATGAGATTGTTTCCATACACTCTTAACACAAGGTAACATGGGATTATACTATTCATGTAAGGAACTGAAATTAAATAAAGCATAATATATCTTTAAAATTAGTATAATCATGATATAACATATAAAATTTATGTTTATACACATCAAAAATAAATTTAGGTTCATAATAAAACATGTGTCTCAAAGAAGGAAAATTGAGACAATAATTTCATATTGATTTGGTAACTCTAGAAACATAAAACCCATGAATGAAAATTCATAGAAATGAAATGTGAATACCAAAAAATTAATGATTTATAATTATATAATACATTAATGTGAAGTATATTCACCACACAAAATAAAAGAGTGGTGAACATGGAATGTATCTAACAGATATAAAAATTGAGATTAAAATTCCCTTACATCATGTATTCACTCTCTTTGTATTCATAAAAAAATAATATTTAATAAATAAATGTTTATTATATATCTATAACATAACCATATTATTATATATAATACTATATGTGGTTTTATTATGACTTTATATTACCATTTTGTAAACAATTCTATACTAAGGTTTCACTTTGGGAAATATCCATTATATTCTTCACATGTGTCTTAATTTGTAATATCATTGAGAATTATACATTTATCATGATTTTAAGAATTTAAAACATGATATAAATATAATTTATATTAAATATATGTGTATTATTATAACACATAGAATATATAATTATAAAATGTAATACACTATTCATGGAGATGATAGACCATAAGTACATATGAATGTCGTTACAGTTTTATTATCGTATTGAATGAAAGCAGTAAAATTACACACACACACATATATATATATCATTATTAAATTATAATTATTATATCATATATATGATATAATTTCATTAAATCTATCCTTAATACATTAGATGTACTATGTGAACAGATCAAATCACTTTAAGGGGAAGCAGTCCACACTTTATTAAACGAAATTATAATATTTACACCAAATAAAAATTATAATGATTTTTGGTATAAATGACTACAAAAGCTTAAATAAATAATAAATATAATATATAACATATATAATTTTTTAAAAAAATAATTTCCATCATGATATCCAGTGAAGGAAAATGACCAATCATTGTTTTTCGAGGCAGTAGTTCACCATACACATAAATAGTATGTTCATTACTCAGTAGATGGATGTGTGTGTATTTGTAGGTAGATAACAGAGAATAAAAAAATACTATCATAATTATGATAATGGTTTTTTATTTAAACAATTAATAATAAGATTTTTAGGACCAAGTTGGATGGAGAAAGAAGTTTGAAGAGTTATCTTTTGCAGAGTGTTGTCTTTTGTTGTCAAAGAAGTTAAATCAAATCGCTTTATAAAGGACATAAAACTAGAATATGCATTGTGGCTATGTATTTCACAGAAATCATAAGTTATAAGAACATGTGATGCAAGCATTATTATGGAAAGGGGGAGAAATGATGATGCTAGTCATATGCAATTTTTATTTGAAGGAATGAAGCTACTGAAAGATAGGGAAGTTTTTGTACTTCCCATTGTAACTCTGATGATGCTAAATTTGATCTATCAAAGGATATATATCACGATAGTGGAGTCTGTGATGAATGATGAAGAATGGTTATGGGATATAGTTAAGAGAGAACTGAAAAATGAAGAGACAATCTGGAGCCGTCACAAAAGAACAGTTTAAGGTGGCACCGTTTTCCAGTGTTTTCCAAATTTTAGGTCACGGAAATCAAAAAATTGTTTATATTTTTGTGCGCAAGGTGTTATTTAAGGTCAGAACATCGAAAAATGGAAAAGTTATGGAGTGTGTGGAAATTTAGGCAAGTTGCGTGAAAAAATAATGCAGTGTTCAAAATAGTAGTGGGATGCGTAAAATATTAGCGGGATGTGTGAAATAGTATCTAGATGCACGAAATATCAGTGAGATGTGTGAAAAATAAATTTTTCACAAAATATTAGTAGGATCTGAGAAAAATAAAGCGGTGTGCAAAATATTGGCGTGGTGGATGAAATAGAGGAATGATGCTTTTTACGCAAAAGGTGTTTCAAGATCAGAAGTTGGAAAATTGGTAAAGGCATGTGGTATGAGAAAATTTGAAGCATTGCATGAAATATGATGTTGTGGGAATGAGTTTTTACGCACATGAAGAGGTTTTTATGGGCGGATTAGTGTTTTCCACACAGGGATTAAAAGGCCTATAAATACGAGGTGACCCCCACTCATTTAAATATGCACAAAACATAGATGAAATCCCGATCTCTAGTGTGTGTAAAATTTTATGCTATGTGAGTTGCGTGAAAAGAGGAAGGGTGCACAAAAAAGTGGGAAGCTGTGCAAAAAGTGGGAAGTTGCGCGGAAAAAGGAAGTTGCGCGAAAAGGGTATTTTGTTCCAAAAGTGAATTTTTACATCCAAGCCATTTGAATTGTGCACAAGAAACCCTAAAGGTTGCATAAAAAATTTGGGGTCTTCGCACATGTTCAGTTGTGCGTATGGGAGTTCTTTCCAGCTTCTGGGTAGGAAATTGAATATTTTTACTTCATAGAATACAATTGTTCAATCGTAAAGAAGCACCGAAATAATGTAATTCCTTATTTGTGCTAAGAGGGTTCCCACTTTATTGCAGATTTTTTTCCAAGTTCTACATGAGTGTAAGGGATTATCATACTCATTGTATTCCATATCAAAGGATTTTTTTCTAGTGGATTGTGTTGTACTGGATTATTTACGTACCATACCAAGGACGTATCTACTTTCGTTAAGTAGTGAACCTTGTAAATCTTGTGTTCATGTGCTTATGTGTGTTCAAAAAAGAAGAAACTCTTTAACAGGAGGGAAATGTTTTTTCAATTGTATGGAAACATAAAAAAATGATATCATTGATTCAACCCCACCCTCTATCAGTGATACTTGGATCCTGACTGGGAACTTCGAAGAGTTTATGGTTGGATAATTGAAATAAAATAAAATAATTTGGGGAATAATGTGACCTCTTATTTAGGTAACTCATTTTTGTTATAGAAAAGGGATTCCTTGGATTGGTTTCTCAAAAAGTGGAGTATTATATGATGAGGGTTGGGATTTCAATGATATATTTTTTAATATATTTTTCAAGAAATTTTTTCTTTATATGTGGGAGGAAGTGGTAGGAGAGGATACCTTTTTGTAGTGGAGGAGTGATACTCTTGTAAATTTTTGGAAGAGGAATTCCACGCATTTTTTCCAATGTCATGTGGGTCAAATAATGGAAAAAATTAGAAAAAATTGATAATATGTTCAATATACATCCATAAAATACCATTTTTACAAGTGTCTTGGTCATTTAGGCCTATAAGATTAATGTTTAATCCCATTTAAGCTTAATCTTTCCTTAATCATTGTAATTAGTTTTAATTAATATCACTGATGTTTTTTGGCCAAAAACATAGTTTCCATTGTTATACATTATAAATTAGGATGATTCAAAATATGGAATCCATTTTACAAATTTTAAATCAAATAAGTGGTATAAATTAATTAAAATTTAATCCTACAATCGAGTTGACAATGCTGGTATTTAATTAAAAAATGATCAAATGTTTGTTATGTTTTTATATTCTATTTCAATGTGAAATATATTCCAAATACCCAAATTGGGTTTATTTTTAAAATTTTATCAAATTATACGTATAAAAAAATTTAAAATATAATTTATCCTTAAAAATTAATTATAAAAATACACTTTTCTGAATTAAAATCTTGTATTTTTCACTATTCTTCAAAAAATGATGTTTCTTAGAAAAAACCAAAAAATAAACCTATGATAAATCAATCATTATAAATAAAAAATAAAGTTTATTTCATAAAATTAAATTTATTTGTGTGTCTAAATTTTAATTTTCTATTTTTTACAAAAGGACATTGAAAAAAGTTAATTGGAGAACATTGTATTTTTAAACATATAAGGACTTTACCAAATATTTTATCTTCAATAATAAATATGTTTTATTTATATAAAACCATTATAAAGAAAATTAATTTTTTTTATTAATATTCATTTTACTATGTTTAATTGATATGTTATAATTATCTCATTTAAATAATTTAAACCAAAAAAATATGTTTCATTGAAACTCAGTGTTCCATGTAACATACCCCACATTACTGTTATGTGTAATGTACACCAATTTAGTGTTTTATGTAGCATACACCATGATAGTTTCATGTGAAAGGAAAGTTTCAATTAGTTCATTACAATATATTAATGAAAATATAATTTTTTTCAGAAACAAACTTCCATAAAAAACAGGGGTTACATATGTGGATGAAGGTCATGATCATTGGGTATTGAGTTATGTTTAATGGGTGTTATGGAGTAACACTCTGATATATTTAAATAATGAAATTATGTTTGATTGAATATATGACATGTAATCTTGATCATAAATGAACCATAAAATAATTATTATTAGAAAGAAACTATTATAATATATGTTTTCAATATTAGGATATGAATTGTAATACAAAATCTATGAAATGTGTATAATGGTCCTACTCATTATAAATTTAATTATTAATGTTAAATAAATAACAATTTGCTTTTTATTAAGGAAATTTTATACATAAAGAATAGATTTTATTCAAAAATAATTTTTATTTCTTTTCGTGAGTGAATAATATAAATATTTTATACTAGAGTTAGAAATTTTATTTTATAAAAATTATATGTATATTTAATTAACCTTATCAATGTTACCTTAATGTGGTTTATTTATTTTTCATTAAATATTGATTTTCAATTAATAATGGAAAAAACTAATTTCTATTTTAAACCATATATTGTATTAATTTATTTACAAAGACAAATTATATTTTATGATATTTATTAAATTTAATTACTTTAGTTTTTTAAAAATAATCTACTAACATTCATTAAAATCAAAATAATAATTTAATTTTGATTAATAAAATATACTTATAAATTTGTTTTTTAGAAAACTACTTTTTGCCATGCGTTGGGACTTTAATATTAAATTAAATTCCACTAAATTTGTAAATTTATTTGATTATATGTATTCAATATTTAAATTATTTATAATTAATATATTTTAATTGGGTTAACTTACATTATCATCCTAATTATGAGTAAAAATAATATTGCATAGTTATGGTTAAAACCATTCTACATGGGGATTAAACTAAAGAGACAAGGGTTTTAATTACCTTAAAATTTGGTTTTACCTAGTTGGGTGAGTTTTTTGGCCAAATATGTGTCAACAAATTTAAATATGTTATTTTAAAACATTATTTGGAATTTAATAACCCGATCATTTCCATTTAGAATATAATTTATATTTCATTGAAATTTAAAACTATTTTTGGAAGTTTGAATTTAATAGAATGGTTAGAATATTTAATTCCATTTTGTTTTGATAAAAATATTAAAAAATTAGTTATTTATTATTTACCCATAAAACTAATATAAACTGAATTAATAATGGATTTGAAGATAAAAAAATTATTAGCCATATGTGGCGTATTTTCCAAAAAACAATTTATATGAATTTTTTTCTATTTATATTAAAATTAATTTATTCTAGATATATAATTTTAATTAAATAAAATGTTTTCCAATTTTTTAACCATCATATTCAATTTCTTTTTAAAATCACCTTTTATTGTTGGTATTATAATTATGTCTTCATTATAACTGTTTATGTTAACATGGTCATGGTTAAAATGAGTTTAATTTTTTTTTAACTAGAAGAGAAGGCTTAAAATGTTTTTAAAAATTGTCTAAATGTTACTCATTTTGTTTATTTTTACCCTATAAAATCATATATTTTATTGTAAGATGCCTTGGTGTAACTTGATAATATATATATATATATATATATATTATTTATTCATTTATGTAATTCTATGTGTTCCCTTATCCACACAAACAATGAAACCTCTTATCCTCTATTTATATAGATATTTTAACATAGTTTCATCCAATATATATTAAATTTTTTTATAAATAACTAAAAATTTAATATACATTTTTTATGAAAAAACCTTCCTATGAAAGCTCTATGTATAAACCTAATGAGGTTATCCAAATAACAATTATAGTTCTTAAATTTGTGCTTTTATTTTATTTCATCATAAAACTATAAAAAATATCATTCAATCATATTAATAAACAAACTAAAATATCATCTATATACTTATATTTCAATACATTATTTTCAAAACATATATCGACCATCTCTTCAATCAAATGCGAAATCAAACCATTGTTCATGTGCACATAAGAAAACAACATGAAAAAATCGATGTAATTCATTTCTCATCATCTCCTATCATAGATGGTTATAAAGATGGACTTAATGTATATATATTATATTTATGACATAAATATTTTTCTAAAATCCTAAAATGTCATGTATTTCATAACATTATATCCATTGAAAAATGCTAACTTCGCTTGACCTCCAAGAAGCGCTGTGATTTGTTTTTCAGTACTATACAACATGGATGGAATATATATAAGTTTATTTAAATATATAATAATATATTTTTGATATAATTAAAATTAAGGAAATAATAAGTTATACCTACCTTATTTACCTCATTCTATTTGATAATTTAAAGCATTACTCATACGTACGTATGACCTACATTGTCTATGATTGTGACGTTAATGAGTTTCCATTAACATATTTCATGATTGGTTTATAAGTATACAAAATGTATAAAAAATATAATTAATTACATATTTTTATTGATTAAATTATGTAATAATTACTTCTATTACCATATTCAACCTACTGATGTCATTTTGGACATATGAGTTAAATATCAACAAAAAACTGACACAAACATGATTTATAAGGTAAATGAATATAAAATAAAAAAAATTGAATAAAAATAATAATAAACATGATTGTGTTATTAAGTATGTAAATAATAAATATAATTTTATTATTTATTAATATGATTAACTTACATGTTGGCTTAAACTTTAGGTAAGAGATAATTAACCTTTAAATACTTATTTAAATTAAAAAAAGTAATTTTACATATCTTTTTCTTTTATGGGAATATTATTAAAATAATTTTATATATTTATATATGTGGACATAAGTGAATTATAAAGGAAATTTTATGTCACTTTTTAATTTCATCAAATGTTTTTTAAAAGGAATCATTTTATGAATTTTATACGGAATCTTTTGATTAAATGGGAAAATAAATATTCTATTTTAATGTATATAGTGTTAATATTTTTCCCCACTAATACAACCATTATTTCAATTTCTTATTACATTACATGAATCCATTTCTCCATAAAATAACAACCCTCATTTCATTTAAACTATAAATTTGTGAATAGTGATTTAAATTGAATAGATATTTTCTGATAGGAAACTGTTTTTTTAATGAAACAAACATTTTTATCAATATAATTGTGGATATGAAAGATTTAATGTTTTATTATTATATTATTGTTTATAGGAATTAGTATTTAGTAATGGTGTTCCTTATATAGATCATGATGATGGGATATATAGATATATCTCTCCAAAACATCGAGTAAAGGGAAATAGTTATATACTTATAGGTTTCCCCTTTTAGATTTTTGATATTATCCCAAGTGGCTATTCCATTTATAAGAGTTTTTAGAAGAGTGATGAGAATTATATCCCATGATATATATATATATATGTATTTCATAATATTTTTAATAATTTTTCATGTAAATCCTTTTATTTTCTAAGGTAAACTAATGATATTTTTTAAAAGGAATGGTTATACAATTTTTGGGAAAAAATGCATGTTATTGAGAAATTAATTTTCAAGGATTTTATATTTTTCTAATGAAACCCTCATGATTATAATTATTTATTTTATATTTTTTAATAAAGTGTTTTATGAATGTTCTTAGGAAAAAGTTGAGTTTATGTATCTGTTAATTATTATTTGAGATATATGTTTTTTTGTTATAAAGGTAAACTCACTTTTATAATATCATTAATTTAAACTGAACTAATAGGTTGCATTATTTATTTTTATATTTCCCTTATTATGGGTTTTTCCTCATACCGCATTTTGAAATATTTTTCATAGGGTTCTAAGAATGAGTACTGAAAATTATGATGAAAAGTTATGAATTGTGATAATATTTCATAAAATGAAAAATTGTTTTATATTAAAAGATTAATAGTGTGCAAAAAATAGATATTGAGTGGAATTTTCCACCTTTTTATGTAATATATTAATTTTTAAGGGTGATTACATAATTAACTAAATATATAAACATAAAATATCACTAATATTTATCGAAAATTAATTCATGTCTAACAAAACGATTTTAATGAATTTTTAAGTTTATTCTTCTTAGTTTGTATTCGAATAAATGTTTAGATAATATTTGACGTTAGTATTGGAAAAATTGATGAAAAAATTTGGTTTAGGTTTATGAAAATGAAAAAATTCTAATGATTAAATAAATTAGTGATTTTTTTGTCTAATTTCAACAAAATCAATGTCTAGATAATAGTTTGTGGATAATGTTATGGATCGTATTCACCTTTGGTGTAACATCTATGAAACATATCGATTTTGTATTAACATTATTATCATGGGTTCTTAATGAGGTGGATTGTGAATATTTACTAGGATAAACTCTCCTAGAGGATAATGATTTGGTTTATTCACATTATTTTTATGAACCATTATAATTAATGAGATGATAATACATATGTAAACCTGTTATAATCCATAGTAATATGGGATAATCGTTGTGTTTCATTTGCCGATAAGGCAATGGTTGATCATAAATTAATGTAATAGATACATCGTTTGAGGTTAATGTGGTGGGGATACATTGGGGAAAATTTATAGAGTTTCAATGTATATTTGATATTTTTTTCTATGTATTTAAACCTTATGTTTTACATATAAAAATTTTGTCTAAAAAAGAATTCATTTATGGTATTCATGAATAGGATTAATAGTATTGATAATTATTGGGATTTATATGATATTTTAGGTTTGGGTAACTATGTGTTATTTAAATATGTGAATAACTTATTTATTATATATAAAACCATGGGATAGAAATGATATTTAGGGATTATGTGATAAATGATATTTCAGAGGAAGAACATTATATTTTTAGGTAATATTATATGATGAATCCAAATGTAATATTATTTTATAAAATGTGTTTTTATTTTCTGAGTTGAGGTTTATTTATCTTTTGGAATAATAAATTATTTTAATGTTTCTTTATGATGATTTAGGTTATTTATTAAAATTATTATCATATTTCTAAGATTATATGTAAATATAATATAAATATTTTGGGTATATGACGTTTTATGTGACTAATATTGTTTTGAGTTAATTGTTAAATTAATCTAAGAACGTTATGTGATTATCTCCCTCTGATTTCTAGGTTGTAAACTTGCTATGTTTGGACGAGTTATTTATGTAATGTTTAAAATTTAAATTAGGTGTTATTATTAGTGCTTTAAGATTAATTATAATTTATTTATTTACGATATTGCCTTACTGTTTTAATAAAATTTTAATATTGGATATTTCTAAATATATGAGATATAAATTTATACTATTTTGAGGATTATATGACTCATTATTATATTATTTCAATACGTAATCTATGAGAAATTAATCTTGACTAAACATTGTTTGGAGAAAAAATGATATTTATTTGGAAACTAATCAAGGGATAAAATTATACTATTCATCTTACTATATATCATTTTGTTCATAGTCTACATGGTAAAGGAATTCCTGGAAACCAGGAAAAAATATTGAAAAATGATATCCTATTGCTTTAATTAATTTTTAATTTATGGTTTTTTTCAAACCTCATTGATTTATGGGTTTCTAGAACTAAATTTCCCATGATCAATCACTTTCTTGTAATAAATGTTCTTTATAACTCTCCAAAATCATTAGAAAATTATATTATTATTTCATGTCCATATTTTCAAATCCTAATAATGTTATCTGATTTGTAAACCTAGTAATGTTTTATTCTATGTTACCTTCATATTTTTCATTTCTTCTTCCAAAGAGGGTGCTTCATTGACCATTTCCATGATGTGGGGTTTCAAAAATGGTATTATCAAATGTCATACCCTTGACTATTGATGCTCAATATATAATCATGATTAATTGATTAATTGAAGTGAGTATAGGTAATACCCATATATTTTGAAAGAATTATAATCTGTTTGATATCATATATGACAAACAACAACATAATTTAATAAACCCAAGAATATTATTATTAAATTTGACTATCATAACCTAACCATTGAATTAGTGACCATAATTAGGAATTTCAAATTATATAAAAAACCTATAGTTAAATATCAGTAAAAATTTATTGATTACTTCAATGGAAATGAGAATTTAACTTCTAATAAAGGCATTTTATGGATGAAGTTTTTTTCTTTATATTTAACTTTTATGTGTTCTTATGAAAACAAAATACATTTATTTTTAAAAAATTTAATAAAAATTGTTTGATAAAAATTAAATTATTTTTGAAATAATCATATCAAAATTCACATATGGTGAATTGTTGTGATTTGTATAAAAAACTAATTTTTAGTTAATAGTGAAAAGTATTTCTTTTTATTAAAAAGTTAATATTTATTTCTTGTGTTTACCATGTCACATCCTCTTTAAATATAGTTTAAAATTTTAATTATTTATATTTTTATTAAACATAATAAAATTATTTTCATTGGAATAAAAATACTACATGTTTTTTATATAAAAAAATTTATACTTAAGTAGAAATGTTTCCGAAATACTACATTTCATCCCATTTTATGGGATTACTATTGAAACAATTTCTTCTAGTTCTATAAATTTATTATGATAAAAATGATTATCTACTTTAAATTAGAATATTTAAAATTATTTAACAAGTTCAACATAAACTTTTTTTTAATGAAGAGTATAAAAATATAAAACATGTTTTCATAGTTATGGTTAACACTATTTTGTTGAGGATTAAACTAAACAGATAAGGGTTTGAATCACATAAAAAATCCCATTAACCTATTGAAAGATTTTTTGACCAAATAAACAATTATGGAGTAAAATAATATATTTTAAAACATTATTTTTTTGGAACATCGTATTTATTCTTGATAAGTTATGATATATTTTATTCAAATTAAAATTTATTTTTGGTCATTATATATAATGTCATGGACAGAAGATTCAATTCAATTTTCCCATGATCAAAAATTATAAAAAAAATAATTTTATATTTGTTAACCAAATTAATTAATTCAAATAAATTTATTAATTTATTTCTCGGAAAAATTGATTTCAAACATAAATTAGATATTTTCCTATAAACTGTTATTGATGCATTTTCTATTTTAATATTAAAATTAATTCATTCTTCTTATATAATTATATCATGATAAAATGAATTAAAATTCATGAATCATCATGATAAAAAATATATATGTCCCCTTTTATTTTTGGTCTAAATTTTATGTTATCATGGTAAATAGTTATTTTATCATGGATAAGGTTAGAAAGTGTTCAAAATGTTTTAACAATGAGATCAAAAATAAAAAGTATTAAAAATGTGAATAAATGTGATTATTTGAGATTATTTAGATCATGTAAAGTATTATCTTTTAATTTTTTATTCCTTCGTGTTACTTGACTTGTTTTGATATATATATTATTTCATCATTTACGTAATTCCAAGTGAGTCCTTCCCCGTGGGTTTAAAAGGGAACTTACTCTTCTATATTATTCATAATTTTTGAGCACTCTAGTTTATAAAATAAATCAAAATATATTATCCTAACATCCCTAAAATTTTAATAGAGCGAATTGTATGAACAATAAACAATCTTTTGAATGATTTATTTATAAATCTGTAGAGGTATTCTAAAGAAGATATATAGTTCATGAATGAATAATTTCATTTTAGGTATTCTTATAAATAATTAAAATATTATTAATCCAAGATTAAATAATAACATAAATATATTAAATATAAATACATGTTATTATTATAATATAATTAACTATATACATCTTTTATTTAATCAAATTGAAATTGAAAGCATTGTTCGTGTATATGGAAGACTGCCACCTCACGAACATTGGTAGTTTATTTTATATAATTTCCTATCACTAAAGGTTGTAATGATTCATTTTATGTATATATATGATAATAATACCTTAATTATCATTTTATAATGATAATATATCATCTATTTTCAAAATGTTCTATCCATTGAAAAATGTTAACAATGATTGTGTGTAGGTATGGATTACATATGAGCATAATATAATCAAAATGTCTGAGGTGAAATTAATTTATTAATTAAAAAAATTAAATATGATAAAAAATTAAATAAAATGAATAATAAACTTAAATATCTTATCAAAACAGTAAACAATTAAAATCATGTTTATTATTTTAACATAAAAATAAATTATTGGTTGTTTCAATCTCTATGTAAGGGTCACATTAAATTAATAACATTTTGCTAAATGTATTAATGATTTATTTTATAAATAACTTCTTTCCAAGTACATATTATGAAAATATTTTTTTGGATATATTAATATAGACATACATTAATTATAAAGGGAATTTTTATCACTTTTTAATTTCATTCAATGGTCTTAAGGATAAATTTTTTATTTCTTAAGGAACATTTTAATAATAGAAAAAAGAAAGTTATATTTTAACATATATTGGGGCAATATTTTTTTATTCCACTACAAAAACAATTTAATGTTTTGACTTAATTAAATGATTACATTTTTTCTTCCAAAAAAACCAACCTCATTTTTTACTATTTTTATAATTTATTTAAAATTGAAATCTTATTTTTTATATATGAGAATTATTTTCTTAGTAGTAAAATGTATATTTTAATAATTGTGATGAAGAAAATGAAATATTTAATATGTAACAATTTTTTATGGTTCATGTGATTTTTTAATGGTGTTTTGTGATATTGATATAGATCAAGGAGTTTAGTGATCTTGATTCACCTATACATTTCATTATGTAAAAGGAAAAACATAATTGGTTATATGTTTCTCCTAAGAGATTACGGGAATTTATTGGGTAGGGTATTTCATTTGTATGTTTTAATAGAGTTATAGGAAAATGATTTACTAATTTACCTACAATAAATTTCTTTTCACACTAATGAGTCTTTAGGTAAATATTTTTATTTCACATGTAATGTAAACTATATTTTGTGTTAATGGACTGCATATACCATTTTTTGTACAAGGTATGTTTTTTGGAAAATGGTTTTCATAGATTCTCATGTTTTATAAATAAACCCACATTCTTATGATTTTCCATTTATATTTTCTTATGATTTTTTCTATAAAAACATTTTAAAAATAAAAATATTTTCACATTTAATTAAATGATTATTTGAGCAAAAATTTTATTATGTTAATGTAAAACTCTCTTTCATGATCTCATTATTTTAAATTTGAAAAAATATAGTCATTGTTTATATTTATAAGTTTTTTACTGATCATTTTGTTCTAAAATATCATTTTAAAAAAATCCTAGGAGTTTAAGTTTTATTATTGACAGTAATTAGATCAAGAAGATAATTTTTAAAAAAATTCTGGAAAATAGATCTATTTATTTCTTAAATGTTTTTTATTATGAGGTACACAGATGCAAAGTTAATGTGTCCAATTTTTGATGTAATATTTTATTTCAGAATAATGATCACCATATTCTCTAATCCACTAAACCTAAATGATATTTTGGAATGAAATAAAATAAAATATTCTTTAAGACATGAATTTTACACATTTTTTATGGTTGTATCATTATGTTGGGTGAATATTTATATTAAAAGAGAGAGTAATTATTTATAAATTTATATGTTTATGTTTTGGTCTCTATTTTTTAAATTAATCATAACCACAAACCATACTATAGACTTTTATCAGGAGATCCCCTAATGAGGATTGGTTTTTAATACATATTAGGTTATGAACCAAACACATTCAAATAATACCATTTTTTATGTGTATGTGAGTTATATTCATAAATAATTATCTTAAAAACCTCAAAATATAATTTATTTTGTACAGGGATCATTATAGGTTTTTTAAATTAATTAAATGACTTCAAAAAACATTATTTTAAACAAGAAATATATTTTTTAGCTTTTATTATCTCTATAGAATTTACTTCATCAATTTTGGTATATTATGATGTCATAATGCATACCTTATATACATATATACCAAATTTAATTTTCACCCAAAATTATTCTATCTTGGAAAATTATGAATAATCAACCATTGGATAATTTCAACATAAATATTTAAAAAATAGTACTTGTTTTAAGAATATAAATTTTAAAATGAATTAATTTATAATTTTAAATAAAAATCCATATTTACTATAACATACATGTTTTTACAACACCAGAAACTTTTTGTCACTTATAAAAATTACATTTGACAATAACAAATTACATTTTCCTTTTTATTTGAATAAGAATTATTTAATAAGAATATTTAATTACAGTGAAATTTATTTAAAAATTATGTAAATTTTCAAAAATAGTTCTTTAATTGAAACTAAATATTTCCTAAAGAAATATTTTCGATTATTTTTATCAAAATATAATATTTATTAAACACATTACATAATTATAATCTTATATATATATATATTATTAAGGAATTCCATATATATAATATATATTTTTTTAAAAAGCAAAATATAAATATCGTTACTAATATAATTTAGATACAGAACCCCTAATTACACCTGTGTACACCCAAAGAATAAGGGGTTTGATGGTTGTACTTTATTAGGGTGACTCAATGAATGTGGTTTGGGTCATGATATCAAGAATATAAAAACATTCCATAAACAATTTCAATCTTGTTCTAGTTGATGGATCTTTTCATGATAAATGTTTTAGCCTAGTGACAACATCTCTATTAGAAGCTCTTATAAATGAGATTTCAAATGATACAATCCAACTACTTGAGACCATAACTTTTTTCATTATGTATAAATTAGAATTTATCATAAGAATTAATGTATAATAAACCTAATATTGATAATAAAATGTATATATTTTCATCTATTATGATTCCAAACTTTCTTTTATGGTGTTCATAAAATAAAAAAAATATATAGTGCATGTGTTATCTATAAATACATTATCTAATAAAAAATATATTCATTTTAAATGGAATGTAATTTAAAAAATATTATGTCATTAAATTCTTCCCCATTTATAAATATTACCATATAAATTTTATTTTATACACTAAGAAAGGTGAGGGTACTTATTTTTCATTACAACATTTAGTTTAACTATTACCTTCTAAAATATGTGATCTTTCTAAAATACATTGACCACGTTTGTAGTCTTGTTTTATATAAAATCATCTCTATGATCTATTATATTTACCAAATACTACTAATATGAAATAAAATCCTCTAATGGTATTAAAATATGAATGATTACATGTAAGGGTTCTGGTATGTACTTCCTCATGAGGGATGCATAGAACACAACATGTAATTGAGATAGGCTTGGTTAGAGGTCTATTCAATAAGATGAAACTATAATGTGATATGGAATATCGAATAGGCTGATGTATCTAGGACTAATCTTTATATTATTCCCAAAATTCATAAATTTATTCAATGGTTATTTATAATGGAACACTTTATCACTAACAAAAAACTCTAGGGCTCATTTATTATTTTATGAAAATCATTTCTACTGATTTGGAATGTAATGGATATGATGTTTAAAGGTATGAAACATATTTTAAATATAATGGATATGATCAATTATCATTATTGTCTACTCTCTAACATCATCCAATAATATTTTAGTGATGAAACTCTTTCCCTATTGATCCAGATTAGGTGAAATTTGAATTTAATAATAGAAATAGTTATTATATACGAAATCCTCTATGGAAAGGTGCTATTCCCATCATCCTTGTAAATCCAAAGAATATAATATTAGAATATCCTCTAGAATATAAATTGTTGTTTTATACTATAAATATATTTAAGGGTTATATGTTGTACTAAAACTCAACATTTTATCTAAAAAATGATGAAGGGTTCTCTAAAAGATCAACTTAAAGATTTACTCTTGAGCATATACAATGGATAGTGGAAATTAGTTCAGTCTTACGACTTCAATTATATATATTATTTTGATTCAATGAATAGATAAATCTTCCATGATAATAATGAAATGAAAAAAACTTTTTAGGAGAGAAACTACCAACCAAATGGTGTAATTACCTTTAGATGTCATGGGGATTCTTATGAAAAAGGTTGATATTTTTCCCCATTTACATATAGGTATGGGATGTTGTCGTATCATACCCGTGTAATTATATTGTTCATCCTTTACTTGATGATATACCAAGAATTGAGATATTAGTTATCCAATAATCAATTTCATGTTTCCATAGTAGAAAAATTTCTATAGATAAGGAATAATCATAGTACATCTTAGATAAATAGTTAATTATGATCTATGGACATAATATAGAATTTTCCTCATTAGTTATGGTTTTTATGGGATGTAAATATGGGTTCCAAACCATATAACTCAATATTTTTCATTATTAAACTATATAATATTAGCAACTTTCTTCTATAGCTCCTTATCAATTTTTGGGGATCCTACTCATCTTATGAATGGATACCTAATAGGTTTTCTTATAATGTTCAGATGAAGTTCCCTTTATGTATGTCATGTCCATCCTTTTCATTTCCATGAAGATCAGATCCATTTTAATCACCAATATGGATTTGGTCATAGGTTCCTTTATACTTAAATCATATACTAATTTTTATTCCTTCCTAGAATGGTAATGGATTGAATCATCATAACACATTATCACGTATAACCACCTTAATTGTTTTATATTGATCTTGTTTTGTGTTGTTATATACCCAAGAATTTTACAATTAATTTTTATGTTAATATTTTCCATGATGAGATAATTTTTCAAAATAATAAATTTTAAGGACACTATATAAAATTCTTGATAACATTTTGGGTATTTGTGGTCATATATCATTAATTATAGGGTGGTATAGGCCATCAAATTGTCATTTTTCATGGTTACACAACCCAATATACTTTTCAAAAAATCACAGAAGATCATAAACTCGTCACCATTATTGGGTAAAATTGCTCATGTTTTAGTGATTATAATTTTATTAAATTATTTAAATATCCACTCAAATTAATCAATAAATACAAAAATCACTCCCATTTGACTCATCTTATTTAGTGGACATGAAAATCATTATAATTTTCTCACAATTTGACGATAATACATAGTGAATCGAAGTGAACTATTCATCTTCATAATATCTGTTGGTATAATAAATACTTCAATTAACATTATCTTTTATTTATGAATAGATATCTCTATACTGCTGATAGAATTCCCCCTAAGTTTTACATTCTCTTCAAACAAATTTCATTTACAATACATCAATAATAACCATTCATTTTACATTGTATTTAATACAACATTGAAATGATCTTCATGTTCCTACATTCTTATGGAGTAAATATGAATATGTTCTATAAATATTACCACATGTTTTCCAATATAAAGATTAATGTAACTATTAATGAAGTTCCATAAAAAATATGGAGCATTAAAGATTCAATTGGAATCACTATGGACTTACAATGCATGGTCCTTATACAAAAATATATGTTGGAGATATAAGGCTTTATAATATTTAAATGGAAATAACTTATCTAAATATGGAAATTAGATATGAACTAGGATCAACATAGATAATCAAAAATTTCGAATATGTCAACAAGTGGACACTTTATCATTATCTTTATTTTATTATTAGTAATCAAAATATAGGTGCTTTAACACATCCCACTACATGAAAAAGAGGATTAGTGCACCCCATAATGAATAAAATATTTGTATAAACACTTCATAAAGATTATCCTATTGTTTCTTCCTCATCTCACCATGTTCAATAGTGTCCACTCTATATAGAGTCATTCATATAAGAAACTCTCAGTGTATATGTTCAATTGAGATTATAACATTAGGGTTGGGGGAATACCACAAAATTATTCAAGAAACGTGTTAGCATATTCAATTAAAATAGTAATGTCATAGAGGAGGATATTTTCCATAGTCATAATCAATTGATCTATATAAGTATTATAATAAGGGAAAATATTAATTTTGTAGATAAGTATTCCTTGGGATATTCAACCTACTAAATGAAATTGTATCATATTGGAGGGTGACTCGTGATGCAGATGGTTATTTACTTCCTTTATAAGTTTATATCGTATATATGAAAGAAAATACAATCAATGCCCTAATATAATTGTATTAAATTAAATATATTATCACCTTCTTTATTCTGAAATTCATCCCACAAATATTGATCATGGATAAGTTATATGATTTGGAAGTAATAATTTACCTATTTATAATCATTACACATACCACAAAATTGATGTTTTGAAGTGGTATTTAAATAGTTATAAGAAACTTTTATGTACTGAGAGAATGATTATAAACAAACTTAAATATTAAATTCTCTATATCTGAATGAATAAATTGTGTATTTAACATAACTTCTTTGTTAGGATACACCTAAATAGATGGGATGGAATATGATTTACCTTTATATATAGGCCTTGGTTTTTTCATAGATTCTCATTAACAACCTTTTTCATAGTGTATTGGTTCACATGGTTTACCATTCCTTATAGTAAAAAAATTAGATAGTAGGATGAGGGTTCAATTGATAATTCTTCTCTTCTATCACATTAGTGGATTTTTCCCATTAGGAATCACTAGATGGATTCCCATCATTCCCACACAAAATTCATTTACTTATCCCCATCAATAAATTTATGGGAGATTCTTTCCACACATTTTATATGTTGGAATTTATAATTTCGTACCCCATGATATTTCTTTATTACTCTACAAGAATTAAACTCAATTTTCCTCTTCTAATATCTATTCCTATGAGATCTTTTGGATTCACTGATGTCCATTTAAATATTTAGTGAGCACAAGAGAATCAAATTGTAGCAATTAGAGGCTTCAATAACCATAAAATTTTATATATTATTTTTTCACCCACTAAATAACTAGTCAAAATTTATTTAGGGGTTAATGAAAATGTAGAAGGTTTATCATGATACTATTTGAAGCATTACGCACATGCCTTGATTTATAAGACATCCTTTTACATTAGGCACGTAAATTCCCTATGTATTTTAATTTGGGGTATGGGAGGAAAATTTCTATTCACAAAATTACTTTAATATATTATTCCCCATTTCATTTCATTATTTTTTGGGCATCGTATTCTTCTTCAGCATCCTCCATTAATCATATTATTCCTCCATATGTTAAATATAAAACTCAACCTTCTCCATATCAAATAAGTTAATCCAATAGATAATATTTTCAATGGATTTTATACCTTTTTAAATTGTTAATATATCAGGAGATCCACTTAAATTATGAGACCTTTTTCAAATTATGGTCTTAATTAAAACATTACCTTTCTTAGAGGGATATGGATGATCATCCTAATTAATGATTCTATAAGAAATTTGAGTTAATTAATAATGATTTTATGTTATGTTTTAAAATACCACACATATTGGGTTAGGACAATTATTTTTTAATTCATCATATTTCCCATCAGATTGCATTTTCCTTATTTCCTCCTATTTCATTACATTTAAAAAAATAAAGGACAATTAGGGACATAAATTTTCAAACTATTAATCATGTGAATAGAAAAACTCACCACTAAAGTGATGACCTATAAATCAAATGTAATATATGACATATTAATTTCCTATTTCAATATTTGTTATCCTTGGTCTATTTTCTGACATTAAATTTCATGGTAATTTTAGTTCCCTTTATAATTGTTTTTAAAAAACACATGATTACCCATATCATATCTTGTTGGAGTTTCGGAGTAGGTGTATAATATTAGTCATCTTTATTATGAATTGGGTGTATATCCACATAATAACAAATGTTCCATTTTATGGTTTATTACCACTATGTAAAAATATTTCATAACCACATCAACTTTAATGTATCAATACTGGGATATATTACCTCAAAAAACCAAGCACTCTATACTTTAGAGAATGTTAGGGATGATTTCCTATATTTTTCCTTTTCTCCCTGGCTTTCACTAAGTATTTATAGTACTAATAACTAAATTCAAATATAAAATTCTATGAATTCAACTGTAAAAACCCGTATCTTTTGTACCATTTAATTTTTTATTCATTACATATATATAAATATAATACAATCCCAAATGATCAGTAGCCCCAATGTCTTTGGGTTACTAGAAAAATATAACACTAATCGGAAAATGGGTATAATGAAATTAATTACAAACTCCAAAACATGCCCTTATATTCTATTAATATTCTAATACTAATCATGATAACCTAGGGAAGCATATATGAAAGGGGTGAACTATAAATCTTAATAAATAAATAATGAAGGATATCATGATGTAAAGAAACACATATGAGAAAAAGGAATAATATAGTTAGATAAAAAGGTAAAGAATCAAAATCATAATATTTGAATCAAAATATATATTGAAAACATAAAGTAACTATATTAATGTTCAAAATATATAAAACATATCATTATATTCTTATGTAACACCAAATATTTTAAAATAACACTATGTTCTATGGTGTACATGACACACAACCCTGAGCATAAATGAAACATGAAATGTTATTATATTTTCACCATTATAACATAAAAATTGACATAGAATATAGGAATGGGTGTAATATAATTATAAAATATATATAAGGGTCCTACTCAACACGTATTCATTGATAAATCTTATGAAATACGAACTCAATTTTCACTAAATCTATTTTATGCATCTAAAATATGTTTTAATCAAAAATATTATTAATGATTTTAAAAATATATTATAATTAATTTATGATACTTTTAAACAAAAAAAAATATTTCATTTTTTAAATCATCATATCATAAGTTGTTTTGGTGTAATTTTGGGGAATTTTCCGAAGTCATTGATTTTTCAGTGAAAAGTAAAATGCATAAATTTTAGTGAAACAATAATTAAATTTTATTAAAAATATCCAACATTATTTTAAATTAATCTTAATGTTACATAATACTTATTTAATTTTCTATAAATTAATTAATTACATTATAATAATTGTGTTACCTGATTTCTGTATAGGTTTCTTTTTTGGCCATAGAACACATTTTTCTAAAAACTAGTTTTCATTTAATTTTATGCATTTATATTATAAATTATTTATGGAACATAGTTTAATTAAATTTTATAAAATGGATTAAACTTTTTAAATCATCACATTTAAATTTGAAAAAATATGTCCCTTTTATTTTATTCCACTATGAATAATAACTGTGGAAAATATTTTTCTCCTTGAAAAGGGTAGATGAGTTAATTGAGGGTAATAATATTATTTTAAGGGATAAAAATAGAAACAAAATGTGAATTTAATTTATTGGATGAGGGTTTTTTAATTAGACTTATTATATTCAGTTTTATTGATATTTTCTTCCTTTTTTGTTTGAAAATGTCTTCTTATTATTTTACACAATGAAAAATATAAAATTTCTCTCTCTTAATTGTAAATTTAACTTAGTTGTTCACATAGGGATACAAATATGTTTTGAATGAATTATAGGATTTATATTGAGAATTTTGTTTTTATGATAACTATTTTTAATTATTTTATGACTAAATAAATAACAAAAAATACTTACACAAAGTTGTAAAATATCTTGTGCAATTACAAGAGAAATAATGAAAATGATTTTAAGGTCATTAAAATTAATATAATTTTGATTATTTATTAATATACGTGAATCTTTTGAAAAATATACATTTTTTGTGAAAAAAAATTATATTCAAATTCCATTTCTATATTTATGTCCTTAAAATTAAATTAAATGAATAGCGTCAAACAGCAATTAAGGTTATTTTATGAAAAACAGTTTTTTATATTATATAAAATTCATAAAAAACATGATATGGCCAATTTTTTTTAAATGGTGTAAAATGTCATCCCTTGATCATTTTTTAAAAAAAATCCTTAGAAGTAATTTTATAACCCTTTGAGAATGTAAATGATGTTACCATGGTTAAGGTTAAAAATGAAAAATTAAGGGGTTGATATAAATGGTGAGGGATAAAATGAAATATAAAAATTTCTACATATCTTTTAATTATGTAAATAACATTTACACATTATCAAATTACCCAGGTAATTTTGGAACTATTTGACATACTTTAGAAAAATTATTTTATGATATATCTTATATTTCCAAAAGATCTTATCTCTTACTTGAAAAATGACACCCTCAATCATCTCCAATATAAAAATAATTAAGTGTTTATTTTAGAAAATACCAAAAAAAATTCACTATTAAGACTAATACCACATCTTATATTCAGTAATTTTATCATAAAACATATAGTGTATGTTTTTTGAAAAAAAAATCCAAAAGTGGTTCTTTGAACAAGAGGTATTTTTCTTATTCGAGTGTTTTTATTTTATTTTTTGTACCTCCTTAATATTGTAATAAACCACACATAAATAATTACTATATTATCTTACATATATTGAAATTTTATTATTTTAATTTTATTGAATGTATCAATCTCGTCATCTATCAAATGGTAAATGAAACAGTCATTAATTTTTACAATGGACTACCCCTCTCAAACAGATGTAATTTATTTTCCATAGCCACCACTCAACTATTGTTATAATGATGGATTTAATGTATATATAAGATAATAATGAAAAATTAACGTTTTATGAAGATATTATATCATATATGTTCTTTTTTTCTCCATTTATTGAAAAATGATAACGTAT
Source organism: Viscum album (assembly GCA_963277665.1). NCBI lineage: Eukaryota > Viridiplantae > Streptophyta > Magnoliopsida > Santalales > Viscaceae > Viscum > Viscum album. The sequence goes on from OY728145.1 coordinate 1,673,383,011, forward strand.
GCATGTGCGTGGAATACCACCCCCATGAAGCGATTCAATTTTTTTCGTCACCTCATAATATGGATAAATATATTAGTATATTTAATGAGGAAATATGAAATTGATAGTGTAATCACTTATCATGTAGTAAAATATGTTATATAACTTCATTCCATTAGGTTTTATGAATAATGGAATTGTTTCTCATGGATTCATATGAACAATAGTCTACATGATTGTAAAATAATTCATCATTCACAATGATGTTACATAGTTATTTAATAATATTCAATTAATATATAAAAATTATAATTTTTTCATTGTAATTATTGTGGATATTATTGAATAATTAATAGTTTTACCATGGCCAACAAACATGAGTGGTTTTTGAAATTATGAACCGAACATCCTCAAAATGGTTCACATAAACATTATGAATTAATTAATTAAATATGTCTTAAAATAAAATATATGTTTATTTTACTATAAGGTAATATACATTTAAAGGGATTATATGAAATTAAATAATTCGAAATATTTTTATTATACATGAGATAAATAATAAACATGGTAATTTATACTCAAGTTAAGGGTCAATTTACCTTAAAAACACGATTTCAAATGTTTTAATGATGTATTTTATAATTCATTTTATTCAGTTAACATATTCTGCAAATTATTTTATTTATTTATTTATACATACATAAAGGAATTATAAATTATATTTTAGTTTTTTAAATTTTCTATCAATGGTTTTCAAATATAATCTTTTTTAGATATTTCTAACAGAACATAATCACAAAAAAAGTATAAGTAATATTATATTTTAATGTATACAATATAAATGGGTTTTCATTCAAACATAACCATTATATAATGTAAATAATACATTAAATAATGTTATTTTTATTCAATAATTCAAAACCATCCATCCATTGTATAATGAGATTTTAAAAAAAACAATTAAAGGAAACGTAAATTTTGATAACTAAAAATAATTTTTATGGGTGTAATGAATATTTTTATGAGTATAATGATTAAAATGAGAAATTAGGTGTGTTATTATTATTCTATAGTGTGTGTGAACTATTCATAACAAAGAGAAATCCTTATGTATCTCATGATGATGGATGATCCCGATATAGATCATGATGATGTGTGAGACCAATATAGATCTACAATGAATAAGGTAAAGGGATAATGTAAAAAATTTATAAGATTCATTATCTATATAATTTGAATTTACTGGGTAGGGAATTTGATTTGTATGAGTGATTGTATGAGTGATATTAAAATGGGGTCCAATGTTACCCACATTAATTTCAATATTCCTACTAATGAATTTATATGTAAATACTTTATATCAAAATGTAATCTATTGATATTTTATTTCTATGGAATTATTATGCCTTTTGGGTTAAACGAGTTATTTTTACGAAATAATTATCAACAGTTATCATATTTTTTAAAGACAGCATAATGATTATGATTTTTTACATTAATGTTTTTGATAACGAGTTTAATAGAATACTATAGGTAGTAAAGTGGATTACATGTGTATATAAATGATTATTTAAGATCATATTTTTTTATGAAAATAAAAAAGCTCACTTATACGTCCATAATATTTTGAAATAGACTAGTTGGATTACATTCATTTTATATATTTCCCTTAATGATATTTTTCTTTCAAATCCAATATTTTAATATGAATTTTTTCATATGAATTATTGATGATTAAAAAAATTAATAAAGAAAGATTTCAGCATATTGATGTAACCTTGAAAAAATAAAACATTTCTTTATACAGAACTTTTTTTGTGTCAAAAATGATATTTTTTGGAAAATCCACTTTGAAAAAGTATTTCTTAATTCTATAAGACAATGAAAAAAAATTATATGGGTATGAAAGTGATCCAATATTTACCTGGTAATGTTTTATGTTATTAAGTTTAAAATTATTGAAATATTTCTCTATCAAAGGCATAAATGTAATTCTTCAATTTTATCGACATATCTTAGATTGATGGTTACGGTCTATCACAATTGGTATTATATAAATGTTCATATAAAAGTGAATTTTTATACATTTCAACACAACTCAAAACTTATGGATCTCATCAAGGGTTTATAATATTATATTTGATCACATGTTCAAAGGAACAAACACACCTTTTAATTCTTATGTGATAGGATTTCAAATAAATTATTGATATTTTTTTGGATACGCTGTATCAGGATAGTGTATAAGTAACTGTTGATTGTATAATGTGGTTTAATGTAAATGATTATTTGGGAGGAATGTTATTAGATTTTTAGGGACATAAGTTAAAGTTTATAATATAACCATTGATGTGAAAACATTATTTATTAATGTAGTTGATAATATAATAAAGGATATAGTGTTATTTATTTTTGAAATGATCTTTTTTGAACCTTTGGTATTCTTGTGGTAATTTTTTGAGTTTAATATATTTTTTCATGATATAATTGTTTACTAAATTTAGATATTAGAATAACCTATGTTAACCATTTTATTTTTGGTTAATGTCATAGGATATGAGTAATGGTGTATTATGAATATTTAGATTTCGTGATCAATTAGAAGTTGATATTAGTTCTTCCAACATGAAAAATTCATCACGGATACTTATCATTTGGATAAAAGATTTATATTGTGGTGGAATGTGATGAAAGCTTAAAATTATACTTTTCATATAATAATATATCTCAATTATTTAGTCTATAGGGAAATGTAATTCATCAAAATATATGAAAATAATTTCATATAAAAATGATATCATATTAACTTCATTTAATTTGAATTTATGGTTTTTTATCACTCATTACTATTTTTTTCATTCTCCTTCTCAATATCATTCAATATATATATATCAATTATCTATATCACTTTAAATCATTATTTTAAAATTAAATCATACCTCCATGAAAATATTATTACTTCCCACTACTGTTATAATTTTTGATAACCTAATAATGTGTTTTTCTAGATGACATTTTTATATCACTTCACCTCCTTTCACCAAGAATTTTATGTTCCCTTATTATAATGTGTGTTTTCAATAATGGTATTTTCAAATATTAAAGGATTTATTACATTACAAATGTTCAAAAATTTATTACTCAATTTATTACATGGGGGAATTTAAAACCTCTATATTTTAATAGGACACTATTTTTATAGCGAATATGACACACAATATTGAGGTCAAATGAACTATGAAATAATATAGTTTTATGACTATTATGACATAAAAATTTTGTTGTAGGATATGTATAGTAGTTAACTAATTAATATATATATATATATATATATATATTTACTATACAATATAAACTTTTTGATTAATTCTACGGAAATTTCAACTCATTTTTCTATAAGATCATTTTATTCTCCAAAAATACATTTTCATCAAATATTATTTGTGTTTATTTTATTGAGAAAGTATTATATAAAATTATATAAACATTTAGAAAATATATTTGATAAAAAATGGTTTGATATTATAAATAATCATATCAAATTTATCTTAGGGTGAATTTTTGGGATTTGTCTATACAATTTTATATTTCAAGGAATAGTTAAAATACATATTTTTATAAAACTATGATCTCTTTTCACTGATAAGTATCATTGTTATTTGAGTCTAATATCAATGTAACCTAAGTATTATTTAAATAAATATATGATTATTAATTATATATGAAATTTTTATTCATAGTTTTGGTTTTAGTTCATATTTTATGTAAAAAATGAAGTTTTTCTAAAAATTGTTTTTCCTTGCATTTTACAGATTTATATTAAAACTGATTTCTTCCAAATCATAAATTGAATTTGGAAAAATCAATTAATTATTTCAATTAGTTTTTATATATTTCATAAATATTACCCTTTAATGTTTTGTCACTATTAATAGTAACCAGGGAATAAATTTTTCAACATTGTAATGGTAAATCAGATAGTCAATGATAAATAAATTATGATAAGGACAGAAAATAAGTCGGACAATTGAAAAAATTGTATTTAAAAAAAATAAAAAACTAATAAAATATTCAATATCAATGAAATTTTTTGAAAATTTTCATTAGATAATAATTACATATTTTAATTATTTAATGAAATATAAAAAATTTCACCGTCCTGCATTTAATTTTTTGTTATATCTTCAAATATAGTTAAAAAAAGTTTTCAACATTTCATAAAAGTGATTATGAGAATAATTTAATTGTTTATATTATTATAATTTATTATTAAATATTACTGAATAAATAATTACCTTAATTTCTTATGGAACACATGCATTGTTTTTTTAGAATCACTATAAAAATAAATTAGATGATATTGAGAACATTAAAATTAATATAAAATAGTGGAATTACTCATTTAAAAATAAATTGATAAATATAAAATATTATTATTGTAAATCATTATTTTAAAATTACACTACTATTTTAGTGGACCTGTCCCAAGTAACCCAAAGTTTATGTCTATATTATTACATCAGAATATTTTACAAAGACACATATCTTATATTGTAGAATAGTTTTGTAGTCCCGGTAAAATAGATTTATACCTGATTCCTATATTACATTTTAACACACATATTACAAAACAATTTTCTAGAATATAATTATTCCCCATAGTATTTCATTTTATATAATTCTTAGTATAATTATTGGATTCTTGAGAATAGAACCAAAATAAGGGTGACCTCAAATTCTCATTAAGTGTAACATAAAGTGTAAGATGTCATTAATAAATAAGGCACAAGAAATATATTAAGGTTGATATATTAACAAAAATTCCATTTAAAAAAACAGTAATATGATGATTAGACAATAAATAATATAGATTGAATAGTAGGTAATTTAACACAAATTACATTTAATCAATAACTTTACTATTATGAATATATAATTCCCAACAAAAATGGAATGATAAATAAATAAAAACACTTTCAAATAAATCAATAAACTAAGAATGGAAATGTATCCAAAGATAATATAATTATGAAAATATAATAGATGATTATAGATGAATTTTTAAGCATGAAAATTATTAATTATATTATTTCATGATCTTAGAATCATGATAAATTTATTTTTTATACCTTTCATAAGATCATTTAAAACTGATGTGCATGTATACACTATAAACCCATTCAACTAAGGAAATACAACTACTTCTTTTCTTAACACTACCAATGGATTCAGGGGATATATATTTTAATCCCTAATCATATATTCATGTTTAAGTAATTACTCACATAACAAATAATTTAATTAATTTATGAATAATATAACTTATTAATAATCATTTGTATTGAGTATGGAATACAAATTAACAATAACTTCACAAATCAGTCATATAAAATTCAATTTAATATAAATTATGTTATGATCACATATAATTTATGTAATAAGTATATCAACAAATAAAAAATATGGATATTTAGGGGGGATTTTATGTATAATGTTGACATCATAGCCAATATTTCAGGGGAATGTTGATGGATAAAAAATTAATCAAGTCATAGAAAGCTAGTACTTTCAATAATGAAAATAAACATAACCCATCCAAAGAAATAATTATGATGGAATAAATACAACATATCTCTAGTTAATAATATTTATAATGAAGGGTATATGAAATTGATAAATATAGATTTAATATAATGTTTTATTAAAAACATTCTTAGGGAAAATAAGAATTTCCATTTTAAAATATTATTTGTAACAAAAGGTTCACAAATTTTTTTTAGAAAAACATTACCATTAAAATAAAATTTGGAATATATAAATCAATATTCTATACAATGAATTAAAATTATGGTAGGAAATTTTGTACATTTTATACATGTTAAAATATACAATTTTCATATTTTTTGTAAAAGATAAACATGAATTTTTTCTAAAAATAAGATAAATATTACATTAAAAAAATGTTAAAAATTAAATTATGGGTAAAAATTTGTTTAATTTATCATTTGGATAATGTTAAAAGAATTTTTTAATCATTTTTTTAAAAATCATGGGTTTATATGAAAAAGGATATTCGACCGAAGAAAGAAATGATATTGTATTTTGTTAAAAAAAATCGAATATATTTAAGTACAAATACTAGAATAATGTTAATATTAATTTAAATAAACATAAATAAATAAATAAATATTATTATTTTATTATTTTATTATCCACTTATAAAACAATTTATAATGGAGAATCAACCATAAATACTCCTGATTAAAATGATATTGTAAATTAAATCATCATAAAGATCATATTATTGATTTCATAATTAATATATATATTATGTGTGTAACAACCCAAGATTTCATAGTACTTTATTTCTTCAAAGTAATTCAATAACTAGCACCACACGCAACACCAAGTTCACGCACACAATGACTTACCAAACTAGCTGTTCAAAAGATGTTATGAATAGTATTGACTGAATTTTGAACTTCATTTAAGACTTATAATTTTAGAATCAATATTATGAGTTTCTTAGACATAATGTAAGAACTAATTCATTTCTTTTAGATAATAGAATTATTTTTCAAAAAAATGCAATTTTGCCGCCTTTTAATGGTGAAAGCATGTTAAATCCAATATTTGAAACTTTTGTATATTCAATTTTACAAAATAATATTATTTATAATAATGACATTAGAATTTAGTTTCAATAAATTTTTGGTGTTTTTCTGATAACTTTCATATTTGGGTGAATAGTGAAAAATACTATATTTTAACTGAAAACAACTTTTTTAATAAAAATAATTTATATTGTAAAATTATACATTTTAATGGTTTATAAGTATAAATAGATTTTATTTTTACCATTTAATCCAATGTTGGTATTTTTAAGTAATTTTAATTTGAATTTAGACATAAACAACTGTCAATCTTTTAATAGTTATTATTTCTTAAAAAAAATACGACTTTTGGTTTTTACAATGAGAATTAATTTTTAATTAATAAATGTAACTTCTATGTTTTGAATTTAGTAAAATAGACTTCATTTTTGAATTTTTAATATCAAAATTAGCTTATGGTGAATTTTGGGTATTTTGATGAAAACATTCAATTTTTGATGAATAGTAAAAATCACTGAGTTATTGTTTAAAACCAAATTTTTATTTAAATTATTATATATTTTATTTAAATTTATTTTAGGTCAAAATAGAAACGTAATAAATATATAAGTTCAATGTAATTCATTAGAGTCATTTTATAAAATGTATATATATATAAATATTTTATTGAACTTTTTACCGTCTTTTACCCACCTCCTAGGAGCATTTGAAAATTTTCATAAAACATATTTTTTCCACTTTTTTGAATTGAATTTTAAAAATATGAGAGAAATGGTTGATATCAGTAAGCAAAATGTGGTTCAATAAGATAAAAATAATTTTTGCTGAATATCAACTTTTGACTTTTATTTACCACGGTTGAAAGTAAATACGGTAATTGAAGGTAAAAATTCTATTATTATTACCCTAACACATGTCCTAATTCTATTTGATAAGTTAAATTCCACCAAAAATATACTTATTAATAAAATATGATCCTTTAGGTCAACTTGGATTAGATTAGGACATATATTATTATTTAATATAAAGAAGAGTTAAAAGTGTTAAATTCAAGTTTCCATAACTAAATTTTTTTAACATACGGTTATACATAATATAAATTAGAAAATACATATTCATAATAAATATAAATAGATCTCATACATAATTATATTTTATTTATAATTTTTCCTCATTAAATAATTAAATTTATTTATGACACAATGATGATGCAGTAATTACCTTACTAATAAAATATTAAAATAATTGATATTATAAATACCCAAATAAATGTAATTTGAGACTTATGAAGAGTTAAAGTAATTTTATAGATTAATATGACATGTTACAGTTGATTTAATAAATTATTTTTTAATTATTCGTGATGTTATTATTTTAACAAAAAACAAATACCAAATAGTGTCAAAATTGACATAAAATAGTTTTTAAAACAAATATTATATTATTAATTGATATAATGGTCCTAAGAATCTAAGGTTCATCCAAACGACTTATATCATAATATATTTTACATTAATTAACCAATTAATGTTCTATTGTAATTTTATAGTACATTTATTAACCATATAATATAAAAATACAAAGAGACATGGTAAATGTCAAACTATTTAACTTAGAGTTAAATATAAAATGCTAGATTAATATGGTGGACTCAACCTGTATAAAAACTATTGGATGAGAGGTTTTTGACCCATAACTACCTTATCCTCTAAATAAATCATTTAGGAGATATTATAAACCTAAAATGATTTTATTATAAAATAATATTTCAAGCGTTCCCTAAAGTGACCCTCACCTCTCTTATAAAAGAGAACTTCCCCTTCTCTTAATTTCACACCTTAAAAGAATTTTGTCTCACCCAAACACTTCTCAAATATCCTCCCAACATTCCTCCCTTAATCCTAGAGGCCTTACTTTGGTCATAAAGCCAACCTAAGGAGCCCTTTTGATCAAATAAAAAGGAAGAATTCGAAGAGGAGGTAAATATTTCATCACCTCTTTCAAGTTATTTTCATCTACCACTTCCTCTTTCCTTGTTGTTTCCATTCTACAATAATAATTCCACTATCTTCTATATAATGTGATGTTATTGTAAAAATGGTACAACCATATTCATTATTCTATCCATCCTATAAATGACAAAGTCACCATACATGCATACAAACAGATTACCGTCTCCACGTCGTGCTGTAGTTTGTTATTTATACACTTCTTTGTTTGGATGGGTATAATAATGAGTATAACTAATGTAAATAACAAATATAACATGTTAATTATTATTTATATATGATATAACATCTAATTACATAATATTTCCCCTTCAATATAATGATATTGTCTCTCGTGCGTACGTACGGATTACCGTCTCCACGACGCGATGAGATTCATTTCCACGTTCAGCATTCAATGATGATTATAAAATATATATAATTAATAAGAATTTAATATATGACATAATAATTCTAAGGAGATATAATTATATATTTATATGTGAACTTACATATATCTTATTCTCTTAGTTCCGTTCAATACGATATGAAAACAGAAAAAACATTTATGAGTATGTACGGTATATCGTCTCCATAAACAGTGTTTTTCATTTCATACATATGTCTATTATACATATTTATTGTCACGAACCGTCCTCGGGCCCCGTGCCGTGACTACCCCAAGCCCGCCTTCCATAGGCCAGGGGCTGGCGACTAGCACCAAAGGCGTAAATCCTGATAACTGGGAAGTGCAAATCCCGATAACTGGGAAGGCATTGCCTTTATAAAAGTAAACAAAACACCACAGAGTACAAGTAGAAGTAAAACACTAAGTACAAAGAGAAGTTATGAATGGTAAATGGGCCAGAATACAAACCCAAATGAATGTACAACTAAAAATGAACAAAGTAAAATAGAAATAGACAACAGCTGGAAGGACGGAAGCGGCTCATGGGTCGTTCTCCTCGGATCCTACCTGAAGGGTAGGTATAGATAGCACAGCTCCTCGATCGTCCACCACGGATCCTACCTGAACGTTAGGTACACATAGCCTCCACAACGCTCTCGACCATCAACCTCCTCCGAGTGTCATCTCACCGTGAAGTCCACCTCCGGATACTGACTCGTCATGTTGTCCACCTCCGGGTACCGTCCAGTCCTCGAACACTCGGCCTCCGTCAGCACTGCCTGTCGTCTGCAACCAACACAATGAGGTGCGGGCATATCCTGTGTAGGGGTGAGTATAACGATACTCAGTAGGGACCCCGAGACCCTCAAGTTCTCACTAAAACCAACATGGATAACCAGAAAGAAGATCTCAACAGATGACCTCTACTTAGGTATATGCCCATACATATACCTAAGTTATCATGTAACCCATCTCAATCATGAGGAAATACAAGGATTATGAAATCAATGGATAACCACTACCTAGGTATATGCCCATACATATACCTAAGTTATCAAGTAATCCATCTCAATCATGAGAAAACACAAAGGGTCATAGACTCAGCTCAAACCAGGATTTTCATTATCGAAACCGTAACTGCTGAAGATCCCCGTCTCTGGAGTGTACAATGGTCATGTTACGTCTCTGAGGTACTGTTCACTAACCTAAGACTACTGAGGTACTCCTCCTGTCATGTACCGCGGGTCTGCGGCCAACTACCGGGCGATCCATCCGCTGTGGGTCTGTGGCCAAATACCGGGCGCTCTCCCTAATAGCCTACAGAGGTACTCCTCCTATCGACTACCACGGGTCTGTGGCAAACTACCGGGCACTCCGTCTGTCGTGGGTCCGTAGCCAAATACCGGGCGCTCCGTCCACTGGGCTAGTCGAGTCACTCTAAGTCGAGTCGGTCAAGCAGTCGCTAGGTCTCAGCGGGTTACACAGTCTCCGTACTCCATACGCTCATCTTTGGGAGGGTCCGCTCCATGAGCTACAGGTCAATACTCCAAGTATCACAAAGTCCCACGAAGAAGTATCACAAAGTACCACCTCGTCATAGGGGTATCAACGCAATAGATGGCGCGTCAATCGGACCCCCGGTCTGTGAGTTATTAGCCTTTTCGTCCTAGGGGACCGGTTGGTTTCGTGAGTGAACCAACCCGGCCGTATCTCAACTGTACCCCCAAACTATCATAGGGTATACTCATAGGGACCGTTTCTCAACGTGATCACCAACGTCGCTGACGGTTCGTCAAACGGACGTCTGGTCTGAAATATATCATCTTTTCCGTTCCAGGGGCCCAGTTGAATTTCGGGTACGATCCAACCCAGCCACTATCCAACAGCAACCAAAACTCAGGCAAAGAATGCTGAAAGTTCCGTCTCACTTAGAGGAATCTAACGAGACAGATGGCGCGTCAATCGGACGTTCGGTCTGTGAGTTATTGGCCTTTTTGTTCCAGGGGCCCGGTTGGTTTCGTGAGCAAACCAACCCGACCGCACTCTGATGGCATCTAATCCTCGAGCAGTGTAAGCCAAAAGATCTATCTTACTTAGAGGAATCCATCAAAGTCAACGGCACATCAATCAGATGTCCGGAGCTCAAGATATGAGCGTTTCCGCTCCGAGGGCCCCGTTGGTTTCGTATCCGAACCAACCCGGCCGAACCCAAAGTATTCCTAATCCTTGAGTATAATATACCGAAACTCCCGCCTCGTTCCATGGATCGCTACGCAACTAACGGTGCATCGATCAGAGGTCCGTAGCCCATGATATGGAAAAAAGATCAAAGAGGGTCTGAAAACGGGGGGTCTAGGCCCGGACCGACCCGGCCCGGCCGGCGCGGCCTAGCGTAAGCCGCGGAGCGGGGTGCGTGGCTCCCCCCCCCCCCCCCCCCCCTCGCCACTGATTGAAGCCGGCGGCGAACCGCCACCGCCTTCCGCGGACCACTGGACGCGCTCCGGTGGTCCGTTTCTCCTGCCGTCTTCGCCAACGGTCCTCCCAGGACCCTACCTTCACTGCGAAGGGATTCAAACGCCATAGCGGCCTGCTTCATCATCGTTCGTTGACCCGCACATCGGTAAACAAGATGCGGAGGGTTGTAGGGCCGTGTTTGTTCGGCCCGCCTCCTCCACATTAGGTGTTATCAATTGGAAAATAATAAACACATTGTTTTAATCATGACGAGGGTATAATTTAACCAAAATAAATTACACGAACACCTTACAATCAAATACCCACGCATGAGAGTTTAAAATTTTGATTGCACGACGTGACGACATCATGCATTCTTGCAGCTCGATCCCGCATGGCGTGACGATGTCGCGCATGCTTGCCGCTCGATCCCGCGCGGTGTGACGATGTCACGCATCCTTGTCGCTCGATCCGCAACAACAAGAAAAAAATATGGGAGGGGGACGGACGTGTTTGTGCGGTCTGGCCTCATCCCGTTAACTGATATCATGCAGTCCAAATAGACACGGATAAAAGAAGGAAGAGAATCACGTATAGAAATAACGTAAACCCCCTACCTCGAGCGTGGCTTGAACGAGGTTTTCGTCGCGGAGAAATTCGTCGTAGAGAAACGGTCACGGGAAGAGACGTCGCGGAAAGAGGATTCGAAGACATTGACGAAGATTGTCTGAGATGGAATGTCATCTCCCTTCCTTTGACATGGGAAGAAGAACGAAGGGTGGCGCGTCGCGGGTATGGCGTCGCGGTAAATAGTCTCCGAGGGCTTAGCGTTCTTCGTTGGGAATCGTTCATTCTTCGCGTTCTTCGTTGAAGATGAAGAAGATGATCTCCAAGCTCCTTGCCTTCTTTTTCCCCCAATTCCTCTCAGGAAACAAAGGAACTAACCCAAAATAAATTAAGCCACACTTAATTTATTAACTCAACATGTCTTTTGAAATTCAAGTGTTTGAATTTCAAAAACTCACATTAAACTCACTACATTAATTTCATAAGTTATTAACTTAAGTTAACGATAATAATGATGAGTTGAGGGGGTTAGAGGATATGAAGGGGTGGGGTCTGTATGGGACCAACCACCCTCATAACCTCCCAAGGGAGGTTGGGTAGTTACCCAACTTCCTTCCAAAGGATTAAACACATAGAGTAAAATAAAAATTGTTGTTAAATTTTTATTTTTAACTTCCAAATTTTTTATCAACTTCTCTCGAGTAAACGCAACTCTAGAATAGGAGTTCATAAGCAAAATCGGCACTGCGGTACCATCGGTGCCCTCGAAATTTGATTCCGAGCACCGGTTCAAAAGATAGGAATTCCCGCTCGTTCGTTTACTGAACGTACCCGAGCTAAACTTTGGAAAAAAATTCCGGGCACACCGGGCCTCGGAATCAAGTGCCATCAGAAACTGCGTTCTTGTAAAATCTCAATGAAAATTAAGAAAAAATTTCCCTTGAATTTTTATAGGTCGTTACATTACTCCCACCTCAGGGCTTTACGTCCTCGTAAAGCTACAACACAAACCAAGGATACAAAAATGGTACTGAGCACGCATATGAGCCTCCTGCTCTCATGTGCTCACCTGGAGGTTCCCGGACTGCCAGTGAAAGCGCACCCGAGGAATCATCCATTTACATAGGATCCGCTCCTTTCGATCCTCGATTCCCATTGGAACCTCCGTGAAAGACACCCCACCACCATTGTCTAGTTTCCCATGGTCGATGATGTGTGAAGGATCATGCACGTATCTCCTCAGTTATGATACATGGAAGTCGTCGTGCACCTGGTGCAGCTGAGGTGGATGGGTCAAGCGGTAAACCACCTCGCCTACACAGCTGAGGACCTATAAATGGTCCACTGAACCTCCGGGATAACTTTCCGCCTTGGCCACATCTCTGTAAACCTCGTCGAGGTGAAACCCGTATAAGGACGTGATCGTCATCCTCGAACTCTAGAGGCCTCCAATTCCTATCAGCATAAGGCTTTTATCATCCCTGTGCTGTCCTCATCCGTTCTTGGATGACCCGGACCTTCTCTAGTCACACAAGAGCTACTATGATTTCTCCTTTGCCGATAAGAGAAATCTGGTCTCATCTCCTGGATGAAACACATTCATTTTCTAATACAGTCAATCCTGACATGAATGATGCATTCATGCCATGGATGACGTCGTAAGGCCTCGACGTAACTACCAAGAGATCCAACAGTCACTCTCGCCTCCAAGGGCCGAGTCACACTGTTGGCATCAGTGTGAGGTCACTAGGTCTCCTCTAGTGGAAATCTCGAATTTGAGGGTCAAGTCAACAGTTTTAACCGGGACCTCTCAGTATCAACCAAAAAAATGGACAATAAAGAAAACATCACAAAGATAAGTGTCTTTTCATTATTGCAGCTCATAGTAAAAAGACACAAATGTAACAACAACAAAACTAGAAGCAACATGATCAATAGCCTCTAGGTCTAGAGCTAGTCTCGCTCCTGTCCATCTGCTTCCGGAGCTCCATGACCATAGGCCTCAACTTCCTGAAGCTAAGCTCTCCCATGTCCTCTTGTCCCCTGCGGTCAGGGTGGGCCTCCTGGTGGTGGTGGTGGCAATACCCCGAAGCATCGTCCACCTCCAGCTACATGGCCAGCTCCTCTTCCATGGCCGCCTGCTCCTTGCAGTCTGCCCTGATCGAACCTCTGCCTCTGCCAGGGAGGTTCTTAATTTACCTGTTGGTCATCTGCATGGCGGGTCGAACAGTCACGTGCCATGTGACCAATCCCACCACAGGAGTAACACTGTACACTCTCGGCCCAACTGGCTCTGACTCCACCCCAGTTCCCCACACAACTGAACCTGAGTTGTGCATTCGGCCACCGGTAGGTCTGGTCCTCTTGGACCTCTACGTCATATGTCTACTGTCTACTGCAGAAGACTCTGCCACAAGCCGGCTAGTGGTGGGTCGTGCTAATGGACACTGCTCAACAAGGAAACTCTTCACTAGGATGGATCTCTCCAACACCCTTGTCTGGGTTGAAATGCTGTGAGAAAAAACAGAGGGTCTAATCTCCCGCTTGTGCCCCTGATCGAAGGTTTGGGCTCTGAAGAACGGGTCCCGTACCATATCTGTGGAGTAGTGCGAGAGGTCTGTGAACCTCGCTGAATAATGTGCCACTGTCATGCTGCCCTGCCGCAGCTGAAGTAGCTCCTTTATACGCACTTCTGAAGGGTGGCTGGTACAAACTCTACCCGGAATAGGCTCTCGAAGTCTGCCCAAAGATGTGTTGCCTCGTTATGCATATGGAGCATCAGGCTCCACTATCTGCCTGCTGCTGCCCGAAGAAGGCTGGCAGAAAGGATCACCATGAAGTCTGCCGGCGTCCCCACTAGCCTGAAGACTCTCACCACATCCTCCAGCCAATCCTCAACCGCCTGCGGGTCCGTCTCTCCCCGGAACCTGGGTGGCCTCTGGCGCTGGAACTCGTGCAGTGCGCTCAAGCGATGCGCACCCTCTACTGCTGGGGATGGTGGTATCGGTGGCCCAATGGGTAGTAGTACCGCTGGTGATCCTACTGGTGCCTCAACTGGGATAGGGCCCTATACTAAGGCCACGTCGCTCGGTGGGCAGTCAGTACAAACAACTCTCGGGGATCTAGCTGGTTGTCCGCAAGGAGGCATCCTGAAAAAACAAATATGACATGTTCAAAAAATTTATACCTTGTGAGATGACCTGGTTTGAGAAGATATTTAAAAACTTCTGGAAACACACACTCAATTAGTGTTTTTGTGCAGAAAGTCAGAAATTAGAAGTCAGGGTCCTGGTGTATGGATACGTCGGCCGCCGCACCAACATTGTACTCCCTAGACTGATATCCACACCCAATACACTAAACACTACTGCTTCACATAGAAAAAGATCAGAGTCCCAAGTTCTGCGGTAGAACCGAACTCCTCTGATACCAATTTGTCACGACCCGTCCTCAGGGCCCGTGCCTTGACTACCCCAAGACCGCCTTCCATAGGCCAGGGGCTCGTGACTAGCACCAAAGGCATAAATCCCGATAACTGGGAAGTGAAAATCCTGATAACTGGGAAGGAATTGCCTTTATCAAAGTAAACAAAACCCCACAGAGTACAAGCGGAAGTAAAACAATAAGTACAAAGAGAACTGATGAAAGGTAAATGGGCCAGAATACAAACCCAAATGAAAGTACAACTAAAACAGAACAAAGTAGAACAGAAAAAGACAACAGATAGAAGGAAGGAAGCGGCTCCTAGGTCGTCCTCCTCGGATCCTACCTGAAGGGTAGGTACAGATGGCACAACTCCTGGATTGTCCACCGCGAATCCTACCAGATGGGTAGGTACAGATAGCTTCCACAACGCTCTCACCCGTCAACCTCCTCCGAGTGTCGTCTCACCGTGAAGTCCACCTCCGGATACTGACTCGTCGTGTAGTCCACCTCCGGGTACCGTCCAGTCCCCGAACACTCGGCCTCTGTCAGCACTGCCTGTTGTCTGCAACCAACACAACGAGGTGCGAGCATAGCCCATGCAGGGGTGAGTATAACGATACTCAGTAGGGACCCCGAGACCCTCAAGGTCTCACTAAAACCAACAAGGATAACCACAAAGAAGACCTCAATAGATAACCTCTACTTAGGTATATGCCCATATATATACCTAATTTATCAAGTAACCCTTCTTAATCATTAGGAAATACAAGGATTATAAAATCAACGGATAACCACTACCCAGGTATATTCCCATACATATACCTAAGTTATCAAGTAACCCATCTCAATCATGAGGAAACACAAAGGTCATAGACTCAGCTCAAACCAGAATTTTCATTATCGAAACCGTAACTGCTGAAGAGCCTTGTCTCTAGAGTGTACAGTGTTCATGTCACATCTCTAAGGTACTTCTCACTATCCTAATACTGCTGAGGTACTCCTCCTGTTGAGTACCGCGGGTCTGCGGCCAACTACCAGGTGCTCCATCCGCTGTGGGTCTGTCGCCAAATACCGGGTGCTCTCTCTAATAGCCTATAGAGGTACTCCTCCTATCGAGTACTGTGGGTATGTGGCCAACTACTGGTCACTCCGTCCACTGTGGGTCTGTCGCCAAATACCGGGCGCTCTGTCTACTGGGCTAGTCGACTCACTCTAAGTCGAGTCGGTCAAGTAGTCGTCAGGTCTCAGCCGGTTACAGGGTCTCTGTACTCCGTACGCTCGTCTCCAGGAGTGTCCGCTCCACGAGCTACAGGTCAATACTCCAAGTATCACAAAGTCCCACGAAGAAGTATCACAAAGGACCACCTCGTCATAGGGGTCTCAACGCAAGAGACGGCGCGTCAATCGGACACCCGGTCTGTGATTTATTATCCTTTTTTGTCCCAGGGGCCCGGTTGGTTTTGTGAGAAAACCAACCCGGACGTATCTAAACTGTACCCCGAACCCTCATAAGGTATACTCATAGGGACCGTTTCTCAATGTGATCACCAACTCCACTGAAGGTTCGTCAAACGGATGTCCGGTCTAAAAGATATCAGCTTTTTCGTTCTAGGGGCCTAGTTGAATTTCGGGTACGATCCAAACCATCCACTATCCAACAGCAACCAAAACTCAGGAAAAGTATGCCGAATGTTCCGTCTCACTTAGAGGAATTCAACGAGATAGTAGGCGCGTCAATCGGACGCCCGGTCTGTGAGTTATTGGCTTTTTCGTTCCAGGGGCCCAGTTGGTTTCGTGAGCGAACCAACTTGACCGCACTCCGATGGCATCTAAATCTCAAGCGGTGTAAGCCATAAGATCTGTCTCACTTAGAGAAATCCATCAAAGTCAATGGCACTTCAATCGGACGTCCGGAGCTCAAGATATGAGTGTTTCCGCTCCGAGGGCCCGGTTGGTTTCGTAACCAAACCAACCCCGCTGAACCCTAAGTACTCCTAAACCTTGAGTATAATATACTGAAACGACCGTATCGTTCCAAGGATCTCTACGCAACTGACGGTGCATCGATCGGAGGTCTGTAGCCCATGATATGGGCAAAAGATCAAAGAGGGTCTGAAAACGGGGGGTTTGGGCCCGCACCGACCCGGGTCCGACCCGGCAGGGCCCGACCCGACCGGCCCGCCGCGGCTCGGCCAGTGTGTCCGGGCGGAAGTCACGGAGCGGGGTGCGTGGCTCCCCCCCTCGCCACCAATTGAAGCCGTCGGCGAACCGCCGCTGCCAGCCTTCCGGCGGCGCGCCGCCTCCGCCTTCCGCAGACCACCGGACGAGCTCCGGTGGTCCGTTTCTCCGGTCGTCTTCGCCAACGGTCCTCCAAGACCCGAACTTCACTGCGGAGGAATTCAAACGCCATAGCGGCCTGCTTCGTCATCATCTGTTGACCCGCACATCGGTAAACAAGATGCGGAGGGTTGTCGGGTCGTGTTTTTTCGGCCCGCGTCCTCCGCGTTAGGTGTTATCAATTGGCAAATAATAAGCACATGGTTTTAATCATGAAGAGGGTATAATTTTTCCAAAATAAATTATACTAACACCTTGCAATAATATACCCATTCCCAAGAGTTTAAAAATTTGATTGCGCGACGTGACGACGTTGCGCATTCTTGCCGCTCGATCCCGCGCGGCATGACGATGTCGCGCATGCTTGACGCTCGATCCCACGCGGTGTTACGATGTCGCGCATCCTTGCCGCTCGATCCGCAACAAAAAGAAAAATAATAAGGGAGGGGGACAGCCATGTTTGTGTGGTCCGGCCTCCTCCCGTTAACTGATATCATGCGGTCCAAATAGATGCGGACAAAAGACAGAAGAGAATCACGTATAGAAAACACATAAACCCCCCATACCTTGAGCGTAGCTTGGACGTGGTTTTCGTCACGGAGAAATTCGTCGTAGAGAAACCGTCGCGGGAAGAGATGTCGTGGAAAGAGGATTCGAAGATGTTGACGGAGATTGTCCGAGATGGAACATCGTCTCCCTTCCTTTGACGTGGGAAGAAGAATGAAGGGTGGCGCGTCGTGGGTTTGGCATCGCGGTAAACGGTCTCCGAGGGCTCAACGTTCTTCGTTGGGAATCGTTCTTTCTTCGCGTTCTTCGTCGAAGAAGAAGAATATGATCTCTAAGCTCCTTGCCTTCTTTTTCACCCAAGTCCTCTCAAGCAACAAAGGAACTAACCCAAAATAAATTAAGCCACACTTAATTTATTAACTCAACATGGCTTTTGAAATTCAAGTGTTGAATTTCAAAAACTCAGATTAATCTCACTACATTAATGTCATAAGTTATTAACTTAAGTTAACAATATTAATGGTGAGTTGAGGGGGTTAGAGGATATAAAGGGGTGGGGTTCGTGTGGGCCCCACAACCCTCATAACCTCCCAAGGGAGGTTGGGTAGTTACCCAACTTCCTTCCAAAGGATTAACCACTTAGATTAAAATAAAAATTGTTGTTAAATTTTTATTTTTAACTTCCACAATTTTTATCAACTTCTCTCGAGTAAACGCAACTCCTGAATAGGCATTCATAAGAAAATACCGACACTGTGTTTCATCGGTGCCCTCAGAATTTGATTCCGAGCACCGGTTCAAAATATAGGAATTCCCGCTCATTTGTTCACTGAACATACCCGAGCTAAACTTCATATAGAAATTCCAGGCACACCGGGCCTCGGAATCAAGTGCCGTCGGAAACTGCGTTCTTGTAAAATCCCAAAGAAAATTAAGAAAAAATTTCCCTTGAATTTTTACGGGTCTTTACATTTATATTCTATGTTTATATGATGTTTTACATTTTGGAAGTATTTAAATCATGATCTAAGTGATACAATCAATAAAAACAAGTTAAAATGAATACAATAAAGAAGCTATTATTACCCAAAATGTTAATTTAACATGGAAATTATTATTAATTGGGTAGTATAAATTAATAAATTAATCATGTATGATATCATAAATATTGATATAGTTCTATAATAATTTAATAGCATAAAACGGTCTTTATACAGGGGGTTAAAGATACCATCGACTAATTGAATGTGCAAGGTAAGGGTTAATTTTAAAATCTCATTATTATCCGAGGTTGTTTTTACTTAAGTATCTACTGGGACATATTTATTATCCACGTCCTTGTTTCATAAAAGAGATTTCAAGGGGATTATTTTAAGGTAATTTTTTAAAAAAAACATCATTTAAATGTTTTAAATGATTATTCTTCTAAATCATTCTCATTAATGTCCATGTTTTCAAATTTGTTTTTAAGTATTTATTTATATGGACATGAATATTTTTAAAATGTTAATTCCTTTCAATGTTTCAAAGTGCTATGGGAGACTTTGATTCAATAATTTCTTTAAATGTCTTCCTTTATAAATTGTGTGACTTTTAAATGTTTTCATGAAAATGTGATATTTCTCTCAATGAGTTTTACAAATAATTTTCATCTATGTCAACATACTTTGATGGATTTTAAAACAGTTTGAAGTTGATTTATTAAGATGAAAATCTTCCATATTTTATTCAATTTTTTGTGATAATTTTGACTGTGGATGTGTTATTTTTATTCCATTCATGGTTTATGGACTATGTATTGACATTTCATATTCTATTTTTAATATGAATGTTTATGTTTTGTTTAAAACATTTCATATGAGGAATGTATTGGACTTAGTAAGTGATGGGTGGAGCCCGCTATAGTTCCTTCATGCATCGGTAGGTCTCGTGAGACAAACTAGTGTCTTGGTAAAAGGGGTTGATAAAATCTTATTTGTAGTCTTGGCACAAGGCCTTGACATTGTGGTTATGAGGTCTGGAATTAGGCATTCTATCATTATTAAATTGTCTATTGATATTATATGTGATTATTTGACTAGTAGAATATCTATGGTCATGTTTATATGGTAATGTTTGATTTATTTTTTCCATATTCTATTCATGTTTATGTTTAAAAAGGATATTTTTTTTGTTACACATCTTTCCTTAAAAGTTTACATATTCTACTAAATTATTTACCCTTACTGAGCATCTGAGATCACCCCTTTCTAATATTTTATTTTCCCAGGATCCCAAGAAGTGTTTTGTGTTTGAGATGTAGAGTTAATCTATGGGGAAAATGGCATTCACAAAGGATTTTTTGTGTTGTATATTATAATGTGTAATTTAACATTCATGTATGTAAACTATTTTTGAAGACTTCTAAACTGATCAGTCTTTCAGGACATGATTCCTTGTAATCATGCCAATGTATTAAAATAATGCACCGACTCTGGGAATCTAGGGCCAGGGAATTACAGTTCATATTAGAGGAATTTCAGCAATAAACATGGAAACTAGATTTAGATTATAATTGAATTAAATGAATAATTCACATTGAGAATCTTTTCAGGTTTAGAGTTTTAGAGAATTAGGACACAACTATTACATCTCAATGATTACAAAGTAGACACATCTACTCAGATTCCATTTTTTCACAAAATAAAAACTCATGGACACAAGAGTCATGTCTAGTTCATTGTTTTAGACAGCCCGACATTTCCTTGATCCCATCCTTGACCCTATTTATCTTTATGTCCTGTGAAAAACATTTCAAATAAACATGGGATGGGCCTAAAAAGCTCAGTAAGTGTCATAAAAATACAGAAAGAAAACATTAGTTCATGTATACATAAGAATCAATGAAATCATACATTACTCATAAAACATAAGCAATTTAACATACATCATTAAATCATAATATTTACGAATAACTCATAGAAATCATAAGACATAAAGGTAACTTGATCCATTCATAACATTCTTACATAGGGAGTAACCCTCATGGTTACGTTTGGAATACCCACCACAGTATATTCCCTAAATATCTTCAGAGAAACCTTAACATTTAACCCCTTCACGTTACCCAATACATTGGAGAGCTATATCAGGCTCACCCACCCTTAGTTTATCACGGAACCACCCGTCTTCATAATAATTCCCAAGAACCATAACATAATCGTATCGCATAAAACATGCATAAAGGAAACATAACATTTCCACATTTAAATCACAAGATATCAACACAACACATTGATATAATAAAAACATTATGAAAACCATTTTCAATACCAAAATAAATGAAAAGTAAAACATGGTATTTATTTTTCATTTAATAAAATGTCTGGCTTGTAGAGGAAGTTGAAACTCAAATAATGGTCACGGCGACGGTGAAGTCATTGTCGCCGCATACGTATGACAAAAAAAATCCCTTTTGTCATTTAGTAAAACTCTTCGTATAAAAAAAGATTCTTTATGAATGAACGTAAAAGTCAAAGGGGTTTAAACACCATATAAAAGAAGGTTGTGTATAAAACAAAATATGCCTCAATGAAAGGAGATTGAGACGAAGTCCCATACCACTTCAAAACTTTTTAAAGGGTTTTAAAACATTCATGTACATATAAATAAATCCTTAAAACCATTTTTAAATCATGAACATGGATGATAAATGTTTAAAAGAATAAATCTTTAAAACCATTTAAATCAATGTTTTAATAAAAGAGTCCTTTTCCATTTTGAACATTTAAATTATAAGCAACATGAAAGTAGACCATTTTAACAACATTTTAATGACATGAGTACAGACCTAATATAGATATGGAATGTCAAAGGGGCTGTATATACACTTTAAAAAGAATAAAAGTGCCTATCATCAAGAAGTGTCTCGAGGAAGAGAAATTAAGATGTAATCCCATTCGAAGATCAAGTCATTAGTGCAAGGATAAATCAATGACATAATTATGTGTGACAATTATAAATACACCAAATATAAGTTGATATTAAGTTTAAAACAACCATATTTCATTCACACATATTCATAGGATTACATATTCAATAACTACAAGTTGAACCCAAAGAAATCGAAATTGGGTTAAGTAGTTCCCTTGGTAAAATTCGACAGCCTAATGGCGTCACATTAAAATTCCAAAAATTAGTCGATGCGAGAGAAAATGGTATCTAATCACTTGGACATAGAATTTAAATCAATAAGGATATATAAAAACATATCCCAACATAAAAAGATGTAAATTAAAAGAAATATCAGAATAAGGCTTTAAAAAAGAGGAGTGTGAAAGGTTCCCTTACCGATTTGGACAACTTTCGAAACGTACAACCCCTGAAACAAGGGTCATACAATGAAGATATAAATAACCATAAATGAGATTATATTATACAAATAATAAAATAATGGGCAGTACATACACCACATAAAAGAAAATAGTGGCCAATGTAGCATGAATCTCACGGGAATAAAAAGTGAGATGAATATCCCCGTATGAAAATTCGGCAGCCTAACGACGCCACATAAAACTTTTAAAAATGTATTGATGATATAAAATAGGGTATCTCATCATATTGACATAAAATGTACCGCAATTGGAATTTAAAATAACATCCCCCAACATATGAAAGAGGAGATTAACGTAAGTTATATAAAAAAGAGTACTTAAAAAGAAAGAGAGAGGTAGGATCCCTTACCTCAAGTCCAACTAGTCTTGTTCGTTTCATTATATTCCTGAATAATAAACATTGGTGAATTTATAATTTCTTAAGGAACTACTTTAATGATTATTATTCAGTTCATATCACATATTATAATGTTATAATAATTGGTTATTAATGTGAGTTCATATCAGACGTTTTGTCGATGTTTGGTACATGAGTAAAAAATGAACGTGTTTGAAAATGATTGTCCATATAGTTATAATTAAATCCTCTCCAGAATAGTATTAATGATTTAAATATCATATATATCCAGTACATATTCATTTTATACTATTCCATAACATTTGGAGATAAAAATAAATGAAATGAAATGTTCATAGAGAAGTTAGGATGTACTAATGCATGAACGCTAATTTCATTTTCTTGTCATATTAATGGAATTAAAAATAAATGAGATATATATATTATAATTCCAGTATAATATATATGTTATATAGGTCACATATGTTCATTAATCTCATTCTTTATAAATTCCATGTATTGCATGAACGATTCACATCACTTGAGGGGGCGGTAGTCCACACTTCCTCGTATGAAATTATCGCATTTGCACAACATGAAAAGCATAAAGGTATGTTTTAAATATAAAATAAAGAAGAATATGGAAAACATAAATAACATATATATCATATATAAAATACAGTAAAATCATAATGGCCACCATGAAAGGTGTTAAGAGAATATTGAACAATCATCGTTTCGTGAGGCAATAATTTGCCATCCACAGAAACAGTATGTTCACTAACCATTAGACGGAGGTGTCTGTAAGTGTAGCTCGAATACATCACATAAAAACATCCTAGTACATTGAAGATACTGGTGTTGTTATAACATAAAGGAATAAAATTTGTTTAGGGGTTTGGAGAAGCAAAATAATACAAAAGAACACAAGTGATGACATTACCTTTAAATCGGGTAACTCCTCTTAGTTTGAACCAAAAGGGTTTCTTGAAGAGCATTCTGACAAAGGTGAGGCTTCAATAATAAAGATAGGGATGGGGAGAGATTAAATGGGCAGGGTTTGTCTAATCCAATGGCTTGAGAGGTGTGAGTAAGGTGGTAGATGTGGGGGCCTTTTATAAGGGAAGAGGAGAGGCACTTTTGGAAAGTTATAAACTATTACTGTATAATAAACTGATTTTAGGATTTTAAAGGTCCCACAAGGATATATTTAGAGTCTAAGGTGACAAGGTTTTGAAATATACCCATAAAATAGGGTTTTGTCAAGTTTAGGTCTTTGATTTTACATTATATTTTCATTTTATTTAAATCGTTAAATAATGAGGTAATCGATGCATCATCATGGTGTCATAAATAATTTAATTTATTTAATGTCTAAAAATTATAAAAAAATATCATTATGTTGGAAATATCATTATATTTATAATTAATATTTATAGTAAAAAATATGACTTGTATAACCCCATGTAAAAATTGTTTTAGTGAAACAATACATGTTTGTGACATTTTAATTTTATCTTTAAATAAAAAGTTATTAATGTCATTTTCCAACCAAAGTGGATCCATGGTGTCCGCAAGTTGACCCATGGATTTTCTTGGTTAGACATGACTCATAAAATAAGGGTAGGACATGTTTCAAGGTCATTTCATATTATTAAAACATTATTTTTACCTTAAATTACACTAATTACTTTTAATTGCGATTAATAAAACTTAAAAGTTACTATTCTCCAAAAATTATTTTAATCTCATTGAATGAAATTTTAATTCCTAATGAAAACCATGTATTTTGGATTTTTTAAAATCAAATCCCAGAAGTGGTAATGTTTCATATAAACAAAAAATCAGTTTCTTTAACTACCACAGTGGTTTCACAATTCATCAAAAATTGAAGTTTTTCAGAAAAATACCAAAAATTCACCATAAGCTATATTTGATATTCTGTATTCAAAAATGATGTCTATTTTACAAAATTCAAACGATATAAGTTGAATTAATTAATTTAATAATTCATTCCCTCTGTCAAAATAAATAGCGTGTTTTTAGGAAACAATATCTATTAAATGATTGACACTAGTTTAAGTCCAATTTAAAAGTGAAATAAATTCCAATGTCCAACATTGGATTAAATGGTAACAATATATTCTAAATACACTTTAATCTCAATTAAAAAGATAATCCATCCATATAAATATATCATATTAAAATGAGGTTTTGAATTAAAAGGCAACATTTTCACTAAAAATGATCTTTATCGGAAAAATAATAAAAAATTACACAAAGTAAATTTTGATGTCCAGATTCTAAAAAAGGATTTTATTTTGTCAAATACAACATATAAAAATTTCAACAGTATATTTATAAAGGGTTCTCCATCAAAAGGCGGTTAATCGACCTTTTAATGAATGTTAGAAGATTTATGCTTAAAATTGGATTCATTTTCATTTTAAGCCTCTAACATTAATTGGATAAAAGTAAAAATATTTGAAAAACATATATAATCATTTTGTAGTTAGTTTGGTTCATTCCCGCCATTACAACGTCTAGGAGTTCACTACTATTTAATATAATATTATTTTATTATTAGAGTGCAACGTAAGATTTCAAAGAAACTCGTTGTTGTGTATTGGGTATGCCATCGAGCATAGTGTTCCCTTTAAAGTAATATTAATACATTATTCACAAATATTAATAAATATGAAAAAGTAATATTCTTTATTTACCTGTGATGTTACATCCTTCCCCCCTTTTGGGAATTGCCTCCTCGCAATTTTAATATTGGGCTCGAAAACTTCATTGAAAGCCCTACATTGGAAAAAGAGTAAATTAAACTATCACTTTAAAAGAAAGAAAGTGAAGTAAAAAGGTCACCCAAGTTAACCCATACTAGGATTCCATGTAAGAAAATATAGATATGGATGAAAAAACAAAGGGACTTGTTCTGAGGGAGAGTGATATACAACATGTTTAGTTGAAAGTTAACCACCAGAAAATGACAAACTAGTGATGGGTTAAATAGTATTTGATTCCCCAGTAAGAAAATTTAAAAGAAAACATTTTTGTTTTATGTTACTTTTCATTGAGGAATTTATTTATGAGTTTAACTAAAACAGAAGGAAACATACTTAATTATCATGTTGACTTTCAAATTTTACTAGATTTCTTACACGAACTCATATTATCTCCAAAAGATGAGTATTTAGGATGACTTGTTCACATTAAGAGAGCTATAATCAACATCTAGAGATTCAACTAATCCACAAAAGATAAGTATATACTTCCCATGTCATTAGAACATAACCAAAACTAAAACCAAAAAGGTTTGTATGAGATCAGATAATACCCAAAAAGGATAATACTTTATAAAAAAATCTATTCTTAATCTCCAAAATTTGTCAAAAAACACCCAAAGTTCAACAAAGACCATTAAATAAACATCTATCCATAGAATTCATAAAAGGAATCAAAACTAAGACTAAAACCCAAATCTATGAAGTCACATTGTCTTCCAAGATAAACCTTAACATTTATCTCCAAATAACATCAGTTACTCTTAAAGTATCATACTAAAAAGTAATTAACCTAATCACATATCCTCTATGATAGGTTACTAATTTCCATAGATAACCCAAAATAAACTTATTCTTGATTCATAAGATCATCTAACTAAAAAGAATTATTCAAACTAACCAGGGACTTCACGTAGTTCAGTGGTAGGTGATAAATATTAGTCGCACATTGGTTGTGGGTTCGATTCTGATAGCTTCGTTAGACGTGACAAGTTGTCACATGGTCTACATTTTGTCATTTTTCCAAAACTAAATAATTCTTATAACATTTCCCAATAAGAGATAAAATCTTCAAATATAACCATAAAATATTTTAACCTCAAGTTTATCTCATTCCTTTCATATTCCATCATATCATAGAGTAACCCATAATTACCTAAAAAGTGAGGATCATATAAACCCTAATGGTAACCTTTATAATTATTACCTTAACTTACACATCGAGTTGGTTCTCTCGTACATGATGCATTAAAGAACTCACCAAGGTTCAAGTGGTTGATCATGACTCCTGATAGTTGGTTCAGAATAACCACAAGATTTCTCATTGAATCCCCCATTTCATCTAGTCTCTTAATCAGAGAACCACCATAGTTTCCTTCAAACCCATTGTCACATTGGTGCCTGCTAGATCTATACATTTGTTAATACCAAAATAGTCAGTGTGATTATATCAACAAAATCATCATGTACTAAAGAGGAAGATAAACACTAATATATACTTAGTCATTCACTTTATCTAAAAAATATGACTCTCTCTGAAATCCTATACATTATGGTAATGTCACTTATGCTTAAAGAATACCCTAACCTCTAAAGTTATCTAAACCTGCCTCTGATACCAACTATAAGGACACAGCCTTAAACATTACTTATTATTGAATTAAATGAATAATTCACATTGATGATCTTTTCTGGTTTTGAGTTTTAGAGAATTAGGACACAACTATTACATCTCAAAGATTACAAAGTAGACACATCTACTCAGCTTCCATTTTTTTCACAAAATAAAAACTCTTGAACATAAGAGTCATGTATAGTTCATTGTTTTAGATAGCCTGAAATTTCCTTGATCCCATCCTTGACCCTATTCATCTTTATGTCCCGTCAAAAACATTTCAAAACAACTTGGGATGAGCCAAAAAAGCTCAGTAAGGGTTATAACAATACGGAAAGAAAACATTAGTCCATGTATACATAAGAATCAATGAAATCATACTTTACTCATTAAACATAAGAAATTTAACATTCCTCATTAAATCATAAGATTTAATAATAACTCATAGAAATCATAAGACATAAAGGTAACTTGAGGCATTCATAACATTCTTACGTAGGTAGTAATCCTCATGGTTACGTTTGGAATACCCATCACAGTATATTCACTAATTCTCTTCGGAGAAACCTTAACGTTTAACCCCTTCGCGTTACCCAATTCATTGGAGAGCTATATCGGGCTCATCTGCCCTTAGTTTATCATGGAACCACCCGTCTTCATAATAATACCCAAAAACCATAACATAATCGTATCACATAAAACACGCATAAAGGAAACATAACATTTCAACATTTCAATCTCAAGATATCAATAAAACATATTGATATAACAAAAACATTATGAAAACTATTTTCAATACCAAAATAAATGAAATTTAAAACATGGTATTTATTTTTCATTTAAAAAAAATGTATGGCTTGTAGAGGAAGCTGACACTCAAATAATGGTCACGGTGGTAGAGAAGTCATTGTCGCCGCATACGTATGACAAAAACATTCCCTGTCATCATTTATTAAAATGATTCGTATAAAAAAGATTCCTTTTTAATAAACGTAAAATTCAAAGGGGTTTATACACTGTATAAAATAAGGTTGTGTATAAAACAAAATAGGCCTCAATGAAAGGAGATTGAGACAAAGTCCCATACCACATTGAAACTTTTTAAAGGGTTTTAAAACATTCATGTACATATAAATAAATCCTAAAAACCATTTTTAAAACATGGACATGGATGATAAATATTTAAAAGAATAAATCTTTAAAACCATTTAAAAAAATGTTTTAATAAAAGAGTCATTTTCTATTTTGAACATTTAAATTATAAGCAACATGAAAGTAGACCATTTTAAAAACAGTTTAATGAAATGAGTACAGATATAATATGGATATGGATTGTCAAAGGGGAATTATATACACTTTAAAAAGAATAAAAGTGCATATTATCAAGAAGTGTCTCAAGGAAGAGAAATTGAGACGTAATCCCATTCAAAGATCAAGTCTTTAGTTCAAGGATAAATCAATTACATAATTATGTGTGACAAGTATAAATACACCCAATATAAGTAGATATTAAGTGTAAAACAACCAGAGTTCATTCACACATATTCATAGGATTACATATTCAATAACTACAAGTTGAAACCAAAGAAATCGAAATTGGGTTATGTAGTTCCCTTGGTAAAATTCGACAGCCTAACGACGTCACATTAATATTCAAAAAATTAGTCAATGCTATAGAATATGGTATCTCATCACTTGGACATAGAATTTACATCAATAAGGATATATAAGAACATATCCCAACATCAAAATATGTAAATTAAAATGCATAACAAAATAAGTCTTTAAAAAATAAGAGTGTGAAAGGTTCCCTTACCGATTTGGACAACATTCGAAACGTACACCCCATGAAAGAAGGGTCACACAATGAAGATGTAAATACACATAAATGATATTATATTATAAAAATAGTAAAACAAAGGGCAGTACATACACCACACAAAAGAAAATAGTGGCCAATGTAGCATTAATCTCACGGGAATAAAAAGTGAGATGAAAATCCCCTTATGAAAATTCGGCAGCCTAACAGCGCCACATAAAACTTCCAAAAATGTATTGATGAGATCAAATAGGGTATCTCATCATATTCACATAAAATTTACAGAAATATGAATTTAATATAACATCCCCCAACATAAGAAAGTGGAGCTTAACGTAAGTTACATAAAAAAGATTACTTAAAAGAAAGAGAGAGGTAGGATCCCTTACCTCAAGAACAACTAGTCTTGTTCGTTTCTTTATATTCATGAATTATAAACTTTGGTCAATTTATAATTTCTTAAGTACCTACTTTAAAGATTATCATTCAGTTCATATCACATATTATAATGTTATAACAGTTGGTTAATAATGTGAGTTCTTATCAGACGTTTTGTCGATGTTTGGTACATGAGTCAAAAATGAACTAGTTTGAAAATGATTGTACATGTATTTATAAGTAAATCAACTCCAGAATAGTATTGATGATTTAAATATCTTATATATCCAGTACATATTCATTTTAAACAATTCCATAAAATTTGGAGATAAAAAGAAATGAAATGCACCGTTCGTGGAGACGGTAGGCCGTATGTACGCATGAACGCTACTTTCATTTGTCATATTAATGAAATGAAAAATAAATGTGATATATATATATTATAATTAAAGTATAATATATATGTTATATAGGTAAAATATGTTCATTAATCTCATTCATTATACATTCCATGTATTTCATGGACGATTCACATCATTTGAGGGGGCGGTAGTCCACACTTCCTCGTATGAAATTATCACATTTGCACAACATGAAAAGCATAAAGGAATGATTTAAATATAAAATACAGAAGCATGTGGAAAACATAAATACTATATATATGATATATAAAATATAGTGACATCATAATGGCCACCATGAAAGGTGTTAAGAGAAGATTGAACAATCATTGTTTCGTGAGGCAGTAATTCACCATCCATAGAAACAGTATGTTCATTAACCATTAGACGGAGGTGTGTGTTAGTTTAGCTTGAATAATTAACATAAAAACATCCTAGTACATTTAATATAATGTATTTGTTTCAAAATATTGTAATAAAAAGAGTTTAGGGGTTTGTAGAATCAAAATAAAACAAAAGAACACAAGTGATGACATTACCTTTAAATCAGGTAACTCCTCTTGGTTTGAACCAAAAGGGTTTGTTCAAGAGAATTATGCCAAATATGAGGATTAAATTATGGAGAGAGGGATTTTTAGAGATTAAATGGGCAGGGGTTGGCCGAGACAAAGGCTTGAGAGGTGTGAGTAAGGAGGTAGAGCGGGGCATTTTATAAGGGAAGAGGAGGGGCACTCTTGAAAAGATATAAACTATTACATTATTATAAAATTATTTTCAGATTTTAAAGGTCCAAAAAGGATATATTTATAGGATAAGGTGATAAGTCTTCTATATCCACCCATCTAATAGGTTTTTGACAAGTGTAGGTCTTTGAATTTGCATTATCGTTTCATTTTATTTAAATCGTTAAATAATGAGGTAATCGCTGCATCATCATGGTGTCATAAATAATTTAATTTATTTAATGTATAAAAATTATAAAAAACAATCATGATTTACGAAATCCTTTTATCTTTATAATGAATATTTATATTAAAAAATAATACTTGTTTAACCGCATGTAAAAATTGTTTTAGTAAAATAATACATGTTTGTGACATTTTAATTTTAACTTTAAATAAAACATTATTAATGTCATTCTCCAACCAATGTGGATCCATGGGATCCCCAAGTTGACCCATGGATTGTATTGGTCGGCCATGACTCATCCAATATGGGTAGTACATGTGTCAAGGTCATTTCATATTATTAAAACATTTTTTTACCTTAAATTACACTAATTACCTTTAATCGTGATTAATAAAACTTAAAAGATACTATTCCAAAAAAATTATTTTAATCTCATTGAACCAAATTTTACTTCTTAATGACAACCATATATGTTGGATTTTTGAAAATAAAATCACAGAAGTGGTAAAGTTTCATTTAAACAAAAAATTAGTTTCTTTAACTACCACTTAGTGGTTTCAAAATTCATCAAAAATTGAAGTTTTTTAGAGAAATACCAAAACATAAACATACGCTATATTTGATATTCCTAATTCAAAAATGATGTCTATTTTAAAAAATTCAAAATATATAAGTTGAATTAATTAATTTAATAATTCATTCCCGTTGTCAAAACAAATAGCGTGTTTTTAAGAAACAATATCTATTAAAAGATTGACACTAGTTTAAGTCCAATTTCAAAGTGAAATTAAATCCAGTGACCACCATTGGATTAAATGGATAAAATATATTCTATATACAATTTAATCTCAATTAAAAAGATAATATATCCATATAAATAAATCAGATTAAAAGGATGTTTTTAATTAAAATGCAACATTTTCACTAAAAATGATCTTTATCAGAAAAATAACAAAAATTTACACAAAGTAAATTTTGATGTCCCTATTCTAAAGAAGGATTTTATTTTTGTCAAATAAAACATATAAAATTGTCAAAATTATATTTAAAAATGGTTCTCCATAAAAATTTGGTTAATCGAACTTTTCAAAAATATTAGAAGATTTATGCTTAAAATTGGATTCATTTGCATTTTCAACCTCTAACATTGATTGGATAAAAGTAAAAATATTTGACAAACATATATAATCATTTTGTATTTAGTTCCATTCATTCCAGCCATTACAAAGGCTAGGAATTCACTACCATTTAAATTAATATTATTTTATTAATAGAGTACAACATAATATTTCAAAGAAACTCGTTGTTGTGTATTGGGTACGCCATCGAGCATAGTGTTCCCTTTAAAGTAATATTACTACTTTATTCACAAATATTAATAAATATGAAAAAGTAATATTATTTATTTACCTGGTATGTTACATAGATAAACTCTTATTAGAGCACATTACCCTAAGATAGAATTTGAAGATTAGTATAGAATAACATCCTAGAATTTTTGTAATGTAGAGACTTTGTGTGTTTCCAAGTAATAAATCCTTGTTTGTAAATGAGCAGGTAGAGGCGGATCTGGCACAAATGTACTTAGGGGTAAAACCTGAAAATTCCACTTTGAGTTAGACTCGAACGAGAATTGGTGCACGTCAACCGGCCTTGTTTCACTCATGTTTACGACACCCCTAGGGGATATGCTTAGAATAACTCATATTTTAATTACAAGCCATTATGAAGGATTTAGGAGTAAATAATTCATCAAAGAAAACATTTTATGATTATAGATTATATGCATAATGTTTTCAATTTATGTTAGATATTTTAAAAGATTATAATTATGCATTGCGATTCAATAACTATCCTAGTGTATGCCATTTTTTAAAAATTGCGCCTTGTAGAAGGAATGAAAATTCCAGCAATATGCATGACTGAAAGATTAAGAAGGATCATATCTTTCAAATTATTAAGAAAAAATTTAAATTAGAAATAGTGTCCTAGGTATTCTCATCATATATATAGATAGTATGGTGTGTTAATAAGATAATTAATGAATTTTCTGAGCCCTATGGCTTTGAAGGGAAGCCAGAGAAGAAAAAGATGGAAGAAAGAATGATGGATAAAGGGAATAAAAGAATGAATGATTTTTTTTCATATTTGATAACTGTAGAAAGAATAACCTTTGTAAATGCTTGAAGGGAATTGGAGTTTGTTATAAGTGTGGAGAAAAAGGACACCAAGTACGTGATTGTAATGGTAAGAAAAAGGTTTCAATTGTACAGTGCATCACCTGCAAGGAGTTGGGACACTATGCAAATCAATGTCCCAGTAATCAGAGTATACCACAAATGATGCTATTGGATAATAATCAAGTTACGATACTACATCAAATGATGGTTAATGACTAGTGTTCTTATGTTGTTATTAAAGAATTATTTCATTTGAGTGTTGTATCTACAATATACTGGTTATATGAATTATGGAGATAAATAAGGATTGTAATGCATTACTATTTTATTGAGGATTTGGGATTATATGGTTCAATGAAAAGTGAGTTAATAGTAAGATACACTTTTTGAAAAATATATTGTTGAAGGAAAGGTAATACTTAATATGGTCCTGATAATGAGGTAGTGATTTTGGAATAAGAGATGGTTGATTTGGATAAATTATATTGGATATTCCACACTTCCTTGGAATTGATTAATAGTTTTTTTATTTCATAATTATTGTAATATTAAAAAAAATTGGATATAAGGAATATATATAGTATTATATAATGGATAAGGGAGAAATAATTTAGTCATTATGGTTTTATGGTAATTCAGGGTGTTACCATGTTTTAAAATAATACATGATGAAGGTGTTCACAAGTTATTACTTGGAAAAAAGGATCTTCATTGTGTTTAAATTTCTTATAAATTTTGGACTGTGAGTTTGGATAGAAGAATTTGGGATAATTTCAAAGGTTGGAATGGATTAAGTTTGAAATTGGATACTATTGTTAAGGTTATTTTTGGATTGTTATAAAAAGGACAACACACAGATCGTGGGACAATTCGTCACGTCAAACAAAGATGCGGGAATCGAACCTACAACCATAGTGTGATTGAGATTTACCACCTACCACTGGACTATGTGATGTCCCTAGATTGTATAATCTAGTTTTGGTAAAAGGTATGATAAGTGAATTATAAATTCTTTATTTTTGGAGCTATATACAATTATGATAAATAGAATATTTTGTTGAAATCTTTTAGAGTGTAAGATGAGTTTTTGGTTGGAATTAGTTGAAGGATAAAACATTACTAGTCAAGTATATATATATATATATATATATATATATATATAATTTTTTCCTCTTATTCTTTTGGAAATTTAATTCTTAAACCATAGTGAAGGGATATTAAAACCAAAAATTTGTCATCCTAATAACTTATGTTTTGTTGAACCGATTGTATTTTAAATCATCATAGATTGATGGATTTAAGGCCCTGAGTTTTACACTTGTTTTTGATTGATGACCTCAATAACTCCCTATAAATATTTACATTTTTTCCTCCATTTATGTGTCTCTAATTTCCAACAATGTTCTCCGAGTCGAGATCATAATTTGGTGGTAACCCATTCACTTCCCTTTTCCTCTTATTAAGACTAGATTTTATTAACCCAATATTTGATACGGTTTTTCCAAAAATGGTACTTTCTATTTCAACCTTTTGTTATCAAAGAAAAATTTCTAATTTTTAGGACACAATTTATTGAAGGAGGGAAGAATGTAACACCCCAATATTTCATAGTACATTATTTCTTCAAAGTAATTCAATAACTTTCACTACACACAACACCGAGTTCAAGCGCATCACGACTTACCAAACTACCCATTCAAAAGCAGTTATGAATAGTATTAACTGAATTTTGAACTTTATATATTCATTATAATTTTAGAATCCATATTATGAGTTTCTTAGACATTATGTAAGAACTAATTCAGTTTTTTCAGATAAAATAAGTATTTTTCAAAAAAAATGCACTTTTACTGCCTTTTAATGGTGAACCCTTGTTAAATGAAATATTAGAAACTTTTATATATTAAATTGTAAGAAATGAAATTCTTCATTAGAATTGGGATATATGAATTTAGTTTCAATAAATTTTTGGTGTTTTTCTAATAATTTTCATATTTGGGTGAATAATGAAAATTAATATATTTTAACTAAAACCAAATTTTTTAATATAAATAATATATATGGATAAATTATACATTTTAATGATTTGGAAAAATAAATAGATTATATTTTTACCATTTAATCCAATTCTGGTCTTTTTAAGTAATTTCACATTGAAATTGGACATAAGCAGGTGTTAATCTTTTGATAGTTACTATTTCTTAAAAAAATATTCCTTTTGGTTTTGAATACCGAAATAAATTTTAAATTAATAAACAAAACTTCTATGTTTTGAATTTGGTAAACTAGAATTCATTATTGAATTCAGAATATCAAATTTATCTTAGGGTGAATTTTGTTATTTTTCTGAAAACATTTAATTTTTGATTAATAGTGAAAAACACTAAGTTATTATTTAAAACCGACTTTTTATTTGGATAATAATTAATTTATTTGAATTTATTTTATGTAAAAATAGATACCTAATACATATATATGTTCAATTTATTTAATTAGTGTCATTTTATAATAAGTTTAGATATATAAAAATTTTATTGAACTTTTTAACGTTTTTAGCCACCTCCTAGGAGCATTTTTAAATTTGCATAAAACATAATTTTACCACTTCTATAAATTTAATTTAAATAATTTGAGAGACATGGATGATATTAGTATGTAAAATGTGGTTGAATAAGATAAAAATATTTTTTGGTGAATCGTAACTTTTGACATTTATTTACCACGGTTAAAAGAAAATAGAGTAATTAAAGGTAAAAATGATATTATTATTAACCTAAAACTTTTCTTAATTCTATTGGATAATTGCAATTCAACCAAAAACTACCTTAGGAATAAAATATGATCCTTTATTTCCTCTTGGATTTGATTAGGACATTTATTAATATTTAATTTAAAGAAGAGTTAAAAGTGTTAAATTCAGGTTTTCATAACCAAAACATTTTTAATATAAGGTCATACATAAGATAAAGAAGACTATAAATATTAACGAGAAAGATAAAGATATTTCCTACACAATGGAATTTTATTTATAATTTTTATACACTAAATAAGAAAATTTATTTACGACACAATAATGATGTAGTAATTACCTTATCAACAAAAGATTAACATATTTGATATTATAAATACCCAAATAAATGTAATTTGAGAGTTCTGATGAATTAAAATAATTTTATAGGTTAATACGACATGTTAGGGTTAATTAAATCAATTTTTTTCTAAGTAATAATGCTTTTATGATTTTAGAAAAAATCAAATACAAAAGAGTGTCAAAATTGACATAAAATAGTTTTAAATCAAACATTATATTACTAATTGATATAATGGTTATAAAAATATATTATTTGGCCAAAAGACTTATATAATAATATACATGACATTAATGAACCAATTGGGATTAGAATATAATTTATAGTATGTTTACTAACCATATAATATAAAAATACAAATATACATGGTAAATGTGAAACTTTTTATCTAGGAGTTTAATCTAAAAGTTAAGGTTAATATGGTGATCTAAACCTGAATAAAACCTATTGTTTGAAATTTTTTAGACCCATACCTACCTTATACTCTAAATAAATCATTTTGGATCACTTAGAAACCCAAAATGATTTAATTATAAAACAATATTTCAAGATATTCCAGAAGTGACCCTCATCTCTCTTATAAAAGGTCACTTCCCCTTCTCTTAATTTCACTCCTCGAAATTCTTTTTTACCTACCAAACCCTGACCAAATAAACTCCCAACTTTCCTCCCTTAATCATAGAGGCCTTATTTTGTTCCTAAATCCAACCTATAGATCCTTTTTTGTCAAATAAAAAGGAAGAACCCAAAGAAGAGGTAAATATTTCATCACCTATTTGAAGTTATTATCTTCTTCCACTTCGTCTTTAATTTTTGTTTCCATTATAAAATAATAACTCCAATATCAAATATATACTATGATGTTATTATAAAAATGGTATAACCATATTAATTATTATATCCATCCTATAAATGGAAGAGTCACCATACGTGCGTACGTATGGATTACCATCTCCACCTCATGGTGTTGTTTGTTATTCGAACACTTCATTGTTTGGATGGGTATAACAATGAGTATAACTGATGTAAATAATTAATATAAAATTTTCATTATTCCTTATAGAATAAATACCATCCAATTACATATGATATCTCCATCAATATATTGATATTATCGCTTGTGTGTACGTACGGATTACCATCAACAAGACGCGATGAGATTCATTTCCATGTTCATCATTCAACGATGACTATAAAATATAAATCATTAATAAGTATGTAATATATGAAATAATAATGATACTGGAGATATAATATATATATATATATATATATATATTAACTTACATATACCTTATTCAATTAGTTCTGTTCAACATGATATAAAAATGGAAACAACATTAATGCGTGCGTACGGTCTACCGTCTCCATAAATGGAGTTTTCCATTTAATATATATATCTATTATACATATTTATATTCTAAATATATATGATTTTTTTTATTATAGAATCATTTAAATCATGATCTAAGTGATACAATCAAGAAAAACTATTTAAAACACTTACGATAAAGAAAGGGATTATTACCAAAAATATTAATTTAACATGGAAATTATTATTAATTGCATAGTATAAAGTCTTAAATGTATCATGTATGATATCATAAATATTTATATGGTTCTAAAATAACTTAATTAAATACTATGTTCTTTATACAGGAGTCTAAACGAACCCTAGAAAAATGGAAAGTGCAAGGTAAGGGTTAATTCTCAATCCCTTTATTATCCTAGGTTGTTTTTATGTAAGTATTTACTGGGACATATTTATTATCCATGTCCACATTTCATGAAGGAGTACTCAAAGGGATTATTTTAGGGGAATTTTTTTACAAAAAACATCATTTTAAATGTTTTATATATTTACTCCTCTAAATCAATTTCATTAATGTCCATGTTTCAAAAATATTTTTAAGGATTTATTTATATGAATATGAATGTTTTTAAAATGTTAATTCCTTTGAAAATTTCCAAAGTGGCATGGTACAATTTTATTTAAAAATGTCTTTAAATTTCTTCCTTTCTATATTGTGTGACTTTTAAATTTTTTTCATTAAAAAAGGGATATTTCTCTCAATGAGTTTTACAAATCATTTTCATCTACGTCAATATCCTTTGATGGATTTTAAACATGTTTGAAATTGATTTATTATAATACAAATCTTCCATATTGTATTGAAGGTTTTGTGATATGTTTGAATATGGATGTGTTACTTTTATACCATTCATGGTTTATGGATAAAGTATTGACATTTTGTATTCTAGTTGTAATACGAATGTTTATGTTATGTTTAAAACTTTTCATATGAGGAATACATTAGACTTAGTAAGTGACGGGTGGAGCCTGTTATGGATCGCCGATGCATCAGTAGGTCTAATGAGACAAACTAGTGTCTTTGCATAAGGCCTTGACAAAATATTATTTGTAGTCTTGGCATAATGCCTTGACTATGTGGTTATGAAGTCTGGCATTATGCGTTCCATCATTATGAAATTGTCTATTGATATTACATGTGATTATTCGACTAGTAGAATATGAATCTGCATGGTTATATAGTAATATTTGATTTAGTTTTTCCATATTCTATTCAATTATATGTTTAAAAAGGCTATTTTTTTATAACACATCTTGCCTTAAAATTTTACAACTTCCGCTAAACTATTTACCCTTACTAAGCATTTGAACTCACCCATTCATATGTTTTATTTTTCCCAGGATCCCAATAAGTGTTTTATGTTTGAGATGAAGAGTTAAGCTAATGGAACAATGGAATTATAAAATAATTTTTTTTATGTTAGAGTGCGTAATGGAATGTCCATGTATGTAATCTATTTTCCAAGACAGCTAAACTGATCGGTCATTCTGGACTTGATTCCTTGTAATCATGACAATGTATTAAAATATTGCACTGACTCTGGGAATCTTGGGTTGGGGGTTACAATGTGCATAACATTTAAGTAAATATAAATCAAGTGGAAGTATAAAATAATATAATAAAAATTTATTAGACACATAATTTTAGATATATCAATGTCAATGAATAAGTAAAACAACCCATCAAAAGAATTGAGTTATAAAATTCAGTACGACTTGGTAGATATCTAGTAAAACATTATAGGAACGAATAATTATAGATAAAACATAAAATATGATGGAAAATTAATATTTAATGAAATTTCATGAATACTTGGATGTATATACACCATATAAAATAAATTATGTGCATAACATTATAATATTACTCAATGAATGAAAATCAAGGTGATGTCTTTTACCTCAAATATTCCATTGGAATAAAAATAATGAAATTCAAGTATAATTTTTTTAATAATGTAATAAATTTATTCTATAGAAATACTCATATTTATAATATCATATATGATCCTTTTATAACAATTTCAACCCATTTGTAAATAATATTTAATTATTTTCATTGTTTTAAGGGTTAATTGACTAGTTTTCTCATGTGTGATTTTTCATGAATGATTATGTCATTGTGAATATATTATAGATATATCATATAAATAATTATATTATTGTTATAAATATAATATCTAATAATTAATTCATTTTTATATATATAATTCATGTTTTAACAAAGAAAATTAATTGAATCGCTTCATGGAGACGACATGTCATACGTATAGACGAGAGACAATCATTCCATTAAAGAGAGAATAAATAATGAATTTATTTATATATTTTTTAATATAATAAATATAATTTAATATATATACCATGTATTAATTAAATTTATCTGTATTCCATTCCATTTATTTCTTAATCAAAAAATAAATCACATCTCTTCGTGTGGTGGTAGTCCACCATATACATGAGTGACACTATCCTTATAGAAATGGAATGGAACATAAGAGTATATATGTTACAATAAAATTAAATAAATATAAAATAACATATATATAATATAAATCTATTAAATCCATTATTATATCAAGTATTTAAATGTGCTGACTGAAAATGAATTAATTGGTTCATGATAAGATAGTTTGTCGTACACATGATCAGTGATTTTATATTTCATTTGATTTATGATTAGGTTGATAAAGGATATAAATTTAGCATAATAAAATATATATATTTTTTAAATGATAATGTTATTATATTATAATAATTTATAATTATTTTATGGATATTTAAGAAGAAACAAAATAAAACCCATCATTTAATAACGTTACCTCTTCGTCAGAATACCTCATTAGGTTTCAAAAAAAACCTTACTAGGATAGATTTATGATGAAAACAAGGGCTCTAGTATTTCGGTATTGGTGTGAGGATGTTATTCTGGAAGTTATTTTCTTATATAATTAATTTTTGAATTGTGATTTAGGTAGGAGAGGGGTTGGCCTATTAGAAGTGGGGGAGAAGACACATGTGGAGTCTTTGAAAAGAATCAATTACTACCAAATATTTATTATTTTAATAGCCTAAAAAATGTGTACTTTTTGAAATAGATATGTTATAAGATCTATATAAAGTGGGTTTTGGACAGTTTTATGTCATTCGTAACTCATATCTTCGTAATTGAACCCCAGATAAACAGGTTTTCACTATAAGTAATGTAAATGATTTTTAATACATTTACAATTCACAAATGTAAAAAAATTAAATAGTCCTTTATAGAAAATATAAATTATTTCTATACAAAATATTGAATCCAATTTTAAAATTTCATTAAAGTGATTGGTAGAAATCAATTTAAATTTATACCCACATATTATATGAATAAATGAGCTTCCAATGAGATAATTCCCTTTAGAATATAAGGTAATAATATGTAAATTAAAAATTAAATTTATTAAAATATCATACATTGGATAAATTTTAATATAATTTAACAAATTTTACTTTAAACACACTTAAAATAAAATTTATCCTTTTAAACTCATTAAATGAAAATGTAGTTTAAAAAAATTAGTTTTTTTCATTATTTATAAAAAAAAATTAAGAAAAATTCCAAAAAACACCATAGTTTGTTATTATAATATTTTCCCCAAAATTAAGTTCATTTTATCAAATACCATTTATAAAATTGGTAAAAATGATTTTTATGTTGTGTGCGCAATGCGCTACTAAGATTTCTTTTTGAAAAATATAGTTTTTCAAAAGACATATATTTTTTATTTAAATGATTCTTATTTTTTTCAAATAGATATAAAACCATGGTGTTTATAATATTTTTATTTTAATTAATATCCAATTATTGAATAGCTACGTTATAACAACACACTATATCATGGTTCATTTATAATATGTTCTGCGTGCTCTAAAAGCTATCGAAGTGATTGAATTTATCATAATGTCTCAAGGTGTCAGATTATCATCAATTCTCAGTGATGTGTGTCATATATTATATGAAAAATGATGAAAATATTTTAATATCTCATGGTTTTATTACTATATTCATGTCCTCAAAGTCAAAGTAATTTAATATTACAAAAAATGACATTAATGATCTTTTATGATATTTAATATTTTATTAAATTATTTAAAAATAATAAAAATATTGAAATAGGAAAATTGGGATATAAATCATCATATAAATAATCCATTAATTCATTTGGGATATAATTTTGAAATTGGAAGTAAATTTATTAACCCTTTCAATTGAAAATGTTATCACTACGACCCAGAATACAAATGGATAATGAGGGGGTTAATACAAAACATATGATTATAAATGATAAATAAACAAATATAAATATTATAATTTGATTATATTAAGATCATATAACCCTAATATTTTAATTCATGTTATATGTTAACCAATTTACTTGGGTTATTCACATATTATTTTATAATATTTCATATATTTCCAAAACTACCCCTCCCTCACTTATAAAAGGACACGTTATTCCATATCCTATGCACACTTTATGTGCCACATGGTCCTGCAAGTACCTGACAAAATTTATTCCTATAATATCTCCCATGTCCCATAATCATGGTTATGAACATAAAACAATCCTTGGAAGGATTTATATATAAACTTACTAAGGTTGTCCAAAGAATAGTTATTTTTAATAACTGGTCATTTTTCTTTTATTTACTCTTCTACCTCCTTAAAAGAATATTATAACATTCCAAAATAATAATTAAAATATCATTAATATATTTATTGGAAATTATATTAATGAAAAAATATTTACAAATATCCAATTCCCACAAAATTGAAAAAAATCCTTATTCATGTGGGCAGTGGAAGACCAACACATGAACTGATGAAATATATTTTCCATTAGAACCCTTTAGAGATGATTATAATGATGGAGTTTATATATATATATATATATTATTCATGAAATATTTATAATTATAGAAATATTTTTTTATCTTTTGTTTTCATACCATTACATCAATTAAAAAGTGATAATGTCATTCATTTGTATATTTGGATTACCACCTCTATGAAGCTATGTTATTTCTTTTTCATCACCGCATCACAATGAAATTATATTTATGTTTATTTAATGGGATAATATAATATTTATGAAACAATAATCATTATTTAATGATAAACATTTACATACCTTGTTTCCCTCATGTGTGTTAAAAAATGGAATTGTTACTCATGCATATATATGACCTTCCTACTTCATGATTATAACATAATTTGTTTATCATAACCATATTAGATAACTATTTATAAATGTATAATTAAATTATAAAAATAATATTTGTTTCATTATTATTATTATTATTATTATTTATATAATGGAGTAATGAAATCTTTGACAATGGTCATTATTATTATGACATTTTGAAATTATGATCCAAAGATCCTCCAAGCATATTATGTAAACTTATCCAATTATGTACTTAAATATTTCATTAAAATAATTTAAATACTTAGTGTAATGAGAATAAATAAATAATAGAATTGGGTTTTCATATAGATAATAACTGAAAAACATGTAATATTCTGGAGATAAATAATTCAAGTGACGTATTGTACCTAATGTAATAGACAATTTACCTTAAAATCCTTATTCTAATTATTTTAACTATTTAATATCTATCTATTTTTCTTCGATGTAAAATTATAAAATATTATATTATAGATATATTTTTATGGAAATATATTATTTATTATATTTAATTTATGAATTTATTTATTTTCATTCAACTGTTTAAAAAAGTAATTTATTAGGTATTTATATGAACTATTCTCAAACATAAAAAATGTTCTATTTCTACGTATATAGTGTTAATGGTTGTGTCCACCAATATAA
Source organism: Viscum album (assembly GCA_963277665.1). Taxonomy (NCBI): domain Eukaryota; kingdom Viridiplantae; phylum Streptophyta; class Magnoliopsida; order Santalales; family Viscaceae; genus Viscum; species Viscum album. The sequence continues at coordinate 1,673,426,433 of OY728145.1, forward strand.
CTGTTATTTTAGTTTTGGAATAAATTATTGTATTTCATTTTTTCAATGAAAAATCATTTTCCCTTTATTCAGGGTATTTTCAAATTGGATTTTAAATTTTACAGGAATTTGGAAAATCAAAAAATAATTCCCTTATTGTTGAAAATAATATTTTTATGAAATATTTCATGTTTTATGATTATGTTATGGTAATTATAAATTTTTTATGATGATAGATTGGTTTGACATAGCTCACGATGATGAGTGAGACTAATAGAGCTCTCCAATTCATTGGTTAATGTGACATAGCTAATCAGTTTTAGAAATTTTCTATGTGATCACTTGAATTTATCATGTTGGTTATTGATTCTATTAGATAAAATTAAAGAGTGATATGAAAATGATTTCCAAAGTAACCTATATAAGTATTCTATTAATTCTATTTATTTTTAATGGAAATCCTTGATAAGAAAAATGTAATCTAATGATATACTTTTTAAAGGAATAATTATTACTTACATTGGTGAAATTATATGTTTTAATGTAATTTATTATGGGTTATCATGATTTATAATGAATCTGTTATGATTTAAATTTTTCCACTCTATTTTATAAAAAATATTTATATGAAATTATGAGTCTAATAAAGCTAATTTCATGCGTAAATAATGGATTATTTTTTGTGAATGTCTATTATATTAAGGTAAAATCTCTCTAATATGAACATGTGGTTTTGAAAATGAAAAATGGGTTTCTGATACATTTCTATATAACCATTACTAATTATTGATTCCCTCATCCCTTGATTTCAAACGATTTTTTTATAGTGATTAAGGATGAGTAAACTGGCTAATAATGTTAGAATTCCATATGTGGAATATACCTTGATCAAAGTAGGGATATCCTTATAATGAACATTTTTTAAGGAAAAAATAGATACATTATAGAAATGAACTCGTTTTAATAGTTTTTAAATCAATCTATTAAAACCTAAATATGAAACACATTCGGGTGTATAAGTGACTCAATAATAACATTCCGGGTTTTTTATGTTTGTATGCAAAAAATTAGTCATTTTTTATCTGTATAAATGCTATAAATGTGGGGATTATATTTATGTAACAGCTCTGAGAGTGCAGGATTGGGGCTATCATAGCATAATTAAAGGATAACCATTATTCCATTATAACACCTTGTTTTTAGGATTACCAATTATGCACCATTCTTGGTATCTCATGTGATACAAATATTACTTAATGCATTTGATGGCAATATAATTTTATGAACACTGGTGAAATTCATATTATCTAAATTCATTTCTATGAAAAATAGATAATACACGACCATAATTTCATTAATGTTATATAAACCCATGATTAAGGATTCTAGGATACATAGATAGAGTTATAAAATAAATTCGGGATAGGTATATCAAGTTGAATATCCTTGAGTAGAAATATTGATGGGTATTCATAATACCAAATCCTAGTGTTCAAAATAATTGGATAATTTCTACAGCATAAAATGTGTATATAAAAGAATCACTAAAGTGTTTAATGAGTGTGGAATGTAGTATCTCAATACATGGAAATCCTAAGGGAGAAATAAAAATTTTAATACCTGAAATAAAAAGGCTTAATATGAAGATAGTACTTCAATAAATAGAAGAGAAATATTACCCTATACCAAATTATTATGCTACTATAATCATGGTACGACATTCTTAAGAGCCTTAAAATAGCATTGGTTGGATTTATATATGGATATGAAGAGGAAAATAATTCCCAACAGGTTTTGGATAAATATTCCATGGAGAATGTGTAGGTATTCATAGAAAAAGAGGGGTGAGATATTTATTTATTTCCAAACATATAATTGAGACTCTACGTGATTAATTATTCAAAACAAAAAATGATGAAATTGTTTTTTCCTATGAATTCATTGAAAATATAATGGTTTCCAATACATTATTATTTCAATAATTTAACACTTTCAAATATTACCACTATTTACTTGGAAGCTAGTCATGTTTGAAAAGAAAAATTTTATACAATTAAAATATATTATAAGTATTGGATAATTCATTTTAGGTTTCTAAAATTCATAAAATAACATCAAAAGATATTTATATAAAAGGGGAAATCTATTATTAGCCATAAAATCAGTTTATAGTATTTATTATGTCACTTTTGGGATATTTTGATTTCATGATACTTGCCAAATATTTATACTATATTGAATTTCCAATTTTAAATTTACATATTTCAAAAAATTATAAGAAAATAAATATTGGATAATTTAGACATGGTAATACCAAATATAATATTATCATAAAAAACTAAATATGAGAATTTATACTTTTAGACAAAATTTCTTATTTATTAGAAGATATAAGTTTTTAATACACCAAAAAATATCATAATACTATGAAAATTACATTGGACCTAATTGAATTATATTAAGATTTTTATATATAAAATACTATTTACAAATATTATTTATTTTGAATATAATTTATTTTAAAATTTCTAAATTTATAAAAATATTTATTTAATTGATACTAAATATTTCCCAAATATACAATCGTTGTTTGTTTGTATAAAAGTCAATTGTTTTACAAACTCATAAAATAATAACGTATTTAAATGAACAATTAAAGGGAAACATATATTCATTTTAACATTTAAAATAAAATATATAAATTCATGATATTGGGATATGGATACAAAACCCCTTCTTACTCTATAATACTTTCTAAGGGAATGATGTACGATGAAGGAATTTTCTTGGGGTGGTTTGGAGAACATGGTTTGGGATGCAATCACCATAATACAAAATCTCAAGCATAGATTTTATTTTCTCATGATTTGCCTCTTGAATCATTGAATTGTATTAGCCAAGGGAAAAAAATAATGATTCCATATCCCTAGGAAGGCATGATAAAAGTCCTTCATAGGGTATGATCCTACTGGTTGAGGAAACTTATTGTTCTTTCTATGACAATTAGACTTTATCATATCTATTTATATATATAATTCATAATTTTTTTATTAGAATTAATATATTAAACAAATTTATGAAGCTTAATAGGCTTTTATGTTTGACTAACAAAAATTAAATAAAAATTATTACACATTTTACTACAATTACATTACATAATAATGAATTTATTAATTTATAAGGGTATTTTATTTATAAATATTAGGTTCATTGTAATCAATGGGTGACAACGAGCCTATACCCAAGTTGTAAAATCTCATGTTTGGCATCCAAAATACCCATGATCGAATCCCGGAAAGGACAAATTTCTAGGCACTGTAGAAGTACTGTAGTAGGGCACTGTAGCAGTAGTGGAACTATTTTAGAATTGACACTATAGAGGAAGAGGAACTATTTCACGAAATATACCGGCATTGGTACTGCAGCATCCCCGGTACTATTGCAGTATAATCCAATAAAAGGACCTTTGTTCCCAAAAAAATGGTCTTTCATGCCTTATATTCAGGACACTTTTCCTTGGAACTTTGGGCTATGTAGTGGGACCCCCTATACCTAGGAAAAAAGAGGTATTAACTTTAATAATAAAATGACACTTCATCCCCAACCTTTAAGAAAAATCAAACAGTCGAAATTTTTTTTGGGGTGATGGTCATGTGGTTAGGAAACAAAATCAATCTTAATAATTTCTATTATTCAAACCTAGATGTCCCTCAATGTGGGGGAATTTAATAGGTTGTATATTCTACATCGTTTTTGGGTTACTGCTAGAAACTGTTTAGCCTAGAAGGTTGAAGGTGGCTGGTTGGAAGTGGAACCGATTAAGGATGAATATCAATGGGCCATGTAAAGATTGAGGTAGTCAGCATATTATGAAGGTTTTCATGAAATTAAATGGTGTATATTTACAAGTTATGATGAAGGTGGAAGTAGTTGATTATGGAAGACAGTCAATAATAATCAACTATAGTGAGGTGGAAATTGGTGGAGGTAAGGGATGTCAAAGAGGGCGATGGTGGCTAGGGCATACCAACTGGGAAGCTATAAGGATCATTCTAGATCAGGTTGTATTTTTATTTAGGCTATTCTTAGAACTGAATTTTAGGGTCTTTTTACCAGTATCATGGGCCTCTATAACCCTAGTTTTATAATATCCATGAAATGGGATACATCTTCCTTGGAAAATTATAATATATTCTTGTATTTAATAAAAGGGGATTTCCATCCTAACAATTAGAACAATATATAGTATGTCACAATATACATCATTCAATCAACAAGGTCAAAAAGTATTAATATAAATAACATGGTATTTACAAGATGGACTAACAACTCCATAATAAATCATATTTATTATGGTACATAATTGATATAGAAATATATATTTCGGTTACCTTTGTCAATTTTCATAAAATATATATGTATTAACTTCTTAAATATTTAAGGGGTGAGTGAAACTCAATAATATTTCACCATGTGACTCCCATAATTTCCCATCACTAAAAATCTATTGAGTCTATAAAACTTTAAAAATTCCACGATCCTACTAATGAAGTGTACAAAAAGGTAAATGATTTCAAAAAAGAGTATATTGATTTTAGATAAAATTATAATTGGAACATTATATAAAATATGATAGCTAAAAATGGATTTCATATGATATAATAAATGTAACATTATGTTAAATAGATCAAGAATAATTTATTTCCAGACAATCTCTTGACCTAGGGAAAAACATTGTAATAAAAATAAAATAATTTTATTTTTCTACCATAAGGTAAGACTACTTATCTTTAACAATATATTGAATAATAATGTATAACATAATAATTTCTAAAACCATATCACCATAATAATCATAAATAAATAATTTTATAAAATTCACCCAACACATTTCTCTTCCTAAATAAGTAAATGGATTTATCAATAAAACCCCAAAACTAGATATTTATTATTTAAATAAGGATTTTTTTTAAAAATATTTGTTCAAAAAAATAAAATTCAACATCCATTAATATTTAAAATAAAGAAAGTTTAATTAAATATATCCTATCAAGTAAATCACATCAAATATGATTAATAAAATTTATTTCGGATAACTATTTTTATAATAACATAACAAATCAACATCGATTGGAATGAATATGATCCAAATAAATCATATAAATTCATCATTAGTAAAAAAAAATATTCGAGATGAATCAATGTTTTATGATGTTTTTTGAATACATAATCATAAATTACTTATTTTTGTATGTGTATCCCAACAAAATCAAATATAATTGAACAAAAAGGGTTTTAAAATATGAAAGTACCTAAATAATTAAGAGTATAATAGGAGTATGTATTTTTAATATTTTATTAAATTAGTAAAATATATAATAATCATGTCATATAGAAATCTATTATGGATTTAAAATTGTTTTATTTATATATTATGTTACACATAGGAGTAAATGAGAAAATTTGAGAGATGCGTTTCTTGATCACAATTATAAAATATGATCTAATTTTTATCTATATTTCCACACTATTAATGGGCTTCATTGTTGTGATTATCTTTTTTAATAAATGACCAATTAATTAGTTTTTTTATTTATTCAAGGGATGGTGATAGCCATTTTTCGCATGTTTTAATAAGTTGTGGGTTACTATGGCATCCCATGTAGGGTTATTACACATAATTTTTGGAAAATGAATAACAATATTTGATAACTATTTTGGAGGTTAGTATTAAAGATATTTATTATAGAGTATGATTCATGACATGATTCTAGTCATTAGGTACAACCAGATAACAAATAACTGAATGCAAACGTCAATAACTTCCCATTATAAAATGGTATTATAATATGGATATTATTTATTTTAGAATGATAGTTTATAAATAATTGATACATTAAGAAATAAAATCAGTGATTTTATTTTTCCCCACTAATATAGTTTACTTATTACTAATATATCATCCATATAATGTTGTGTGGTCATAGTTTTTTTATATAGACACACGATAATAATAGAAACACGGATTCAATAAATTTGGTTTCGACTAATTCATTATTTCCTTGATCATAATAATGATCATTGGATTGGGTAGAGTTTTAAAATAAATTATTGATCATACATGGGATTGGATAAGATTGCATATATAATTTTTTTATATAAATATCCTATTTCTACCTTAATTGGACCAAATAACATAAACATATCTTTGATTATAGCTATTGATGTTTATTATTTTTGGATATGTGTTTATTTTTCAACTATTTTTTACTACTAATATTTTGGATTCAAATTAAATTTTACTACATTATTTATTACATTATATTAGATTCTATAGTAAATTTATATAAAATACTATTATTTTATCCATATCCAGTTTTTAGCTCTATGTATTAAATATTTAATCTATACCAATTATGAAATTATAAATAAGAACTATCATTATTGATTACTTTTAATGTGGTAGAGTTCGAGTGTGAAATTTATTTTACATATATGCATGTATATATTATTGATAAATGGATAAAATATTATGATGAATGTATAATTAATAAATATAAGAACTATGGAAACATAGTCCATTTCAAGAAGACACTATATAGAGTTAGACTAAGGAAAAAATGAAATGCATGAAGACATTCATTAAGAGTTTTTTTAATATTAATTTCATGATTCAAAAGAATAATTTTTGGGTGGCTGTAATGTTCATAAATATTTTAAACATGTTTAATTATAAATTGGAGTACCTTGAATTATTAAATTTGATAATGAATAGTTATGTATGTTATCAGATTTAATGATAAGTAAAAGTTTTTAAAGGTAAAGTCTTTGGAGTCAATGGGTGGGATGAGAATCCAACCATGATTTAGGTGGAGCTAGTAAATTATCATATGTGATGGTATATATATTTTAGTGGTGTTTTTACTTTATTTTTGAAGAGTTTTTAATAATTATATTGTTACAATATTTAAAAAACGCTTCCCCTTCACCCCATTTAATAATGTAAAACATACCCCATTTCTATTATTTTTCTTTATTTTATTATCCTTATACACATTTAAATATCCCATAATTATATCCAAGTTCATGTTATTTTAGTCACGTCATATTCATGTAAGTTATTCAATTGTTCTTCTAAACTTTATCTCCAGTTCCCTCATTCATTTTATATTTTCGTGCCTAAATATCACAGAAACCCCCTATAAAGTGAATAAGATATAAGACAATATTTTTATGTTTTTGTACTATCTTATATACCTGAATCTTTATTTTTATTTAGATCTTACAATCCAATTTTATTAAATAACTAATATATAATAATTTATAAAAATTGGATTAGCTATAATTAATTTTCAACTATAATTAATATTAATCATTTATATTCCCTAATTATTTACATATCTTTATAATTTGTTAAGTTATCTTATTGATAAAATATTTTATTTTCACATATTCTAAAATTTTCAAGGAATTTAATTATAAGAGATTTATTTAGAATCCAACAAGAAATCACTAATTTTTGAAACTATTTAACATAATATAATATTTTTTTTCAATTTGGGTATTGAAAATTTATTTTAAATTTGTATTTTTACTGTTTTTTGAAAAATTATAAATATTATCATTAATGATGAAAATTTTAAAACTATAAATATATTTTTTTTAATATTGATGTTATGTATATTTAATAAATTTTTATGGAAGGATAGTTTATATTAAAATATTTTATAAGTTTATAATCAATTCCTTTTTTAGTTGAACAATTTTGAAAGATGCACATTTTTAGGTGTTGGTATTTGTTACAATACATTGATGTTTGAATGGATAGATGACCATGAATTATTATATACTCCCCAAACATCCAATATTTTTTTCAAGTACTCTTGATCATAATTTCTAATCTTATAAATAAATATTATTGATCATAATTTTTTTTTTAAAAAAAATATGTTGATATTTTTTTATTTTAATTTGTAATGACATGTTGTGTTAATTATATATAGTGTTAATGATACTATATTTAATTGATGACCAATGTTAAATATGGGTATAATCCCTCCATTCATTTTAAGGGGTCATCAGATATGTGGAAAAAAGGATATAATTTTTACCTTCTCAATATCCTTTCTCTAGTTCAACTTATACTTTTGGATGATCATTATATACATTTATAATAATCCTAAACTTCTATTATTCCCCAATATGATTTCAATTTTCCCCTCATAAATGTCACATGATGTCATTAGAATTCAGAATATCTGATGCAAGGGATTTTACAAGGCTTTTTGAACCCCAGGATACCTTATGCGACTTTAGCTAATAAATTTTAATGAACATTAATTTCAGATCAGCATAATATATTATACACAACATATTAAAAATACTACTACTATATACATATTATTTTTTATAATCCATTTTCACCTCTTATATATCGTATAAATTATAAAATTATATGTAGTTGTTCTCTTAGGAATTAGTATGTGATTTTATAAATAAAAAACACTATGGATATTTTTACAAAATATTATTGAGGTCGGTGGTATAATTTGATTTAAAATTATGCTTGTTAAATATATTCTATTATGGTTAATATATTTATTATTCATTAATTTTTATTTTTATAAAAATATCTAATATTTTTAAAGTTATATTTATATTATGGTGGGTTAATTGTTTGTTTCGTGATTTTTTATATGTTGTGGTATAAAATTTTATAGAATATAAATATTTTAATTGATTTGAGTGATTTTTCAATTGGTGAAGTCTTTTTTCATACTATAAAGGTATATTTTGGTTTTTATTTGAAAAATGAAACATTAAATTTTTTTGGATAATTTATGAAAATAAATTATAAATTCTTACTCCATATATGGTTTTATTATTCATTCTATAAAATATTTTCAATAATTTTAATGTTGAAAACATGTAAATTTTTAATAATAAAAATTGTCTTCCATGAATACATCGTATTTGGATGTAGTGAAATGTAACATGCCATTTCTTTTTGTTTCAATTCACATATATTTAATATGGTCTAATGGAATGTAACATTTAAAATCATTGAGTGGAAAATAAATCATATTTCATACAGAGGGGTAGTTTAACCTAAAAATTTCCTCAATATGGTGAAATTTGTTTTGCATTAGGTCAGTATTATATTCTACTAAGTAGTAATTATGATGTAAGGTGGGTTAATAAATTTTAATATTGAGATATTTCTATATAATGTCCTCAATATTGTATAATAGTCCCTAGGTATATTAAATATATTTAATTTCTAAATAAAACCTATATTTATTATGAAGTGAGTGGTTTTGTTATTTTAAGATGATTTTATTCATGTCTTTTATTTAATTTAAATGATTTAATTTACCACGTTTAGATCCTTTTATATAATTTGTTAAATCTAATTAAATTTTATATTGAACTCATATTGACTTATTGGGGTTTTATTACTAGTTATGTAGATATAATAACCCTTATATAAATACTTCAATATATATGTCGAAATGATTCATTTACATTTATTTTTTGGTTCACAAATAGAAATTGACTATTGTATTTGATTGAAGGAGGGATTCATCCTTACTTGGTGTTGGAAGTGATTGGTTTTGGTGACTATCCAATTTTATTATAGAAATATTCCATACATTGTTAAAATATTTATTTCTTAATTCATTACAATGTATGTGGAATTAGATATATTTATTATAATTTCACATTAATCTACAAGATTATTTTATGTATTTTTTACAAGATACATGATGATTTATTAATTTCAATTCTTATTTTGGTAACATAGTTTTTTATTTATCCAAAGTAAAAAAAGGAAAAAAATATATATGAAATATTATAATATAAATTATGGTTGTGATAAATTAATGCGGAAACACTATATGAAGTCCTGATTCATCAGTACATGAAAACCATGTACAAGGAAAAAAACAACAATTTTATGAGATGATAATTATTCAATATATATTTTAAAAATACTATATAATGACTTGAACCACAAAATATATTACCCTCTCCTTATGTCTGAGAAATTATATTTCACTATACCATACTAATGGTCTAAGACAAAATAAGGAACATGAAAGAACACTGGGAGAACTAAGAATTATTTAAAAAAAAACAATGATAGTATTATGTTTTTCTATAAAAGATAGAGGAATACACATCGCATAGCATAAGATGACATGATGTAGTAACACCTTTTTCTTTGTTATAAGCGATCAAGTAATCCCAAAATTAGCAGTGAACCTCATCCTTAAAAAACCATTGTTATTAGAGACTACACTACTCCCATTCATAGTATTATTGTACATATAACCTTTAGTTTCTACTCCAAACCAAACATATAAAGGTTTTCTATCATCCAAATTAGAATTGGCCATAACTACCCACCTAGGCCACATGTGATGGAGCTTATTATTTAACTAATGAATGAATCTATATGATAAACAACCTTCAATATCAAAATATATATTGTTAATGGTGTTGAGACTATGAGAGAAATTTAAATTTGATGATAATGAATTAGATCCATCAGTGACCTCATTTTTACAACCCCATAACATCCAACACATAGACATAACAATAAAAATATTGAGGATCCATGAATAAATATTTAATGTTTTCATTAAGCATGATATGAGGAAATATTAAAAGGATTACATTATAATAGTTAGATCCATGATCTTACAAATATGATTAGATATAACCAAATCCTAAGAACATTTACTGAATAGGTGGGTTGTGGATTCTATTATCTAGAAGGTATAACACCTATATCTAGATTCCATAAAAGTTTCTATCATTTGGGTCAAAACATATATAGAAAATGAATTCATTCTAAATATCGCAATAAATAATATAATCTGAAATAGAATACATTTATTCTCGATAAAGGACCAATATTGAAGCTTCGGCATCAGACTCCAGTTGCAATAATGAATTGCAGTCAATGATAAAAATCCATTACCACTAGGTATATATACCATACGATCCTTATCTGATCATAGAATAATATATTTTTGAAATGATTTTTTTCATCATCATACACTCTATCATGGAACGATAGATATAATTATACTTCCATAATCATAATTATTAGTTCTATTCACCTTGAAAAGTGATTTTGAGAACCCAATCAATGATCATTACCAAATTAATCTTCATAAGTACTTATAATAGCTTGAGTAATATTAATGATGTAAGGAAGAGTTTATATCCTAGGAAAATATTTCGTGAGTGTCTTTAATTGTCTTTTCTACACCCTGATTATTAACAAAAACATCCTTTATATAAATAGTTTTATATTTCCATATAATATAATGAAATCATTTTCCCCTTCCACTACCCTATAGGATATTGTACAACATATTATTATATATGCGAATGACCAATTTATAAACACCAATCCTAGAGTGGAAAAGGATATGCATAATGGAAAATATATTTTTAACCAATACAATTCTATTACTAAATGATAAAATCCAATTTATCTAATTCCAAATTATACTATCAAATTTTAAAGGAAAATAAAATAAAAATGATGTATTACTATAAGAAAATGTTTTTATGGAACCCTAATTCACTCTATTATAAAATAAACATTACTAATAATTAATAACCAATCAAGGAATTCCCCCTCATAAAATATATTTATAAGAATGAAAAATACTAATCTTATCAGTATTCATAATCTAACCACTCTATGATCCAAATATTTTGAAAGGTACCATTAATTTTTTCCATGTATTTTTTCTTGAAATTATAAAAAAACAGAGAGGTTATTAGCAAAATATTAAATTTAGAGGCATATATTCTCATACTAAAATACGTTATACCCCATTAGGATTCCATTATTTTATTTTATTAAAAATTTAAAAATATATTTTTTCTAAATTATGGTGTTTTTAATAATGAAAAAATCATCCCCCATATTAATTTTTTATACCTCTCTATTGGTCGATAAACATTAATTTTCTATGGTAAAATTCCCGAGGATAGTAGTGAATAGGTTCAAGATGAGTTATTATTCTTCAATTTGTTTATAATTTATTTTCATTATTACATTTTAAAAAACCACATCTTGTAAATATATTTATAATGATAATATAATTCACATGAGTATGTTTTCTTATAAATAATTTATTGGTATTGTGTTGAATAGATGGTTGACACAAGTATGATGACTTCTATCAGGTCTTTTAATTCAATATTCTTATAACATAGTACCATTGAGTGTCTTCTTTATGATTAAATATGTTATTAATGTAATTAAAATTTTATTATAACCCTCTATGGTAGTTTTATATATTATCAAGGAGCATAATGTTATCATAACACTATATTATAATTTTATATCAATAAGAATGTTTACATGTAATTACTTTTTATGAAAGATCATTTTGACCATGTTATATATTTATTGAGGGTTACATTTATTTTTTCCTCTCCATGATTTAGGTTTCTTAATTTTTATTTCAATTAGGGAATTTTATGGTTTTCAAATTAATGTAAAATTTGAATCATATTTTTATTTCTTTTATGTAGATTATTTTTTATATCAGAATTATTAATTTCATTATAATTATAAATACATTTATCTATATTTTCAAAAAAAATTACTTTGGATTGTCATAAAAATATTTTATAAGACATTTTTCTATATCCTGTGATTTTTTGAAACATTAATATATATATACATATATTTATATATAACCTTAAATATATGTCATGTTGGGGGGTTCTTCTTGGTCAAAAACTCATATCATAATGACTTATTAAAATTTATTCAAAAAAAATCTATATAGACATTAACATCTAAATCATATTAATTTAAATCACTACTATTTTGTAATATATATGAAAGTATAAAATATTAGATCCCATAAAAATTAACCCACATTCTTGATTAGCATAAAATACCATAAATCTATAATTTTTATTATTATATCTATGAGATATTATAAGTTTTTTCCATTCATCTAGGGAATATTATTCCATTAAAAAACTATACGAGTAATATTATATAATTTAATTATAATGAAACCATCAATGTGTTTAGTGGTTCTAATATTTCATCAAAACCTACAATCATAGTGATTTAATATATTTATCATGTCTTCAATTATTTTTACATTTATATCATTATCATGAAATGTTTTCTTAATATTTATTTCTTATTCTCTCCAACCACAAAAATGCCACTTCTTATTGTTGACATGGTGACATAGATTTCAAAATTATATCCTTCTTAATAAAATAATTTTATGATTTTTTCCCTATAGAATCAATGATTTCTATGGCGATACACAATTTTTTTATAAAATAAAAAATATCAAAAAAATTATTATTTGAACTCTACATATCAAATATAAAATATGATTTAATTATATTTTTTTTTCTTTCTATGAAATATTAAAATTATTAAAAAAAGGAATATGTAAATTTTATATATCTAGGATGATATATTTTATGAATTTATAAATTTTTAAAAAACAGTAATTCTCAATATTAATTATATGAAAACATTAAATGTTTTATATGAATTAGAATGATTAAATTTCATGTTCTATTGAATATATATTTATTTTTCTAGATTTTAATTTATGTAATAAGAATTTTATACATTTTGTTCAATAATGTACAAAATATGCTATATGAAAATTAAATTTATATTCAATGTAGAGTAATATGTTTTATGGATTGAATTTAATTTCATATTTTCTATAAATGTTATTATTTATCTTCGACAAAAAAAAAATCACATAAAAAATTTATTTTGATTTCAAAAATATTTCATTGAGTTGTAAATTCATGTTATGAACATTATATATTATGTTATATGTTGTATTAATTGTATTTTGTTTATGTGATATAAATTATAAAAAATTTGTTCTTTACATAGAATATTTTATCATCGATAAATAAAATATTACATAACTAAGTCAAAATAATTTGTGACACGAATGAATTTTTATAATCTCGTTTTATATACTATGGAATCCAAAATGTTCAACTAAAGAAGTCATAATGTTATATAGAAAAAATATTTATGTTCTGTAATATTGTAAAATTCCATTAAGTAATAATTGTTTTAACCTATGATGATATATTCAATAAAAATTGTATTATTATTTTTAAAACATTATTATTTTAAGTGATATGTATTATAAAAATATGTTTTTCAACTATTAATAAAAGTTTATAACAATACTTATAACTCAAGAAAGTGTTTCTACATGACATATTTTTTATTGAAAATATTCCTTTCCTTACATTATTTTTTTATTTTCATTATATATTTTTCTGTTATTTTTATTTCAAATAACGAAATAATACCAAATTAGTATTCAAATTAAAATATCATAACTGAAATATAACATAGTTAATTTTCAATATGTCTAGTCACTTAATCTTAAAACATTTATCACTTTGTAAAATATATTCTATATGAGTGTTTATTTAAAGATGTATAATTTTTATAATTCATTCTGTATATTTATTTAGAAATATTTTTATAATTTTTATCTCTTATATAGAATAGTTTCTAAAAAAAATTCAACATTTTCTCTTGTGTGGTATCAATTATAATGATTTTTTATATTTTACATAAAATAAAATTTCAACTCTTTTTATATGGTATAAGATCATAATAGAGAGTTCTTTTTCATTAATGTAATGTTATTTTCCTAATTTTTGAAGTGTTTTCATTAATAATTTAAGTGTAAATGTTTTTAAATATATATAAAAGGATTGATATCTTATACTGGTTTTCATAGTTTATAAATACTAAAATGTTGTATCAATAATATATGTAAAATTAATTCATAAAACATATCAATTTTGATAATTTATTCTATTTGATTACTTTTAAATTATTAATTTATATTCATTTTCTTTTGATAAATTGAATTATTTCAATATTATCATTAAGTTCATCTTTTTTATAAATAATAATATTATAACTTTTCTAAATTACATATAATATTCATATACATTCTACAATGTTTTCGATAATATTTTTCAACTGAATGATAAAAGATAATAGTCATAAATAATTAAGGCGATAAAATTGAATAAAAAAATTTACAAATAATTGTAAAAATTAACCTCACAAAAAATATTATTATCATAAGAAATTTTATATACATAGTTTCAATATATGAATAAATAGGAAATAAATAAAATGATGTATGTGTTTTATTTTTTATAATATTTATTTTTAATTTTTTAGTAAAATAATTTTCTCTACAAAATAGGTAAGATCTCAATGCGTGTCTAATTTCAATTAATAATATACATTATTATTTTAATTAATTATTAATTGAGTTTTAGTTTTTGGGTATTTTAGTTTTCTTCTATTTTCTCTATTTCCTTTGTGTTTGATACCCTTTTGATTGTTTAGAGTAAAAATTTTATTTTTTTGGTTATTTTCTTTATTATTCTCATCAGATTGTTGCTAACATTTTATTTTATATTAAAACATATTCATTCATTTTAGTCTAAGTGATATAAATACACACACACACACATCCACACAAATATATACATGTTTTTATAAAAAATATTTCACACAAAATAAATAATGTATTAAAATTTAATAATTTAATAATTTATATGTTCCAATATGGTGATTTTTTAATAAATAGTTTTATTTAATATCATTCTTTTTATACAATAATCTATTATATAAACTGAAATAAATTCAATTGCCTATATTTTAATATTAATATATACAATTTTTTATAATAAATTAGTCATTTTTTAAACATATCTAATAAAATGTATTTTCAAATGTCTCTAATAGTCGATATTTTTTATCTTAAATAATTATACATTTAAAAAAAATTATTTTAATTTTTTTTTTAAAAATTTCTTAATTAATTAATATTTTATAGATTTTATCAATTATGTGTGTTTAAAAAGAAGACTACTTTTTCATCATCAATGCCTTTGTTTATATAAAATATAGGTAATAATGGTTGTTTATATTTTTATAAAAGATAATATAAGAAAATAAAGATAGAATGATTTATTTATCTATTTATTTATTTTATGATTGTAATCATTATGATTTGTGATCCAAATTCTACATGGTTTATCATTAATTCATAATTGACTTTGTGGGATGGAATTGGGAATTAATAATTGGGTACAAGTGACTCAATTTGTATGAAATGATTGTAACATCACCATATTGTTTACAGTTAGTAATATGCTCTCGTATCAATGTAAAAATCATGATTGTAACTTCTTCGTATTGATTATAGGTATTAATTCACTCATGAGTTCATTTACATGCCTCTTTTTTATTTTCCTCTAGTTCTAAAGGGTTTTAGTTAGTTTTCATGAGATCGAAGGGTTGGGGTGTGGCTTTGATTCTTGTATCAGAGGTTAATAAGAATCCCATGTGGTCGGTCCAAGGGTGTGTGTGGACCTATATCTATAAACATATAGGAAGTATACTATGTTATTTTTAAATAAAATTTACTACAAGTTCCATGCTAGAAGAAGGGGATTCCTATAGGACTCCCACATTCCAACTGGTGTGATGTCTAGTGGATCCACTGACTATCCAACGGTTCCAATCACGATCATTATTACTGGGGAATAATCATACTTTTATCAACAAAAATCACTCACCTGATTCTTTTTCCCTCCTCCTTCAACACTAATTTGACATATTTGTACTTAGATACTTAATTGTTAATTGTATGTCCCTCCCATACTAATTTATTGGATAATTAAAGTGTCAATTGAATTTTTTGTCGATTCAGTGTATGTTGATCTTCATTTTTGTATTAAATCTCCTTATTTTCTATATTCCTCTTATTTCACTCAATATATCATCTTTTTAAATGGTGTGAATTATGAGATCTAGGTTTCTATTCGAATTCCTTTATGTTACCTTATAGAATTGAATTTTTTTAGTTCTTCAATCTATAGGTTGTATGGTACAAGAATTGTGTATTTAATTATTAACATTAGTTTTATACCTCTTATAACTTGTCAGAATTAGGTTTTATTATTGGTAATTCTTGATATAAAATACATCTATTATTCTTATGACCCTACTCATTTCTTGTCTTATAATCTAATGGTGGATGTAAATATTTCAAGAGTTTTAAGGTAGGTTATTTAATGTTTTCTCTTTTTCCTATTAACATATACTTCATTAACTATGGAATACATGTCTATAACTTATTAATGGAATAGATATGTTTTTGTTAAAATATTGTTGTATTTTATTGTTTTCAAAATTTATTTTCTGCATAGTGTTACTAGAGGAATGGGTTTCAAAGAAGATTTTTGTGATTTAGTTGAATAAATTCACATTTAATTAATCCAATGTTGTTGATATAAATGTTATTGATGATGAGGATATTGGCCATCTTCAATGATGAATTATTTCTCTACTATATCTATTTTTTTAGGTTAGTGTGTCCACGAAGTAGCCTAATTTGTGGAAAGGATCCACTCTAGAGAGTGAACTCTTACCCCAAATAGTTATTCAATTAGGGCAATGTTCACTCTAGGTCTCCTACCAATCATGATATTATTATGAGGACCCACAATGACCAAGAATTGTTCATATCCGTGGTCTTTTTCTCTCTATTGGTTATTGTTCAAATTTATGAATGTAATGTTTATCAAAATGCAATAGAAAGCTATTAATTAGTTTGAATTTTTTATATTTGGAAAATGGTAATTTATCCATTATGTTGTTAATAATTTTCTCATAAATGTTTTTAAATTTATTATTTATATTTCGATAATTTTAAAAATTATTCTTCAGAAACACATGGTGGGATCTTATAGGGAAAATTTCTCAGACCCTATATACACATTTTTGTGTTTGTAGATCTTGTTTTATCTAATTTACGCAAGTGATTTATATTGTAGTATTGCTAAAGGTTTGTTCAATTGAAGGATGTTGGAGTTTCGATGTGATGTTATGTCACATGAGTTCAATATTATATGTTCTTGTGTACATTCATTGTCATTAAGGAACATTGAACATATTTTCCCTTATGACGTCTCCATGATGTTGTTTTCATGGTTTTGAAATACAAACACATTACATATTTATATCAAATTTATTAAGGTTACATTAATTTGTTTCCCAAAGCTAGTCATTGATTCACATAACCTTATGTCTTCCCATAGGGATTTAAAATTATCTTCAAGCCATGTTCGGACTATAGTAAATGAGACTCTATTTTAGTAGGTAAGAATCATGTAATTAATTATCACACAATACAATCTATAAAGAGACTTTATTTAGAAGTAAACTAAACTTTTTATTTTATGAATTTTTTAATTTCAATTTATCTGAATAAATATTATTTTTGAATCCATTGTAAATATATTATTATAGGATGAATATTTTGAAGTTTTCCAAAAAAAATCATGGTTGATGCATGTGAATATTATAATTAATTTTCCATAAAAATATTAATTTTATATGATAAAATAGAAATTATATTTAAAATCAGTTGGTCCAAATTCAATAACAATGAAAATATTTTTTTTATTCATTGAAAATAAATTTCATAGGATAATGAATAATTACCCCAAGAAAATTAAAATGGGAATTTTCAAATATTTAATAGTATAAGATTTATATATATTTTATAAAAAAATAGATAAATACACATTAAAATATTCCTATTATAATTTTTAGACACATAAATCAATATATAATTAATAATTAAATTAATAAAAATGTAAAATTAAATTGTAAACACTTAACATGTAGAAACACATTTTAAAAAACAGGTTTCCTTATATATATTATAATTTAATTTTAAATTACATTTTTTTTATATATAGAAATTGAATTAGGTTAAATGGAACCAAAATTACCAGTCATCACATGGAATTTTTTTATAGAGTGTCATTTTCTATATTTAGCAATAAACTTAATATCATGATTAATCATTAATCAAGATTATTATCGATAAAATGGGTAAATTTTGTATCTATAATTTTTAAAAATTAAATTATCAAATACACCATATAGAAATCCTTTTCATGTATAAATGTCATACACACATGTTGAAGTACTATTTCTCCGCATAATTCACCCACCATACAAACCCAGCCCAATACTAATGTTTTTATATTCTTATCCCTTACGAAACATCAGTTTCCATGATATCCACTCTTCTTCAATTATAAAATGGGCCCTCACCACTGCTTAAATACCAATATAATAATTTGGTTTCCTACAAAACTACCCCATAATTAATTCCCCTATCATCCCCTTATACTGTTATAAAAATCTTTTTGGAGTATATTATTCCAAGACTATCGATTCCAATCAATCCTCTAAGATAAATCGAAATTTATCATCATTATTTAATCATTTTACTAACTTATTATCCTTATTAACATTCCATTTAAAATTTATTTTTCCCAAATATATGTTATGAATTATGAGTTTTATGTATACTGAATTTTTATATATTTTTTAATTGAAACTATCCAACTTTCCCCTTTCCTATAATAAAAAAATTTATCATTCTTTCATAGTCTAAACTACTGCCACCACAACGCAACATGTTTCATTTACCTCCACTTCATTAAAATAATGGATATTAGGATTGAATTAATGTATAAATATGATTTTTATTATACTGTAAATTATATTTTATGAAACATTAGTGAACATATTATTTATATGATAGGAAATTGAGCATTCTTAGTTTAGAAATTTAAAGTAATAGTACTAAGAGAATAATCATTCATGTATTTGGTTATATTTTCTCCTATATTCTAATTCTATTATATTTCCTTAAAATTATGATATATCACACTATTAAACAATACATAATATCATTAATTTTGTAGAATTGTGATATTATAATATAACTAACCAACAATCATTCATTAAACTAGGTTATTTTATTGTTTGTATTGGTTTAACCACCTATTGGAAATATACTACGAATTTATATCATGAATGAATAATGAGTCATTATTACTAATATTATTTAATATAATATATTTATTTTTGAATTTATATATGTTATATCATTCTTTAACTAATTATTTATTGAAACACCCTTATATCATTAGGAGTTGCTGAAAAATTATTGTTATCAATTTCATCTTCATTGAAAAAAACAAAACACTCATGATCAAATTGTGAAACAAAATTAATAATTATAAATAATCCAAAATAGTAGCATAAATAAACTATTAATAAGGAACATTTTTAGAATAAAAAATACAAACAATTCATTTATGAAGCTAATACAAAAGATCAACAATTTATATACCTTATGTAAATACTATATAAAATTCATATATATAATGAAAATTTATAAGGATTATAAATTAAAATATATATGTGGATGGTTATGAATTAAGTTATTATGATATATATTTCAATGATACCTGATCTTAAATCATATTCATTGAAGTTAAGAAAATGGGTAATGGTTTTTATTCTTGAATATCTCTCTATGAGAAAAAAATTTCATTATGCACCCAATTGAAATTATGTTGTGTACATAATGCCTATTTTAGATGATATATCCGGAAATTCATTTAATCATTCCATTAAAATGTAAACATTAATACCACTCATTCATGGGGTTTATTTAATTACTATACATACCATATGTGTTGTTTTACCAACTCAATTTTAAATATTTGGGACTCATGTTATATTCCCCATATGTTTTATGGTGGTTCATACATTTCCAAAAAATAAATTATCCAGGACAATCATAAAAAGTTAATGTATTTTAAATTATATATTGGTACCCCACTTTCATATTCTTTTTATTGAAAACATAAAAAATCACCTTTTAAATATATTCAATTCCCTAGTGTAAAATAAATCATAAGTCATTGTAAAGTAAAAGTTTGGGTAATTTACAAGAATATAAATCCATATCCGAGTTCTGGTATGTGAGTTCCAATACATAATAATTTCAGCTATGGATAATCATATAAAAAAGGTTGGATGAGAATTTACTCAACCATCACCATGGTGTGTGATGAGTGTATATAATACTTCACACTATAGGAGAAACTCATGAGTATTTTGATTTTGAATATTCATATTCTATTAATATACAATGAAATGTATTTTTCCTACCATTTCTTAGGGATTATACAAATGAAGATTCTTGAATCCATTTATAATATTCCATGGATGTCGCTGTGAAATAAAAGTACCATAATCCCAAAATATCTTTAACAAGGGTACTACCTATTACAATAAATATACACCATTGATTATATTTTTAATGAGTGGTGTTTTCCAATATTTCTATATTATTCAACTGAAGGGGATGTATTTTAAATCTATATTGTTCACTGTACAATTAGCCATGTTTTACTATGTATGTGGTTTGTTAGAGAATATTATGAAAAATATTTTTGACTCTAGAGGTGAATGCAGTGAAATTAATCATATGACGGGAGTGATCAAATTTTATAGCTTTCCAATGCATAGACGCATATCCCGAGAAAAAATAAAATTAGGTGCAGTGCATACATAATCTTACAATGATATAGTTTATGAAAATAATACCCTGAGAACTAGTTTATATATCTCGTATTATTCATTTCATCATTATGATATCAATTATAATTTCCATTCATGTTTTCATTTATTTTCAAGGAAATGTAATAAATTAAATTTTATTTGATTTTAGCATTAGGTTTTACATTTATTCTATTAGTATAACTTATTTAATGTTTATGTTAGGAAATATTTTATTGTACAATACTCTTTACTAATAATTTGAGCGCAACCTTATTTTTTCCATTCATCGTGTAACCTAAAGTCAAACTGTGAGTGATTTTAAAAGATATTATGGAAGGGATAATAATTTTTTCAAAATATATTCATATTGTAAATTATTTTTTAAAATTCATTATATGTATGTATCTGTTTAAGAAATACTTATTAATTATTTGAACCTTCAAGAAATATTGTATCATGTAACAATGATGTAATATGACTATCGACTCTGAGTTTTTAGATTATGTGTCATTATAGTAGGCATAAAATATTTTTTAGTACCAACCTTGTAGAGTATATATATATATATATATACTATTAGAGAATCCAAAAGTAATATTAAAAACTATTTATATTTCTTTTTATTAATCAACAAATTCAATTGGAATTTTATTTTTCCAATAAATATTATTGGATAATTATGTGTATGTTATTCTAGAATGATAGATATTAATGAATGGAATGTTAATCATATCTAATTTATATTTTGTTTATTCAAACCCCAATCAATAATTTCCCTATTAAAAGAAATATAGTGGGACAATTGAGTTTTTTCAAGAGGATGTTACAGACTATGTAGTCAAACTATCACCTTGTTAATTCCTTTTTGTTAATGATATTGTTAAAAATAAAATTGGATATTTTAAATAAGATAAAAAAGGTTGATATACATAAAATAATATTATGAATAAAAATATAAGTTATAAATTATAAATCAAAATCAATATGGAATGAGGAAAACAAAATATATAAGGCAATAGTTGACAAATATCGATATGTATGAACAAACACTATCACTGTCTAAAAAAATTAAAAATTACATTTCCAAGTATATTCCTAATGACATCAATGGATACCACTAAATAACTCTTAATCCATAATTAAACCTAAAATATTGGTGTTTATCCCCTTATCAAATTGATTTAATTACTTGATGACCTCTTAGGAACTGAAATAGATTTAACTCACCATGTAGAAAGTTGAGACCTCACCAATGAAATTCAAACAATAATAATAAAATAATTAATTGAATAATTTGAACTTAAATCATTAATAATTGATATTAATATAAATTCAAAAAATATAATAAATGTCTTCATTCAGGAAATATAGATTCGGGATAAATACAATGGACAACAGAGAAATGGATAAACCCAACACATAAGTGCCCTCAGATCTAAGCTCTCCACCACCACATAGAGTTTATACATTGTTTGAATGATTATATTTAATGTAACTCATATTCTATATAGTTTATTCCCCCTAAAATCCCCCTCAACTAATACAACCATCCTATGAAATGAAGTGAAGATGAAAATTTAAAGAATGTCAGGGGTAGAATATTTTCTATCTAGTTTCTATCTCAAGAATTATGGCTCAATTTATG
Source organism: Viscum album (assembly GCA_963277665.1). NCBI lineage: Eukaryota > Viridiplantae > Streptophyta > Magnoliopsida > Santalales > Viscaceae > Viscum > Viscum album. The sequence continues at coordinate 1,673,449,577 of OY728145.1, forward strand.
ACCCCTCCCAGTAAAATATTGGAATAAATAATTATTAAATGTTTTTCACATCAAAATTATAGTTCTATGTACCAAATGGAAGGATATTTTTACACATTGTGAATACATTATTCACAAATTTTTAATGAAACCCTTTTCTATTCGAGGTGTCTAATCAACAGACTCCAATTAAATACATCCAATGACTATATGAATGAGGTAATTAAATATTGGGATTTAATGTGAATATGATGTTTCAAATATATTTTAATTTCAATGTGTAATCACAAAAATTATAAATTTAGGGGCTATGTTATGGCAAGTTTTTTAAAGGAGTTTTCATTGAATTATAAAAATGATTTTCCAAACTAAGTGATTGTGTTGGGACTCCAAAAGGTATATTAGACAATATAAAGTGTTAAAAATGTATAATAACACAATATAAGGCTCCCTAAAAAATAAATTTCAAAAATAATATCAACATTATAAACAATAATTGTAAATTACAAAAGAGATAAAAAAACCTTCTAAATTTCTTGAATTTGGGACTTTTCACAATTTAGCTCAAGACTCGTCAAAATTTCAAAATTGTTGGAATTCCACATTAAAATAATATTTAGTGGTGATAAAATCATTGAAATACACATGAAAAATATTTATAATATGAGTTATATAAATTAATCCACACTTAACAATTGTACTTCTACATAAGTGATCACTCAAAATAAAATTTCCATGAAAATTAAAAATATATGTTAATGAAGATAAAAAGATAAAAGTCAGTCCACCAAACATAGCCTTCATAATAAATAGCTGAAATTATATATTTTTACTTCTCTTCATTCATTCCATTCTAGTTTCCTTCATTCATACATTCACATTGAATCATACCTCTATTTTTTCTCTCATCACATGATTTTTATTTTGAAGGCATTCTACTCATCCAGATAAATTATTTTATCATAATATGCATGAATAATTTTTAAAAATCCACAGAATTGAGTTAATGAACTGTATATATCATGAGTAATTATAAGAAAATTACAATTTTTTAATTTTAGTTGGTATTATTTTTCTAAAATTATATGTTCTGAGGAGAGTTTAGCTCTTTTTGAAGAAAAATGCATGATTCTGATTATCATTCAATTGTGCTCTAATACCCACTCTTATAAGTAGGAAATTTATCTCTAAGAATCATTATAAATATTAGGGACATCACACCCCATCAATATTTCAGTTGAAAAATGATTTTCATCCGATTCATTGTTTTTCTCTTGGAAGCTCCAGATATGCACAACATTCATTCTTTGGAAGATCAAGAAAAGGAAGATATCCATTTTAATCGACCTTATGGATTTATTTTTCAAAACCCCATAATATAATTTCACATTAAAAATTGATGTACCTTGGTGACCCTAGGTTTTCCTCATGTAGTGTTTTTAGAATATGATATCGATTAGGGTCACATCTTCACACGTATAAGTAGTTAATTCATCTCTAATAATATTTGATAATATCATGGAAATCCCACCCCGTTAATATTTTAGTAAAAAATGATATTTCTATGAGACTTTTTTCTATTGAATGATCTAGATATACACAACATTATTTTTTTGGATGATCTAAAAAGGTACAATTTCATTTTACATGATTTTATGGATTTGTTTATGAACCCCTAATCAATAATTATCCCTTTAATATGATGTACATTGGTGACCATGGTGTTTCCTCATTTGGAGGATTCATAATAAGCTATCAAACGTTCACTTTTTAAATTTTTTAAGGTTGTTGATAATAATAAATGAATGGATTTAATATGATTTAAACAAATTTGACATATATAAAATAGTATTATTAAAAACATATAATTTTCATATTAAAATAAGTTTCATGAAAAACTTAAAAAAAGTGTTTAGAATGCATCAGTGGAAAAAAAATTATATTCAGACACTAATTTTATGATTTTATAAATGAATTATAAGAATATATTTTTAATTTTATAACTAAAGACAATATGGGATAAAGCTATATTAACTAGAAACAATATTGATACATCAAATATATATTTTTATCCCTTTATCATTGTGATCTGAATACCTGACAAACATTGAATACCCAAAATAGATTAAACACAACACACTGAAATGAGAGACCTCACTAATGAAATTTAAACATTTAGAATAACCACATTAAATTATTAGGATGAGAAAAATACATAATAATCTATAATAAAACTATTTAAATAATTAAAAGTACACTATTAAATTAATTAAAATTGTTTCCATAGAATTAAAACATAATACAATGAAAATAAAAAACTCAAAAGAGAAGAGTATTTGGATCTCTGCTACAATACATCAATTGGATTTTAGCCTTTCATGGCATGATTATATTTAATGTAACTTCTATTATTCAAGATATATTCTCTACATTACACCCTTCCATAAATATATTTATCTATTTAAATGAATTGAATATGAAAATTTAAAAAATATGAGCGGTTGAAAATGTTTTCTCGAGTTTCTATCCCATGAAATATATATAGATTTTGGACCTCCTATAGGGTAAATTAAGTAAATTTTCATTAATGAATTTTGATATGATGATAATTATCTTTCTTGAACATAAATTTCAAAGTTTATGGGAATGTGGGAAAATGGTATATCATAATAAAATATGGTAAAAAATTTTGTTTGTTATAACTTTTCATGTTCTTACACATTAACAACAACATTTACCATATTAAAGAAATAATTTAATATTTAAATTTAATTTCATGATGTGTCGTTAAATGAAATTTTTCTTACAAATGGACTCAGGTCAATTAGCGACATGTGGTCTACATTATGCGTTATTTAAATAAGGTCTTTCTATTATATAGAAAAAATGATTTTACAAATTGAGTGTGTTTTTAGGCCTCTAAAATGATTTATGAACCACCTATCCTAGTTAAAAATGTTGATAAAAATAATTCAGGGGTCCCTCAAATAATTATTTCGATACTTTTATCCTTATTAAAAAAATTATGTAAAAAATACCAAATTGGTGAAAAACATTATTAAAATTTTAGAATTATATAATTTTTACAATGTAACTCAAAAATAATCAATATTTGAAAATCTATGATATTTAAAATAAAAGGAAAAATTATTAGAGATATAACAAGTTTATAGAAACATGAAAAATATTTAGGTTATCTGCTATATTATCATCAACACCCATAATCAATATATGGATATTCCTACTAAAAATGTTCATGAGGATGGAGTTGAAGAATATTAGTTAATTTACATATAAGGAATGATAAACCATGTTATGAAAAATAATATCAACTGTATTGATTGAACTTATAATCTACAAAATAGTGTAACTCATTCATATCTATTCATGTTGAAAATGACTTTGACATTGTGTCGAACAAATACTCCATTGGCAGTCGAACAACTGGACCAAGTCCCTAGAGGACATCATTATAATTTTCAAAAGTGGTTGAAATGAGAATTTATTCATGATATTATATCATATAGAGGGAGATGTGGATAAATAGTGGTCACAATTTCAATAAAATATAGAGGAAGATAATATAATGTTTAAATATTATTGATCTTTTAAGAATGTAATCAATGAAATATAATGTCCTCTTGAGGTGAAAGGGAAAATAGAAATGTAGTTCTTCAATATTATACAAAAGGTTGAAACTTTTGTTGAATATAAGGATGAAATTAAATTTTTTTTCTTTGAATGGTATGCAATATTTACATATTCTATAAAGGAAAAATGATCATTTCTTCTAAGTGTTAAAAATGATCCTTCTATGTGTGATGGTATCTCAAAACATTTCTACAAAAGAGAATATAGTCTCAAGTTACATTATGATTGAAAAGTTTTTCTATTAGATATATATTTACAAGAAAAATCAGTAGAATAATATTATATTTAGAATAATAATAATTATATTTTGGTGAAGGGGAAAAGGAATGGTGTAATTTCCCACATGTGATAACATTTGAAAAACACAACCAGGATTAGAGAAATATAACCAATGTTTATTATAAGTGTGGAGAAAAATCTCACCAAACTCACCAATGATAGGGAAATTTTTAATTTATTTATATATAATTATTTAACTATGTGTGGACGAGAATTTATGATAAAAAAATCCCCAATTATCAATGGATTTTTCCTTAGAAAAATCTAATGGAGTGAGTCTATGATTATGTGGTTACCATGGATAACGTAAAAGTTCCTAATTTTGTATCTGTAGGTATTTTTATTTTTTCGTTAATGTTATCTAAATCAATGTTTGATTATATATAATTTCATTATTTTATATCTTCCCTATTTTACAAAAAAAATTATATTTCTCTTTCTCCATATTAAATGAGTAATCAACAAAGTCCCTCAAGTTCTAATCCTATGACAGACAAGTTATCTCAGGAAGTTCTAATAATGATATTAGTGTAACATATAGAAATAAATGAATATTATAACCCTAATTGAAATTTATTTTATCCTTTTTATGGGATTTTTTTGAATGTATAACAATTCATTTCCCCAAGATATGGATATTACGATTCACAAAGGTGAGGTAGAATCTATTTCCTTTATATGGGAAACTTCATCTTTAGAATATTTTCAAGATCCTCTTCTAGTATCTCTAATTAATGAAAATATTGGTAATGAGGATGATTGAGTTCAATATGAATCATATTTTCATCCTTCCCCAGAGTGAAATGTTTTATTGTTTATTTTAATGATGAATGACCATATCATAAATTATATATTAAATTTGAGTTCTATAACTAAACCATTCATTATGAAATTTTTTTATCTAAAAATTATTATAGATTGTCACTAGTAGGGTTGTTGGAGTTGATGAAATAGTTTTCATAGTTGAAAAATAATGGATTTATCGTCCCAATAGTTTCACTATGGGGGTCTTATATTTTATTTGTGAAAAAGAAGTTTGGTACTATAAGACTGTGCGCCGATTATAGGGAGAAAAATCCCATTATTATAAAAATTTACTATCACATAAAACACATTTAGGAATTATTTGGACAATTTCAGGGAGCTAAATACTTTTCAAATGTTGATATTTAATCTATTTATCATCATTAGGGTGTAGAAATATGTTATACTAATGAAAACCCTTTGAATAAGGTAGGGAAATTATGAATTTGTGGCAATTCCTTCCTGATTGACTAATTCACCATCTATCATTAGTGATTATCTGATTATATTATTCAATGAATATATTGAAATAGCTTTTGTTTTATTCATTCATGATATATTTATATTCTCCATGATTTATCAATATTCTGAGATTTATATTTAAATAATTATGGAGACCCCCAAAAAGGTAAATATTTGGGAAGTATTCGATATTATAATTTTATATATGTGAAGATAATATTTTTGTCTATATTGTCTCCCATTATGTTATATTTTTTGATCCATAGATGAAATTTTTGTCAAATGATAGCCTATGTTGGTCAATATAAACAAGATCTGATGCTTTATGGATTTAGCAGGTTACTATCATCGGTTAGTTCATGATTTTAAAATTTTGGAGAACCCATTGTCCTGGTTAAATAATAAATGGGTTAACATCACATGATAAATGGAACATGAGGAATATTATAAAGAGATTAGTATAATATTGATTAATTAAATGGTATTAACTCTACAATAATTTATGGAATGATTTATAATGTATAATGTTTCATAAAAAATGAATTGGTTGTGTCTTTTTGTAGAATGATTGGATGATTTCCTATAAACCTATATAATTTAAAATACATGAACATAAGTATACTAATAATTAAATTGATCTAGATTATGTAATATTTACATTGATAATATATAATCATTACCACTATAGAAAAAAATATAATATATATACATACCATGAGAGTTTAAAGTACTTTTACTTTTAGAAGTTCCTCAACATGAGGCAAAGAAGATGGTTGTAACTAACCAAGGGTTGAATTCCCAATACAATACCACAATGGGAAGGAAAACAAGGAGGTTTTTGGATTAATTATATGGTAACATGGAGTTATGATCATGATGAGGTCTAATATATATCCTATATACCGAGATCAAGTCAACATGGAAATGTTGATTTCTAGGAAAGGGGAACCATTTTTTCATTTCCAAACCATTTTTAAACCATACTTACTATAAAATAAAGAGAATTCCATGAACAATAATGGGTACTTATAAAATAATATTAACATAGATTATATTGTGAAATTTATTTACTTTATTTATATATATGGGGTTTTGATGATTTGGAAATGGTTATGAGTTCTATATGTACTAGATTTGAAAAGGGAACTACTAAATTAAGCACATTGATCAAATTTCACTATACACCAAGGTAGTATCACGATATAATGGAATTTAAAAGAAAATATCTTGTGGGATTTGATGAATAGGAAATTGAGGACCATGGGTATAGATTCTTATTATGTAATTAGGTGAAGGCTGAAATTCAACATCTTATGGGGGTAATGAAACATACATTTATACCTACGTAGATGTGCGACAATGTTATAATTTAATTTTTCACTAGACTCCCAAATCAAAAATGATGAATTATTTAGTATGGGTCATCATTGATGGTATTAATTATAATAAAAATTTCATATTTATAAGAGAATATATCCCCATTGAGTCATTTCCTGTCTCTATTTCAATGAAATCATAAGGCTTCATAGAGAACCCTTATAGACTGTAGATGATCAAAAACCACAAATCACACTGAAATTGTAGAATAACATTCAAGGGGATCTCATCACTGAGCTGAAAATAAGCATGAACTGTCATCCCCAAAAAAACGGGATGTCTAAAAGGATAATCAAGATTTTTGAATAAAAGCTTATATCATTTTCTATAGAATTATGAGGTATGTGGTCTCATTATCTTCCAATGGTGGAGTTTTTATAAGAATCATCATGGAACCATATGAACCATTATATGAGAAGATGAATCAAACTCAAACCAATTTGGATAAATTTATAGATAGAATTTTAGTTATCCTAGAGCATTTATAAGTGAAAAAAATTAATCTATAGACTATTTAAGATCACATTAAAATATCAAAAGATAAATAACCAATATATATAATTATAATCAAAAGAAAGATCTTGAATATCATGTGGGGGAACATTTAACCATGGAAGATTCTCATAGAAGGGTATAGTAAAACTTTGTAAAACAGGATGTTAATGCCAAGGAATATTGGGCCTTTTGAAATACTAGAATGAATTGGAGTTGCAACATACCAATTGTCTAAGCTGACCAAACAATATAAAGTACATGAGGTTTTCCATGTTTCTCTACTGAGTAAATACATGTTGGATACAATTCATGTGATCAAATTAGAGGGACTACATTTAGATCTGATATTTTCATATAATTAAGAGCCAATCCAAATTCATAGAACTGGATAGAATGTGTTATGAAATCTAATATCTCAACTTGTGAATGTCCATTCGAGAAGGAAAAAAATATAAGGGGAAATATTGGAGCCAAAATAAGCTGTCTAGATGGAATATAAACACCTTTTCAATAGAGGATATATACCCCAATTTTTAGGGTTAAAGTATATATGTGGGATAATGTCATACAATATACGATATTATAGCAAGTAAGCACCATATCCTGAACTATCACACAATGGGGACCCTAAAGAGACTTTATATATATGTATATATCATGGATTAATTTAAGATTGTTAAATGTTTTTTTAATAAAATAAAAATAATTTTTAAATTCTTAATATTGACAACATCTTAGATAAATCATCATGAATTTTTTTTATAAAAACCATGTTTTATGATTGAAAACTATAAATATAGTTTTCTCTATAATTATTAATTTTATTTTACAATATATAATTTATATTCATAATATGTAGGTACAAATTAAATAAATATTCTGACTATATTTTAGGTCATCAAAAATAAATTACAAAGGACAATTGTTAAGAACCACAATAAAATTAAATTAGTTGTTTTCAAAAAATAATTTCTTTAAAGTTATATAATATTTATCTAAAAACATTTTAATTAATTTAATTAAAAATATGACACTTATGTGATGAATGAGAAAAATAAAAATATATTAATAGGCATTTAATTAATAATTAATGGAAAATAAAAAAAACACACTATATATATTTACCTATATTTTTATATATAAATATTTTTTCCTACATATTATTTTTAAATTTAGATGTTTTTTAAAAAATTTATAAATTTAACTAGATAAATGGATCCAAAATTCAGATTTTATATATTTTAATTTGGTGTGAAGGCCCATTTTATATTTTTAGTATTAAATTAATTACTTTAGACATTTTTTAATCAATATTGATTAGTGTAAAATAGGAAATTGATGTGTCTTGGTTTTTATATAATTAAAAGGTCATACACACCTTCAAATAATACTTATTAGTTATGAATGTGAACAGAACTGACCATTTTATATTTTTAGTATTAAATTGATTACCATAGACATTTTTTAATCAATATTGATTACTGTAAAATAGGAAATTGATGTGTCTTGGTTTTTATATAATTAAAAGGTCATACACACCTTCAAATAATACTTATTAGTTATGAATGTGAACAGAACTGATTTTTTCCTAGTAATACATTGAAATATTTATATATATATTTTCAAAGTTAGGCACTAGTATGGGGTGCAATTCTGAGGATCGATGTGCCCAGTATTAGATATATAAAATTAATTAATATATTTTACATTATGTGGGTGTGGATTTATAAATATAATCAGATAACTCCTAAATAGAATCTCAGATTAGGAATATGAGACCACGATTGTGCCTGGAACATTATTTTTACCCATGATGTGACAAAAAATGGGTTTTCATGGAGCACTTGGGATTAGCGGTTGTTGGAAGGTGTGTTTAGAAAAAATAAATAATTTATTTTATTAGTTTTAAAAAATTGAACTAACTAAACTATAATAACACAAAAATTATAGTGAATCCTCAATGGTTACTTGCATAAAACCTGGCAGTATTGAGAGTGTTTCTGAATCTTTCTACTTGGGAATTTTTTCCTTTTCATGTATCTCTTGTTTACTGATGAATTGAATTATACCATGAATTCCCACTTTCCAATGACATGATGAATTCCTCACCTTCTCAGTAATGTTTTATCCTTGATCAAAATAGGATGATGGGATATTGGTTCCTCCTTCCCTAGAGTTTCTCTCCTAGTTCAGGTCTCCCTTATAGATTAATATGTTGTTTGTTAAACTCATTCCTCATATCATCTCTTCATGGATACTAGTCAATGACACTACTTCTTTCTAAGCATTCCAACGGGTCTAGTCAGTGCAGAAACCTTCATTTATGGGAGTAGTCATGTTGGGAATTAGTGTAACATCTAGACGCTCAATCAGTGGTCACTTGTATTCTTCCTCATAGTAGGTCTTCTGAAGGTCATGGAATCCTAAGGTATCCAACATGGATCACAATGAATCTTATTATAGAGGCATTTCTTCTGAGGTTTTCTTCATGCATCTCATGTTTTACACAGAGTAGACTGCGACTTTAATGTTCAACATTGATGGAGGCTGGTTGGTCAAGATTGCTGTTAAAGTTGGATCATAGAGGTACATCCCTATGGGAGAGCACGTGGATGGTTTATCGGATGGGTGGATCTGATGGCCCAATGAGAGAGGACCCGAGATGGTGCATCCTATAAAGGGAAGGTTTCACAACATGATGTCTGATCTAGACACCAATGAAAGATGATTGTGGAGGTTCACCCCATGGTGGGGGACACCAAGGTTTACCATTGGTTGGTATTGAACCAAAAGGAGGCTTCTTATATACCCTATTTAGAAGACATGAATAAAACACACATATTTCCAAAGGGTGATGTGGGACTTACATGTGTCTATCCACCCTTTTCAAGAGGATAAATTTTGGTTGGATTGTGTGAAATGTGTGGGGATTATGAATAGTTAGTTTCCAAAGTACTCCTAGGAGTACAGGTGATGTGGATGGAATGATCTCACTAAGATGTGGAAGCCCAGGTAAGAATTAGGATGGACAGGGGGAATTTCTGATGGGATGGATGGAATGGATGGGGTGTGAGGGGTTGTTGGGATTGAATCTCAAGTAGGATCCTACGTATCCAATTTATTGTTAATTAAAGGAAAAATAGTTCTTAATGGGTGATGAGATACCTAAGGAGGTGACACTTGATAATAGAGCGCATAGATATGGACCTGATGGGAGTGTAGCCTCCGGGTCTATGCATGATCCTACAAATACATAATGACTCGATGGAAAGACAAGGATGGGAATGGATGATGGGATTGAACCTCAGGTATGCTTCCTACATACTTTATTAAGATTACATGTATAAAATCTTGTGTAGTTCAAGATGTCATCGAAGATTACACCCGACTAGTTTTCTTTTGTCATGTTGGGGATTACACATGGTTAACAGCACAAATAGATGGAAAAAGATGAAGAGACCTCACTCCGATAAGGGTGAGGGGATGGATTAAGTGATGGAAGATGGATCAGAACAACATTGGAAGGTGGATCCAGGGTATGTGATCCATGTTGGGGAGACATCGCATTATGAGGGCACATCCCTATGAGGGAGCACTATAATTTCCCTTTGGTTGGGATTGTACCTCAAGGAGGCTTTTTTACATACCCCATTTAAAACATAGAGATCACAACCTATGTAGTTCATAGTTGAGGGGGGAATGCGGCTTACACAATAAGGCAAACTAATTGGGGTCATAGTCATTTTTAATCTCTAGGCACACATGAGTCATTATTGGTGTGAGAAAAAAGAGGAAGAATCAATGTTGATGATTGTAAGACAAATGGTGCAACCATGAGGGGAGATGTGGGGCTTATGCAATGATGTGTCCCAAGGAGATGAAGATTGTGGATTACTCAATGAGAGACACTCGAAGAGGATCTATTTCCACGAAATGAGGATCTCATTACCTATGAGGATGGCGAAGAAGATCTCACTCATGTGGACATGAGTGGGTATGGAAAATTCATGATGCAGAGCACCCCATGTGCATCATATAGGGTGATGATATAGTTTAACGTAGTGTGTTGAGGATGATGAGGCTTGGTGGTTTAACATCCTTCATATTGGATGAGGATGACTTTATCCTCACCCATTATACATACAAAACTAATACCCACCCACTCATGGGGAAGGGAAGGCATCATCAATTTCTATGGGGAGTGGTTTGGAGGAGTGGTCCCTTGTGGGGTCCATATTAGTATGGTTATTCCAAAAAGAAAAATACATTAGCGTACCTATTCCAAAAATCTAGAGGTAGGGAATAAAAAACATTATTTCCCCTTGGGGACCGAAAAATATCTTTAGGCATTCCTGGAGTGTTTTATGGAGGAGGTAAACACAAAATATGGTAGATTTTCTTGATAGGTTCTAAAACATGGTTCCTTAGAGTAATGGAAACCCATGGAGTCTCAAATATGGGATGTGTCCAAGATGGGAGGCTTGCACATAAATAGAGGGGGCTGAGTGAAATATGGATGTTCAAAATGGAAGGTGGTGTGCTCAAGAAGGGTCTTTTACACTATTGATTCTGATATATGTACATCTAGAAATATAGGGAAATTCATGACTAGTTCAATGTGACCATGGCCATCAAACGACCCAAAAATTTATCAAAGGAGTCTTATTCCGGAATTTCCTTCATGAAGTCCCCCTATAACCACTTTCGAAAACATCATTAATGATACCTCTATGAGTCTAATATATCCTGACACCTTTGCAACATTATTTTTCCTTCATGAAGAGCCCTACGAGAGTCTTGATCATCAATAACAACAAATATGTGTCTCTTCTCGACTATAAAAAAAATCCGTACGCATACCTTTAATCATTTGGTCTCCCATATCATGAAAGTCCTCAGCACCACGAACCTGACCCAAAAATAGATCACCCAATGTACCAGATCAATTTGAGCCATGATTTCCATTGTTCCTCAAAGCCTCTACCCACGATATGGACGCCTTTTGTGAAGGCATCCACACTTTATGAAAGAGGTAGAACCTTATGGTTTCTCAAGGAATTTTGAACCATTAAGCCTTAATTAAGTACATTTCTCATATTTCAAGACTCTATGATATATCTAGGTCTCTATTCTTTACAATTCCCTTTCCTTCATGAATTCCCATTATATTACAGTGCATTAATGATTTGTGAAGATACTCTAGAAAGGCCCCTTACTTCATGATATCCTCTTATGTGGCCCTCTTGGCATGCACATGGTAATTTATTATCCCTTGTGTGTTTCCATGTGTTTCATTTCTCTACCTAGTGTTTTTTTCATGGCTACATAAAAGGATAATTATTTTAGAATAGAACCATTGATGTGGAACCCACGAATAACCACTCTTCCACCATATTCTTGTCGAAAATTTCTAATGCCTTACCATATCAAATTGTGGGTGGGTATAAGTCATGTACGTCGAAGGGGAGATGGACATGTTCTCCCCATTCACACTATAAGATGATAAACGGCTAGTCACCCACTTCTTCACCACATGACATTAAACTGTAGCCTCAACCTATGCCATGAATAAGGGTTTCCCAATCTTAGGCATTCTCTATGACCCCAAATCTCCATGGGGGTGATATTTTCTTAAAATGAAATGACATCCTATTTACATGGAATGAAATCTTCCAATGGGTAAGGGTATCCATCATGGTGTAAGCCCCTGTTCTTTCTGACAAGAGTTAGAACTCTTACTCCTCCTTGCATCTCTAGATGCAAAGACAAAGGGGGTTGGTCATTAAGGACTCTCAACACTGCTTGCCTCTCCCTTTAGGATTTTAATCCATGGTATTATTCTATGTGTAATCCCCACACCATCCCTCACTCACAAAAATTTTTCGAATTGACCATGTGGTCTACTACTTCCTCATGTTTCTCACACCGAGCATGACTCGTGTTGGATTAGGGTTTATTGGTGACTTTGAAACCGTTCTTCCATGCATCACTCATATAGTAAGACCTATTATACACCTCCCTTAGAAGCATTAATGCATAATCCCCACAACACATGTCTGGACCAATAACCATGTGTTATCCCCAATGATCCAATATGAACTGCAAGGACTTTGATTCCCAGCCACTGTGATACGTAGGAAACCTCCCTAAGGTAAAAGCCTGATATCGTCATATTCATGAAAGTTCACTCTCATACTTACCGCATGATGATAAAAATCATTTAATACCATAACAAGATGGACATTGATCACTATATTCTAAACATGATAGGTAGGAATCCTCTCTGTGGTTCAATCCCCATCATCCAATCGCATCACAATCCTTCCCTCGAGTCATTATCTATCGGGAGGATATTGCCCCTTCCTATAAGACACACATATTTCAGGTCCTTATCGATGAGTTTAATTCTCATGATCTACCTCCTTATGTGTAACATCATCCAACTCTTAAATAAGTGGACATTTATTCCCATCTATTGGGATACACAGAATCCTCCTGGAGATTCTTTCCCAATAACCCCTCACACTCCATCTGTTTCATCTAGTCCATTTTATGACCCCCCCCCCCATTTCCATTTTGATTAAAATTCAGTATACCAGATCATAGTGAGATCATTCCATCAACATAATCTCTACTCTTAGAAGCACTAGGTTAGCTATCCATGATTTATCCCCACACAATCAATATTCATCCAACAAAGTATTCTCCTCTTGCAACGAGAATCTAAAAATGTATAAACACTGAATCACCCATATTATAGGGAAGAATACAGGTGTTCTGGTGTTCCAGTATCTAGAAATTCTACTGATGTCCAACATGAATACTCTCCGATCACATGATTGTTGTTTTGACTTGACCCTTTTGAATGTCCAGATAGAAGAATCATATTTAACTAGAATCCACGATGAGATGGGACGAATAATGAGTTTCTCAAACAAAGTCTTATATCAATAAGGGATACCCAGACTAGATGATTAATTTCATTGAAGAATCTATGGAATTTGCAACCAACATTCTATCACCCTATTTTGTGAAAGTTTAATACATCATCAAAGAATTGATGAATGTTTCCCAACATTGGAAAGTTGGAATACGAGGCAATAATGTAGTCTAATAGTGAACTTGAACATCGCGCGGTGAGCGAAAAAACCTTGGAAAAATCATTAGAAACTGAATAAGTGAACCTAACATGAAATATTCTCCTCAATATGGTATTAATATCATTCAATAAATTTTCATATACACGTGTCACAAAATCAAGTAATCTGGTTCCATGTCCCGCATAGTCAATAATGGTCCTGGTGTCTTACTCACCAGAGTATGAGGAATTTAATCATTAATAATTATGATATTTAGAATCATAATCATGGATCTCTATATATAACCATATAAGACTAAATGACTCTGGGGAATTGGGAATTGTTTTCCCAATATATGTACTGATGGATAAATATTTTTTCTCTATTAGACCCAAGACATATAAAATCTATATCTCTCTACCCAAAGATGTAGGAGCAAGAAATAAAATAATGCTACAAACTTGCACTATTACACCTCCACCATGATTTCATCCATAACCATAACTACAGAGTTCCCATGCCATGCCTCATCTTCAAATATTTTTCAATGTAGGCGTATCATTGTATTTGTTTCCGATGCTTTCATTGGGGCACACACCCATCGTTTGAGAAAACACTGATTGTTTCCCTCCAATCCTGCTTTCCAAAGGCAAGCACCAACCACCACTTATTCAGGGTCAATTACTCGTTTATCGAAATGGGATAATGTGATGTTTTTTCCTCCTTCCGTGGATTCCTACTTTGAACTTGTTTCATACTCTGGGTCTCCCTTAAAGATTATGTAATTGTTCCTGAATCTAATTCCTAGCTCCATATATTTGTGGAGATCAGTTAATTATGCTGCTTATGTCTAAACATTCCTAGGGGTCTTGATAGGACAACAATCTTCATTCGGAGTAGATGTTAACATCTGGCATGTTAGAGAATATCTGGATTCATGGACATTGGTCAACTATATTCTTCCTCATAGGAGGCCATATCAAGGTTACACAACCCAAGGAATACCATGTTTATCATGGGGTATCATATTCCATAGGCATGTCTTTGTGGTTTTCCTTATAATCCAATGTTTAAAATGAGGTATTCCATGAGTTTAACGTCTTGAGGAGACAGTTATTCCAAAGTCATGTCTTCCAAGGTTTTCCTCTAAAATCTCATGCTTACAATGAGGTTGGCCACAAGTTTAACATCTTGAGGAAATGTAAGGATAGTGATCATAACACCACATGGATCCAGATCAGGTTGGTACATCCCTATGATGGATCACCAAGAGTGTTTATCATGAGAGTAGATTAGGGCGCTCGATAAGAGAATACCTATGGTGGTGCATCCCATAAAGAGAATATGTCACACCATGAAGGCTGATCTGGACACATCAGAGGGTGGATCAGAGAGAGTTTACCCCAGAAAGGGGGAAACTGGAAGGATGGATCAAAACTCTCATTGAGAGAGGAACCAGGGTGGTGTGTACCATAAAGGGACGATATCACACTGTGATATCGGATATAGACAGCATTGAGGGTAGATTAGGGAAAGTATACCCCAATAATGGGGACACTAAGGTTTACCAATGGCTGGGAATGAACCTCATGGAGGCCTCCTGCATACCCTATAGAGAGGATAGGGATTCGAAACCACGTATTTCGAGAGGGTGATGAATTGGGGTGTACACAATAGACAGTAACCCGGAGACACATTGAGGACTATGCATGGATAGAAGCCCATCTTAAGCGGGACACATTGGGTTGGATGGTTATGGATTGTGTGGGGAATATGAATGGTTAGCTACCCATGTTACTACTAGGAGCAATGAGGATGTTGGTGACACGATCTCACTAGGATGAACCGGCATGAGTATGAATCTGGATGAATATGGATGGTCGAGTGAAGTAGATAGAGAATGAGATGAAACCAACATGAAGATGCCGATAATGTTGGGATTGATCATAAATGATACTTCCTACGTAACCCTATGGTATGGAATCAAATTCCACATAGTTCAGTGGGTATATGTGACACCTACGGAGGTGTCCAGTGATAATGGACGCATGGATGGGACCTGGAGGATATAGAACCTTCTGGTTTGGGCATGATCATCCCAAAACATAGGGGGATAAAGAGATAGAACACCAAGGGACATGAGTGATGTGATTGATCCTTATATAGTCTTCCTATGTATCCCCGTGTAAGGGAATTCAAGTCCACATAGTTTAGGATGGGGGTATAGAATCATGTTCTACAAATCTGATAGCGACCCGATGACATACATGGGCATACACCAGGTTAGAAGCACGACAGTTGGTCTGATTCCCCTGGGATAGACCAATGATATGGGACCCAGCAAAAGATACTACAACATCGTACCACTAGATGAGATACAATTTCATACCACTAGATGTAGTACAACGACTTACCACTTGATGATGTACAACCGGTTACCACTAGATGGGGTTCAACGGATTACCGATGGATGGGGTAAAATGAATTACCACTAGATGGGTTTTAACCTCAGGGAGGATTCCTATATACCCTTACTAGCATATAGGGATCAAAACACACATAGTTTGAATAGGTACAGTTTAGCGTCATGCTAGATGAAAAGGGGGTGTAGATTTTAACGTCGTGCTGGATGGGGTGAACCGACATGGAGTGTTTGGGACTGATGGGTGTTGGGTTTGGACCTCATGGAGGATTCCTAAGCAAAATTCTTGTATTGGGTCAAGGATCGAAGTCCACATAGTTCTAATGTTGGATAGAGTTTAATGTTATGTAGGAAAAAATTGAACCAACATGAAGGGGGTCAGGACAAGTAGGTGTTGGGATTGAACCTTAAAGAGGCTTCTGACATACTTTTCCAGAAAAAGGGAAAAGACCAATTTCAATTAAGTTCAGAATGGGGTCTTGGAGATTATGTTCTAATTCATACCATGAGAATGAAAAGGTCATTGTTTACTCTAAGCTCACTTGAGTCTTGCTCAGTGTGAGAAACAAGAGGTAACAACAGATCGGATGATCGTGGGGAAATGATGCATCCTCGAATGATGGGGGTTGGGGATTATGCATGGGGGCTTCCTGGGTGACGCTATAGAGTAGGAATGGTGGATGGGGCTTACTCATGGAAGTTTCCGGAGTACTGCTACGGTGCAGCAATGGTGGTTGGGGATTATAGGCGGAAGCTTCCTGAGTGCCATAAAAGAGTGGGAATGGTGGATGGGGATTACGCATGGAAGATTCCCAGGTGCCTCTATGGAGAGGAAGTGGTGTATTAGGATTATGCATGGATGTTGCTGGACTGTAGCTAAGGATATGAAATGGTGGATGGGGCTTACGCATGGAATCTAGCCAGGTGCTGCTATGGAGTGACAATAGTGGATGGGGCTTACACATGGAAGCTTCCTGGGTTTTCTAAGGTGCATTAATGGTGCAGGGGGATTACATATTGGATAATCCCGGGTTCCGCTATGGACCAGAAATTATGGATGGGACTTACACATAGAAGCTTCCCCTATGCTGATAAGGAGTGGAAACAGTGAATGGGGCATATGAATGGAAGTTTCCCAAGTGCTGCTAAGGAGCAGATATGGTGGATGGGGCTTACACATGGAAGCATACCTTGTGTCTCTATGGAGCCTTAATAGTGGATGGGGATTAAGCATGGAAGGTTTCTGAGATCCTTTAAGGAGCAGCAGTGGTGGATGGGGCCTACACATGGAAGCTGCCCGTGTGCCTCTAAGGAACAACAATGGTGGATATGGATTACACATGGAAGCTTCTCGGGTGCTGCCATGGAACTGTAATGGTGGATGGGTCTTACGCATGGAAGCTTCCTAGGTGCCACTATGTAGCAGAAATGGTGCATGGGGATTACACAAGGGAGCATCTCGGGTGCCACTATGGACCAAAAATGGTGGATGTGGCCTACACATGGATGTTTCCCATAAGCTGATGAGGAGAGACAATAATGAATGGGGATTAAACATGGAATTTTCCCGAGTGTTGCTATGGTGGGGAAATGGTGGATGGGGATTACGCATAAAAGCCTCCCATGTGCCGCTATGGAGCGACAATGGTGGATGATGATTATGCATGGAAGCTTCCCGAGTGCAGATAAGGAATGGAAAATCTAGATGGAGACTATGCATGGAAGCTACCTGGGTTCCACTATAGAGAAGAAATAATGGATGGGGATTACACCTGGAAATTCCCTGGGTGCCTTTATGGAGCGGAAATGGTACATGTGGCTTACGCATGGGTGTAGCCCAGGTGCCACTATGGACTGACAATGGTAGGTGGTAATTATGCATGGATGCATTCCATATACCAATAAGGAGAGGAAAAATTAAATGGGGATTAGAAATGGAATATTCCCTAGTGCTTCTAAGGAGAAACAATTGGGGATTGGGCATACACATGGATGTTTCCATGGTGCCACTATGGATGGGCCATGATGGATGGGGCTCATGCATGGAAGCTTCCCGAGTGCCACTATGGAGCGGCAATAGTGGGTGGGGATGATGTATGGAAGATGCATGGGTACCAAAATGGAGTAGGAATGGTGGACGTGGATTACGCATGGAAGCTACCCGCGTGCCTCTAAGGATGGACAATAGTGGATGGGGCTTACACATGGAAGCTGCCCGGGTGAAGCATTTGAGCGGCAATGGTGGATGGGGATTATTCATGGATGGTTCTTGGGTTCCACTAAAGAGTGGAAATGGTACATGGGGCTTAAGCATGGGAGCATCCCAGGTGCCTCTGTTGACCGACAATAGTGGAAAGGGATTACGCATTGAAGTTTCCCATATGCATATAAGGGGATGAAACAATTAATGGGGCTTACGAATGGAAGAATCTCATATTCCGCTAATGAGTGGAAATAAAGAATGGGTCTTACACATGGAAGCTGCATGTATGCTGCTTAAGAGCAGTAATAGATAATGGGTCTTATGCATGGAAGTTTCCTATAACGTCTTCCTCATGTATAGCCATGACAGCATCACAATAAACTGGTGGGTTAATGGATATAATTGAAGCCTAAACGTATGTTCCAATGAACATGAGGGGTAATTCCAAGTGCGTTGGAATTGGTCCAAACACATGGAGATGAAAAGTGTGAATCACATGCCAAATATTTAAAAAATAATGGGGGCGACATGAAAAAAGGAGATAACTGCTAACTATATTAGAAATGAAACATCCGCATCACATCATCCTGAGATGGAAACAAACAAATGAAGGCCAATCACTGACCATATTCGAAAAATGGGGCAAAATTTGAAGTGTTTTCTAATGTCTTTCGAGCATCGGCCCAGAACAATAGGTGAGCCGAGGAACTCTAGGACCAGGACGTTAGTGGGTCCCTTAAGACATGAAATAGGATAATGATCCGAATGATGGATACACAAAGCATGAGTTGGAGTGATGGAATGTTTGAACAAATTCCAACACTCTTGAAATTATGCCACTGTAATCATGGCATGAGGTATCTTATGATTTTCATGTAAACCATCTCTTATTTGGAAGTAGTGGCATCCTATTATTGAATTATAGGGTATGATACAATTTATATTAATGTAGTGAGGACTATTGGTATCTTATGATTTGTGAATAAGGCATCTCTTGTTTAGAGCAAGAGGTATCCTATATTTGTAACATAGGGTGTACTGCAGTTTATAGTCATATAGACTGGACTATTGGCATCTTATGATTGTCACATAAGGCATCTATTGATTAGAGCAAGAGGCATCCTACGATTGTCACATAGGGTGTACTATAGTTTAGACAAGACTATTTACATATTATTCTTGTCACATAAAGAATCTCTTATTCAAAACTAGAGGCATAATATGTTTGTCACATATAGTTTACTATAATTTATAGTCATGTAGATAAGACTATTGGCATCTTATGCTTTGTAAATAAGGAATCTCTTATGTATAGAAGGAGGAATCCTATGTTTGTTACATAGGGTGTAGTATAGTTTATAGTAATGTATATATGATTTTTGGCATCTTATGCATGGCATATAAGGAATCTCTTATTTGGAACAAGAGTCATCCTTTTATTGAATGATATGGTGTGATACAGTTTATTGTCATGTAGTGAGGACTGTTAGATCTTATGATTAGTGCATAAGTCATCTATTATTCAGAGAAAGAGGCATCCTATGTTTTTCACATAGGGTATAATACCGTTTCAATCCATGTATATAGGAATATTATCATGATTTACTTGTCAAATAAGGCATCTATTGTTTGGAGAAAGAGACATCATATGCTTGTCACATTTGGTGTACTATAGTTTAATGTCATATAGATAAAAATATTGGCAGCTTATGCAAGGCACTTAAGAGAACTCTTGTTTGGAGGAAGAGGCATCCTATGTTTTTTACAGAGTGTGTACTATAGTTTGTAGTGATGTAGAGAGGACTATTGGCATCTTATACTTGTCACATATGGAATCTCTTGTTTTGGAACAAGAGGTGTCCTATATTCATCATATAGTGTGTACTATAGTTTAAAGTCATATAGATAAGACTATTGGCATATTATGCATGGTACATAAGGAATATCTTATTTGGAACAAGAGGAATCCTATTATTGAATGATATGGGGTGCTGTAGTTTATAGTCATGTAGTGTAGACCATTGGAATCTTATGATTGGCGCATAAGGAATCTCTTAATCAAAAAATAGGAATCCTATGTTTGTCACAAATGATTTACTACAGTCCAAAGACATGTAGATATATCTATTGGGAATAAGAAACCTAACAAGGTATGTTGTTGGGACTTACACAAGGGATACCCTCTCTAGTTCATCCTGATATAGAAGTCAGGTAATGGATTTGGATGAGTTGCCTGTGGAATGGTTAGAATCATGGTACTCAAGGAATTGAAGATGAGAATCTCAACTCACAACAAGTGAAAGGGAATGAGTGGGACATGTGAATTCAAGGTATTTCATGGAGTTTAGAGTAGTATCTCGAATCATGGTATTCCATGGGTGGAAGGTGGCTACACATAGGGGCAGAATGGAAAATGCCGACATCCTGGCCCAAAAAGATGACGGTGAAACTCCCCATTTTTCAGGGTTTTTAGTGACTGTATTTAAGAGACTGGTCTGGAGGATGGGGACCGAAGCTCGGTAGTGATCCCGAGAAGGGGTGTGTGGTGTATCCTCCAAGGTATGGACTAGAGGACACATGTCCAGATACCGTATCACATAAGATGGGAAACACACAGGATGGGTTGCACACAAGGTTAGACTGTATAGCACAAGTTCATGTAAAATAGGGCACCCTGACACTATTTCATAGAATATTGAAGTCTTGTGCATAATATTGGATTCCTTGTGTGCAAAATTGGTGTTTTCATGCATGATGGGGATTGTGCACAAGTTTGATGTTTTGCGTGCAAGTGGCGGTTTTGCGCGCACATGCCTTGGGCAGCAAAGGGTTCAAGAGAGGATCAAACTACTATGGGATCATGCGAAAGAGGACCCATATGGGACTTAATGTAAAAAATATCGCATAAAGGGTTCCTCGTTTCTTCGTAGGCGGGAAAAGGGTTGTCTTACGAGCATCAGAGTGGTAGCCTACCTCCAAACCCCTATTGGATGATGGGGGTGCACTTTTATTTATAGGAGAAACCATGGTAGGCGGTGCGTGTAAAATTCTGAGTGCATAAGTGGGTTTCCATGTGACCTATAGTGGGTGCACATTCAAATGGGTGTTTGACATCAAATTTGGCACGTAATAGGTTTACGTGAGGGGTTTCAAGAAAAATTCCCTTATTGCGTGCAAGATTCCATTTATTGCATGCAATATTCCATTTTGCGTTCAAGATTACATTTTTGTGTGTAAATCCATACATGGCCCCAAAATCATCCTAGATGGCCATTTCCAATATCCTTCCTTTGAATGACCATAACTCTTGATCCGTAACTCCGTTCGGGCTCTACATCCTAACAAATCAAAGCCTGTGGAACGATATTTGCTCTGAGATCATGTCTTCAAGCATTCAGTGAATTATATGGACGTATTTTACAGTGCCAAAAGTATTATTATAATAGTATGAGAAGAAGTGGGTCATTCCCATGAAGGATATGGCCCATTGGGACCTAGAGGCTTCTGCATCAAACCATCACTGCCACTCTACGAGACATATAGGTATCCACTACACCCCACTCTAACATCCAACTACTTCTAGAGTCTCTCATTAGAATATTCCTCTAACTCACTCCCATAAACTGATGAGTTAAGGGATATCTGAGTCATCCCAACTCTGAAAAGCTCCTGGGAGTTGTAAATGAGGGATCCCTATAAGCCAAGTCAACAACAACAACAACCAGTTTCTATGACCTAAGAACATGTGGTCTACGCCTCCTCCACTCTAGCCTTAATCTGGATAACCTAACACGAACATCCAATGAAATCTCAGAAAGACCCCAATTAGGGGGGATCACCTTCCATGGATTTAGTGTCCCATACCACCACCGACACATACTACTTGTCCCCAACTAATGTAGAGTAGAGGCACCTTAACACCTGATCGAGATCCCTACGTAAGAAACCCAACGGGCATCATGGGTTAACTCTTTCAATAACTGGCACATCCTGCCACCATCACGAGATAACCTATGATGATAAGATTCATTGTGGAAGCCCTCCCTGTACCACCACATGCTAGAGTGGAGGTCCTCCATGATTGTTTGACATCCAGTGCAAAGGTCCTCCTCATGCCATTGGGTTCTAGTGTAGAGGTCCTCCCTATCTCATAGAACATCAATGAAAAGGACCTCATCACATCATCACTAGCTCTAACTAAGGTCCTCCCCAAACCATCTCCCATCAAAATATAATTCCTCTTCATTCCATAGGCTACCAACATAGAGGTCGTCCCCATGTTATCACTGGCTTCAATGGAGGTCCTCCCAATTCTAGCACTCCCAACTATTTTGGTACTCCCCGCATGTTTACCAACTATTACGAAGGTCATCCCCATACCCATGATACATAACATGGAGGTCCTCCCTATTTCATGTTCAATATATGCCCAAGTGTCCCTCTCACATCAACTCAACAGAGAAAAGGTCATCCCCACAATCATACCTGACATGGAGGTCCTCACCATGTCCTTGGTGATTCATGAAGAGGTCCTACCTTCCATTTCAGAAACAAAAGTGGAGGTATTACCCCTCTTATATTAGTACTATTGGAGGCCCTCACCACTTTGAAAGAAACTAATACAGAGGTCCTCTCTATATTCCAGACAACTCTAGCAGTTTTCCTCCTCGCTCAAGCACAAAATCTCACAGAGCTCCTCTAAGTGATGAACATTTACCCTTCCCTAATGAGCCATTCTGAGTATGAAGGAAGAACTGTCTCCACCATAATAAGAACTCTGAGAAGCATCATGTAATTTTAAATCTAGCCCAAATTTTAAATTTTGAATCATACTGAGACTCAATGATGGATCGTTCACCTCGGTCCTCTATAGAAGAGTCTGGGGCAGAAACCCTGAATGTGAGATTCATTATCCCTAAATGTGAGATACAGTAGTTCCCTGAATACCTTCACATTTACATTCAAGAGAAAAAATATTTCCATCCCTTCAAGATTTTAAAAATTAATCCATCTATATCATATATAGTTTCATTCTCTACCTCAACACGAGATTATAGAGAGATATTTTTAGGAATTCGAGACGATGAGTACCTACCAAATTCACCACCTAAATCCACTACCATCACACATGATAAATTTCTAGGTACCATGTCCTAAAAATTCATGATGATGTGGTCAGTATCACCTTTGAGAGATGACCCAGTGAGTGGAGGTCAGTCTACTCGTGCAGTGTTTTCCCCAATATACAATCTACCACTACATCGGTCTGTATCAGTTATGCTACTAGTTCCACATTCATCCATGATCGATGAGTGGGGAAACCAAGAGTCAGACCTCAATTCTGAGTAGATTTGTTTGTGGGAAACTCTATCAACTAATCTTTTGTATGATACATTCTGGCATATTGCTACTCTAGTCTTCGACATTCCAAGGTCTGTCACTCAGGATTTGGTTTTATGCTTATGCTGAACTCTCTGTGTGAGGTAAATCATCCTTCGAGGAAGATTTTTGGCCTATCCAGAGAGCCTAGAGAATTGTGATGACATTGTCTGAAAATATCACATGGTTGAGATAGTATTTCTTCCTATGGATCAACACCCTATATAACCCATCTATCATGAGACCCTTCAGTAAATACACATTTAGATTTTCACCATGCTCTATAGAATTATTGAAGATGAAAACCCACATGTTCATATCTATGTCTAGGGGAATTATGATAATCTTCACATCAGTCCCATCCTATGCAAACCTAACATGGCCAGTGATATCAAGGATTTTCTACCTGGTGTGGTCCTGGTGAATAAGGATGAACTTAATGCAATCTACTAGAATGACACTGAGGTAGGGCACGATGAAGATGAATCAGAACATGATGAAGCATAGTACCATGTGGAAAATCACATGGGAATCATCACTCATCATCAAAGGAAGATACATGGCCTTATAGATCCATTCAAGTCACCTCACCTTTATTGATTCCCCAACAAGGGTAAAGGATAGGTCGTGACCATTAAACCCTCTGACCCATCTAGTTTAGTGTAGAAGATAGTGGTTGATCCCATAAAGGATTATTTTATAAAACAAATTACATAATAGAATAATATAATTGAGGAACTCCAAGTTGCGAACCTTATAAATAAACATCTAGATTATGGTGACCCTTAGTATGATCATTTCCCTCTTACACTAGGGCACTAGGGGCAGCCATAGGTCCTCATTATCCAATTGCCTCTTATCGACATGAATAGTATTGTGCTCCAAACATGGTAGAGATTGGGGCCTTTGGAAAGCGACAATTGTATTTATCAATGAATACACCAAATATGCTTGAGAACCCTCTTGAAGAGATGGTCCTGATTGTTCTTCCATCATCTCCATAGGTTGTGCCTCAAGTAGATCCATAGGCTGGTCTAGCCGCTAAAGAGTAAACACGCCCTCCTATCACGATTAAGAGCCTACCAATGCACTATAAATCATGAATCCTCTCCCAAACATTAATCACTATTCGGGAGATTTGATGTTCAATCTCATCACCTTCATTGCGGTCCTTGAGACACGATAGTTTTCTATCCCCCATGTCGGCATACCATATATGGTATGGTTAGATGACATGTAGGAACCCATGGATTTTAGGAATCCTAATTTCCTCCCTCCAATGGGATATAAGACCTAACACAACAATGTTATACCTTCTTATCAATGTGTGGATGGATGTGGGGAACTCAATCATAGTAGGAGGCTGCGAAGCTCCGGTGTTTTGTACAGACATTGGAAGGGTGTATGTTCGTCTGGTAAAGCCAGTTACCTAGAGGGCATATCACTGGTTGGGTAGATCTTCGTAGGTAGTTACTCTATCAGTTCAACTCCACCATGTGCAATATAAAATTTTTCAAACTCTACAAGTGAAACAAATGGCCAGATGAGCAAGTCACATACTTTTTCACTAGGTGGAAGGGTCTCACACATTTTCCAGACATGTAATTTCCTAAAGAGTGGACAATAATGATGTGTGTGGGGAATGTTAAGACTGATTTGGTTCCATCTCTCATCACATAGAAATTATTGACTATATTTCAATATTTTTTTAAATGATCAGCGCCTAGAGGAAGCCTTGTAGCAAGCTAATAAGGCACACCCATTGTTTCCTATGGCTCCTGCAAGAAGAGTTGCGAAGGAAGTGACTATTATTTGTATAAACATAGGGGCCCCAGTATACAAAAAATGTTACTAGAAGAGCCTAAACCCAAACCTCACTGAGGTATATAACCTCAGTTCATGCCCCAGGCTCAGTATTACCCAACACATATTCGACAGGTGAAACCATGTAATACACCACCACTACCTATGCAGGAAAATCATGTTGTTGCCAATTTCTAGGATCTGATCCCTCATTAGGTATAGGACTAAAATGACCATTTTCCATATAAGAGGAACTATACGTACACATTCAGTGAGGCTCACATGACCTGTTACTTACATAGTTCCCTTGATAAATATATTCTAAAACTTCCAGAATGTTGGAAACCCTAGGAGGATTATCTCTCTAATCGACTCATCTACATCCCTTTTCATAGTTTCCTAGAACATACCATAATGAAATTATATGTGTTCAATGATTGGCTACAGGACCTAGTTTAGAAAAATGTAGTCTGATGGGGCCATACCATGACATATGTGGCATGCATTTAAAATATGCATTATGGTAATAGTGATGGTGAATGAAAATAGGTAACTAGCAATAGATTTTAGAAGTATGCCAGTTATTTGGATTTTAGGATAGTTTCGTAGGACCATAGTGTCATATGTTCATTTTGCAATAGGCCTAAGCCTTCTGAAGATGGCGTATCTCCTCCAGTTATCGCCTCTGTATCCATATCTCAATCCTCTACTACTTAGAGTTGTAGAATCATGTTCCTCAAGAGAAGGAAAAGTCCGTCAATTTTTCTGAAGCCATTTCATACCCTCGGAAAGTTCATTTCCACATATATGGGATTCACTCCCATTGATTGAACAGCATTGGAAGACTCCTCAAATGATGGGAAGGGATATGCCTACATGAATGCTATGAAGATGTTCAATCCATATGTGATTCCCAATTATGAATAGTGTTAGTTGGATCCTCCTAATATACCTAGTCGATGACATCATTAAAAAGGTCATGGATATATAAAAAAATTTAATTCCCATTCCATTTCATTAGGCCAAGACATGCATGCAACCGAGACCAGACTGTAGGCTCATCCTAGAGCCCAGCTGGCATAGACCTCTCAGACCATCTTCTTCAATTCACTATCATTGTCATTCATGTTACTCAATAAGACAGATCCACCACGATTGAATCTTGATCGACCACACTCTACTGTGGATAGACCTCGAACATTTGATAGTTAGCCAATAGTAATTTTACACAGTTTAACTAGTAAAAAATGGGGCATCCCTAACATCAGCTAGAATCCATCATCTCGACTAGAAATTCCAATAATACCTCTTTCCAAATAGAAGCTTATTACTAGTATAATTGTACACATCACATAGAATTATGATTTTATTAGGAGCCTTTGCAATATTCTTACAATGTTATTTATTCTTGACCCCCCCACATGTTAATGAAATTATTCAATACCTATCCTAGACATAGAAAATCCCCCTATAGTTCAAAATGGAGGGAGTGGACACAAAGGCCTTCCATGATGAGGATGTTGAACAAGAAGAAAGTCAATCCATCATATAATTCTTAGGAGAAGATGAAGAATCATTCATATGGGGTACATTTGATCACTGTACATCATAGGACAAATAAATGGTGCGGAAGTCTGCCACAATCTCATCAACATAGGTTCTGAGAATAAAATTATCCTAACCTAGATGCTCTAGAAACTGGGAATGACTGAAGCAAATCTATGTCCCGAAAACATAAAGACTCAAGGTTATGACCAGACGGATCAAAGGCCCTATGAAAGAATCAACTTTGAGACCCAATTCGATGGACTGATTACAAACACTAAATTTACGGTCATCTTATAGGATAAAACCTATAATGAACTGATGGTTATACCATGTATCCATCTTCATGTATCAGTTCCCTCCTCATATCACAAATTCCTCAAGTACACCCTCAAAATTTTAGTGGGAGTGCTCTAAGGTGACACATATCTTCTATATTCTACTGAATCTGGATATTTGGATGTCAATTATTACAAGAGCAAGAAAATTAGCTCTATAACAATGATTTTGAGCACACTACTACTATGGATGACCCCTAGATAGACATGGGTGATTCTTTCATCCTCCTGATTCATCATTTGGAGACCACCAACCCTGACTTGGGATACTGCTTCATTATCTCCGAGATGAGTAGAGGACACGTTCCATGTTACATAGAATACAAGATGAATACCTCGTATTCATACATAGGGAAACATCAACATATATCCAAACCTCATACCCCTATAAGGTATCGAGATGTTCACCCCATGGATATAATAGTACACCATACATTCATGTTTTTTTGTGCCAAATAATATCGACACAGACCAACCCACCACCACTGCTTTGACATCATCATGTAGGTACCCTCGTTCAATGTCCTAAAGGATTGTTACATCATCATGTGTGAAACCCTCTCCAGTGATGGAGTTTCTGGTTGGTTTGAATATGTGGTGCATAAGATTCTTACATCATCTATCTTTTCCTATTCTTTCATACTATCAAAGGGTTTCAACGAAAACAAGGAAGAGTATCATTCTCTCATCATTTGTCTTAGATTGATGTTCCCCACCAACATGTTAAGAGAAAATGCAATTTATTCATCATGTAGGTTAATGATGACTACATCATCCGGAATCCAAAGCATGTACTCTTGTTTAAGCATATTCCCCATCAGAGGACCCAATTCCCTTCATAGAAAAAGTTGACTCATGTTCCCTAGTCATAGAATGATCATGTAGATTCCTTGTAGAGTCCAGTATCTTATCTCATAGATCTAGACTAGAAATATTAATACATTCATTTGGAACATTGATGTGGCATCACCCCTGTCAGTTCAGACGATGAAAAAAACTACCCGGTAAACCACCGTATTGATGATACATCCAAATTGGGTCCATCAGACCCCAAACAGTTGAAGAAAATTCATATTGGAAAATTCATTTGGTCTATTATCTCTAGTAGGAAAATATACATTCAGAAGGAGATTAATGAGAGTGAATATATCATTGTGCAGTTAAATTCACTCTCCAAAGAGGTCCCATCCTAGAGGAGGCTCATTAAAGATGTGGGTTTGATGTAACTATTCTCTACTGTAATCAAGGACAAGCATTATTCTGAAAATTCTGTATGTACATACAGGGTCTTTCGGTTCTCATCAGGTAGGGATGAAGCGTTCCCACTAGATTTGATGGATGGTCTTATTTTGGCCCACGATGGCCTTTGACTGCAACGAGTCCTCAAAGGGGTTACACACATGTCAGATCCATTCCAATTTTTTGCATCGACCACCATAACACATCCATACTAAAAATTAATTTTAGCCATTTAAGTTTTGGGGACTCGATGTCGTGAGACCCTACCCACTAGAAACATCTCACCAGTCCAGGTTCATTATGACTACACCCAATTTATTTCCCAAGTGGGAATATCATATTCCTCTTGAAGAAGGGAATGCTTGGTCTATTGCTGAATTCATCCACTCCAAGATCGTTGATCGATTTAGATTCCCCGTGATATTCTCACCAATAATGGTACCAAAATTCATGTTGTTGAGTTGATGAATTTGCATGCTAAGTAAAATATATGGTCCAACAATGCATCTCAATACAATGCACATGGAAATGGGAAGATCGAGGTATTCAACAATATCCTCCCCAACATATTTCAGAAGATGGTGGTCTAGAATAAGATAAGATGGTTTGAAAAGATCCCCATTGATCTCAAGAATTGTTCGATGATGACTCATAATTCCATCCATGTGACTCAAATATAACGTATTGTTTGGCATATAGGTAGTACTACCTAATGAGATGCAATTTCAATCTCTCTGTATAGTTGCCTATGACAGAAGCCATCAGAAATAATATTGGTTTTCCTTATGGATGAACTGGAATCTCTCAATGAGAACATGATCGGGCCTTTCATAATCTGTAGAAGAAATAGAACAGGATATCTAGATCATTCAATAAGAGAGTTCATCTCTGTTCCATCAAGGTGACACAATTGTGGCTCTCCAAGTGCTATTGATACCTGGTTGTAAACCATTAAATTTGGAGTCGAAATGGCAATGACCATATATCATCCACAATGTTTATCCTAATGGTGTATAGTCATAAGTCACCATGAATGGTTAGAGAGTTACACCTCCCACAAATACAATGTTCCTCAAATAGTACATTACATGAATGAGCTCTCTCATCCTGCATGATGATAAATTGAACCGTTTTATAGTCAGTATGAGCTCTATGACATTAAAATAAGATTTGTTTCATCAAAGAAACATGATATTCAATATTATTACCTATTCTACATGGCATTAATCTTCAATTCCATCCTCCTTGTGTGATGTTAAACTGCGCATCAAATCAGTGTCCCAGCTGCATGATGATAAAATACACAATGCTCCCATTAGTCCGAGCTCTATGACTATAAACTAAGATATCTATCTTTCTACATGTGGTTAAAGTGTTTCATGGTTTAGAAATCATGTCCTTAATCTGTAAGAGGTAGTTTCATACATATCAGGAAACTATTTCATCCTAGATACAAGATGTTAAACTGCACAACATAGATGGTCCTTTCTACAAGTCCTTAAAAAGAATGTACCACTTATCCAGCATGATTCTAAAAGTATCTATCCTACATGACATTAAATTGTATCCCATATACATTTCCTAATAAAGTAAACTTCGTGGAATTCCTAAACTATTTGTGGATTGATTCCCATCCATGTGTGATATGTAGCAATACCTATACACGTCCTCATTGGGCCCAATCACAAACACTCACAAACCATTTTTTTCATCCCACATGTCATCAAACTACATGTGAGTTCATCATAGGAATGTTTCATGAATCTTTGGGCCATATTCTCCCCCATTATCATCAGGATTCTTTATGGATCCAAAATTTACATTCCCATTTTAGAAGCCCAATACTAGGTTTTGAGCTCTATGAACCTAAACTAATACCAAAAGACTTCCTGTTTCATGACAAAAAAATACATAACAACATCTATCATGATCATATGACATTAAAATACATATTCTATTTCCTGGATTCATGATGGTAATCAACCTATTGCTATGTTTTCTTCACCTGAGATGAAATTACCCCAAGTAAATTTTCATCTACCATGCCATATTATATAACAATGTATTTCTTGATTCCTAACCATATAAGATACATAGAGATGCCCACAAATCTTGTTCCCAAGACCATCCATAGTTTCACAAACGCAAACTGTTGACCCCTTGGCTGGGTATCATTTAAAAATCTGTTGTGTGACTTTCAGGCCTCCTTACCCCTCATTCATGCCAGTACACCTCAGGGAGCAATACATACCACATTTCCTTTAGTCATTACAAATAATATGAACATAAGATGATAATTTTAGTGTCATAGTCATGTGAAAGTAAACTATGTGACAACCATGATATTATTGTTTGAGATAATATCTCCCCCATTTGGTATTGGCCATATTCCATGTCATCTTCCATAACCACATGTGGCTTGACTACCATCATTATGGGATACGTAGTAAAGCTCATACATTTTTTACTCGAGCCTAGCCATAGAACCATGATCCATTTTACCCCTTCTTGTTATGGTTTTCATCCTTAGGAACGTGTGGTATTGTGTGGATCTCTTTGGTACCCATTTGTGTTGGGTTATGGTGGTTGCCCCACACATCTTCATTTCAAAAAACCCATCCCATATTCACCCTTACAACATGATTTTATTATTAACTGATATCTATAACTATATATTTCATGGTTCCTATCCTTAGGGATATGTAGCAACACCCATAAAATTTTTCCCAGGCCCATCCATAGAATAACAAATGTCCTAGTATAATTATGACAAAATATGTTTCATTTTAATCTTTAACACATGATGTTAAACTGTAGGGACATGTTCCTTACACATGACATTAAATTGGGATCCTATTGTCTACAATCTATGACAAAAAACTAAGAGTTTCTGGTTCGAGAAACATGACCTTAAATTGTTTGTAATAACCTTCTTAATAACACAATCCTTGAAGTTAAATCTAATCATACATATGGATGTTCAAAACCTACATGCTAGGATGTGAGGTGGTATGATAATTGGAGTTCTGGTTTCCATAGGGAGATTATTCCAATCAATTTATATACTTTATGTGTCCCATTATTGGGTTCCCCATCATCTTACACATCTAAATGAACCACCACCCATGGCGTGGCTATGTTGCATCATCTCACATAACGATTTAGGCCAACACCATAGAAGGATTTAGAAGCCATTTTGAGACATGTCTAATGTCTTGAACATGGTCCATGGTTGACCCTCATTTTTATGTCCCCATCCATTGTATTAGGATATGGATGATGTGTTTCAAAAATGATCAATAATTATCTTCCATCACCACACCACCCTCATTGTGTTCTAGATATCAGGTGTAGTGATTCACATTTTCCACCTCTTTATGTTCTGGTAGATCACCAACACCCATGGTGTTTTACCTCAATGAATTTGCAGCATTGAGTGATAATGTTAGTATGGTTGGTACATTCCCACCATGAATTTTCTTTCCATCATTTTTTGATCCAAAATGATTCGTAAATCCCTAAATCACTCCATATTTCCCACACCGAGCATAGTTCACAATATATTAGGAGTCTTGGTAGAGTTTGTACCCAGATAGAGTAGCAGCACCACCCTTAGGTTCAATCTCTATTTCTGTAAACTAAAAGCTTCTTCATAGTTCTCCTTAGAATATGTATCATGGTATGGGTCTCCTTATCCTCATTCACATTGGGATTATTTTACCACACCACAAACGTCCTCCTCTAAAAAGATCATTTACCCTAATGTCTAAGTCACATGGCATTAAAATGTCTATAATTTTCATCCTTAACACATGTCGCTATATTCTATAGATACATTCGATGAACATGACATTAAACTGGGCATCCAGGGTCCATGTGATATAACCTAAAACAATTTTTTATCTTATGTTCAGTTGGGTCCTAACACTGACATGCCCAAATACACTACGGTGGAAGAAAGTGTCGAGTAATTTGTGGATATCCTTACAACCCATCTCCAAACATTGATTTATTCTAGGTTTGGATTTCCACCATTCTTTCACAAATAGAATCACCCCTAGGTGATATGGTCTCATGCCTCTTTGGATAATATCATATCATAGGCCAAAACCCTAATGTATTTTTAGCAATGAACATTGAATCCTATGTTTCAAATTTGGTCAATATTTGATTCTATGGGTATACAAATCACCCATGACTAGTGAGATTTTTGGATCCTATGCTTCAAATAATGTCAACCGTGATCCTACTCATCAATCGCTATTTACCTATTCCAAACCTCAAAATATTCAATTTAAATCCATTCCACTTCACAATTTGATAGTGGAACTCTAAAACCCATTAGGTTGATCATAAATGCATCTACGTGTGTTGAGTGAGAAGATCTCACATTGTACACTTCTACATGTGGTGGGAAATCCAAACATCACTCCTTTTTTCCCACACCAAGCATGACTCAAGTGGGATTATGATTTTTTCTATGGTTTGTAACCACATTGTAAATTTGTGCACCCTTTGGTTCATACACTATGACCTTAAACAAGGGGACCTATTGGCCATACACTATAACAATAAACTAATAATGTCTCCATGGTTTTCTTTAGATTATGTGTTATGGTGTAAAATTATTTGGTCCCTACACACAATGGGTTTATAGCCTCCACACCATGTTTATTACTATTGGTAAACCTCCTCCATCATCCTTACCACACGATGATAAAATACACTTGACGATTCTATCATAAAACCTTAAAATGCAACATCATCGACCTAGATGAATAAAGAAAAATGGAACAAAATTTTGGTGTTCTCACATGAGAGTATATCACCCATGGAACTAGTAATCCCTCATTCCACATGTCAAGACTTACACACGGATTGATTTCTATGGGAACACCCATACATTCCATCCAGCTTCAACCACTCGAAAAAAAAACAGAGAGAAAAAATAACAAATAAAAATTATCTAATTCTTATTCTCTATGTGTATGGTTCTGACCTGCATAGAGAAATCACTTTTGGAACTGGTCATCCGCCATACCTCGTATAATTAACTACCTGTGGATTGATTAAAATCCTCTTGGGATACATAACGACAACTGGATAATTGATCTCAGGTCCATACACAATGTAATTCCCCCTTTTCACTTCAACTCATCTTATTCCTCACAACATGATGTTAAATAGCACGAGATTCCAGAACTATGTGAAGCTTCAATCCCATCTTTATGGGTTATGTATTGACACCAAGACACTTTGTCTTTGGGCCCAGCCGCAAACTCTATTATCCAAGATGAATGAAATTAAACTGTATGCAATATTCCACAGTAATGCATATGTGGTGCATGTAGGCGTCATGGTTCTCAGTCATTTTTGGTTTGTTATACCACAACATTATACTTATCCCTCTCAAATCACCCTTCTCATAGTCCAAACTCAATGACTATAAAAAAGATCTTATGGATATTATTCTATACGAGGATGTGTTGTGTGGAGTTGGTCCACCTTGGCCTCATTCAAATAGGATTTATCATAGAACAACACTACACATACCCCTTTCGAATACCTTTGATCATGGTGTGATATCTTTTCCCATAAACTAAGAGCTAGCGTCTTTAGCACAAAACATTAAACTGCGACCCTACTTTGGATAAGTTTAGGATTCCCCATGGTACTCATTAGATTATTTATCCTACTCATAATATTGGATTTCTTCTAGTGTTGGTATTCTAACTAAATGTGTTCTAGAAATTCATCTAGCATGATTCCTACCCTCGTAGAATACAAAGAAGATCCCAGACACATTGTCTTCATGCCCATCCACATGTATTCATTGGAAACATTTGGAATATCATGGAATTAATTTTTCCTCATTCATGTTGTGTAATAATGGTAACATCATATATGTCCATTTAGAGTAACTCCCCAACACGTACTAGTCCCATGATGATAAACTTCACTACACCCAGTATCCTAGTCATACAATAATAAATGGCATATCAACCACTGTCCATACCACATGATTTTAAACATCAAATAATTGAACAACTATGTACAACTGTATTTCCATTTTTATGGAATATGTAGAGACATTTGAAAAAGTTTTCTCAGGCCAAGACACAAATTCACTAACATTTTCAGTCTCTTTGGCCTCAATCACTACCCAAACATTATGACCATAAAATAAAAGATTCTCAATTATTTCACCCCTTTACATTTAACATGTACTCCATCCCAGTCTGTTCCTTTATATGTGAGTGGGCCTCTATGATCCTCATTTATATCATGTTTATTTTCACTGTACCTCACAATCATTCTAGGAATCTGAATTTCTACATTCTATGATACGTGATGTTAAACAGTTGGCCATGGTCTAAGATATATGACCTTAAACTATGTTCAACAACCTTGTCACATGACATTAAACAATGAGAAATGTTCTAATCACGTGATGTAAAATAGTATCATGCATCTTCATTATTTTTCATGAAGAAAATGGTATTCTAGTCCCTCATCATATATGTCCTCCATAGCATATGTGTTTGATCCTTGCTCGGCCCAGTGCACTTACACTAATGTTCTTTAGTCACAGTGGAATAATTTTATGATTGTTGGAATTATTTCAAATAGTCCATCACTCCAACCTATGCTATGTGTGTCCCTCATTTGGATCCCTTTCCTCATTAATGTTTGAAGGGACACCGTAATAGCTTTTTGTCATGCCTCTTCAGATCACCTACCATCCTAGACCAATGTCGTCGAAGACATCAAATGGAATTTCAATATAGGTACCATGTTTCGAACATGGTCAGAGGTATATGATGAAGCATGAAATATAACATATTTAATACTATATTTAAATGTTATAAATATCACCATAGTGTTATTTTATGGGAAATTGTGACATATTTAGGTTTTAGTGGAATTTTGAGCTCAAATGCAAAACTGACATTATTTTGGTGTTTAACTATATTATTTGTCTTCTGCATTTCGGCTATATAATTTTCCACACTGAACCAAATTGTGAAATTTCTTTTTTGTAGGTTTAATTAACTCATGGGATGAATTTAATTCTTTTGTAGTACCAACTCCATCAATCATTTGGAGGTCCAAAATCAGCTCACAATCTGTGTCTCAAAAACTGTGTATAGATATCAAATGTTTTAAAATGAGCTTCTATCTTGGATTGAGGATGTACATTGGAGCTGAAATTAAACAAGGAGCTAGAAGAGAAATTAATAAAAATATTTAATTAATGAGTCCACATATGAAACCACTAATTACAAGGCCATATTGGCATGGTAAGATGTAGTTGTGGAAGACAAAGAGTCACATGGACAGATTAAATGTGCCACCCTAAAATATCCATAAATCCTTCTTATGTGGACCACTAAACCTGATAATTTGTGGAGGCATGATGGAAGAATAATAGGAAAACTTTGGAGAAGAGTAAATTTACCAATTATTCCATTTCACGGGCCTAAAAGTCAATGCAATCTGGAGGACAGAATTTGAGTGAGATTTCTTCACCCATTTTATCTATAAATTTGTACCTCCTATCTTTTTACAAGGATAGACATTTTTTGGGGGAAAGGATGATTATTCTTATTGTAATAGTTATTTTTATATTTAATATATGTTAGTTTATATTTCCTCTTCATACCTTCTTTCTTCCATTAATTTTATTTTATGTATTCTCCCACCGTTATTCCCTTCTCAACTCTACTAAAAATGGAGAACTAACCTCGATGCTTGTTCGAGGAGGGGAATGGTGATTTGATTGAGATTCATGTACTTTAATTTACTATCTCTTTATTCAATTATTGGAAATTTGGTGGTGGTTAAATCAATTACAGTGAGAGGTTGCCCTGTTATCTCTACCACCAATTTCTTCTTCCCATTTATCAATTTTCCTTCCCATCTCTATTTGAGTCATGCATACGGGGGAGCATGACATGAGTAGTGATGGTCAGAGAAGAGGTCTCCTAGCTAACTTTAGGAATAGAATTAACCCATATGCAGAAGTCTTGGTATGGTGTGATGATAATCCAAATGAGAAGGTGACGTATGATAGGTCTTGATCACCTCATTGAGTTGAATATTGAGATTCTATTTAAACAATGATATCAACAACCATGACCTCCTAAGAAAAACTTCCAACTTATATTCTTCTAACTTCATTTTGTATTAAATTTCATTATTATATATTATATTTATATTTTATGTATTTCAATTCCCCCATTTATATTTACATTTTATTGTTATATTGGTTATATTATAAATAGTGACAATAGAAATATAGTTCACATGAGAGGCCTTCTTATGATCGACCCTAGGGTGTACCACTATGGTACATTATTATGTTAATAAGAATTTCATTGAATTGTGGTTTACGAAAAACCATTACCATCAATTTTGCGTCGTTTCCAGGGAGCCAAGTGGTATTCAATCACAATTTTTATTTACATATTGTAAATTATTTTTCTTCCTTTTATTTAAAAAAACTACTAAAAATTTATAAATCTAAAAAACAAAAAAAAAAGAATTTTTGTTCATGATGTATTCCAATGGTGATTATTCTACATGGACTAACGAATCTTAGGTACAACTAGAAGATGAAATTCTAAAATCTCATATGCAAGAACTTCATGAAGTCCTTCAAAAACTGAAGAGAAATTCTAAAAGGGTTTATGAATATATTCATTTAGTGATGGAGAAACCTGAACCAGAACCTGAAACTGAAGATGAACCAAAGCTTGAACCAGAATGGGTGGTGGAAGAGATTTCACCACTCTTTTTTTATGTCAAATAACCTGAGGCGGGTGAGAAGAAGCTTCTAAAATAATTAATTGTATCATCCTGAACTCATCCATTGCTCGAATAGGTCTCCTAGCTGACTTTAGGAAGAGAATTAACCCATATGCAGAGGTATCGGTACAGGGTGATGATAATAAAAATGACAAGGTGAGGTGTGACAGGTCTAGGTTATCTCATTGAGTTGAATTTTGCAATTCTTTTTAAATAATGATATCAACCACCATGACCTCCTAAGAACAACTGCCTACAATCTATCTTATAACTTCATTCTGTATTTCATTTCATTATTATGAATTATATTTATATTTTATGTATTTCGAATCCCTCCCATTTATATTAGTATTATTTTTTTATATTATTTATATTTTAAATAGTGACAATAGAATGATAGTGCATTTTAGTGGCCTTATTGAGAAAAACTATTTTCATGCATTTACTTCACTTTAGATCTTAACCCTCCTTATTCTGCCTTAATATTTAATCATTTTCCCACAAAATTTAAGCCACAGAAATCCCCTTTAAAATTTACTCCTGATTAAATTCATTTTCATGATTCTCACAGTTGAGAGATAAGAATTGTCACAAACCTATGGTGATATATACACTTTCCACGTTTGAGCATAACTCCAGATTTAATTTCTCTTGAGTGAAGAGTGACACAAATTTCAATGTGAGGTAGGTTGTGATTGGGCCATGGATGGATTTTTGAGGTTGAAAAAATTTAAATGTGAGGAATGAAAATGATTGGGAATTGTTTTTCATAGAGTAGACATGATGTAATTTCATTATGGAAGAGATCATTGATGTATTCTCATTTTTGATTGTTTTGTGAATTTTGATTTGGATATATGATGATTACCCGGGAGTGCAATGCTTAAGTGTGGGGGAGTGATGAAGCAAAAAATATCACATATTTAATACTATATTTAAATGTAATAAATCCCACCATAGTATTATTTTATGGTCAATTGTCACATTTTTAGGTTTTAGTTTAATTTTGAGCTCAAATGAAAAACTGCCTTTATTTTGGTGTTTAACTGTTATATTTGTCTTCTGTATTTTGGATATATCATTTTCCACAATGAACCGAATTGTAAAATTCCTTTTTTTCAGGTTTCCATAAATCATGGGCCACATTTCATTATTCTGGAGTACCAGCTCCATCATTCATTTGGAGGCCCAAAAGTAGCTCACAATCTGTGCCTCGAAAGCTGTGTACAGATCTGGAATGTTTTAAAGGTGAGATTATATCTCAGATTGATGTGGTCCATTGGCACTAAAATTAAACCAGAAGCTAGAAGAGGAACTAAATAACATATTTACTTAATTATTATACATCTTAATCCGCTTATTTCAAGGACATAATTTCATGGTAGGATGGAGTTGTGGAAGTCAAAGAGTCACATGGACAGATTAATGATGCTGCAATAATATTGTCATAAATCCTGCATACATGGACCAATTAACCTGATAATTTTTTGAGGCTCGAGTGAAGAATAATGAAACAACTTTCAAGAAGGGTCCATTTATCAATTCGTCCATTTAATGGGCCTAACAGTCGATGCAATCCAGAGGACATAATTTGAGCAAGATTTCTTCACCCATTTTCTCTATAAATTTGTACCTCCTCTCTTTTTACAAGGAAATCCATTTTCTAGGGGAAATATTGAGTATTGTTATTTTAATAGATATTTTTAATTTTAATATATATTAGTTTATATTTCCTCTTCATACCACATCTCTTCCATTTATTTTATTTTATGTATTCTCCAACCGTTATTTCCTTCTAAAATCCACTAAAAATGGAGAACTAACCTTGGAACTTGTTCGAGGGAGGGAATGGTGAATTGATTGAGATTAATGTACTTTAATTTCATATATATATTTATTCAATTTTGGGAATTTTGGTGGTGGTTAAATCTATTACAGTGAGTGGTCGCCCTGTTTTCTCTACCACTAATTTCTTCTTCTCGTTTATCAATTTTCCATCCCTTTGCTATTTGTGTCGTGCATATGGTGGAGCATGACATGAGTAGTGGTGGTCAGCGAAGAGGTCTCCTAGCTGACTCTGGGAAGAGAATTACCCTGTATGAAAAGGTCTTGCTATGGGGTAATGATAATCCAAATGAGAATATGAGGTGTGACAGGTCTTTATCACATCATTGAGTTGAATATTGAGATTCTTTTTAAACAATGATATCAACCACCATGACCTCCTAAGAACAAC
Organism: Viscum album; assembly: GCA_963277665.1. NCBI lineage: Eukaryota > Viridiplantae > Streptophyta > Magnoliopsida > Santalales > Viscaceae > Viscum > Viscum album. The sequence continues at coordinate 1,673,489,676 of OY728145.1, forward strand.
TGCCTACTTTCATTCTTCTAACATCATTCTATATTTAATTGCATTATTATATATTATATTTTTATTTTATGTATTTAAATTCCCCCCATTTATATTAACATTATATTTTTATATTAGTTATATTATAAATAGTGACAATAGAAAGATAGTGTGTGTGAGTGACCTCCATGTGATCGACCCTAGGGTGTGCTATTATGGTACATTATAAGGTTAATACAAGCTTAATTACATTTTGGTTTGAGACAAACCACTATCATCAATTTGAAATCATCCATTACTCAAGGAGGTCCCTGATGTACACATTCAAACTGATTCACTTATTGGAGATAAACATTAATTGAAAGATTCATGGAATCACTTTGTAAAAGATAACATGCAACTTGATCTTCCCATCCTTTCTAATGAACAATCACAACCTTTTGACCTATCTCTTGTATTGGAATAAGATGAAGAAGATGCACCTGTTGAGATGAAAGTGCCAATGGTCTTTCCTGAAGAGATCAATTTCCTAGTTGACATACTTGAAAGGGATGATTTCTTAATTGATTCGTCATGTTTTAATTATATTCAAACTTAATTGTTTTCTGACATATCCTTTCATGAAATTTGTAAAACAGAACAAATGGATTAGACCTTTGATGATATGAAAGAGACAACCCAGGTGGTGGAGATCAAGGAAGAGGAGCTGGATAATCATGTGTTGTGACTGCCTCCTCTACAACAAATTTCATACCATTTGGAGGAAGAGACCACAGAAGTTCACAGGGACCACCACTATATTCTATTCCCTCCAACTCTGGATAATAAATTTTCTTTGTATTTTTTATTGGGGGTTGGGAACGTTATTATATTCTTTGGGGTTCCCCAATCTCATTGTGTACTAATGTATAATGGAAAAAGTCACAGGTGATGGTTTATCTCAAAGAAAACACACCCTCCTTCTGATTGGGGATAATATGTTGCAACTGCCTGACTAGGGGAACTAAAAAACATAACACCCTCTTGGGGGTCCAAAGTAAGCATTATCCCTTATCTGTCCCCTTTATCTTTCATTTTCATTATTTTTATTATGTCTTTTCATATCTTTTTTGTAATTTTAGAGTGATAGAAACTAGGAACATAACTCAAGGCTGCCACTGAAAAATAAATCAGGTTGTATCTTTCCTTTTCTTTATTTTGTTTGCTACCCAATTTAAATTCTATGTGAACATCATTCTTGATCTGATTTGAGCTAAAAGGTCCCACACTATGGTCAATTATCATATCAATGAAAATATCATGCTTCTTATATGGATAAAAATTTCATAACTCCTTAAAAATTCATATGAATCCATTCAATATCATGTTATTCCTCACATGCATATCATACTTACCATCCAAAAAAAATATTTCTCTCTTCACTCAAGGATATTTTAATGTGGAATATTTCTCATTCCCATGAACATGTGTGATATTTATAGTCTTTATATCCACATAATATCTCCACTTAATAGAGTCAAAAAATGTGTCAACCATGAGTTATTTTTCATGGCTTGTTCTGAGGGTGAGGGTTGGCAGGTTTAAAATGTAAAAACATCGAAGACAGAATGAGGAGTGTTAAGCTCTAACGTGAAGTAAATGCATTAGAACAGTTTTTCTCAAGAATGGTGTTCTCCTCAATAAGAAAAAAAATTAATCACCTTTAAACACCTCTTCTTTTGGGAAGTTAACACTTAGAATTTCTGTATCAATGATTTTTATTTCCCTTTTCCCCATTTGTATCATTGTTTCAGCAAGAATTCAAATCTGGATTTCACTTCAGAATCATGTTTTACAGGAAAAGTGAGGCAGGTTTTGATCATCAAATAATGGGAAAAACCAGCCCATATTTTTAATGATATTTTGGTCCACCTATAAATCTACCCTTCATAACATTTCTTCCCCCCAAGTAGCAAAAAATATGGCAACACTTTCAATTCAGTTCCAAAAGAATCTTCAGGAATGAAAAATACAGCCCATCTTCTACCCCCACACTTGAGATCAATAATTATCATGCATTTAACATCTAGAGATGGTTGGAAAAGGATAAATAGTGTGTAATGTGGCCTCCTAACAAGGTATTTCATGGCTAATAGGGCCATAATGAATTTCATATGTAATGGTAGGCCAACATAAGAGTTTAATGAAAAAACGACATTCAAAGTGATACGTCAATCATACTTGACACATTCCATGAACTCTAACATCTTCAAAAAAGGATAAAAATAGAAAGTTATAGATCACAGAATATTTATCAAGACTCTAAAGAAAACTATAAATGTAAAAAAGATGTCAAAAGGTTTAGAAACCTCTCTGGTTGGGCAAGATTTTCAATTTGGACAGCACTGGTGCAAATGAGTTTCACAGTCAATCAAAGTTCATCAAATGAAAATATCGGAAATCTGAAACAAAATCCATTCAGAAATCATTTAAATCCTCAAAAATTAAAATAAAACAATATTCCAAAAATACCATGATTTTTTGAATTTTTACAAGTATTCGATTCACCTCATGATTCCTAAAATCATACCGAAAAATGAAAAAGGAAGACAAGAAAATTTCAAAAAAAAAACAAGAAATATAAAATGAAAGCACACACAAAATTCATAAAAACAAATTAAAATTACTCCCCCATAATTATTCCATTTAATATTCCCTTTTATCTTAAATCAGATCAAGAATGATGTCCACACCGAATTTAAATTGGGTAGAAAACAAAATAAAGTAAAGGAAAGATACAACATGATTTCTTTTTCAGTGGCATCCTTGAGTTAAGCTCATAACTGCTACCACTTTAAAACTAAAAGAACGAAATGAAAAGTGATAATAAAAATAATTAAAATTAAAGATAAAGGGGGTAGAAAAGGGATAATTCTTGGTTTGACCCCCCCAAGCGGGTGATATGTTTTTTACTTCCCCTAGTCAGGCAGTTGCAGCAGATTATCCCCAATCAGAAGGTGTGTGTGGTTTCTTTGAGATAAACCACCACATTTGACTTTTTTCAGTGTCTATTAGTATACCCTGAGATTGGAGAACCCCAAAGAATATAATAATATTCCTAACCCCCAATAATAAATACATAGAGAATTTAAGATCCAGAGTGGGAGGGAATAGAATATATGGGTGCCCCCTTTGAGCTTCTGTGGTGTCCTCCTCCAAATGGTATGAAATTTGTTGCAGATGAGGAAGTAGCACCAAAAATTGATGATATTGGTTATTCACACTATACAATTCAATTAAATTCTTATTAAACTAATAATGTACCATTTTGGCACACCCTAGGGTCAATCACAAGGAGGCCTTTCACCCGCACTATCGTTCTATTGTCACTATTTATAATATAACTAATATAAAAATATAATGCTAATATAAATGGGGGAATTGAAATAAAAAAAATATAATATATAATATATAATAATTCAATGAAATAAATAATGATGTTTGAAGAATTAAAGTAGGAAGTTGTTCTTAGGAGGTCGTGGTGGCTGATATCATTGTTTAAAAACAATCTCAATATTCAACTCAATGAGGTGATCAAGACCTGTCACACCTCACCTTCTCATTTGGATTATCATCACCCCATACAGAGACCTTTGAATACAGGGCAATTATCTTCCTAAAGTCTGCTAGGATACCTCTTCACTGACCATCACTACTCATGTCATCCTCCACCATATGCACGACACAAATAGAAAAGGTAAGGAAAATTGATAAACGAAAAGAAGATATTGGTGGTAGGGAAAACAAGGCATCCGCTCACTATAATCGATTTAACCACCACAAAAATTCCAAGAACTGAATAAATATATATGAAATTAAAGTACATGAATCTCAATAAAGTCACCACTCCCTCCCTCGAACAAGCGTAGAGGGCAGTTCTATATTTTTAGCGGAGTTGAGAAGAGAATAACGGTGGGAGAATACATAAAATAAAATAAATGGAAGAAAATAGGAATGAAGAGAAAATATAATCTAATATATATTAAAAATAAAAATAACTATTACTAAAACAATAATAAACATTTCCCCCAGAAAATGGCTATCCTTGTAAAGAGAGAGGAGGTACAAATATATAGAGAAAATGGGTGAAGAAATATCACTCATATTATGGCCTTTGGATTACATTGAATTTTAGGCCCATTAAATGGAAGAATTGTTAACTGTCCCCTTCTTAAAAGTTGTTCTATTATTCTCCCCTCGGGCCTCCAAAAATTATCAGGTTTATTGGTCCACGTATGAGGGTTTATGGCTGTTTTAGTGTGGCATATTTAATTGGTCCATGTGACACTTTGTCTTCCACAACTCCATCTTCACATGCCATTATGGACTTGTAATCAGAGGATTCAGATGTTGACTCATTAATTAAAGAAGTTAATTAATTACTCTTACATCCCCTTTGATAAATTTCAGCTACAACAGACCATCTCAGTCTGAGATACAAGCTCACCTTTAAAACATTCCAGATCAATACACAGTTTTCTAGGCATAGATTGTGAGATGCTTTTGGGCCTACAAATGATTGATGGAGTTGGTACTCTGGATGAATTAATGTGGCCCATGATGTAAGGAAACCTAAAAAAAGTAATTTCAAAATTTGGTTCAGTGTGGAAAATGATATATCCAAAATACAGAAGACAAATAAAACAGTTAAACACCAAAATAAAGTCAGTTTTTCATTTGAGCTCAAAATTCCACTAAAACCTAAAAATGTGACAAGTGCCCATAAAATTACAATATGGTGGGATTTATAACATTTATATACAGTTTTAAAAGAATTTCAATTGAGAATAAATTTTTTGAAAATATTTGTTCTATTAATTCTCCCACACTTAAACATTGCACTCCTAGGCAATCATCTAATTCCAGGGTCAAAACAAACTTCTCAAAGCATTAATGAAAACACTGGTCAATTATAGTATCAAAGAAAATATCATGCCTCCTATATGGATAAAAATTTTATAACTCCTAAAAAATCATATGAATCCATTCAATATCAAGTTAATCCTCACATGCATGTCATACCTACCTTCTCAGAAAAATATTTCTCTCTTCACTCAATGATATTTCAATGTGGAGTTTTTCTCATTCCCAAGAACATGTGTGATATCCATAGTCTTGATATACACCTAATATCTCCACATCACATAGTAAAAAATGTGTCAATCATGTAGTCTTTTTCATGGGTTGTTCTGAGGCTGAGGGTTGGTAGGTTTAAAATGTAAAAACGTCAAAGGTAGAATGAGGAGGGTTAAGCTCTAAAGTGAAGTAAATGAATAAAAACAAGTTTTCTCAAAAATGGTGTGATCCTCAATTGGATAAAAAATTAATCACCTCTAAAAAACTCTTCCTTTGGGAGGTTCACACTTATAATTTCAGCGTCAATGATTTTAATCCCTCTTTTCCCCATTTGTAGCATTGTTTCAGCTAGAATTCAGATCTGGATTTCTCTTCAGAATCATGTTTTGGAGGAAAAGAGAGGAGGATTTTGATATTCAAATATTGGTGCACACATAGAACATCTTTGTAATGATATTTTATTCCACCCATACATCTTCCCTTCATGAAATTTCTTCCATCCGAGTAGCAATAAATATAGAAAAACTTTCATTTCATCTCTAAAAGATTATTCAGGAAAGCAAAATACATCCCATCTTCTCTCCCCCCCCCCACACTTGAGTTCAACAATAATCATGTATTTAACTTCTATAGAAGGTTGGAAAGGGATAACTGTATTGTAATGGGGCTTCCTAACAAGGTATTTCATGGATATTAGGGGCTTAATGAAGTTCATATGTAATGGTAGGCCAAAATAAGAGTTTAATGCAAAAAGGGCTTCCAAAGTGATGTATCAATCATACCTGACAAATTTCATGAACTCTAATAGATTTGAAAAAGCGAAAAATAGAAATTTCATGATAAAACTACATGTCTCAAGACTCTCAATAAAAAGATAAATATAAAAAGATGTCAAAGAGGTTTAGAAACCTCTCGAGTTGGGCAAGATTTTCAATTTGGATAACACTGGTGCACATGAGTTTCACAGTCAATCAAACTTAGTCAAATGAAAAGATCAGAAATAAGAAACAAAATCAATTCAGCAATCATTTAAATCCTAAAACATTCAAATAAAAAAATGTTCCAAAAATACCAATATAGTTTGAATTTTTCCAACTATTCGATTCTGCTCAAGATTCCTAAAAACATATCTAAAAATGAAAAAGGAAAACAAAAAATTTCTAACAAATAACAAGAAATATAAAATGAAAGCAGACAAAGAATTCCTAAAAAAATTGAAAATTTTCCCCCACACTTATTCTATTTAAAATACCCTTTTTTCTCAAATAATATCAAGATGATGTCCACACAAAATTTAAATTGGGAAGAAAAGAAAATAAAAAAAAAGAAAAGATACAAACTGATTTATTTTTCAGTGGCAGCCTTGAGTTAGGCTCCTAGATGCTGCTACTTTAAAACTACAAGAAATAAATGAAAATAAATAATAAAAATAATGAAGATGAAAGATAAAGGGGGTATAAAAGTGATAATGCTTGGTTTGACCCCCCAAGCGGGTGCTATGTTTTTTACCGCCCCTAGTCAGGCAGTTGCAGCAGATTATCCCCAATCAGAAGGTGGGTTTGGTTTCTTTTAGATAATCCACCACATGTGACTTTTTGCAGTGTCCCTCAGTAGAACCTATTATTGTGTAACCCCAAAGAATATACTAATGCTCCTCACACCCAAGAAAAAATACAATGAGAATTCATGATCTAGAGTTGGAGGGAATAGAATATAGGGGTGCTCCCTGTGAACTTCTGTGGTGCCCTCCTCCAAATGTTATGAAATTTGTTGTAGAAAAATAAGTAGAACCACAAACTGATGAGAGTGGTTTTTTCACTACACAATTCAATTAAATTCTTATTAACCTAATAATGTACCATAGTGGCACACCCTAGGGTTGATCACAAGGTGTCCACTCACGCGCACTATCTTCCTATTGTCACTATTTATAATATAACTAATATGAAAATATAATGTTAATATAAATGGGGGGAATTGAAATAAATAAAATAAAATATATAATATATAATAATGAAATTCAATACAGAATGAATTCTAAAGAATGAAATTAGGTAGTTGTTTTTAGGAGGTTGTGGTGGTTGATATCATTGTTTTAAAAAAATCTCAATATTCAACTTAATGAGGTGATCAATACCTGTCACACCTCACCTTCTCATTTGAATTTTCATAACCCCGTACATAGACCTTTGCATATGGGGTAATGATATTTCTAAATTCATCTAGGATAACTCTTCGCTGACCATCCCTACTCATGTCATCTTCCACCATATGCATGACACCAATGGCGAAGGGAAGGAAAATTGATAAACGATAAGATGAAATTGGTGTAGAGAAAACAGGTGGACCGCTCACTATAATTGATTTAACCACCACAAAAATTCCCATAATTGAATAAAGATATAGGAAATTAAAGTACATGAATCTCAATTAAATCACCATTCCGTCCTGCGAACAAGCGCCGAGGTTAGTTCTCCATTTTTTGTGGAGTTGATAAGGGAATAACGATGAGAGAATACATAAAATAAAATAAATGGAAGAAAGTAGGTATGAAGAGGAAATATAAACTAATATATATTAAAAATAAATACAACTATTACTACAACAATAATCAACCTTTCCCCCAGAAAATGTCTATCCTTGTAAAAAGAGAGGAGGTACAAATTTATAGAGAAAATGGGTGAAGAAATATCGCTCAAATTCTGTCATGCGGATTGCATTGACATTTAGGCCCATTAAATGGAATAATTGGTAAATATACCCTTGTTAAATGTTGTTCCATTATTCATCCCTCATTCTTCCAAAAACTTTTCAGTTTGATTGGTCCACTTATGATGGAGTAATTGCTTTTTTAGTGCGGTATATTTAATCTGTCCATGTGACTCTTAATCTTCGACAACTCCATTTTCCCATGCCATTATGGACTTGTAATAATCAGATTCAGATGTTGACTAATTAATGAAAGTTATTAATTAATACCTATTACAGACCCTTGTTGAATTTCAGATCCAATGGACAGCCTTAATCCAACATAAAATTACACCTTTAAACATTCTAGATATGTACACAGTTTTCTAGGCACAGATTGTGAGCTACTTTGGGGCCTCAAAATGATTGATGGAGATGGTACTCCAGAAGAATTAAATGAGAAACATGAGGTAAAAACCTAAAAAAAGGAATTTAAAAATTTTTTTTAGTGTAAAAAATAATATATCCAAAATACAGAAGAAAAATTAACTAGTTAAACACCAAAATAAAGTCAGTTTTGTATTTGAGCTCAAAATTCCACTAAAACCTAAAAATGTGACAACTGCCCATAAAATAACACTATGGTGGGATTTATAAAATTGAAATACAGTATTAAAAATAGTGAAATTTAGAATAAAATTTTTGAAAATATTTTTCTATCAATTCTCCCACAATTAAACATTGCACTCCTTGGAAATCATCTTATATCAAGGTCAAAACAAACTTCTAAAAGCATTAATGACAACACTGATCAATTATCATATCAAAGAAAATATCATTCCTCATATATGGATAAATATTTTAGAACTCCTAAAAAATAATTTGAATCCATTCAATCTCATGTTAATCCTCACTTGCATGTCATAACTACCTTCCCGGAAAAATATTTCTCTCTTCACTCAAGGATATTTTAATGTAGAGTTTTTCTCATTCCCAAGAATAGGTGTGATATCCATAGGCTTGATAACCTCCTAATATCTCCACTTCATAGATTCAAAAAATTTTCAATCATGTGGTATTTTTCATGGGTTGTTCTGAGGCTGAGGGTTGGCAGGTTTAAAATGTAGAAACATCTGAGGCAGAATGAGGAGGGTTAAGCTCTAAAGTGAAGTAAATGAATGAAAATAGTCTTTCTCAAGAATGGTGTGATCCTCAATCAGCTTAAAAATTAATCACCTCTAAAAACACTTATTTTGGGAGTTTCACACTTATAATTTTAGCATCAATGATTTTCATCCCTCTTTTCCCTATTTTGAGCATTGTTTCAGCTAGAATTCAGATCTAGATTTCTCTTCAGAATCCTGTTTTAGAGGAAAAGAGAGGAAGCTTATGATCTTCAAATATTAGTGAACACCCATACCATATTTGTAATGACATTTTGGTCCTCCCATAAATCTTCCCTTCGTTAAATTTCTTCCACCCAGGCAGAAATAAATATGGAATCACATTCAATTCAGCTCCAGAATATTCTTCAGGAAAGAAAAATACAACCCATCTTCTCTCCCCCCACACTTGAGTTTAATAATAATCATGCATTTAACTTCTATAAAAGTTTGTAAAGGGATAAATTTCTTATAATTTGGCTTCCTAACAAGGTATTTCATGGCTATTAGGGTCTTAATGAGGTTTAGATATAAAGGTAGGCCAAAATAAGTGTTTAATTCAAAAAGGGCTTCCAAAGTGATGCATCAATTATACCTGACACATTTCATACACTCTAACAGCATTGAAAATTAGAAAAATAGAAAGTTTTGGAACACCCAACATGTCTCCAGTCTATCAAGAAAAAGATAAATGTAAAAATATGTCAAAGAGGTTTAGAAACCTCTCGAGTTGGGTTAGATTTTCAATTTGGATAACACTGGTGCACATGAGATTCACATTCAATTAAACTTCATCAAATAAAGAGATCAGGAATCAAAAACTAAATCCATTAAGAAATAATTTAAATCTTAAAACATTCAAATAAAACAATGTTCCAAAAATACCAAGATTGTTTGAATTTTTCCATTTATACGACTTAGCTCAAGATTCCTAATAACATACCGAAAAATGAAAAAGGAAAACAAGAAAATTTCAAACAAAAAACAAGAAATATAATATGAAAGCACACACAAAATTCCTAAAAACAAATTGAAATTCTTCCCCCACACTTTTTACATTTAATAGCCAAATTTATCTCAAATCAGATCAAGAATGATGTCAACACATAATTTAAATTGGGTAGAAAACAAAATTAAAAAAAATGAAAGATACATCCTGATTTATTTTTCAATGGAAGCTTTGAATTAAGCTTCTAGTTTCTACCACTTTAAAAATACATGAAACAAATGAAAATACATAATAAAAATATTGAAAATGAAAGATAATGGTGGTATAAAAGGGATAATTCTTGGTTTGACCCCCCAAGCGGGTGATAAGTTTTTTACTGCCCCTAGTCAGGCAGTTGAAGCAGATTATCCTCAATAATAGGGTGGGTGTGGTTTCTTTCAGATAAACAACCACATGTGACATTTTCCAGTGTCCATTAGTAGAACCAGAGATTGGATAACCTCAAAGAATATAATAATGTTCCCAACCCCCAAGAAAAAATACAAGGAGAATTCAAGATCTAGAGTCGGAGGGAATAGAATATAGGGGTGCTCCCTGTGAACTTCTGTGGTGTCCTCCTCCAAATGGTATAGAATTTGTTGTAGAGGAGGCAGTAGCACCAAAAATTGATGAGAGTGGTTTGTAGCACTCTAAAAATCAATTAAAATTTTATTATCCTAATAATGTACCATAGTGGCACACCCTAGGGTCGATCACAAGGAGGCCTCTCACCCGAACTATCTTTCTATTGTCACTATTTATAATATAACTAATATATAAATATAATGTTAATATAAATGGGGGGAATTGAAATAAATAAAATATAAATATAATATATAATAATGAAATGAAATACCTAATCAAGATAGAATAATGAAAGTAGTTAGTTGTTCTTAGAAGGTTGTGGTGTTTGATATCATTGTTTAAAAACAATCTCAATATTAACTCAATGAGGTGATCAAGACCTGTCACACCTCACCTTCTCATTTGTATTATCATCACCCCATACAGATACCTCTGCATACAGGGTAATGCACTTCCTAAAGTCATCTAGGAGACCTCTTCACTGACCATCACTAATCATGTCATGCTCCGCCGTATGCACGACACAAATAGAAAATGACGGAAAATTGATAAACGAAAAGAAGAAATTTGTGGTAGAGAAAAGAGGGAGGCCACTCACTATAATCGATTTGACCACCACAAAAATTCCAAGAATTGAATAAAGGGATATGAAATTAATGTATGTGAATCTCAATCAAATTACCACTCCCTCCCTCGAACAAGAGCAGAGGTTAGTTCTCCATTTTTATTAGAGTTGAGAAGAGAATAACGATGTGAGAATACATAAAATAAAATAAATGGAAGAAAGGAGGTATGAAGAGGAAATAGAAACTAATATATACTAAAAATAAAGATAAATATTACTGCAACAATACTGACCCTTTCCCCGAGAAAATGGCTATCCTTGTAAAAAGAGAGGAGGTACAAATTTATAGAGAAAATGGATGAAGAAATATCGCTCAATTTATGTCCTCTGGATTGCATTGACTTTTAGGCCCATTAAATGGAAGAATTGGTAAATGGCCGCTTCTTAAAAGTTGTTCCATTATTCGTACCTCATGCCTCGACAAATTATCAGGTTTATTGGTCCACTTATGAAGGTTTATGGCTGTTTTAGTGCGGCCCATTTAATTAGTCATTGTGACTCTTCATCTTCCACAACTCCATCTTCACATGCCATTATTTCCTTGTAATCAGTAGATTAATATGTTGACTCATTAATGAAAGATGTTAATTAATTACTCTTACATCCCCTTGTTAAATTTCAGCTCCAATATACCATCTCAATCCAATATACAAGCTCACCTTTAAAACATTCCAGATCTGTACACAGTTTTCTAGGCACAGATTATGAGCTGCTTTTGGGCCTCCAAATGATTGATGGAGCTGGTACTCCAGAAGAATTAAATGCTTCCAATAATGTAAGGAAACCAAGAAAAAGTAATTTCACAATTTTTTTCAGTGTGGAAAATGATATAACCGAAATATAGAAGAAAATAAAACAATTAAACACCAAAATAAAGTCAGTCTTGCATTTGAGCTCAAAATTCCACTAAAACATAAAAATGTGACAAATACCCATAAAATAACACTATGGTGGGATTTATAACATTGAAATACAGTATTAAAAACATTGAAATTCAGAATACAATTTTTGAAAATATTTGTTCTATCAATTCTACCACACTTAAAAATTGCACTCCTGGGCAATCATCTTAAACCAAGGTCAAAACAAACTTCTCAAAGCATTAATGAAAACACTGGTCAATTATCGTATCAATGAAAATATCATGCCTCCTATATGGATAAAAATTTTATAACCCCGTAAAAAATCATATGAATCCGTTCAAACTCATGTTAATCCTCACATGCATCTCATACCTACCTTCCCAGAAAAATATTTCCCTCTTCACTCAAGGATATTTTAATGATGATTTTTTCTCATTCCCAGGAACATGTGTGATATCCATAGGCTTCATATCCTCCTAATATCCCCACATCACAGAGTTAAAAATGTGTCAATCATGTTGTCATGACCCGTCCTTGGGAGTCGTGCCGTGACTACCCCAAGCCCACCATCTATTGGTCAGGGGCTGGCGACTAGCACCAAAGGGAATAGAAATACACATAATTCCCATATATTGATCGGAAGTCAATTTTTGGAATATCTTACTTCTTCACCCTCAATTGACGATAACCAAATCGAAGATCAATCTAAAAGAATAATTGAGCCCCACAAAGTTGGTCAAATAAGTCATCAATTCTCAGAAGAGAGTATTTTTTTCTTCACTGTGATCCCATTCAATTCTCTATAATCGATGAATAACTGCATCGATCCATCCTTCTCCACAAAGAGAAAATGTTCTCTCTAAGGAGATACACTTGGATGGATAAACCCCTTCTCCAAAAAGATATTTGAGTTTCTTCTTTAATTCCTCTAGCTTCACATTTTTCATCCTATACGGATACGTTGATATCAAATGAGATCTAGGTATGAGTTCAAGGGAAAACACTGCCTCTCTTTCAAGGGGAGGTCTGGTTAACTCATTGAAATACGTCAATGTACTCTTAGGTGATGGGGAAATTTTCTATCATTATACTATCATTTCCTTCTTTTTATTCACCAATAAACCTCAGGAAGATGGATATAAAAGGTTCTAGTAGACAAATATAAGGTTGAAATATATCCCCATGGAAGATAACAATAGGTTTTAGATTTAAGGCTACTAATATTTCCTTGCTTCTGTATTTGATCTTATCATTATACATTGAGAGCCAGTCCATCCCTAGTATAATGTCAAATTATAGAATGGGAATGAATACTAGATTTGCGATAATATTGTTCTCAGTAAAGTAAATACTAGAGTTTTTATAAAATGTTGATGCATGGATAATACCACTAGTATTCTTGACTGATAATTCTACTTTTAGAAACATAGGGGTTGATTCTAAATTCATTTCAAACTTGGAGGAAATAAAGGAAATCGTAGAACAAAATCAAAAAAAGTACTTGCTAGCTTTTAGAGAACAAAAAGAGGACCCGCCATCACATCATTTGGAGCATCAACATCATCTTTCATGATAAAAAAATCACGACCTTGATCCCTTGGAATTTTCTAAGAATCATGCTGATTCCCCTCCACTTCCCTTGGATTTGGACACTCATTTTCAAAGTATCGATGATTTCCACACTTGATGAATTGGAAATAAAGTAGGGCCTTTACCATCTTTCCCTTGTTTTTAGTGTTTTAAAGTTTAAGCTTCACCTTACTATGATAATTCCACATGATATGGGAATCTCTTCCACACATATAGCACTTCCCTCTCCTAATTAGGAAGTTCCTCGAATGCTTCTTCCCATATTTATTACATGAGGGATATTGAACTTACTTTCCTCCTCTTCCCTGATCAAAGGTCCTCCATAATCTTGGATCCATTGATCTCTTCTGGTCATTGGATTTATGAGACCACTGTGTCTCAAGGAACTCCATTTTTACTTTCATCGCACTCCACAAGATCTCCTCATAGAAATCATAGTCTCGATTTTCTATATTATTCTGCAGATGTGGTCTTAGTCCACAAATTAATCCATCAGACATTCTATTAGGATCCAAGAATAATATTGGGGTGTAACGGGAAAGTCTTTTGAATTTAATCTCCTAGATTCTAATTGATTCATTCTCATTTTACTTTAGCTCTAGAAACTCCTTATCCATTTTCATTCTCATAGATCATGGGAAATACTTATTGAAGAAGATCCCTCTGAACACTTCTCACTCCATAGCTTTATCCTCCAATATTCGCCTCGTGTTTTTAATCAGTTCCCACCATTTATCAACTTCTTGCTCTAAATAGTATACAACCATGGTGACCTTCTCATGTTCTGAATAATGGATCACAAAAAAGATATTATCGATAGAGCTAATACACTACTCAGTAATCAGTGGATCAGTAGATACATTTAAGGTTTGTTGTCATTGACACATAAAGGACTCAATAGAATGTTATTCAATTTGTGGTGAAATCTGTCTCCCAGCATGATTCATTTTGTTTCTCATAACTTGAGTTAGTTGGTTCATCATCCTCATTAATGTTTCCATTCCTAATTTCATTGGAGGGCCATCAGCGCATGGTCCATCACAGAAACCAATTGCAGAATTACTCCTATTGCCTACCATTTTCTAAAAGGGTAAAACCTTACTAAGAAACATATTCATTTATGAATATTTTAACTTTAATGGATTTTTATTTCTTAAAACATCATGCTTAAACATATCATTCTTTAACAACAATTACATTTCTCTTTAAATCTATTATAATGATTCACAAAAATCGTATGATTAACCAAAATTATCCCCCAAGAATGTGAAAATAGGATTGAAGAAAGGCCCATTGTCTTGTACTGGGATACCTCAGTTCAAGCCTAAAACTACTTGTCAGAGTTTTCACTCCTAGGAACATTTGCACCAGAGCCGCATCAACTTGTTTTTATCTAGACAGAGATTTATTTGTTCAAAAACCACTTACATAATATTTCACCAATATAACAAGAAGTTTTACTGTATTTAAAATTTTATATAGGGTTATTATTAATTATTTCATAGACTAATTTACACAAATAACTAAACAATTATTTGATTCCAACTATGAAATCTCACCTTATTATTACATAACTTTTCATTACATTTTACAAACAGATAAGATTTAAAGTCTTGTGTCATGAAAATCGGGAACATAATATATGAAAACATAAAACATTATTCTAATAAACTTTTAAGGATTCATCATAGGTTCATGGAAATTACAATTACTGCATCTCCAAACCTAGATACATAAATCAATGGAATGGTTGAGCATAAGGCCCAGTAAGGAAAAAAGTGAATCAATTTTCATGTGATCTTGAGTGATATCAATATAAAAATGAGGGATATCATAAAAGAATGAAAAAGAGTCATATCATATAAATAATAACTTGAAAATGTGTCTACAAAATTTAATTTAGACATTCATAGGCATATCACCAAGGTCCATCCCCAAATTGTCATAAAAATTACCAAGTTTATTTACCAAGGTATCCTAAAAAACGTCATATTAAATTATATAACAAATGCATTGGTGGAATATTAGGTAGCACCATTAATATGTATTTATTTTAATGTGAGCCACATAGTTCATAATCAAACATTTCATATATAACCCAAGGATATTAAAAATAAATTGGTTCATATCGAAATCATGGCGTTTTAAAAATCGCATAAAAACATGATAATTATGTCATTTATAACCCATGGAAAGGGAATACGGGGATTATATATGTCAATTACAGAATAAAATATATCATTTTTATATCTCTATGTATACCCCTATAAATGAAATAGTATTGTTTATTCACATAAAAAAATAAGAGTATTTATTAAGAAAAATAGAGGGATTATGAGATGAAAATATTTGCAGCATAACAACTATACAACATGGTTTTAGAAAACATTAAAGAGAGATGGGAAAACGGTATCCCATCCATAAATGAATCATAATACATTATGGGGACATAATAATATTGAAATAATAACATGCTATAGAAACATGAAAGTGATACAACATAAAAGAGAACTTCAATGAAAAAAAAGAGAGGTTGAGAATTCCCTTATGAAAATTTGACAGCCTAACGATGACACTTAATATTCAGAAAAATCATTTGATGATAGTGGAAGGTGTCTATAATAATTTGTACATAAAATTTACCGAAATAAGAATATATAAGATCATACACCACAATAATAAAATGGATACCATAAGACATAACATAGATTAAGTCTTGACTGTAAGAGGATGGTGAAAGGTTCTATTACATTGAAGAGTAACCTAAAAAACATGAGGTTTAGGACCTTGGGGATATAGGGAAACTTGGTAGGACTCCTTGGGATGTAAAATTGACAAGAGCTTCATTGAGGAGGAATTTCGAATGAATGTAATGAAGGAATGGGTTGGTATTTATAGCAAAAGTAAGGGAATATTTTATTAATTTCTAAGGGACACCTCATTAGTGGTATTTTAAAAACCATGGGCTTTCCCATAGTATTGGACACTTGGGGAACATCATAACATATTTTACCATAAACAAGTTGACTAGAATTATTAAATCATTAATGATGTCATTAAACACACCGAAACCCAAAACTGTTTGTTTATTATTCACCGAAAAACAAAGAATTTTATAAAAATTTCATAAATTCACCTTATCCTAATATCGATTATCTAAATTAAAAAATTAACTTGATTTTATAAAAATAATTTTCCAATTATGGGATACTTGTTTTAAAAAACACTATTTATTTGAAAGGATACAAATACTTAACTAATAATTTCTAAAACAATTATTTATTTATCCTATTATATCACATTGCCAATCGAGATGACTAAATTAAATTTAAACATTCATAAGTGAGGTTACTTTAACACCCAAAGCATCCACGATACTCTTCTCGCTGAATAATAAATGAGCATGTGTTGTACGCAACTTCAAGTTCTAACACACACCACAACTAATAAAACTAGCGGTTATGAATAGTAATACCCACTTTTTAAAACATTATACATTTTATCTTTCAAAATTGACTTCATTTTTGGATTATTAATATCAAAATTATCCTAGGGTGAAATTTTGGCACTTTTCAGATAACTTTCATATTTTGATAAATAGTGAAAATTACTAAATTTTAATTAAAAACAACATTTTCAATCGAAATAATTAACAGTGATAAATTATTAATTCGAATGGTTTTAAATTATATTTAGAATATATTTTCACCATTTAATACAATTTTGGTCATTGGACAGAATTTCACATTTAAACCAGACATAAACAAGTGTCAATCTTTTGATAGTTATGATTTCTTAAAAACACGCTTTTTTACAGCAGGAATTAATTTTAAATTAATTTCTACCAGTTTTGTGTTGTGAATTTTGAAAAATGTATTCCATATTTGTAATAAGGAGGTCCAAATTATGTAAATAGGTAACTATTATTTTTAAACATTTTTAATAATTCGGTAAATATTTTATTTACCATGATTAAAAGGTAAATCCGGTAAATAAGGGTAAAAAATAATATTATAATAATATTAATTTACCCTAAAATGTATCCTAACCCTATTAGTTGATAAATTAATGACCATAGAAATCTTTGGGTCAATTTTGGGACCCCATGGATCCACTTGTAAGTGATAATGACACATTATATTAATTAAGATAAAGAAAATACAAAAATGACATAAGCCTATATCTTTTAGAAAAACAATTTTTACATTGGGTTATATATATTATATTTTTGACTATAAATATTAATTAAAAATCTACAACTATTTTATACATAATGGTTTTTTATTTATAATTTTTATACATTAAATAATTTAATTTATTTATGACACAATGATGATGCAGTAATTACCTTATTAGTGAAATATTTAAATAATTGATATTATAAATACCCAAATAAAAATAATTTGAGACTTTTAATGAATTCAAAGAATTTTATAGGTTAATATGACATTTTAGGGTTGATTTAATTAACTTTTTTAGAAGTAACCATGTTGTTAGGATTTTCACAAAAATCAAATACCAAATAGTGTTAAAATTGACATAAAAGAGTTTTTAAATCAAATATTATATTATTAATTGAAATTAAATTTTTAAAAATCTACGCTTCATAAAAAGGACTTGTTCATGATAGGTGTATCATTAATGGACCACTTGGGAGTGGATTTGATGTATATAGTATGTTTATTAACTATATAATATAAAATACAAAGTGACATGGTAAATGTCTAACTAATTAACTATGAGTTAAAACTAAAAGATAAGGTAAATATAATGACCCAAACCTGTCTAAAATCTATTGGTTGAAAGTATTTATACCCTTATCCACCTTAGACCTTTAATTATCCACTTTTTAGCCATTAGAAACCGAATATGAATTTATTATAAAATAATACTTTATGTTTTTTCTAAAGAACCCCTCCTCCCCCTTATAAAAGGACACTACATCTAACCAATTCTTCACACCTTCAAAGCTATTTAGCTCGGCCAAAATCTACCCAAAACTCCCCCCAAATTCCCTCACATCAACCTAGAGGTCTTATTTTGATCATAAATCCAACCTAAGGAGCCCTTTTGATCAAATCAAAAGGAAGAACCTGAAGAAGAGGTAATGTCTTCACCACACTCTTTAAAGTTCCTTTCTTCTTCAACTTCTTATTTCCATGTTATATACATTATAAAATACTAAATCCTGTATATTATATATACGGTGATGTTATTATAGTTATTTAACAAAAAAATTCATTATTATATCCATCCCTTGAATGACATGTCATCATATGTGCGTATGTACGGCATACCGTCTCCACGTTGTGGTGTAAATGTTATTCAATATCTTATTATTTATATGTGTATAATAATGATTTATAATTCATTTAAATAATAAATATAACATTATAATGATTCTTTCTATATGATATAACATCCAATTATATATTACTTTAATATCAAAAGAATGATAATGTCGCTCGTGCGTACGTACGGATTACCATCCCCACGAACACGATGAGATTCATTCCTCATCATATCCATTCAAGAATAAATTTCATTTGATGAATAAAAATAATTTATAGAGACATGATATCATTCTGGATATGAATAAGATACATCCCATCCATAAAAAATATGGATCATATAACAAATAATATAAAGGAAAACGAATCCGTTAACACCCGAAACGACGATAATACTAAGATATTGTTAACAAATCAATGTTCAAAGATCATATTTGATATCATATTAATGTAAATGATTTTTTTATAATTCAATAACAATTATTTCACCATTATATAGGAGGTTATCCTACCGTCATCCAAGGAAAAACTAAAAAGTAAGGGGTTTCTTATCTCATTTTTAATTCCGTGGGATTTCCATTGTTCACCACTTATTTATTATATGTGGTGTGTGTACTACCCATGATTATATTCATTGTGTAATATACTTTAATTTATGGATAATTACATCATCACTGTATGATCCTTCTTTCATGGTTTTATGTTTCGTAAGTTACCAAATTGATAAGGGAATTTGAAATTTCAATTTCCACTCATTCGGCTTTACGCATACTTTATTGATTATTTTCCTCCAAGATTATGTGTGGAATCACTATTCATTTGATTATGTCATAATTTCCACTCTCCTTTCTGTCGATGTACTTTTGATACAAATAATCACTCCATTTATAAATTCTCAAGTCATCAGTATGAACTTGATAAGAGTAATTTTTACTCAATCTCGATTTGTTGAGTTATACATTCAATTCATTGGTGTTGCTTTTACAAGAATATGTGTGAATATCCTTTGATTTTTTTAAACTGAATATCTAATCATATTGAGTGTATTTATATTTTTCACACATAATTATGTCTTTGATTTATCCTTAACCTAAGCATATCGTCTTTATTAGAGATTTCATCTCAATTTACATTCCATTGATACATCTTTGTTGTTATATAAAAATTCACATTTATATGGTGTATATAATGTACTTTGAAATAGTATATCATGAATCCCTTTATTCTCATGATATTACAAAGTTTTGATTACCTCAGTTATTTTTATTCAAGTGTCTCTCTTTTGAATATAAACTCTAACTCAAATATCATTTTTAAATGTTTTAATGATTTACTCTTCTAAATATTTCTCATTAATGTCCATGTTTTAAAAATAGTTTTATGGATTTATTTATATGGACATTAATGTTTTAAAATTAAAATTAGTTTTAAAAGTTTCAAAGTGGTATGGGACACATTGATTCAAAAATCTATTTTTAAATGTCTTCTTGATAAATAGTGTGACTTTTAAATGATTTCAAGAAAAAGGGAGATATTTCTCTCTAATAGATTTGATGATTATTTTCATCTATGTCAATATCCTTCATTATTATTTATTGAGGTTAATATGATACAATAAAATATTCCATATTGTATCAAATGAGTTATGTTTGACTATGGATGTGCTATTTTTATACCGTTCATGGTTTGTGGTTAAAGTATTGACATTTCATATACTAGTTTTAATACGAATGTTTATGTTATGTTTATACGTATTCATATGAGGAATGCATTGGACTTAGTAAGTGACGGGTGGATCCCTCTATTTCTCCTAGATGCATCGGTAGGTCTCATGAGAAAAACTAGTGTCTTGGCCTAAGGTCTTGACAAAATCTTATTTGTAGTCTTGGCACGAGGCCTTGGCTACGTGGTTATGATATTCGGGCATTATGCATTCCATTATTACGAATGTTATTATTGATATTGCATGTGATTATTCGACTAGTAGAATATCCATGTGAATAAGTAAATGGCATTATTTCGTTTTATCTTTTCCATATTATGCTGATGTTCAAGTTTAAAAGGATTTTTTTATTTATACATTGCCTTAAGTGTTTATGCTTATCTATGAAAGATTTTGATATATTGTTTTCCTTACTGATCATATGAGCTCACCCATTTCAATGTTTTATTTTTCCCAGGATGTGAAGAAGTAATTTATGAATGACCTGCAGGGATAGTATGAGGCAATATGAAGACAATATGTTGTTGTAGTTTTTTTACCTTATGATGTAATGTAAGAATTATAAATATATCTAGTGTTTCCAAGACAACTAAACTAATCAGTCTTTCATGACTTGTTCCTTGTGATCATGCCAATGATACGTAATAATGCTCCGACTCTGGGTAATTGGGTTCGGGGAATTACAGTTTGTATTAGATGAAGTTTAGTACAAACCTTGGGAGTTAGATTTAGATAAACTCTGATTAGATCACATAGCCCTAAGATAGTATTTGAGGATTAGTATAGATGAACTTCCTAGAATTTTGGTATTATGGAGATTTTGTGAGTTTTCCGAGAAATACATCCATGTCTGGATATGAGTAGGTAGAGGTGGCTCTGGCACAGATGTACCTAGGGGTAAGACCCGAAAACACCACTTTGATCTAGACTCGAACAGGAACTGGTGCACAACAACGGGCATTGCTACACTCTTGGTTACGACACTCCTGGGGGATATTCTTAGGATAATTTACATTTTCTTTTCAAACTGATTTTATTTATTATTTATAAGATCAGATTAAGTGAACTTGGTTAATCCTAATGTGTTTTAAATTGAGAATATAATGACATGATATTCTCTAAATGATTTTATGACAACTGTTACTCACATAATGCTTTCTGGTTTTAGTCAATGGATGGATTCCATAGAAGTCATAGTGACTTTGAGTATGAATTACAAAGTGGGAACAATGGTGGAAATGAGAAAAAAATTGAATGTTGATAGGCGTAAAAGATATCATCTTCATTCAAATCAATTTTCCAAAAATATGGTCAACAATATATATTAACCAATTCCTGGACTCAACAAAGCAGATAAAGGTGATGAATGATATGAGCTCCAGCAGTGGAGGACATGGAGAAAGGAATCCTCAATTTCAATCATGTAGGAAATATGGACGGAGACACCCAGGAAAGAATATCAATAGAATAAAGAAATGTTTTACGTGTGGGAAGGAAGGACATAAAGTGAAGAATTGCCGAAGAAAAATGAACAATACTATGTAAAGAAGATAAAAATGGTCCAAAAATCCATTTACAGTCATTTTCCATAAATTTAGGGGACATGGCCATTACCCGAGTGAATGCCCTATTCTATAGGATATTTTCTTGGTCAAAGAAGAAGCTATGTGGAAATAAATGGTTGGATAAATGTTTAAAAAGTATTAGTTCTCCTTGTTGATGGGTTTACTTTGGAATAATTTTCTCTTGTATTTGTAACCCTGTAGTTTTCCTTGTGAGAATGATATTTTAGGAAGAATTATCTTTTCTATTGTAGATATAGTTATAAATAACTATTTGGTTTTATATGATCATTGGGTTTGAGGGAATTACAAGTTATTATAATTTGGGATGACAATTCAAGGTATGAGATAACATTTGTGGTTAAATTATGTTTTGGATATTTTGAGAAATTTATCTCATTTTGCTAGTGTTATAAATTATAGTTTATGAAAAAGGACAACACATAGACCGTGTGATAACCCATCTCGCCAGACAAAGCTATGGGAATCGAACCCACAACCAAAGTGTGGTTGGTCTTTATTGTCTACCACTGGACTATGGGAAGTCCCTGGTTAGTGTGACTATTATTTTTAGTTAAATTATTTTATTGATCCATAATGATTTGATTAGGGATTTTATGGCTTATCAAATGAATACCCATAGTACAGGAAAATGATTTGGTGATTAAGTGATAAATGTTATTTTTGAAGATGTTCGCTTTGTTGGGAACACTATATGCCCAAGGAAAATAGAATAGTATGGGATTTAATTTGTGGAGTAATGGTGGATTTTAATCTATGTTTTTATTGTGGATTTATAGTGATTTGGGTTATTTATGGAAATGATTAACCTATAATAGAGAATATGTGATTAGGTTAATTACTTTTACATTTGAGACATTAAGAGTAATTGATGTCACATGGAGATACCATTTAATGTGGGAGACTAAATATCCAAATTCTTCTAAGTTTTGAGTTTCAATATTATTTTGGATTTTATTAAAGGATTTTAAGGACAATTATTTATTTAACAATGGGGTATTGTTGGTTTAATTTTAGAAATTAAAATTAGTGTTTGTTTCTCTAAGGAAATAACCTTTTGAGGGATTATCAGATCTTATACTAACCGTTTTGGTTTTTATTAATATCTAAAGAAAAGGTAAATATATAGTGTATTATTCGTGGATCATGTTATTCAATAAGAATTTTATTGTATCTCTTCTAGTGTGACCAAGTCTTTTGGAATACTCATCGTTTAAAAATGAGTTAGTAGTAGAAATTTATTAAAGAATAAAACTTTAATTAAAAATTAAGTATATCTCATTATGTTTTTATTCAATCTTAGAAATTAATTCCTCATCTTTATGTAATGTAACTTAATAAAATAAAAAATAAAAATGTTTTCCGTTTACTTTTCCTACTGGGAGACTAATGACCGTTTGTCCCATCACAAGTTTGTGGTTTTCTTGTTGTTAAATTTCTATTGATCATGTTTTATATCCCTCTCTATCAGAACTTCACACTTAGTTTATCATACATATCCATGTTTTTCTACATGTAACCCTAGTATAGGTTATCTCGGGGGACCTTTGTACTTCTCTTTCTTTCTTTTAAAGTGATAGTTATATTGAATATTTTTCCGATGTGGGACTTTCCATTATATTCCCAAGACCAATTTTAAAAATTGCGAGGACTCAATTTATTGAAGGTGGGTAGAATTTAACACCCCAAGATTCCACGGTACGCTTATCGCTGAATAATACAGTAGCGTGTGTTGTACGCAACTTCAAGTTCTAACACACACCACAACTAATAAAACTAGCCGTTATGAATAGTAATACACATTTTTAAAAAATTTATACATTTTATCTTTCAAAATAGACTTCAGTTTTTCATTTGGAATATTGAAATTAGCCTAGGGTAAAATTTTGGTACTTTTCGGATAACTTTCATATTTCGATTAATAGTGAAAATTTATAAATTTTAATTAAAAACAACTTTTTTATTCAAAATAATTAGTAGTTATAAAATATGAATTTGAATGGTTTTAAAGTATATTTAGAAAATATTTTCACCATTTAATACAATGTTGGTCATTGAACATAATTTTACATTTAAACCTGGCATAGACAAGTGTCAATCTTTTGATAGTTATTATTTTTTTAAAAACATGCCTTTTGTTTTGACAGCGGGAATTAATTTTAAATTAATATCTGCCAATTCTATGTTCTGAATTTGGAAAAATGGATTCCATATTTGGAATCAATATTTCCAAATTATGTAAATAGGTAACTCTTATTTTTAGACATTTTGAATAATTACTTCGGTAAATATTTTATTTACCATGGTTAAAGGGTAAATCCGGTAAATACGAGTAAAAAAATAATATTATAATAATAATAATTTACCCTAAAAGGTGTCATATCCCTATTGGTTGATACATTTACGAGCATGGGAATCATTGGGTCTATTTTGGGACCCCATGGATCTACTTGTAAGTTATAATGACACTTTATATTCATTAAGTTAAAGTAAATACAAAAATGACAAAAGCCTATATCTTTTAGAAAAACAATTTTTACATAGGATTATATATGATATATTTTTTACTATAAATATTAATTAGAAAGCTAAAACAATTTAATACATAATTATATTTTATTTATAAATTGTAAACATTAAATATTTTAATTTATTTATGACACAATGATGATGCAGTAATTACCTTATTAGTGAAATATTAAGATAATTGATATTATAAATACCCAAATAAATATAATTTGAGACTTTTAATGAATTACACTAAATTTATAGGTTAATATGACATGTTAGGATTTATTTAATTAACTTTTTTCAAAGTAATCATGTTGTTAGGAGTTTCACAAAAAACAAATACCAAATAGTGTCAAAATTGACATAAAAGAGTTTTTAAAACTAATATTATATTACTAATTGATATTAAATTCCTAAAAATTTATAGATCGGCCAATGAAATTTTATTAGGATATGTGTATCATTATCAGACCACTTGTGGGTGGCTTGGATGTATATACTAAATTTATTAACTGTATAATATAAAATACAAAGTGACATGGTAAATGTCAAACTAATTAACTAAGAGTTAAAACTAAAACATAAGGTTGATATAATGACCCAAACCTATCTAAAATATAATGGTTGAAAGGATTTAGACTTATATCCACCTTATTATTTTAATAATCTACTTTGGATCCATTAGAAACTGAATATGAATTTATTATGAAATAATACTTTAAGTTTTTTCTAAAGAGCCCCTCCTCCCCCTTATAAAAGGACACCACTTCTAACCAATTCTTCACACCTTAAAATCCTTTTGTCTCTACCAAAATATGCCCAAATATCCTTCCAAAATCCCTCAAATAAACCTAGAGGCCTTATTTGGATCATAAATCCATCCTAAGGAGCCCTTTTGATCAAATGAAAAGGAAGAACCCAAAGAAGAGGTAACGTCTTCACCACCGTCTTTAAATTTCAATTCTTCTTCAACTTCTTATTTCCTTGTTATTTCCATTATAAAATAATAAATCCATTATATTATATATACATTTATGCAATTATAATTATGGAACACACAAATTCATTATTCTATCCATCCATTGAATGACATGTCACCATACGTGCGTACGTACGACCTACTATCTCCACGTTGTGGTGTAATTGTTATTCAATATATTATTATTTAGATGGGTATAATAATGATGTATAATTCATTTAAATAATAAATATAACATGATAATGATTCTGTATATATGATATAAAATCCAATTATATATTATTTTAATATCAAAAGAATGATATTGTGGCTCGTGCATACGTACAGATTACCTTCTCCAAGAACGCGATGAGGTTCATTCCCCATCATATCCATTCAAGAGTAAATTTCATTTAATGAATAAAAATAATTTTTAGAGACATGATATCATTAAGGATATGAATAAGATACATCCCATCCATAAAAAATACGGCTCTCATAACAAATAATATAAAGCAAAATGAATTTGTTAGCACCCGAAACGACGATAATACTAAGATATTATTAACAAATCAATGTTAAAAGATCATATATGATATCATATTAATGTAAATTATTTTTTTATAATTCAATAACAATTATTTCACCATTATACAGGAGGTTAATCTACCATCGACCAGGTAAAAAGTACAAAGTAAGGGGTTTCTTATCTCACTTTTAATTCCGTGAGATTTCAATTGTTCACCACTTATTTATTGTATGTGGTGTGTGTACTTCCCATGATTGTATTCATTGTGTAATATAATTTAATTTATGGATAATTACATCATCATTGTATGATCCTTCTTTCATGGGTGTATGTTTCGTAAGTTACCAAATTGATAAGGTAATTTGAAATTTCAAATTCCACTCATTCGGCTTTACGCATACTTCATTGATTATTTTACTCTAAGATTATGTGTGGAATCACTATTCATTTGATTATGTCATAATTTCCACTCTCATTTATGTGGATTTACTTTTGATACACATAATCACTCCATTGATAAATTCTCAAGTCATCGGTATGAACTTGATAAGAGTAATTTTTACTCAATCCCGATTTTTTGAGTTAAACATCCAATTCATTGGTGTTGCTTTTACAAGAATATGTGTGAATGTCATTTGATGGTTTTACACTTAATAAACACTCATATTGAGTGTATTTATATTTTTCATACATAATTATGTCGTTGATTTATCCTTAACCTAAGGATATAGTCTTTATAAGAGATTTCATCTCAATTTACATTCCATTGAGACTTTTTTGTTGTTATACGCCAATTCACATTTATATGGTGTATATAATTTACATTGACATAGTATATCATGAATCCTTTTATTCTCATGATTTTACAAATTTTTTATTACATCAATTATTTTTATTCAAGTGTCTCTCTTTTCGTTAGAAACTCTAACACAAAAATCATTTTTAAATGATTTAAAGATTTATTCTTCTAAATCTTTCTCATTAATGTCCATGTTTTAAAAATAGTTTTAAGGTGTTATTTATATTAACATTAATTTTTTAAAATTAAAATTATTTTTAAAAGTTTCAAAGTGGTATGGGACACTTTGATTCAAAAATCTGTTTTTAAATTGCTTCTTGATAAATAGTGTGACATTTAAATGATTTCTAGAAAAAGGGGGATATTTCTCTTTAATATATTTAATGATTATTTTCATCTATGTCAATATCCTTCATTATTCTCTATTTAGGTTAATATGATACAATAAAATCTTCCATATTGTATCGAATGAGTTATGTTTGACTGTGGATGTTCTATTTTTATACCATTCATGGTTTGTAGTTAAAGTATTGACATTTTGTATGCTAGTTTTAAAATGAATGTTTATGTTATGTTTAAACCTGTTCATATGAGGAATGCATTGGACTTAGTAAGTGACGGGTGGAGCCGCTATAGCTCCTCGATGCATCGGTAGGTCTCATTAGACAAGCTAGTGTTTTGGCATGAGGCCTTGACAAAATCTTATTTGTAGTCCCGGCACGAGGCCTTGGCTACATGGTTATGATAGTCTGGAATTATGAATTCCATCATTATGAAAGTGGTTATTTATATTGCATGTGATTATTTGAATAGTAGAATATCCATGTGAATAAGAAAATGGAATTATTTCATTTTATCTTTTCCATATTATGCTAATGTTCAAGTTTAAAAGGCTTTTGTTTTAGTTATACATTGCCTTAAGTGTTTATGATTATCTATGAATGATTCTGTGATATTGTTATCCTCACTAAGCATCTGAGCTCACCCCTTTCAATGTTTTAATTTTCCCAGGATGTGAAGAAGTAATTTATGAATGACCTGGAGGGATAATATGAGGTGATATGAAGACATGAAGTTGTTGTAGTTTTTCTTTCTTATGATGTAATGTAAGACTTATGAATATATCTAGTGTTTCCAATACTACTAAACTAATCGGTCTTTAGAGAACTGTTCCTTTGTGATCATGACAATGATATGTAATAATGCACCGACTCTGGGTAACTATGGTCAGGGCGTTATAGTTTGTATCAGAGGAAGTTTAGTACAATACTTGGGAGTTAGACTTAGATAAACTCTCATTAGAGCACATAGCCCTAAGATAGACTTTTAGGATTATTATAGAATAACTTCCTAGAATTTTGGTATTGTTGAGATTTTGTGAGTTTTCCGAGAAATACATCCATGTCTGGATAGGAGTAGGTAGAGGCAGCTCTGGCACAAATGTACCTAGGGGTAAGACCTGAAAACACCACTTTGAGCTAGACTCGAACGGAAACTGGTGCACAACAATGGGCCTTGTTGCACTCTTGGTTACGACACTCCCGGGGGATATGATTAGGATTATTTACATTTTCTTTACAAACGGATTTTAATTATTATATATAAGATGATATTAAATGACTTTGGTTAATCCTAATGAGTTTCAAATTGATAATATAATGACATGATATTCTCTAAATGATTTTATGACTACTGTTACTCACACAATGATTTCTTGTTTTAGTCAATGGAAGGATTCCACGGAAGACATAATGACTCTGAGAATGATTTACACGGTGGGAACAGTGGTGGAAATAAGCAACAAAAAGGAATGTTGATAGGCGTAAAAGATATCATCATCATTCCAAATCAATTTTCCAAAAATATGATCAACAATATATATATTAACCAATTCCTAGACTCAAAAAAGAAGAGAAAGGTGATTAATGATAAGAGCTCCAGGAGTGGAGGCCATGGAGAAAGGAATCCTCAATTTCCATCATGCATGAAATGTGGACGGAGGCACACAAGAAAGTGTCTCAATGGAACAAAGAAATGCTTTACGTGCGTGAAGGAAGGACATAAAGTGAAGAATTGCTGAAGAAAAAAATAAGAGTACTATAGGAGAAGATAAAAATGGTCCATAGAATCCATTTATAGTAATTTGCCGTAAATTTAGGGGACCTGGCCATTAACCGAGTGAATGACCTATTCTATAAGATATTATCTTGGTCAAAGAAGAAGCTATGTGGAAATAAATGGTTGTAGAAATGTTTAATAATTATTAGTCCTCCTTGTTGATGGGTTTACTTTGGAATAATTTTCTCTTTTATTTGTAACCCTGTAGTTTTCCATGTGAGAGTGATATTTGAGGACGAATTATCTTTTATCTAGTGGATATAGTTATAAATAACCATTTGGTTTTATATGATCATTGATTTTGAGGCAATTACAATTTATTATAATTTGGGATGAAAATGCAATGTATGAGATTACATTTCTGGTTAAATTATTTCATGGTTATTTTGATGAATTTATCGAATTTTGGTAATGTTATAAAATATAGTTTTTGAAAAATGACAACACGCAGACCGTGTGACAACCCGTTGCGTCGGAAAAAGCTGTGGGAATCGAACCCACAACCAATGTGTGATTGGGATTTATTTCCTAACACTAGACCATGTGATGTCTCTGGTTAGTGTCACTATTATTTTTAGTTAAATGATTTTATTGATCAATAATAATTTTATTTGGGTTCTTATGTCTTATCAAATGAATACCCATAGTATAAGAAAATGATTTGGTGATTAAGTGATAAATGTTATTTTGGAAGGTGTTTGCTTTGTTGGGAACACTATATGCCCACGGAAAATAGGATAGTATGGTATTTCATTTGAGGAGTAATGATGGATTTTTATCTATGTTTTTATTGTGGATTCATAGTGATTTGGGTTATTTATGGAAATGATTATCCTATAATAGAGATTATGTGATTAGGTTAATTACTTTTAATTTCATGACTTTAAGAGTAATTGATGTCATTTTGAGATACCATTTAACGTGGAACACTACATATCCAAATTCTTCTAAGTTTTGAGTTTCAATATTATTTTGGATTTTATTAAAGTATTTTAAGGAAAATTATTTATTTAAGTTTGGGGTATTTTTGGTTTAATTTTAGAAATTAAGATTAGTGTTTATTTCTCTAATAAAATAAACTTTTGAGGGATCATCAGTTCTTGTACTAACAATTTTGGTTTTGATTAATCTCTAAAGACAAGGTAAATATATAGTGTATTCTTCGTGGATCTTGTGATTCTATAAGAATTTTATTGTAGCTCTTCTAGTGTGACCAAGTCTTCTAGAATACTCATCATTTAACAACGAGTTAGTAGTAGAAATTTATTAAAGAATGAAACTTTATTTAAAAATTAAGTATATCTCTTTATGTTCTTATTCAATCTCAGAAATTAATTCCTCATCTTTATGTAGTGTAACATAAAAAAATAAAAAAATAAAAATGTTGTACGTTTACTTTTCCTACTGGGAAACTAATGACAGTTTGTCCCATCACAAGTTTGTTTTTTTTTCTTGTTATTAAATTTCTCCTGATCATGTTTTATATCCCTCTCCATCAGAACTTTACACTTAGTTTATCATCCATATCCATGTTTTTCTACATGGAACCCTAGTATAGGTTATCTCGGGTGACCTTTGTACTTCTCTTTCTTTCTTTTAATGTGATAGTTTTATTGACTCTTTTTCCAATGTGGTACTTTACATTATATTCCATAGCCCAATTTTAAAATTTTCGAAGATGCAATCTATTGAAGATGGGGATAATGTAACACCCCATGATTCCACGGTACGCTTGTCGCTGAATAATACAGTAGCATTCGTTTTACGCAACTTCAAGTTCTAACATACATCACAACTAATAAAACTAGCCGCTATGAATAGTAATACCCACTTTTTGAAAATTTTTACATTTTATCATTCAAAATGGACTTTATTTTTGGATTCTTAATATAGAAATTATCCTAGGGTGAAATTTTGGTACTTTTCGGATAACTTTCATATTTTGATCAATAGTGAAAATTACTAAATTTTAATTAAAAAGAACTTTTTTAATCAAAATAATTAATAGTGATAAATTATGAATTTGAATGGTTTTAAAGTATATTTAGAAAATATTTTTACCATTTAATATAATGTTGCTCATTGGACATAATTTAACATTTAAACCAGACATAAACAAGTGCCAATCTTTTGATAATTATTATTTCTTAAAAATACGCTTTTTGTTTTGACAGCAGGAATTAATTTTAAATTAATTTATGCAACTTCTAGGTTCTGAATTTGGAAAAATGGATTCCATATTTGGAATCAGGATGTAAAAATTATGTAAATATATAACTCGTATTTTTAGTCATTTTGAAAAATTACTTCGGTAAATATTTTATTTACCATGGTAAAAGGGTAAATCCGGTAAATAAGTGTAAAAAATTGTATTATAATAATATAAATTTACCCTAAAACGTGTCCTATCTCTATTTGTTGATACATTTCCGACCATGGGAATATTTAGGTTGATTTAGGGACCCCATGGATCCACTTGTAAGTGATAATGACACTTTATATTAATTGCGCTAAAGTAAATACAAAAATGACATAAGCCTATATCTGTTAGAAAACCAATTTTCACACAAGGTTATATATGTTATACTTTCAACTATAAAAATTAATTAGAAAGATAAAAAGATTTCCTACATAATTGAATTTTATTTATAAATTTTGAACATTAAATAATCTAATTTATTAATGACAGAATGATGATGCAGTAATTACATTATTAGTGAAATATTAAAATAATTGATATTATAAATACCCATATAAATATAATTTGAGACTTTTAATAAATTACACGAATTTTATAGGTTAATATGTCATGTTAGGATTTATTCAATTAAAATTTTTCGAAATAATTATTCTGTTTGGAGTTTCAAAAAAATCAAATACCAAATAGTGTTTAAATTGACATAAAAGAGTTTTTAAAACAAATATTATAATATTAATTTATTAATTTATATTAAATTCTTAAAAATATAAGGTTCGGTCAAAGGAAATTTATCATGATAGGTGTATCATTAATGGACCACTTTGGGATGGATTGGATGTATAATGTATCTTTATTAACTATATAATATAAAATACAATGTGACATGGTAATGTCAAACTAATTAACTAAGAGTTAAAACTAAAAGATAAGGTTAATATAATTATCCGAACCTATATAAAATCTATTGGTTGAATGGATTTAGACCCATCTCCTCCTTTTACTTTTAATAATCCACTTTGAGGCCATTAGAAACCAAATATGAATTTATTATAAAATAATACTTTATGTTTTTTTTAAAGAGCCCCTCCTCCCCCTTATAAAACGACACCACATCTATCCAATTATTCACACCTTCAAAGCCTTTTAGAATGGCCAAACTCTGCCCAAATATCCTCCCAATATCCCTCAGATCATCCTTGAGTCCTTATTTTGATCATAAATCCAACCTAAGGTTCCCTTTTGATCAAATCAAAATGAAGAACCCGAAGAAGAGGTAATGTCTTCACCACCCACTTTAAAGTTCCTTTCTTCTTCAACTTCTTCTTTACTTGTTATTTCCATTCTAAAATAATAACTCCAGTATATTCTTTATACTTTGATGTTATTATAATTATAGAACATACTAATTCATTATTTTATCTATCCCTTGAATGACATGTCACCATACGTGCGTACGTACAGCCTACCGTCTCCATGTTGTGGTGTAATTGTTATTCAATATATTATTATTTAGATGGGTATAATAATGATACATAATTCAAGTAAATAATAAATATAACATGAAAATGATTCTGTCTATATGATATACTATCTAATTATATATTATTTTAATATCAAAAGAATGATATTGTCGCTCATGCGTACGTACAGATTACGGTCCCCACTAACACGATGAGATTCATTCCCCGTCATATCCATTCAAGACTAAATTTCATTTGATGAATAACAATAATTCTTATAGACAAGATATAATTCTGGATATGAATAATATACATCCCATACATGAAAAATATGGCTCGCATAACAAATAATATAAAGGAAAACGAATCCGTTCACACCCGAAACAACAATAATACTAAGAAATTATTAACAAATCAATGTTAAAAGATCATATATGATATCATATTAATGTAAATGATTTTTTTATAATTCAATAACAATTATTTCACAATTATACAGGAGGTTAACCTACCGTCGACCAAGGAAAAATTACAAAGTAAGGGGTTTCTTATCTCACTTTTAATTCCATGAGATTTCCATTGTTCACCACTTATTTATTGTTTGTGGTGTGTGTGCTTACCATGATTGTATTAATTGTGTAATATACTTTAATTTATGGATAATTAAATCATCAGTGTATGATCCTTATTTCATGGGTGTATGTTTCGTAAGTTTCCAAATTGATAAGTGAATTTGAAATTTCAATTTCCACCCATTCGGCTTTACGCATACTTCATTGATTATTTTACTCAAAGATTATGTGTGGAATCACTATTCATTTGATTATGTCATAGTTTCCACTCCCCTTTATGTGAAAATAATTTTGATACACATAATCTCTCCATTTATAAATTCTCAAGTCATCGGTATGAACTTGATAGGAGTAATTTTTACTCAATTTCGATTTGTTGAGTTAAACATCCAATTTTTTGGTGTTGCTTTTACAAGAATATGTGTGAATTTCCATTGATTGTTTTACAAAGAATATCCAATCTTATTGAGTGTATTTATATTTTTCACACATAATTATGTCATTTATTTATCCTTAACCTAAGGATATGGTCTTTATAAGTGATTTCATTTCAATTTACATTCCATTGAAACTTCATTGTTGTTATATGCCAATTCACTTTTATATGGTGTATATAATGTATTTTGACATAGTATATCAGGAATCCATTTATTCTCATGATATTAAAATGTCTGTATTACCTCAATTATTTGTATTCAAGTGTCTCTATTTTGGTTAGAAACTCTAACAAAAATATCATTTTTAAATGTTTTAAAGATTTATTCTTCTAAATATTTCTCATTAATGTCCATGTTTTAAAAATAGTTTTATTGACATATTTATATTGACATTGATGTTTTAAAATTAAAATTACTTTTAGAAGTTTCAAAATGGTATGGGTCCCTTTGATTCAAAAATCTATTTTTAAATGGCTTCTTGACAAATAGTGGGAATTTTAATTGATTTCAAGAAAAATGAGGATATTTCTCTCTAATAGATTTTATGATTATTTTCATCTATGTAAATTTCCTTAATTATTCCCAATTGAGTTTAATATGATACAATACAATCTTCCATATTTTATTTAATGATTTATGTTTGACTGTGGATGTTCTATTTTTATACCATTCATGTTTTGAAGTTAAAGTATTGACATTTCGTATGCTATTTTTAATGCGAATGTTTATGTTATGTTTAAACCAGTTCATATGAGGAATGCATTAGACTTATTATATGACAGGTGGAGCCCGCTATAGCTCCTTGATGCATCAGTAGGTCTCATGAGAAAAACTATTGTCTTGGCATGAAGCCTTAACCAAATCTTATTTGCAGTCTTGGCACGAGGCCTTGGCTACATGGTTATGATAGTCTGGCATTATGCATTCCATCATTATGAAAGTGGTTATTAATATTGCATGTGATTATTTGACTGGTAGAATATCCATGTGAATAAGTAAATGGAATTATTTCATTTTATCTTTTCCATATTATGTTTATGTTCAAGTTTAAAAGGCTTTTTTTAGTTATACATTGCCTTAAGTGTTTATGCTAATCTGTGAAAGATTCTGCTATATTGTTATCCTTACTGAGCATCTAAGCTCACCGCATTCAATGTTTTATTTTTCCGAGGATGTGAAGAAGTAATTTATGAATGAACTTCAAGGATAGTATTAGTGGATATTAAGACAATATGTTGTTGTAGTTTTTTTACCTTATGATGTAATGTAAGACTTATGAATATATCTAGTGTTTCCAAGACTACTAAACTAATCGGGTTTTCATGAATTGATCCTTTGTGATCATGCCAATGATACGTAATAATGCACCGACTCTGGGTAACTGGGGTCGAGGCGTTACAGTAACTATTCCATTGGTAAACTTACTATTCATATGGGTGATATTACTATTCATAAATTACTATTCACCAAACATTATGTTGATATTATTAGAATATAAATTTCTTACTGATCAAAACTACATAAGATGATTTTTTTGAAAATAATTTCACATTATTAATTAATTAATGTATTAAACAATATTTTCAAATAATTTTATTTCCAATATTCTTCAATGATATGGTACTTTTATACATTCATCCAATATTTATCTTGATATTTGAACTTCAAAATTTTTACAATAATAAGAAATAACCATTTTATATATACAAAAAATTACACAAAGTAACTAAGGCCTCGTTACATATTCCCTTATAAAAAATTCATACGACTTAAGAGGAAGGTGTAAAATGGTGATAGAATCTTAGGTAAGCTCAGAAAACTTTTCCCAAATGGTGATTTCTGTTTGCTTGAACTTCTATCATAAGCGATTCTGTTGAAGCTTAACGTGTTGGAGTTCTTCTTGGGCGTGGTCCAGAGCAAAGCCCAATGGTGCTACCTCCTTCCCAATCTCCAATAGATGATCTTCATATGGCCCAATTCTACTAGATGAGGCCATTTAATCCTATTTATGTATTAAATAACTATGACCATTTCTATTTATAAACAATATTCATAATTTTAAGAGTATAGATTTCCACAGTTATAATGGCAATCAGTCATATAACAGTCAAAAACAAATGGTCTCACTTTAATTATACTCACATCATTAATAAAATAATGTAGTTTTTGTGAGTATAATATAAAATAAAAAAATATTTGGAAAAAAATATTATTCAAATGTTCGGGTCATTACACAATCTATATTCATTGAACGAAGAGTTCTCCTCTTGTGACAGACATATAGCAATGTGTAAGCCCAAAATCAACCCTTCTAACTACATGGGTTTTTATCCCTATCTTCTATATAGAGTGTGCAAGAATCCTCCCTAATGATCAATCACATCCAAGGGTATTGTTTGGGGTCACCCTCATTGGGGTCCTTCCTCCAAATCCTCCCTCATTGGGGTTTAGGGCACCCATCATAGTGTGAAATATTTCCTTTTATGGGGAACATCACCCATGTTTTCAATTAAATGAATTCCCACACATCCAATGGTAAACCATGGTGACTCCCTCATATGGATGTACCCCTTCATGGTGTAAAAACTTCCTTTCATGAGACACACCACCTCTGCTATTCCCTTATCGGGTGTTATGATCAATCCATCTGATAAACCATCCAGTTGCACCCTCCTATGGATGTACTTACATGATCCACCAACAAAGGTTTTTTGATCATCCCATTCAATCTCTATAACATGTTAAACACGTGAATATTCATATTCACTAAATGTTAAACTCACAACCTACCCCATGTTTAACATGGGATGTCTGGGAAAAACCTCATAATACATGTCTCTAGAATATGATACCCCATGATCGATGTGGGATGGCTCAGGTTTCTACACCATTGTAAAGACCTCTTATGCAAAAGAATATAAATTTTCCAATGTTCCATTGTCATGAAATTCCAGAGATGAACAACATGACTACTCTCTTAGCCAAATGATGATTCCCTAACTATACCATTTGGAATGTCTAAACAGAAGCAGTGTAACTAACAAGTGTCCATGCATAGATGGAATCCAAATTGGGTTTCATAAACAACAAATTTAGTATATAAGGGAGACATGTACTAGTTGAAAAATAATGATGATGAATCAATGGAAGGAGGAACCAAAATCTCATCATCTCATTTTGATCAAGGAGACGACATCTTTGATGAAGTGATGAACATAACCCACCTTTAGAATACAGGGTATAATACAGTCTTCCAGTGAATGTGAACAATTCGCGATAAGAATATGTAACCCAACAAAAAGTGTCAAAAATATTTACACATGCACCATAGGAAAAAAAGAGAAATGCATGGCTCAAAATATTGTGGGACCACATGAATCCAGACACGTGGGGAAATATCACACAAGATCATATACCTTGAAGTCATGGATTTCATGCGGTCAAGTAAGGGATCATCTTTCATTCATGGTAGTGATGGTTTGACTTCAAAAGTGTTACCCTAATTAAGGAAGGTTGAACTACTATTTATTAGATAAATTCATAGTGACAGAGCATAAGGATCTCGACACAGAAGGTGACAGATGAAATTGCATTGGGTGAGTAAGTGTTTTACTTGCTAGAAAGTCTATTTTGATCCATCCTCTTCATTATTAGGAATTTTTCTATAGCTTATTCAAATAGTTGGGGGCCAAAATATCACTTTTATATTGCATTGGACATGTACGTTTTGTGGGTATAGATTTTATCCTACATGCACGTCTCCAAAAACATGTGTTGCTTTATTGGGATTCTAAAAATTGTCCATTTATTCAAGGGGTGGTTTCATTTTCTTAAAAGTCTCATTTACATCTGATGTATAATTTGAGGCTAACAAATTCCCCCTAAGAATCTGATCTGAAAGGGCGATAGAAGGTCACATTCTGAGGGAAACTATAAAGAGAATGGTGATTTTGGGGAGTCGTTCACAAAATATGACAACCAATGTGTAAGGGATCTTAAGAATGTGTGAAGGACCTAATCTGTTCCATTAAATATGCATGGGGGATATGCATTGTACATTGAATTTTTATATGACAAGAAACTTTTCATTCCTAAATGTATGTTACTGATTCCAATGTGAAAAAACCCAAAATCGGTCTTTATATTACGCACAACCAAAAGTTATTTCATAAATTATAATTGAGTATATTTCCTATATATACCACCAAATTTTACATAAACTCACTCATTTTTCTGATAACCATCAATCCTTCATGTAAAGACTTTTATGATTTCAAAACTCACTTCACTTTTCCACCCAACAGACTCCTACTGGGAGGGGGGCTGCCTTTGTTGTGTGGAGGGCAGAGATGATCAGGATTACCTAGATTCTTTATTATATAAGTGTTTTGATTGATAATCAAATGATATTCCGCATGATGACATAGCCAGAGAAGGATTATGTTTTATATGATAGTCTCCCTCTATGGAATTTACAAATACTGGATGAAGTCTCCATCCCAGGCATTGAGAAATACTCACCAAATTCATGGGTCACACGGGAAGATAGAATCCATTGGTACAAGATCACTATCCATGGCCACACTTTTAGGGATAATCCTTAGTTGTATGTCTACATCTTAAATCTAAAGACATGGAATGTCATGGGGAATAAACCAGGGGATGAAGAATTCCATTCCCATTATGATAGAACCTTCTGAACCAGCATACCAAATGAATGTGTAGGGTGGATGAAGGATTGGGACCTATGTTTCGGGGGGAACTTCACAAGTGAATGGTAATGGGAATATTGGGTGTTCCACAGATGATATGATTTTGGAGAATAGTTTCATAATATCAGGCTATTTGAGCCCATATGGACATCGCAATTTCAGTTCTACTATCAGTAAGATATGGTGTCGGGAATACTCAATCAGTGTTCTCATGACATTAATACATTCCACCTACATCATGTGGATTTCATTATCAGTCTATGGTAAATCCATTTAATTAGGTCCATTCCACTCGAGGGACATCAATATGATGAGTTCCTAGAGATAGAGAATATCTAGGATGATAGAGTACGAACCCCCATAATGACATGTCATCCCCGGTACATAGTGAAGGAGATGATGGGGGAAGATTATATCCTAAATTAAATCTATTATACAGCATGGTTTATATTTTTCATCAGTAGGGATAAAAATGTATGGATGTCTAGCTGAGGGATGTGGTTCCCGAAAACATTAGAAATGGGAAATACAAGATCATACCGGGTGATCATATAATCAAGTAAATATCATGTGTGGTGCTTTATCATGGATGTGATCTATGACCCATGGAAAAGATACACTAATATTCATTCTTCCTTTCCTAGTGGGTGGCTATTTTCTATGTGTAATACAATGATGGGAGTTCTCGTAGTATCTTTAGTGATGGTAAGGATCATGGAATCCTGAAACAAGGAAAATATTGGGGTGCCCATCTTATCAAGGAACTAAAATATTATAGGGAACATCTCGGAGAAAGGAACCCATTGAGGATATATAGATCATTCTACATCCTACGTTACTAGGTTGTGTCCCATGTTGGTGGATATGATTTCCCAAATGAAACCTATCATCCTAAAAATAGCCATCATCCATCTCTCTTGAATATTGAAAGGGTCCCACCACTGATGCTCAATGAGGAAGGGATAAAGCTTCCGATTGGTAACCATAAAATATTCAACGTCAACCCATTACACACAATATATAGACAGATGGTTGATGACTTGAAAGTACCACTATAGAAAAGAGATTTTTTAAGAGAATCGGGGGAAGTGTTCAAATATCCCAGATCGATGGACCAAACTTTTAGGAACCATATGTGTCGTCCCTCTTATCTACATATTTTGGTTTCCTTCAATAAGTTTCAAAAAATGTGTGTATAGTGGTTTGGGATGATCATCTCCCATTCATTCTTCATTAATTGTGGTTCATTTTCAATGCTTCTAGATTTGGAGAAACCATCACCATAACACTTAGAAACATCGTTGTCAGCATATCAGTGTATGTTTCATAGTTTTGAGAGGTGGAATACATAGAGGAAATACTACAAAAATTCATTTGGTAGATCAAGGAGGCGGAGGCTGGGAGGCTGAAAATCTGGGAAGCTACCACCTGGGAGGCACGAAAATAGAAAACCCATGCAGTGGGAAAACAATAGTTGGAGATACAAAAATGGTAATGTCAAAGGTGTGGCCAAACCTCCATCCTCGAGGGAGGGGTGGTCCTGATGGGGGCCTCATGGGATATACAGATAATCCCTAGTGAAACAATTGAGATAACTACTTTAACCTAGTATTGAAGCTATCTTACCCTTTCATTGTTCATTCTATAAAATGATTCAACATTTGATAAATCCATAAGATCTATGGAAGAAAATTACATGGGATGAGGCTTAGGTGCTATATATTAGGCTCATCCATGCCATAGATATGGTGGAATTCCAATAATGATATGTGTATCTGAAGACGATGGGCATATATGAAAGCCAATAGGTGAAATATGAAGAACCAAATCTCTTTGTGAAAGTAATTCTCAACCAAGAGAAATATATAAATGAATTTTCGCCCATAGATGATAGCGATGATGAAGAAGAGGAAGAATAAAGATGAGAAGAATGAGAGTTTTTCAACGAAGAGAAAGAAGGAGAAGAGGAATATTTTTTGGAAGAATAGAACAATGGTGGGGGATCCCAAGGGAAATTGGCTCATTATTGGATTCCATGAAAGAATGGTGATATCATGGGCTCTGATGAGGGACTTTTGAATCATCATGAATTAATTTTTGACTTATATCTCTCATGTACCTTTTCTTTTGACAATACAATTCACGAATCGTACATTTTACTATACAGAAACATATCAGTTATGATCAAGAAGTCCCCATCGTAGTGGGTGAGAACCTGTCAATGGATGTAGAGAGATTTTCCCCCAAGCATGCTCATGGTACTGAATAAGGCGAAAATCCAGTCATGGATGAGGTAGCTTGTGGTGGTCCTGCTGAAGGAGTCAATGTGATGACCTCAGAATCCAAGCCTATTCCTATAGTACATAAGGAGTTGGTACCAGTCATCTAATTTATGAGCGCTAAGGTGTTTATAGTTCTGTAAGTCCCTATGATGACATTTAATCTTGATCAAGATACACATAACTCTCATATGTTTCTATTTTCATATATTCATAATTATCATTTGAGGATCTGGTAAACTGAGGTTTATACTCCACATAGTGATCGTGAGACTAAAATCCTAGAAATGCGATGTGTTTAAGACATATATAGGATTTCTCCTAGAAATTTTACCTATTAGTGATGATCCAGTCACTCAAGATGATCATCCATGGATCTTGTTGAGTATGAGATTGTGGATATAGGTGATGGCTCTACCAGGGTACATCCCAAGTCTGGGAGAGGAAATTTTGATGAAGATTAAATGAGAGATGAGGTTCGCCCACATGCTAGAGAGTCCAATCCCTCTTAGAGTATTTTAGAGGAATTTCTTATTGTTGAACTTTTGGATATATTTCCAGAGTATAAACTACATAACCTGAGGATTTGGATGATTCAGATCTAGAAGAATCTGAGGACACCCACATGACATAGCGTAGGGCGTGGAATTACATCTAGAATTTCCATGAAACCCTATAGGAATAGTGGATAAGTTGAACGGGTTCACTCCTCACCTGGTTGTGATGTCACTGTGTTCGATGGGTGGACGCTTGCAATATTATTGTGTTGATCCGCAATTACCTTGCTGATAATATGTAGGAAAGTAGTCAAAAAATAGACACAATATAATGCCTCATGAAATATGAAACAACCTAGTTCTTGAATAAATATAATAGCATCTGGAAGATTCAAGAGGCCGAATAAGATATATATTACTTATAGGTAGAGGGGAATGAGCATTCCAACTTTTTAACTAATCAATCGAAACACGATGCATGACTGATGGTCCAACTGATAGATTCCCAAGAGAAGATAAAATTGTAAAGGCTTCAAGTTTCTGATCTATGAGGTGAGCCATAATATATATATTAGATTTCACTAGCTCTGAACGAAGGTCATTGATGATGAGAGAGATCTCAGGCGGTGGTGACAGACTCTTAATGCCACAATTCATAAATTACTAGGTTTGAAGTTCTTCATTAAAGGGGATGATCTATAAGTGACGTGTTTTTTACAAAATTAGAAAAACAATAATTTTATTATTATTTTGAACCATGTTCATAAACACATTCTTTATTTATTCAATTAAACCACACTGATCATATATGTGAATAAACTAATTATCAATTCTGAATCTCATGTGGGTCATGATAAGTGTGGTAAACAATGGAGAACCACATAAATTTCACCTTTTTTATAAGAGCTTAAGCTAAACATTGAATAATATGGGTTTTCTGTTTTTGACTGACCTCCTAGTGTGTTTATGATGATATAGGTTGCAACTAAAGAATATGGCTTTCAGAGAAGCCAAATTTCCTCTCCCAACATGCGCT
This sequence comes from Viscum album, assembly GCA_963277665.1. NCBI lineage: Eukaryota > Viridiplantae > Streptophyta > Magnoliopsida > Santalales > Viscaceae > Viscum > Viscum album. The sequence continues at coordinate 1,673,531,977 of OY728145.1, forward strand.
AGTGCACGAGCGGGATAATTCGAAGGACGATGGAATCAATCCAAACAAAAGGTAATGGATAATGTGAATCCTAATGGACTAAATTGTAGAACACTAGGATGATGGAATGATGGTACATGATGGATTTATACCATTATAGAGACACATTATTCAAACGACTAGCTCGAAATGGGAACAAAAAAATTAGATTCATAAGATGACCATGTGAAAAAGATGCGACCTAGCTCCAAATATCGTCCGAAGTCATCCAAACCATTATCCCAAAATGCTAGGTGATATGAGGTAGAATTTCCAGACCGTTAGGTGGTCCCTTCAAACAAGAAAGTGTAAGAGGATCTAATTGAGTGCTATGCAATGTGTTTGGTGGAGTGATGGAATGTTTAAAAGGATTCCAACACTCATGGAATTATGACACCATGCCTTACATCACATTGGTCTGGACAAAGATAAAACCTATTTTCTAGGGCATCAATTTATCATATGTTGAGCGACAGCAATAGAAGTGAACAATGTGTAGGATGAACATCATTGGGGGAGAATACCACTCGATCGAGGCATGGGATGCAATGTTCTGAAATTAAGTATGATGAACACATAGTATATCACCATACGTAGAGGAAGACACATGGTATATTTTAGATTATTGTAATCATGACTTGCCTCGTAGTTTAACATCATGGGATAGGGATGCAGCACATAGTTTAAGGTAATACCACCTGGACTCTGGTAATGTCAATTCTTAGAATAATCATGTGGAAATGGAGAATGAAACTCAAAATGAATGAGGATGAAAAAAATTTCATACAACACATGTTTAAGGAAAAAATATGGAAATAAGGCCCATGTGATAAAAAAACCTATAAAATCATAGGGGAGTTCATGGTTTAACATCATAAGCTTTTGACCTTGAATAAATCTGTGGGGATAAAAGGCTAATGAAAATGTGGATGGGCCCATAGAAAAAATTTATAGGTGTTACTACATATTCCATTATGATGGAAATCAATCCATTCATAGTTCTTGAACATGATGTACTAGTAGACCAACACTGGTGGGGTAAATCCTTTATGGTGAGGAAGTTGAAACATCCCATTATTATCATGTGGAATCTTGGACTCCTCTATGGAATGTTATTAGTATAATCTTATTCATTGAGGATAATGGGTTCTTAGTTTAATTTCATGGAGTTTGGACCTATATGGAGACTCAAATGTGTACATATTTCACGGTGTCCTAACAGAACTTACATGAATGAAGAACAAAGAATTCTAGATCACACAACATATCCTAGAAGTGGCTTGTTCATTGTTTAAAGTCATGGTTCCTGGACCTCTGTTTCTAGTTTGTAGTAATTTATCATGGACCATGGTTGAGTCCAATAGGCACAAGGATTGAATAATTTTGTGGTTGGGCAAAGAGATAAAGTGTTTAGGAATTGCTATATATCCCATATAGATGGTAATAAATACATACATAGTTCTTAAATTACATTTATTTTAATGTCATGCGGTAAGGATGAATATGAATCGATTTGAAAAGTGGGGAAAATGTTGCAGCCGAACTCGAGATTGGTGATCTAGGCATCACCATGTATCCCATAAAGATGGAAATCACTCTAGACATAGTTAATGAAGTAAGATTTCCATGTGTAGATGTAATTCATACATAGAGGGAGTGGTAATTAGATATTTAATTTTTGTGTGTCTATTTTTTCATGTTTTTTTGAGTGGTGGGACCAGGATAAACTGTCTAAGTGTTGTTACTTGAATAAAGTCATAAATATATCTTGATAAGAAACATGGTGGATGACTAGTGCCAAGGGTGATTTCCTCTCAAGAAAAAACACAATAATTATATGTATTTATTTGACATGCGACCAAGATGACGATGTCATAGTTTATGGTTGTAAGATTGGACCAATCTGTGTGTTTTAATGTATTGCGATAATGAAACTGTAGGAGGTGTTTCAATAGGGGTTTCCATGGAGTGGAAATTGGAAACATAACATGAATGGGGACCAAATATGGCCAACACCACACCACACACTTCTGAGAAAACCATTGGGATATTAGATTAATGTCATAGTTATTGGATGATAATTCGTCAAGTTTATGGTCATAGAGTTTGGACCATGGTCGGGAAGATTCTCTATGTGGATAAAACCCTATAATGATTCATAATACCATGTGATCAATGCTTAGTGTGGAAAATAAGGAGTGATGTCAAGGTCTTCCCATCAAATTTATAAGTGTGAACAATGATATTTTCTCACTTGGCGTGCACCGGTGCACAGAGGTGGAACACCAAGTATGTGAGAGTTACACCAGAACATATTGAAGAGGAAGGATATAAATCATAAAATTCTAGGTCTAGATCATTGAATGACCGACCAATGGGAAGGATCATTGTTGACCACGTTCACAACATAGGATCTACAACATCACTAGTCATAGGTAGGGCATGAAAATAAAGAATCCACTATTGTCCAAATTTGGAACACAAGATCCGCTAGTTGTAACTGAAAATACATTAGGGGGTTGGAACATGATATGGTGTGATCATAAGTTGCATGATAACATTAGAATAGGGATGTCCTTATGGATGTGAAAGATGGTAGAAATCCAAACTCTGAAAGAATAAAAGAGTGGAGACAAGTCATGAAGATTTCCTCATGGAACATGAAACTTTCCATCATATGGCCCAGCTCTATGGGGTATTTCAGTGGAAGTACCCAAAAAAACTAAGGATAAAATAGAATAATATCTCAAGTAGTTTATGTTCATATTACACGGACCATAGGATCTTAGTTTAAGTTCATGGATTGAGGACCACGGGTTCCTAGTTTAACGTCATACATGTGGGATGTATCCATGTAGTTTATATTTAAGGATTAAAATGTTATGCAATTTACTATCATTAAAATTATAAATTATGAGGGAGATATTCATAACAAAAGAAAAGTTATTGGTGTGGAAAAATCAATCCTGATGTGAATGGTGACCAAGGAGATCCACATTATTCCAAACACACTCAAAGGTAAACTCAGGCCAAATGGACAAAATGGATTGTGAATATATAACTGGGCCAGAAGACCAAATGTGTGGGTGTCTCTATGTATTCAATAAAGATGTAAATCAACAAATTTTTTGTTCTGGAGATCCATGAATTTTATCATCATGAGGTATGGGTTATGGGTGGGAGGGGCTCTCTGAAAGAATCATGTGTGGTATGACTACCATAACCTGATGTGAATTATGACTAAAGGGATCCACACCATAACAAAAATTTTAGAGATGGAAACCCAGGAGAAGGGGGAAAAAAGAATTATCAATCTATGAATGATCCTGAAGGAAAACTTTTTAGGTGTCACTACATATTCCGTAAGGATGGGAATCAAGCCAGATATAGTTCTTGACCATTGTATTGTAGTGGACCGATGTAAGGGGAAATGTATTCTTAGGTGAATACACCATATTGATTTTTATTTTACTGTCATATAGCCTAGATTCTATATACACAGTTTAACATCACATAGAATGGATGCTGGAGGTATTAGTTTATGGTTGAAAAACTAAGACCATAGGATGAGTCTTCTAAGGCAGAAATATGAAGTGATGATTCATGATTCAATCCGATGTGAATGTGGTCCAAGGAGGCCCAAAATCACATGACACATTCCTAAGAAGAACTCTCACATAATCTAACATCATGGGGGTGTGAAAAAAGTTTGAGAGAGTTTGTGGATGACCCCAAAGGTGGTGTTATTGGATGTCACTACATATCCCATAAGGAACAAAATCGATACAAATGTATCTCTGAAATTCCATGCAGTTTCAACGTCATGCAGTATTGATGAGGGGAAAAGTTTGATGTCATGTTGGATGGAGAAATTTAGAATAATGTAGGAAAAACGAAATTTTCCTTTTAATTTCATGAAGAATGTAACACCAATGTAGTGCAGTTTAATGTCTTGCATCTAGGATGTTTTTTTTAACATCATGAAAGACACTACTACATATAGTTTATGGTAATGTTGACGAGACCATGGGGGAATTGTGCCGTTTATCATCATGAAACCAAGACGCTGATTCACTATGAATTTTAATGTTATTACATGGGTATGTAATGGTAATTTAGCATAATTAGGGATGAGGAAACACAATTTTATGCCTTGTTTTTTGGAAGATAAATCCACTCAAGTGAAGTACTCTTTTCAAAAATGGTCATTCGTGGTATGGGTAATTCTCTCACCAATAATAGTGACCAATGAGTATGAAACATTGGGATAAACCATGTAGATGATGTAAGGTCATTCCCGTTTGGGGCCCAACATCATCCTTTTCTTACCCAATATCATTGGAATCCTGAGATCAAATACCGTGTCACCTTGAAGGAATACGAGTAGAAATACTATCTTGTTGTAATCTATAGCTATATTGTTCTAGTTCTACTATAGAATATGAATGTCCTGGAGCCTTTTCTCATCGAGAGTATCATGTTTTGATAGATGGACTTATTCTATTCTTTTTTATGTATGCTGATCATAGAAGCCTATAAGGACTAATGGAATTTAAATCTGTATGGGTGGACTACCTAGGTTCTATATACCATAGAATATTGATTCACCTAGGTGGATTAATGAGTCATTATCTGATAATCCTATAGAGCATTGGGGGTCTTTTCTGACTAACTTATCATTCTCTAACCAACCATATTCTGTAAAAATGTTCGAGAGGGTCTCATTTAATTCCACTATCTACACATTTTCTTGAACATAGCTGTGAGAAGTGTGGTTGGACTTGATGTAATGCATGGATTGCAATTTTTTCACCTCAACTACTCAATAGGTTGATACCAATTTCAGTGAGAGTTCCATGAGAGACCACAAATCTATGGATGATGTTGGAGCTCATGAATTCAACAATAGAATGAGTCTTGAATTATTTTGGTCAAATAACACATTCCCACTTGGGAAAGAAATATTTTTTTGGTCAGAATGAATTTGGATTGGTGAGATGTTTTTGGTTGATATGTTTCCAAAAAATATAGTCCCCATATTTGAAAAGGGTCACGAGTACTTTTTAGTGTGGAGGTGCTCTCATGGTCAATTAAAACATTTAGAATGGATCCAACATGAGTGGAACCTCATGTAAAATATTATATAGTCATGGATCATGGTGTTCCCAAAGTATCCTAACCATTGAATTTCGTGGGAGAGTTTCAACTCTTACTAAAGAGAACCATATGACCTAGCATGGACTTCCTATATAAACTGGGGAATCTCATCTTATTGAATACAACAGAGGGGATTCCATCAAACCCATAGTTTTTGAGAGATTTATCTAGGCTTGTACCACTATGGAGTGTAAATTAAAAAAACCTATGATAGATTTTCTTTTGTAAGTCTTTTTATGATAAGATATTTCCATTCTAGAGATAATCGATGAAAGGAACTATCCAATCAGATTTTTCATTATCTGCATGTGGGATTTGAAGGTCTCTATGTGGAAGCACTGGATGTAATGTGGTCATCCTATTGGCTGTTTTCACAATCTAAACTATCATGGGTGATGAATCTTTGATGTGCCACATGAATGAACATATATTCCTAGTCATGATCTATGATATATGTTTCAAGACCAGCGAGGGACTCATCTCAACCATTCTGTGATAGGGGAACATGACTCAGATATGGATGAGAAGGGTATTGTGACATCAGGTGGCAAGAATGCTTGAGCAAGGGCATAAGATCTTACTTCCTGATGATGTAGTTAACATTTATCTTCTTGTGGGATAAAATGGAACCCCCTTTAAATGAAGCTGATGAACATCAATCTAGAGATCCAAATTGAAACGAGTGATGAGATCATGATACTCTATTTCATTATTACTTTATCCCTATGATAGTAAGAATGAATAAAGAAGAATATCATGTATTTTCGTGATGAATAAAATTCCAAAGATTACTCTATTGAGACTAAGATCATTGAGCCTTCGTCAAGTTAGAATTTGGGAGGAAACATAAAAATTCATTTTACAAGATAAAACATCATTATTTTATGAGAGGATAGCCTTGTCTAGAAAATAATGATCTATTTATAGCTCTATGGGGCCTAGATGGGTGGCTAAAAAGTCTGCCAGTGCCTAACCCTTAAACTCAATCTATAGAATGAATATGATTTTGAACTATTGAATAATCACCACACATTGTTCTATATGACTTTTCATTATTGGAAATTTCATAATGTAATTTAGGGGATCCATTTGGGAAACCATCTTTATCTCGTGATGATGGTATTAGTTCAAGAACATTACTATGAAAAAAGCACTAGGATGCTCTTCTCAATGGGATATTATCTATAATCCAAATTTAATAGAATGTGACTAAAATAGTAAAAATAAATTACATATCCCCTCACTATTGATTTGGGAGATAAAGGCATCGAGTTATCATTGAATAGAAGTTATATAAAGGAAAAGTTGATTTTGAGGGATAAGTGACATCAGAACCGGAGGCTGTAATAAATACTTCTTTATCACCTCCAAATTAGTCATCCACTACTCATCCCACTGGTAGATGAACCTATTATTCATGAGCTATTAGAATGAATAAAACTTATTGGCTAGACTCATGATGAATCAACGTATGCAGGATATGTGGCATAGAAAACTATAGTTCTCTTGGAGGTTACTCAGAGGGGGAATCTGGATGGTATCCATTCTCTTCTATGGCTTAATCCGGATTCCTATTTATTAAAAATGGAAACCGAGGATCTTCCCAGAATTAACCCAAAAACCACACTTCAAAGGGTTCATCCTTAACTGGTGGGGGTGGAGGGATCTAAATAGTTTCGTATGATATCTAAGATAGTCTTGATGCTATAAGAATTTAAAACCGAATCATCCACATATAATTCCACTGGTGTCTTAAGGATCATTTTAAAGAGGTGGTTCATAGACTGCTAATAGGTGGCTTCTACATTCATTAGATTGAAAGATAATACCTGATAATATAAGGTTCCATATGGTTCTATGAACTTGGTAGATTCTTCATCATCTAAGACCATAAAGATCTAGTTGTACCCATATTTACCATCAATAAAGGAGAGATCCTAGAATCTAGTGGGGGAATCGACCTACAATTCAATCCTCTGAATGGGAAAATAATCCTTTGAGCATTGGTGGTTTAGATTCTAAAATTTGATACATACTCTTATATATCTATTATTATTCTTGATGGGAATGATTTTTTCCAACCACCGATGGTACTAAGTATCATTATTGAAGTGGTATTTGAAGATATTATCAACTTCGGCCTCGACCATGACACTATAAGATAGTTGTGTATTCCTAGGATCCTTCATAACCCCATGATGACTTAACTGTAGGCTAAGATAATGGAAGCTGACATGAGGGTTTGGCCATGAAATGTCATCCTATGTCTTGGAAAACACATCATAATGATTATTTTGGATGTTCACAAACTATTGATACTCTTTTTCAATCATGGTTTCATTGATAATTATTTGCCTCAGATCTATCTTAGTATAAGGATTCACCTATACCAACTCATCTAAGTGGGTGGAGACACCTTTTTCAAATAGAATAGGATCATCTTCAAAATTATCCTCATCGTCCGAGGTGGAAGTATCATCATCAAGAAGTAGTTCTTCTAAATTAACTGACCCTAGAGTAATGATAGTTATATCTATATAGGTAGTAGAATCATCATCAAGAGACTATTTCATTGTTGAAACCATGGTAACAAAGGATGTCTATGTGATTCTTTCCAGTCTATGACTAGGAGGACCACACTCAACTATATAAATTTAGTGGTGATGGTTTGGTTTTTGTCGAATCAACCTGGTGTGGAGGAACAAACAGGTAGGGAGTGAAACTATATCCATTGGGTGGAGATACTAATACCTTATATGGTAATTGATTCTTGTATCATTGAATCCTTCCCTATGTTGGGGTATGGGGGAATCTTCCAAAATACTTGTACATGGGAATGTGTCTTCCAAAATGAAGAATTATTATCCCAAGACTAGCATTGTTTCATCAAACTAGTGAATCAGGACAATGAAATCATTATCCAATTATATACATGGGTTGTCCACAGTGATTGGGTGATCAACTATGTTGGGATGAGCATGATTTACCTTTCTCTTGTAGTAATCTGCATCTATATAGTGAATTTCAGAAGAGGAAAAGGGAGAAATATAACCTTGTAAAATTCCTACTTATTCTTTGAGGGAGTTCTAAATGGACTTTTTATATGAGGAGGGAACCTCTACAAGATGATGGATCCATGGTATACCCATCAACACATTGTAGGAGTTATCCTATGAGATAACCATAAATTCATTTCATTCAATCTGGGCATTGAACTGGGTCATTAGGTAGATTTTTCCAAATGAACTATTCTTGGTCCTATTTTAAACCAAAATTATTAGTTATGAGGGACTTATACATTCTTCGTTGAGTAATTTCTTGTTGAGCATCGATTTTCAGAAGAGATTGATCTGAGAACCTCTGTGGATGAGACAACATCAAACATACACAACATTGAAATGACCAGTTATGTAAATTTGGAGGATGATACCCTACCCGAGTAAAGTCTCATCTTATACGGAGAAAGAAATGATAGTCTGGAATTTTGAATTCTTGACATATTCTGGATTGAAATTCTCAACTATCGTAAACATTTTCTCAGAATGGAAGGGGCTATTCACTAATTTATTGTGGGATTCAAGAATATCTTCTAAAATAAAATGGTCCAAATGAGATATTTTTAGGAATTATGGAAAGATTCTTAAGAGCATCATATTTCCATTCATGGAGAACACTTCTTCTATGAGGAGGCTAATCTCTGGTAGGAGGCATGATGAACAATATGGGTGGAACTAGAGGGTTTTGATGGTGTTATGGACATATTGTTGCTCACTAGAAAAACCTCATAAAATTATTACCATATGGATGTAAGATGAGAAAGGTTTGGTTACATTTCGGTGCATCTAATCATAATGCAGCACCCATACATCTTTGTGGTTGAGCAACATAAACAGCGGTGGAAGAAAATTAGGAATGTATGGCTGATAGGAAGACACCTACGAAGCTTTGTGTTGAACTTATTGTCTAGTCTTGGTAGCAAGCATTCCCTATCATAAAGCACCGACCTAGTAATTATGATGGTTTATATATCCACTAAACCGTTGATGATGGAATCAACCGAGAACATTAGGTGGACCTACCTAGAAATATATATTGTCATGAATCATATTTGGATCCACCAACTCAATAGTATTTATAGAGTTTTTCTCCTACTCATAATCCCTGGATTCTTCCAATACTACTCATATTCTAGGGGAGATCTTCATCTATGGCTTCATGAATTCACTATGAGTGTGATATGGATTTAGAACTAGAATTTAATTTATTTTCTATTGTGTCTTTAACTTCTTCCCTCAAAATGAAAAGAAGGCTATGATGTGTGTGTATAGGCGATATCTAGAGAAGGTGTGGAAGTTTCTAGAAGGTCACACTAATTTAAATGGGCATCGATGACAGCATGGGTGCAAGAAACATCCCTACGAGCTGACCAATCACTATTTTTCTGATACCCATAGATTGAGACCTGATTCCATTCACAATAACTTTCACTATCATGTTCTGAAAAAATAAATGCTACCTATACTGCAGTAGGGGCCAATTTGACTACGTTATTATCAACACGGTTATGGTTCCAATCCTTGAACACATATAATTTCATTAATGGTTTTTCCATGGTACCTACGATAAGGATATTAGTTGATGAGATCAGTGAGATCAGAATCTTTAGGTTTCCTACATTTTGGATGCTTTAGAATCCCTTGATCAATGACACTATTATAATAACTGGGGACTTCATACTTATTGAACTAATATGTTTGGTTTCTCATATCTGGAATGGTAACTCTGAGAGCCTGGTCCTACCGAGGGGATGGATCTTGATGGTGGGATAGAAACCGATTTTACTTTATAGGAAGTAGTGGATAATTATGTTGTATCCCTTGCCAATTTTGTGCCAAGAATTTATGAGCCTGAGGTAGGACCTTCATCTATTTCCCTTGGAGAGGCTTTGGGAGAGCCTCTACTGGTAACAAACCTAGTAGGTTGGGGCCCTCTATCAGAGAAATGATAATGGTGTCAGCCTTGGTGTCACCTATTCTATGAGTTATAGGAGGCAATGGGAATGTCTTATTACCCTAATGCACGGTTTCCTCTAGTCACTGAGATTTTTACAAAAAATCATTATATACACTCTGTAAATTCCATATGATGAGGAGGGGACCAATTTGGTCTTAAATTTTCCCATTTACATCTTCAACATCAGCTCTCGAGTCAGAGACATGTTGAGTGAATACATTAGGCTGTTACACCTGGTGAAAAAGTATACAACTCACTCATCTACCAATAGTTTTCACTTGAAGAGTTATGAAATACTTTTCATATAGGTTGTGGTGTTGAACTTATTAGTAAACTGCATGATAATAACATTCCAACCTATAATGGATGCAATTGGTAGCTAACTATACTTTGAGAATGCATACCCATCCACTATATGTATAAAACATCAAATCATAGTGGCATCTTACTATTTTGAGGTCCCCAACTTGGGTCCCCACCATGATATGAAGTTGTTCAAATGTTGCAGTGGGTATCACATTCTTTTGAATGGGGATAAGGTAGGATTAGTAAAATCGGGGGGAGCTCTCATGTTTCATCCCATGTTGGATATGGATTTCTGTTAGGTTTTATCTCTACCTATCATGTTTCTAAGAAATTGAGTCGAGTAGCGAGAGCAGCTATTGGGTTTTCCTAGCATGGGTTCTTTCCTGGCTGAGAATCTTGGACCACAATTGTGTTGATGGGCTCATTGAAAAAAATAGGATGGTTTAGAGAATCATGGAGTGATTAGAGGAATGGAATGTGGAATGACTCATCCTGGATCTTGAAGAGGGTTATCAAGACACTTAGGTGGGTTTGAAGATAGATACAATGACCATTTACTATAGACTCCATCATCTAACCTGTCATGTTGCATCAGATTATCTAGATCGATCAGGGGTAGCATGATAAGAATGATTTGTGGATACCCCTTCTTTAATAGTAGAGGATGGATTATATAATTTCAAATATCACCATAGTTCAGACCTTGTTATTCAAGGTGGTCACCAAGGAGGTCATTAATGAACTTCATTTGATCTGCTAGCTGCTGCAGTAAGGCAGCCATAAATAGGTCAACCATTGTATCTTGCGTAGTATCATAAAGGTTACACGATTTGGAGGCCTAATCCAATCCTTACCTGTATTAATGTTCTTTCCAACATGAAATGAGATGAAATAGTCTCTCAGGCCACATACATGCCTTTAAAAGATAATTTCAATATCTGTATGACTATCTACATGATGATACACTTCCCTAGGGGGTGGGTCCTCTTCCACAGAACCAAATTTCATGCCTCCCTCCATTATTGTACAAAGAGAAACCATAGTGATTATGACGTCACTTGAAGACATATCCTCAATGCTAGAAAATACACTCAATGGTTGAAAGATGGGACTACAGTTAATAGAATCATATTGTCCCCAAACCCAGATCTGTACATGTGGGAAAACATCATTAGTAATTATATGGATTGTGGTGAATATCTAAACACCTCGTTGCTGAAGGTTATAATGGTAGATAGATGACACTGGGTGTTAGTCCACTAGGAGTTTCACAAAATAGAACATGAGACATTATTGGTCGATTTCATCAAAATTCTCCTAACACTTAAGATAGACCAACTGTTAGTTGAAGAGAAAAAATGTGTCGCCGAGATGGCTCAATGAAAGAAAGAAACATCATCCACTATAAGGGTCTCCAAAATATCTATGTAGGGGGTAGAAATCAGCCAGAACCTCATTGAAAACTGGTCCACTATGGGGGTGTAATATAAGATTCTCTATTCGAAAGTGGGATCCATATCCTCATTACCCCATTCATATATCGGGTCAGGTGAGGAACTAAAAATGCAAATTATTTTGATCTTTGTGGTGGTGGTCTGGACAGTCAAGAAAATGGTGTGTGAGATGAATGACCACAACTAATTGGGGTTTATCTCATAGGTGGTACCAAATACACCATCTTTTACTTGTAGGATGGGGTACTAGCCACAAACCCATGTGTGAGGGTGACATCTGTTGGAGATAGATCTAGGTGGTGATCTTCATCTATCATTCCCCAGAATTAATCTCCATGATATCGAGTTAAGGCAGAGAATAAAACTAAAAATGATAGGGGGAATTATTGGAAATCTCCTATAAGGGATCCAAATCTACTTCCTCATGCATGTACCTATGAAGGAATTTAAGGATCTGGTGCATCTCACCTTCTAGGAGGATGAAACTCACCTGATGGGATACTACCATAGATTTTGATGCAGGCAACTGGGGGGGAATTCTCCTTTAATAGGTCCCATTTTCCATTCGAATCAGAGAATAAAATTGGATCCACCATGACTTAGCATTTCCTAGAGTGATTCCCTCCACGATGAAGATTATCCCTTCTACCATAGAATGTATTGTCCTGATAGGAAAAAATTTCAGCATGAGGAGGAAAATCAGAGTACTTGTTGATTGCACGGAGATGACCTATTATATTATTGTGTGTGATATAGGGAGGACCTATATACCTTTTTTCATCAATGAGGGGGGGGGTCCTTTTCTTGTACTATTGTGAGAGTGGGGAGGACATCAACTCTGATGGACTATGAGGAAAGGATTACATGGGAATATATATAACGGTACATGAAGAGGACCTTCATATTGGATGTCAAAAATGTCTGGAGGAACTCTGTGGTTATGGGCACATTAGTTAAGAGGACCTCTACTTGAGTTGGTCGGGACATGGGGAGGACCACCATGTTGGTTTCCTGTGACACATGGATTACTTCTGTGATGGTAGGAAATGATCGCATGATAATGTCCTTCATATTGACCAAAAAATATGTGAGGAGGACCTCATACTGGTAGTTTTTTACATGGGGATGAACAATGTATTAGAAACCATAGGCATGAGGAGGACCTTCGGGCCAGATTTCAATAAGTCATAGTGGACCTATGATTGGACAGATGCTGTGAACATGGAGTGGAAATCCATGATGAGCATGAGAATGGATACGACCCCTGTACTGGATCTCGTCATCAAGGGTGACCCCGTGATGGCTTCTGGTGGTGCTGAAAAATGAAAGAGTCGCCCTTTACTGCCTATGGGATGGATGCAGCCTCAATTAAATCAGATTATGGACAATCTATGCTATGTGGTGGTAGGTATCAAGTATAATTCACTAGTGGTGGAATGGGTCTCTGGAACCATTGAATACAATTCCCCATGACCAGAATCTTCCTGATAATTAGCGTGACGCTAATGTGGGGTTACCCAAACTAAGGCCAGATGATGTGGGATATAAATTTCCTTTTCTTTAGCTTGAGGGATTAGTCAGTGTGGTTGATGGTGACTCATTGGATCCCTCTTTGGTGGATACCATGAGGTTTTCAAGGAAATTATGAATCAGATGTCGCTTACATCTTTGTCTTAGGGGGGTGAGTCATAGGATCACTATGATAATGGGATCCCAAATAAGTTCATTGCGGGAGTGTTGAGTAGTGGATCCTTGTGTGGACCATGGGGGTGGTGGTGACGGTGAGGCACAAAAGCCCCCCAGGTCCTGGATATCCATTCCCCTCATGTGAATTACCCCCATCTGCTCATATTAATGAATGAGGGTGTCACCCACCATCCTGTTTAAAATTGATGAGTGTGAGATCGGGAATGGGAGCCTCGTATCCATGGTCACTGATGAAGACATGGATTATTTAGATTCTTGTGGGACTGCCACATTGACATTCCTTCTTCTGTTGCATATACAGTAATGGGGTGATTTGTGTCTTTTATATCAGTCCATACAAAGGAGGATTGATCCATAAAAATCGATAAAAGTTTCATAATTACAAAATATATTGACCAAAAAAATCATCCATGACTAGAGAGAGATCTACACCGATGATGTCATAGACCAGAATTCCCAAATATTAACTGCTCTAAATTCTGGTGAATTTTATACCAGGTCGACTTTTTTTATGGGGGTGTTGACCTAGATAGCTAGATCTGGCTTTATTATCATCTATTAATGTATCTAATTCTAATAATATCATAATGAGGTGAATATTTTACATCAGGTTCACCATTTATGTTTCTGATGCTTTCAACCTGGGTAAGACCACCTTGTCATGCATCACTTGTTCTCTAATAGACTGCATTGTTCCCTCTATCCCAACTTTCCAAAGGCTGGTGGAATTAATCACATTCTTGGAGATATTTTCTCCTTTGTCAAAATGATATAATGTGATATGGGTTACTCTTAACATGAAGTTATACTTTATGTATTTATACTAGTCTATGTATCCCTTATATATTAATACATTGTTCAGGAAACTCATTATGGGTGCCATAAATTCGTGGATTATTTTTAATTAGGATGCTTTTATCTAGACATTCCAAGTGGTTTATTCAGTGAAGAAACCTCATATTATGAAAATAGCCATGTTGGGAATCAGTGGAATGTCTAGATGATGGATCATCGGTCACTTATATTCCTCCTCATAAGATGGATTTTCAACTGTGTGGAACCATGGGGAATCATGTTTTAATCATAAGTAATCTTATTCTAGGGCCATATCTTTAGAGGTTTCCTCAAGCATCACATGTTTTACATAGGGTAGGCTACGATTTTAATGTCTAGAAAAGATGGGGTGGTTTATCAAGACACCTAGTGAATGAATATAAAAGAGGTATATTCCTTGGAGGGAGAACCTAGAAGGTTTATCAAATTGTAGGATCATAATCTCCGATGAGAGTATACCTGTGATGGTACATACCATTAAGGTATGGTTTCACAACATGAAGGTTGATCTGGACACCACTAAGGGAGGATTGGGGAGGTGCAACCCATGGAGGGGGAACCATGGTTTACAATTGAATGGGAGTTAATCTCAAAGAGGCTTCCTACTAACCCCACATAGAAGATAGTGATCAAAACCCATGTAGTTCTAAATGGTGATGTGTGGAATACACATGGATATACTCCCTTCATTAAAAGATCTCTCATGGTTGGATAGTGTTGATTGTCTAGGGATTATGCATGGTTAAGTATCTGAGTGATTCTATAAGTAATGTTGTTGTCGATGTCATGATATCGTCAAGATGTGGCGGTCCAGGTAAGAATCATAATGAACATTGATGAATTGTTAATGGGATGGATGGAATAGATATAATGTCAGTGGATGTCGGGATTGAACCATAGGGAGGATTCTTAAGTATCGTAGTGGATATGAATCAATGTACATGTATTTTATGATGGGTTGATGAGTCACCTAAGGAGGTGACTCATTAGAATGGATTACATGTATAGGGACCCAAATGAAGTGTGACCTTCGGGTTGAGGCACAATCCTACCAAGACATAATGACTTAGGGTAATGACCAGGATGGGAATGGATAATGGGATTGAACCTCAGAGAGGATTTCTATGTACCTTTCATAGAATATAGGGATCAAATCCCACATAGTTTCATATGATCTCAGTGCTTACACATGTATATCTACCATTTGACGTGTTGGGGATTACACATGGTCAGCGGCCCAAATGGATGGAAGTGGATGAAGTGATATCACTGGGATAAGGGTCAGGTGATGGATGAAGTGATGGTGGATGGATCATGACCCCTTAAGGAGGTAGATATGGGGGTTGTGGCCCATAAATAAAAAAATTTCACTTCGTAAGGTTATATCATTAGAAGTGGGCACTAATGTTTACCATTGGATGGGATTGGAGCTCATGTAGGCTTCCTATGTACCCCGCTTAGCAGAAATGGATCAATACCTGTATAGTTAGGAATTGAGGGGTAACATGGATTATACACTATGGGGGCCCAAAAGGAATCAAGATCAATGTTAATCTCTATGACTAAATTATTCATGATCAGTGTGTGAAATAATAGGCAGTATCAGACATGACGATCATGATGCAATGGGTGAGACCATGAAGGGTGATATGGGCCTTACACAATAAAGTGATCTAGGGATATGGATATTGGGACTTAATGGAGGAGGACATCCATAAGTGGATCACATTCCATGCATGGATAATATCATTCACAATGAGTATGGGGAGGAAGAGGTAAATCCCATGGATACAAATGGTCTTGGAAAATACCCGAGCTAGAGCAACCCATTTTCATTGCTCAGGGTGGTGATACAATCTAACATCATGTGCTGAGGCTGAAGGGTCTTGGAAGTTTATCGTCAGGCAGATCAAATGAGGGAGACTATATCTTCACCCCTTAGACTTATATAACTGATACCCATCCACACATTTGGATGTGAAGGCATCAGTAATTCCGGAAAGGAGTGGTGCAGTGGAGTGGTCAACTGTGGGGACTATTTTAGCATGGATATGACAAAAATAAAAATACAATAGTATAACTATCCCAAAAAGAAATCGACGGGTCATTGCAAAAAGTGATTTTAGATGAACGAAAATAAAATCACTTCATGCAAGACTAGAGGGATGAATGGAAAAGGTATTCACGTGACATGGGAGATGTGCATTAGAGGTTCTCAAACATGGTTTTTTAGAGTAAAGGGAACCCATGGAGTCTCAAAGAGGGGGTGAAACCTATATTGGAGGATTTCACATAAAAGGAGGAGGATGATCATAATATGGATGTAGAGAAGGGTAGGGAATGTCTTAAAAAGTGTATTTTTCATGCACCAACATTATAAAAAAAAATTAATGGATGAGGGTCAAGCACTTGTGGGTCCACATGAAGGGGACCCATGAGGGACTTGTCATTGAAGATCCTACAGCTTTAGGCCTTGGCTTGCGCACAGTCACAGAACGAGTCACCTTGCGCTCACAAGAGTGATAGTTCGACATCTAAATCATTATCTAGAAAGAAGGTGGGGTATACTACTAATTATAATAAACATTCATGGTGGATGTGGATAAGGAGCTCAACATAGAAGGTGGAATATGACATCACATTGGGGACATAAATGTTTCACACACTTGCTAGTTTGTTTCTTTCCATCTGATTAATTTTCACCCACTTTACATACCTATCTCAGATAGTCAAGGAGAAAAAGACCTATTTGACATCACATTGGAAGCATAAGGTCCTTGAATTCATATTTTAGCCTTACGTGTAGGTCACAAAACTTATGCATGTCACCCTTGGCCTTCTTGTAATGATCCATTTTCTTATTGGGTGGTTCTAGTTTTCTCAAAGATTCTAATTTATAGAATCAAGATGAATTCAATTCCAATGGAGAGACGTTCTACCTATCATTTCATGGGGAAACTGACATCCAATAATGATAGGAATCTTGATCAATTTATATCAATGATCAAAAAATGAAAGTACTCTTCTCAATTGTTGGAGAGAATGTTCATTGATCAAATACGATAAAATATCCATGTAGGACTCATAATTTTTGTTTTCATCATCATTTTATTGAATGGTTGAGAAAGACCAATCTATATTTGATATTTCCCAATGGATGAAAATTTAATGATCAAAGGTATTGAAATTTAAATGGTTATTATTTTTTTTCTCACCCTGAATATCAATGTTCATTATATTCTTCTAGGAACTCATATAAAATATTGATATAATAATTTTTGTATATATCTGATCAATTTTCATGAAATTATTCATTTTTGGACCATGGGGTCATGATACGACATTTACAGGTGGGACCATGAATGATCATACACCCAGATTCAGGATGATTTATTGTGAAATTAATGGATTGTAAATCATGGATGGATTTTGGTTTGAATCATGGAATAGAGGGTGTTGGTTTTCCTGGATTTGAGATCTGATTCTGATTGTGGAAACATGATCGAGTGGAGGTGATAATGTATGTATGGGTTCTCATAGTATGAATTGGAATTCTATTTGGGGACACCAGAGGCCTAGAAACGCTATCTTAAGTATAAATAGATGAAGTGGCTGAATTTGAAGGAGTGACTAGATATGGAGTGTCAATAATGGATATTAGAATATCTGAAGGACATGAATACACGACATGTAGTTTGATGAACACAATTAATTTGAGGACCTAGATTCAATTACAAGGGTTTCACTGAATATATGTATCACACCTCATGTGGGAGCCCCACATGACATGTCAAATTTTTTCTGGTATCCCAATGCATACCTAGAGATTACATGGGAATGAGAACAAGCAAGCACATACCATGTTCTGAGGTAAATAGATATGGATATAGACCCTATTGAAACCCCATATTAAATCACATTTCATGTATCATATTACATAAACAAGGTAAAATCACAAATACATGGATCGAGGGAACGAGTAAGACATAAACTGCCTCAGACACACCATGTCGACCATCAGCATGTCATGTATGATCACATGGTAATTGAGTCATGTTCTTGTATGGATATGTCTAAGTGATAGAGTAGGACCACACACCATTTCGGTCACCTCACACATCATTAAACCCTTGAATCATGTTGAGGAAACTTTAAAATCTAGTATCTCATTCGTTTGGACTCTGATTTTGTTCGATGAGTATCCTATCCTGACCTATTCTCTGCATAGAACGTGATTGGGGCCTCTATAGCATCCTTTGAGATAAGATTCAGGATATTTAAGGAATGAAACAGAATTTAGATGGTGATCGATAAATGAAATGATCAATTATTATCACAAGAGGCTTCTATAGTATCACCCTCCTACTGGAATAGGGCATGGTTCTTCTACATATCTATATAGAGTAACCCTCCAGCTGGGTTTATCTTGAGTCCATCACCTAGACTTTGAGTGTCAACCTACTGCTGGGAATGATTTGGTTCCTAGACTGAATATCTGAGTGGCCCCCTCATGTTGAATTCATGCATAGGTCCTTGACTCTCGAGTGACACCCTCCAGCCGGCTGGGGAAGGGGTCTCCTACAGACTGCCTGAGTAGAACCATCATTCAGAGATAGGGAATGTGTCCTCTAATAATAATGTGGAACCCTCCAGCTAGGATCTACATGATTCCTCTACTAACTACTAGTGTGGAACCCTCCAGATGTGTTGGGCATGGGTACTCTACAGACTACTTGAGTGGAACCCTCCTACTCTATCAGGGCATGAGTCCTCAACCAATAGAGTAGAACCCTTCTTTTATGTAGGGAATGTGTCATGTAGATATCTAATAATTGGAATCCTAAAATTTTACAAGGTCATGCGTAATATATATTTTGATTTCGTAACATTGGAATTTTTGAATAGTGATGAGTTGTGGCTAGACATGGATGTTTTATACTAGGATTACACACAACATACCAGGTGTAATTGATAGAATTTTGAAAATGATAGAAATATATTCTTGCTCTAGGAAGTGATATGGAGATCCCCTTATCTCATTTCTCGGTTTTTATAAATTTATCTTATATATATATATATTTTTATCCATATTTATCAACTTTCTTAATCTTTTTCTATGCATGGTAAATAGAAAATGTGTACTCCACCAACACGATGTATAGATCTTCGTTTGGTAGAATGAGGTTATATTCTTGTTTTCGGTTGATTTACTTACCATAAAATGTCATTTTATTCATATTTTGTCACTTAATACTCCCCATAAATATTATAGGGAATCTTACATGGTATTTAGATACTCACCCCTCGATGGGATATGCCCGTACATGTCGTGTCTTATGTATATGAAAGAAATAATGGCAGTGACTTCAAAGGATCTTAAGGATACTTGATACACTGCGTTGAATTCGGTGGTCTGATCTAGGATATATGGATCTAGACTCTCCAATCACATTATGCATTATGAGTTTTTTTGTTTGGGACATATTTCCTTGCTTGGATTGTATTTTCTCCATTACTATTAGTTTTCACTATCGTACTCTTGCACAACCATGAGGTTTTTTCATGTTTGGTTAGTATTCTAATTGTTTCATATTATTATTATTATTACTATGAACATATTCATTGAGATGGTAATGTTTTTATATAGATAAAATAGGAAAACACCTATAATTTAAGACATGCCTTTCAGTGCTGGTTTCCAACCCTTGACCAATAGAGGCAGGATTGGGGTAGTTGCGGTTGAAGCCACATTTGGATGGGACCTGATAGATAAGTATAAAAGGAGATTCAATCCTTTAGAAAATGTATAATGTAGTCCCATTATGATGAATTGGTTGTGATTTAGGGAAACAATATCAATGTTTATTGAGTACATCTCTCAGCTGATGGAACCCAGTGATGGTATATGTGGCTAACGTGTGCATTGATCAGAGCCTTAAATAGATTCCTGTCAAATCAGCATACCGAGACATTTGTTGTAGGGATCCTTGATACATATATCATACATGATTGATTCTTTAAAAATCATTCTTGATTCATCTACCCATTACATATATATATATATTATCATCTAACCATGGTATGTCTTCATTATATTTTTTTGGATGCCTCCACGATGACAGCAAACTAAGATACCTGTTTCAGATCGTGAAGACAGTTTGATGACTAATATGGTCTTGGTTTATCATCCATATCATTAGATACATCCTCCTGGTGGACCATTAGAATCAAAAACATGTTTTGAGTAGAATATCATACAAACTGGGAAGGATGATGAATCACATAGTGTTAGCACATGCAGCAAGTTCTAGCGCCAGTGGCTGTTGAGTTTCCATGGAAATCAAAGTCCATAGGCAGCGAAGGATTGGCTAGAGTGGGTGGTTTGTATCATCAAGATTTTTTGGACACCAATGTATCATGTGTTTGTCTTGGTAGCAAGTATTTACCATGGAGAATCTAGGAAATGGTGGATTCCTATTTCCAAGATACATGAGGTGTTTACGCACTCATCACCCCACTTCATGCAGCAATTTCATGAGGATTACTACCCATCCAATTTAAAATAGATTCATATCTACGATCATCTAGATATTTAGTATGGAGGGATGACAGTGTGTAATTATGCTTCATGTTTTACATACATAATTATGTATTCCATTGACATTATATAAGATGTCTGATTCTGAGCATGCAATTTTGAACAGGGACTCCGCAGACAGATCTGTGCATGTTTAGAACCCTTGTGCATTCCCACCTATATTGGGGTGTTGTATTAGGTTCTAGTGATGAATTTTTCCCTGTTATAGGGATTTAAGGAAGCTAGAGTTGGAATTAGGTATTACAAAGTTGATTCGTCTACAATAGATAATAGATGTAAGTTGAAAAGATCTCATGGTATTATACCTTCCCTGGATCAGGCTCATGAATGTGTTCAGTGAATATAAAGAGGATAAGGGAATAATGTAGAGGGGTGGTGCTATTATTGTGACATGAGTGGAAATATAGTTTACGAATTCCCACCCAAACTTCTAACAACCAATTATTTTTGGAAATATTGTTTCTAAATTAATTTAATCTTTATGATTTTTTTCATTCCATGCAGTACAAAGAAAAGTTTATTTCATATTAAGAAACTATTGTTTTCATTAGTTATATGAAAAACCAATTTAATCATGAATAAAACTAAATATAAATTTTATCTTGATCTACATTGAACACTGAGGTTAGCTTCTGTTATATGTAATAATGACATTCCTTGATAACTTGTGTAACACGAAATATCGAGTTATACCAAATAACGATATATTAAACAATATAACCATGATGTTAAATTAGAAGTTATGAAAAGGGTTAAATAACTTACTAAAATCCATGGTTTACAAAAATATACAATGAATTCATTGGTTACAAATTATTTAAAAATGAATTTGAGAACGAATTGAATATAATGGAAAATATTATTACACCCAAAAAGTTGTTTTACCATAATAAATTAAATTAATTAAATTTAGTGGGTGACATTAGTTATATATATATATATATATTATTAAATAAAATATTTTTGATATTCATTAAATATATACTATAGACACAATATAAGAAAAACCCCAATTTTATGCTTAAATCTTATATTTTTATTTATCCATTTATAAAACCTTTTAATGGAGAACCCATTTTAAATCCAATTTTTCGAAATTATATAGATTTCATATCTAAAAATTATATTCATCGTTGAAATAAGAACATAATAATTAGGTTATGGTAAATTTTTGGTATTTTTCTGTGAAGTTTCATTTTTTTAATGAATAGTGAAAAATACTGAATTTTAGTTCAAAACTGTTTTTGCATATAATTTATTAATAATGATAAATTACATATTAATTTTTTTTAGAGTTTAATTGGACCATATTAGTTTAAATAAATCCAATTTAAGTCATTTTAATCAATTTCACTTGGAAATTTAATATAAATACATAGTAGTCTTTTGAATGTTTTTACTTTAAAACCCGGTATTGTCGACCCCACTGTGGGATTAAATTTAAATTTATTTCATCCACCACTATGATTGTAATTTGGAAATATAAATTAAATATTTGTAATACAAATAATTTATATTGTATAATATGTTCAACATTGTTTTTTTCATAACTATTAGTGAATGTAAATAAAATTAATTACGTCAATTAAGGAAAATATTAGCTTAACTAAGGACTAAAACTTATCATTAATGGTCTAAATGACCTAGAAACTTATAAAAAATAAATTGGATGGAAATATTTCAACCATATAGTCAACTTTATCTACTTTTTAAGATTATTGTATCCACATTTCATGGAAAAAACAAGGGTAGAATTTCTTTTCCAAAAAATAAAAACAGTGTCACTCCTCCTCCACTATAAAAAGGCCTCATATCCTCCCACTTCTTCACAACTCTAATTACACTTTATATAAAAAAAATATATAACCAAAATGATCTTAAAAATATCTCACCTCATCTCAAAAACATCCCCTTGGTAAAAAAGTTGTTCAAGGGAGCCCTTTGGTGAAAACCATAAAGAGTTTCCAAAATAAGTGGTAACATTCTTCCTCAAGTTCCTTTATTTTATTTCCCTTATCCACGTATTATCTCTTATTAATCCATGATTGTATAAAAACACCAGAATCCACAATAGACTATGATGTTTTTATTTAGTGGGTTTTAACTAGACTTACACACACCTCCTTCTAATGGGTAACGAGCATACTCTTTATGTGTATAGTGAACTACCGCCACACAAAATGATGACTACTCATTTTTATTTAACGGAATATCATTGTTGGAGTTATGTTAGAAAATATATTTATATATAATATATATGATATTTATAATATCTATAATCTTATTTAATTCTTTTACAATACATATATTTATACATTCTATTTCATGGGTATACGATAATTTCTTTTGAGTAAGTGTTGACTACCACCCCCTAAAAGCGATGTGATTCGTTCACACACTACATAGAATGTATTAAGGATTAGTTTTCTGAGATTATATGATACATATAAAATTATAATTAAACTATAATTATTTTATATACATATATTTTATTTTTTTTTCTTTCTTTCAATATGACAATAAAAAATGGAAACATCGTTCATGTGTACGTATGGCTTAACGTCTCTATGGACGGTGAATTCCATTTAATACTTATATATTATTTAGATTATTATTAAAAACATATAATTAATATAAATGATATTTATAACATTTTTTACATTAATTAAATCATTATATAAGTATAAAGACTAATGATATAAAAAATTAATACACATGTGACGAACAAAATGAATATTACCCGAAGTGAAACATTAACATATGATTGTAAACAAGCGGGTAATATAGGGTTATAATAAAACCATATATGGTATTAGAAAATATAATATTGTTCGGTATGTTATGTATAATAAAAATAAATTTATTATACAAGAATATTGTATGAGTACGAATATTGTAATGACATAAGGTAAGGTAACTTCATCCCACATTAAAGTTCTTTGGGATACATGACCTATTTTCCATCCATTCATTTTGTGTGGTTTGTATACGGTAAAAGGATGTATTATAGGATTATTATACATAATGTTTTGTGTATTTAAATATCCATTAGATTATATTTATTTCATGGGGAATATGTTTCTATAGTTGCAAAATCAGTAAATTGATTTTGTCTCAATTTTCCATCTCTAAGGAACATGCCATGTTATGCACCTATATTTCTCTATGAGATCTATATAATACCTTTGAAAGGTTGTATAGTGAATCTATTTCTATTAATGATATTATATTATTCTTGTAATTATATTTTCTTAAATTTTTATTATGGATCAAAGTTACAAATTGGTAATAGGTTATTGAAATAATCTCATCACTTTTTCAGATTGTTTATAATTATGCTTCATTTGATGAAATATTATGATCCATATTTGAAAAACACTCATTAGTTTTATTTTCCAATGGATATTCATCATAAATTCATATATTGGTACCATTTTCCCTATTTGGAAAATAATATTGGTAATAATTTTTTTTTATGAAATTATGAATTTACCTCTCTCTTTGGTTTGAAATTTATTTTCCATCAAAACCATATTTTAAAAAACGAACTCTAACAATATTATACTATTATCCTAAAATATTTAATTTAATTTTTTCCACATTTTATACCTTAAAATCGCTTTAAATAAGGAAATTTATTACCGTTTTCTAGTAGAGTCACTTTTCTAATATTTTTAGACTGAAAAAAGAATATTCAACACATTAGGATTTACCTACCATCAAGACCTTCATTCCATTGACGCATCCTTTAGAATATTAATAAAACTAAAAATATTTTATTTCTAATATTATTTAAATTCATTTTCTTAATGTGGGTTTCAAGATAATGGTTTTTAATACCTTTTGAAATATATTTTATATGTTTTAAAGGAAAATGGTTTTTAAAATGGTTACAAGATCCCTTTATATGTTTTCAAAAATAAAAGTATTCCAAAATGTATTCAAATATTTCATTAAAATATTTTATGTTTATTTTTTGAGAATATGTTATTTGAATGCTTCTATGTTTTAAAGGGACCTTTTCAAAGGTGAATGTATATTTCCCTCATGAAATTATTTTTAGAGCTATTTAAAAATTAATTTCCATATATGATTAATTCTTTTGATGTTACTCAAGCCCTTTTAGGAAATTAACTAAAGGTTCCATTCATTTTTTTCTGTAATGGTTTATGTTTTATGACCCCTGTTTATCTTCCACAACTTAAATGATTTTAAGACCCACTTCTTATCTGGGATTATGATGTTATTAAGTCATTATCAAACATATATTAATTCCATAGGTTATGATGTGATGAAATATTGAAACCATTTCATTTCATGGGTTATGATTTTATGTTTGTAGAAACCATCTCTTTTTATTAGTCATGTTATGATGAATGGTTTATTATCTTGTTGCACATGTATGAATGATTTTATTATGATATGGATGGGACCTATTTCTCACTCCAATGCATTTGGGATTTATAAATTTTATATGAGATGAAAGTGTACATGAGTTGTAGCCTAAACCTAAAAAAATAAGGCACACAGGTTGTAGCCCAATCCCAAATACAAGAAGGTACATGGGATGAAACCATTCATGAAAATATGAATATGCATGGTTTGAAGGCCAAGCCTCAAAATAAGAAGGTTCACGGGCTGTATCCCAAGCCTAAATGTAATAGGTTTCCCGGGTTGTAGCCAAATTAAAAAAATAAGACGGTATATGGGTTGTTTTCCAAATCCCGAAGTATGTATATAGATCATATCCCAAGCACAATAGGTAATTAAGATATTTGTAGGTAGACTGGACATATGATTTTATATTATTATGTGTATTCCACAATTTCATGCCTTACTCCTATGTTATGATTTCATGACCTATGCTATTGATTCCCTTGTGATTCATGTCTAATAAACTGATGATCTTTATGTCATGAATTAATTTTATGATATTTGATATGAAGGGTTTGATCTTATATTGTTATGATCAAGTTATAATACCATTATAGTTATGTTTATGCATAAATATCTCCCATATTTACCCTTACTTAGAATCTGATCTCACCCCTTTTTATGTTTCCACCCCCATGATATGAATATATATTTTATGAATGGAATGTCTAAGAGGGGGTCTAGTCTTAGAGAAGCTAGTGGGAGACAATATAGATCGCCCATGTTCTAGTGTTTATGATTCCATGTTCCCAAAGGCACTAGACTAATATTGTTTTTGGGTGTTTGATTTTATAATATTTTAATTATTCCTAAAAATTTATATAATGTTAATTTATTAAAATATAGGTTCTCTACAATACATTCTGAGGATCAACCTATGATATCAAACATACCTTCATTAAAGTTACAACGTTGTGATCAAGGATCTCATAAGAGAGGGTAGGGTGGTCCCCAAAGTGGTAGAGGGAGGAGAGGAGTAGGTGGAAATCCATGAAGATTAGATTTGGGTGGTGGAAGACACAATTATATCCTTCCACTTCCACAACCAATAACCCCATGTCATACTCAGGGAGATAGAAGTTAGTAACACATACATTTGTAGGTAATGGAGGATAATAGACCAATGTTAAACAAGATCATTAAAGGAATGATGTTTTCAAATTCTACTAATTACTTGGCAGTAATAGAAATTTTTTTATTCATTCCTTCATATCTATACTCATGTTTTGAGAGATAGAGCTCCCGGTTGAGGCATTATCCCCTCATCTTCCTTTTTATTTTTGTATATGGAAGACTTCCTCCGTGTTTTTTATCAGCCAATAGTGATATCCATAACTTGGTGCAGAGATATTCACATGGGAACTTTTCTTCAACAATATTAAACCATTTGATGTAATATTTGGTATGGATTAATTTTCCTTGGTCCAATCCCAAATTTACTAATATCGCAAATGATTATTCCACATTTGCGATGGTGGGATGATATTCACCAATATAGGTGAGAGAGTTCTCAGGTCGGGATGAGTTTGTTCAAGGGGTAAGAGGCTTTATCCCACCACCCATTAGTTGGAAAATATATCCCTTGGTACATCTTTATCTTTAAGAATCCAGATTAGTTGTTTCATGGATGATTTTGTGGAATTATTCCCTAAGGACATTTCGATACTACCGTTTATGTGGTAAATGGAGTTTCCTATAGGCATGCATCCTGAGATCACTCCAATAATTTTTTTTTCATATCAAATGGCCCCTAACAGGATCTGGTAGATTCAATTATTTATGTTGTATGTTCTAGTTTAATTAGTCCCAATGTGTCCCCCCTAAGCATCTCCAGCAATGATGATGAAAAATTTGAACGAGATCAAGCAATTTTTCATAGATTATCATAGTGTGACTGAAGACACGATTAATAAAAAATACCCATTTCCATGGATTGAATAACTATTTCACTAGTTAAAAGGAAAAATATGGTTCTTGAAGAAATATCTTAGGTATCAATACCACAAGTTGAGTGTTCTCAAGGCTGATATTATAAATATTGAATTATCATTTTAATATAGACACTTTGAGATCCTAGTGATGCCCTTCAGTGTGACAAATTTCCCCCATCATGTCAATGAATTATATGAGATGAATTTTCCAGCTACACATGGACCAGTTTCTGGATGTATGTATTGATGATATACTTATATACTCTTTATTATTGGAGGATGAGGAATATCACTTAAGGATGGACCAAGATTTTCTTTGGGAGAGACCTAGAGGAGGTTTTGTGGAAAACTTTCCTTAGGATTGCATCCACTCTAAACACCCCTGACGTGAAATGGAAAGAATTTAGATGGATGGTGTAATTTAATATAGTGTTAGGGGAGTTGAGTTTGGGACTAATGGGTGCTCTTATCTTGTAATTACAAGAGGAGGGTGTGGGGTACATAGTGCATTGTGATACCTCAGGAACTAGGATCAGCTACGTATTGATACATCAATAAGAAGTTTTCGCATACAGGTCATGGTATTTGACACCCCATGTGTAGAACAATGAAAATCATGACCTAGAGCTAGTATTAGACGTCTTCGCCCTTATAATTTTAAGTTACTATCTTCTAAGTGACATCTTTGTCATTTACTCAGACTATGAGAGTCTCATGTACATATTCATTCCGAGAGACATGAACCTAATATAACATTCCTAGTTGAGATCCTGTTGGACTATGAATTGAAGATAGTATAAAATACAGAGAATGGAATCATGGTTTCATATTCCATTAAAAAGAATACACAAATAACTTGTTTGAGAGGGATTGAGAGTCGTTTTCTTCCTTATAGCTGATGTTGGTAGAACAATAGGGTGCAACCTTTCTTATGTCAACAGTGTTGTATCCTCAACTTCTCATGTGTTTGAGGAATTACCAACTGGGATACATTAACAGTGAGGGTTTTCAGGACTAGGTATCCATACATGATTTACCAGATGGATAGTATGAAAGATGGAATCAAAATATCCTTTTCTATTGATAGATGGTGGTCCTCGTCACGATGTGGGAGGTGGTGATGATAGAGTTTCACACCTCTCATTTAGTTTTACATCATGTAGTGGGGATGATTTATAAATACCTTTAGTGGAAGTTTTAGTAGTATATCATTAGATAGAGTGTGTATGGTTTCATCTCACGGTGCCTCAAATATCTGCATGTGAAGGCTGGGAACTAGTTTTCAGATGGTTTGATGCAGCCCCTTAATATACCAAAGTGGAAGTGGGACAACATATCCTTGGACATTGTGATAGGGTTTCGATTAACAACAATGGGATGCAATTACATTTGGGTGATAGTTGAATGACACATGTATTCAGAACACATCGTTTCTATTAGGGACCATTGTTTTTCAGATAGTTTAGGGAGGAGGATGTGGAGATCCACCTTTGGCTTTGAGAATATTATGATCATAGATCAATGATGAATGATCAAAGAGATTTGTGGGATGATTGACTAATGTAGTGTAAATCTAAATGAAATATATAGATATTGTGTTCTCCATTAATGAAAAATTATTTATCTAGGTTGGGTTATTTTATTAATTTAATCACTTGTTTATTTTATTATTCGAAATTGATTATTTGTCATCTTATATTCCACAATCATATAATATGCATGAACAAGAATTTAATCATTCTCTAATATTATGATAATCTATTTTTTCCTCCACACTTCATCCCCTTGGTCTCATAATTATGTTCACCAATCAAGTTCAGATTATTCAACAAAAATCTCACATAATTTTAATAACTCTTCAATAAGTGTTCTTCACAATCTTCATCATTGTCCTTGGTGTTAGTGATTAGACATTATTGGCCGAGCTAGATCAAGATCAAACCTCTGAATTTATTTTTGATTAAAAAAATAATATATTGAATCATTGGGGAAGGATAAAGTGGATAAATAAGATCATGGAAAATTTTGTTTTGGGTATAGGGACCCCGTTAAGGTGACATGGGGCATGACATAACATTAGTGGGAAACCAAAACTCAAATTTCCAGCTATCAAAAGGTATTAATTAATGATAGTAGATTCCATCCTCTGATTTCAGTTGATTTAGTGAGTCAATGGTGATAATAATTAAGTATGTAGAATATCTTATAAAAAATTTATAACCTTGCGACCATGCTGGATTTTCTATGAAAATCGAGTTGAAATGTTTTGTATTTGAAAATAAAACTACACATGTTTCTTGGATTTTCACAATGGAATTTGTTTTTGATCAAGTTAGATATCACATTTCAGGTGGATCTTCCATGTGTTAAGATAACATGTACTTGTCCCAGGGTGATGACAAACATTGTGTCCCTATAAGGACTCACCATGTTGAGAAATATGGTAGTCTAAACAATGTTAAGTGAAGACCAAGCACAAGTCCATAGATGATGATATGTACCTTATTAATCAATTAATATGATGTGTAAATTTTATATAACATTAAATGTTCATAATCACCATCTTCAGGAATTTTTTTCCCACATGTTGCATATAATGAATTGAGTTCCATATAATATGAAATAGTGACATATTATTTGGAATTAGAGATAATATGTGAGATCATACAAGTGATAAGAATCTTCTTGTAACACGTTCTTAATGGAAGTGATATGGGTCATTTTGGGGTTGGTACTTCCGTAACTCTCTAAATAATGTGTCCCCCATATCATATAGTTGGGATATATACTCACTAATATTAAATAGTGTGTGGGTCCTCTATCTACACTATTGTACACCATTATCATTTAGTTTCATCAACAGTGGGTCCTCCACTAACGATAGTGGTCTCTCAGATATGGATTGTAGTGTAAGAAGTGGGACCTCCACTCTGAATTTTATGAGACCATACTTTTTTCTTTGCACTAGATATGGGACCATTAGATCTATAGAATGACTAATCATTACTAGTTGTCTATGGATATTGACACTTCACAACTTTAACAACTATGGTTTCACCCTTTGAAAGAGGAATAGAAATATATTAGTTGAATTTGAGTGCTTTATAATTGATGAAAGTAGGTTTTGAAAGTGAAAATTTCTATTTAATTTTCATAAATGAAACATGTTAATTATATGTTAATTGAATATATGGAAATTAGTTATCAATTTTTTACATCCTGTATGGTTTTTTTGATTTTATGTAAAATGTGTTTAATATTTTATTTTATTAAAACATATTTATTTTTAATATGTAGAATTTTTCCCTAGAATACCTCATATTTACATATGGGGAAATTTAACATGCCACTTTTTTGTTTTTCACTTTTCCGATATTTCATATGGGATGGGGGAATGTAACTTTTTAAATACTTAAGTGTGTAATAACTTATATTTCATATAGAGGGTACTATAAACTAACAATTTCTTGAGTTAGGTGCAATTTATTTTTCATGGGGTTAGTATTCTATCCTATTAAGTGATAATCAATATTTAAGGTTGGTTAATTAATATTACTGTTGGGATGCATCTATATATAGTCGTTTATATTTACAAATATTCCTTTAGTTGTTTGAGTTTAACTAGTTACTAAATAAAACTATATGTATTATTAATTGAGTGGTTTTTTTTAGATTTTTGAATTAATTTATTTTTTATTATTTAAAAGATGTCACTTAACATGTTTAGATCTTTTCATGTTATCTTGGAATGATAATTAAAGCGTATATAGAACTCATATTGATCTATTAGGGGAGTATTATTAGGTTTGTAGACATACCAACCCAGAAATAAATACATAAATACACAAGGAGATGTTTTTCATTTGTTTCTAGTTTTAGGTTCAGTGGCATAAGTTGACTATTTCTTTGATCGAGTGTGCGATTCTTCACCAGTTAGTGTTGGGAGAGATTAGAAATTGGTAATCAACTATTTTCCATATTATAAAAAAAAATCATACATTTTATACATTATTATTTAAATTTTTGTTGATGCATCTGTTATATTGAATCGATTTAATATAAATTCACATTAATCAATAAGATTATTGTATGTTTTTTACAAAATAAACATGAAAATTTGGTAATTTCAATTATTACAAGGGTATGTCAAATTTGTATTTATCTAAATAATAAAAATAGAAAAATGTATAAAATCCTATAAAAGAATGAAATATAATGAAAACACTAATGAGTAATTATTAAATAAAGGTATTATGCATCGGTACTTTAAAACCACATGAAAAGAAATAACTAGTATCCTAGAAGAGGAATACTCGTCAATATCACATTTAGACATCTTATATAAAGTAATTGAATCATGAATTATATTAAACTCTCTCTATATGCTATAAATAATAGTTCTCCATACAATATTATGTCCATAATATAAATTAATGTGTCCGATATACTTGTGGGATAACATTGATTTTTTATAAAATGATAATGATAGAGGCATATTTTTCAATACAAGCTAGTGGGATACCCCTTACATGGCATAGTCTGATACTAAGTAGGGGATACTTTTCATCTATTTGAAGTGAGTATGTATTCCCAATTTTATTAGTAAACCTCGTAACTAATATAAAATCATGATCACATACACCACCCCTCCCTATCAATATATTGTTTCAAGTAGATCCTTAAATGATTAATTTAAACTCAATATTTTAAGGATTCCTATCAGTAAAATTCACTATGTCTATATCTACCCACCTATGCCTAAAGTGAACGATCATCTGATGTAACTAATGAATGAATATCATTTATGAAATACCTTTAATATCATTTTCCATATTGTTAATGGTGTTGAGACTCTAATGCAAACAAAAATTGAATGATAGTGAATTAGATCCTTAATTGACCTTGTTTTATCTTACACATAATATCCAACAAACGACCATACAAATAAAAGTGCTGAGTATTCCTTAATAAATGTTCAATGTTTTAATGAAATATGATTTTTGAATAGATTTCAGGTAATCTAGTCTAATAGTTTGACCCATGATGTTACCTAAATAATTTCACAGACCCAAATCCTATGTGCATTTAGTGAATTTGTTTTCCATCGATTCAACCGTCTAACATGTACAACACCAAAATTAATATTCTATTTAAGTGTTTATCATATAGATACAAAAATATATATGAAATTAATTCTTGTAATGAACCAAATAAAGAATATAATATGAAATATGATATTCTTTTCCCAAAAACGAACCCATAGTGGACCTTCCACATCAAACTCTAGTAGAAGATTGAAAAAATGGAAATTAGAAAAATTAATTTGTAAAGACCTGGATTTTTCAATGTATTTTTTTATTATAAAGAGTTTTTATGAGCCTGTTAAAATTGACGGCATGTGATTCTGACGCCCGGTGTGCCCAGAATGAATTTATGAACATTTTTTAGGTATGTTCAGTAAATGCACAGGTAGCGTTTTCTCTCATTTGAGCTGGTTCTCAGATTAAAAATCTGAGGGCACCATTGAATCTACAGCAGCATGATTTTCATAAGAGAGGCTTTACTTCGACCAAAGTAGGTCGGGTTAAAATTATAATTTTGCGGACTTTTGAATTATTAATAAAATAACATGTTAGGTTTTTTATCATTTCTTTTTCTCCTAGGGATGAGTGGCGGTGGTGGGACCAACGACACATCAAGCCATTAAATGTACTAACACCCCTTTATTCTTATAACTACATTTTTAGAATTAGGAAGGTTATTTAATTAAATGAACCCCATTACTTCCATGTATGTTACTCACCCTCCCCCACTCCTATTAATATGGAGCTCGGGGTAGAATGTTGGCATGACTTCACCAAGTGAAAAAGCTCTGGAAAAGTACAATGATTCCAACCACTTAGAGGACGAGACCGGTTCTGGAGAGCGGTGACGAGCACCACCGAATCACTAACTTTTCATCGACGTTTGAGTGACATCATTGGAGGCTTGTTGCCGGAATGACAAACACCGACTCATCCTCAAATAGGGATGCTCTCTAACGACCCTTGAGGTAGGGATTTATCTTGTTTAAATTATAATAATTTTTTGAATCATTATCCACTCCCTTGTTAAGATGCTAATGTGGAGGGAACGGACCAAACGAATAAGGCTCGGTCCCTCCACATCTTGTTTTTTTTACGTTCTTTGTGGGTAAATTATTTGGGTTGGATGAATTCCAAATTTGAGCATGAAGAATCGAAGAGAATGACCTGAGAAGACTATAGGAGTTATCAGATGGAAAAATAGACCACCAGAGCTCACCTGGTGGCCAGAGGAAGACCACAGATGCGACGCCGACGCGGCACCACCGGCAACCGGCACCGGCTGGTGATGGCAGCGGCCGACCACACTGGAGGTGGAGCATCGTCACACGTTAAATGAGGAGGCCATGACACTAGATTGCGGAGGTTAGCAGAGCGGCTGACATCGGCTGGCCACAGAAGTAGTGCGACATCCCCTCGCGCGCGGCTACATTATAAGGCTGTGGATTTTATGTTGAGACCATCGAGCAGGGAGGCCGGCACCGACCGACCGTAGAGGCGGAGCGGCGTGATATCATGCACTACTCGAGATGGTCGTGACTCAATGCCACATAGGAGGAGGGACCCACCCCTGGGTGTCCTGTGGTTACCAGGATGCGCCACCTGGCACCGCCGCTCCATTACTCGAATGACATAGCCTTTTGGGAGTTAAGGGGGGAGAATTACCCCCCCCCCAGCACTAGCTAGAGTGGGACCCCCCCCCCCCCCCTCCAACGGTCTGAGTTGTACCCCCATGTGGGCTATGTTGTGAACCTCGTGCGGGCCGGGCCACGCCTCCCTTTAGGCCGGGCTGTGCCCCCTTGCGGGCAGGGCCGCTCCCCCCTGTGGGCCGGGCCACACCCCCTACAGGCTAGGCCACTCCCCCCTATGGGCCAGGAGGTACCTCATGTGGGGCGGGCCGGACCATATCCCAACCCAACCTGGCCGGGTCGGTCTGACTGGGTCGGTTCGGACCAGGACCCATCCATACCTAATTTCGCTTAAAGAGACATAACATGAAATCTAGACGTCTGTTTGACGAACTGTCTACGGTTCTGTGATCATTGGATCTAGGTAGTCCTTTTGTTATACTATACCAATATTTCGTAGAATGTTGGAGTATTTCCGGTTTGGATCGAACCAGAATCCAACCGGGCCCTCGGTACTAAAACACATATAACTCATAGATCGAATGTCCGATTGACACGTTGTGTGTCATGTTAGAACCCTTAAGACATGGATACCCTTTAGGATACATCTTCATAGATATTAGTGGAAGTTGAGGTACAACTGATGTCTTGAGGAGTGAATCCTCTTGGAATCAAGCTTTATTAGTGAGGTAATCTAGTGGGTGGCTGTAACGTGAAGAAAGAACATCAATCCTATGTGGGTCAGTATCTAATGATCCTGTGTGGTTCAGAGCTTAGCGAACTTGTGTGGGTCAGTATCTATTGATCCTATGTGGTTCAGCACCTAGAGATCCTATGTGGGTTAGCATCTATCGATCCTATGTGGGTTAGCAGTAGATCTTCTCGACAGAATAAGACGATCAAGATTTACGATTAATCATTTATACTTATATTGTTAATTTATATACCTGGTTTGAGCTGAGTCTTTACCTTTTTGGTACATTTACCTATGTGGTGTTACCATTATTTTGTTACCTTTTTAGTAATTCTACCTTTGTGGTGTTACCTTCGTGGTGTTATCTTTTTTGTAATTTTACCTTCATGGTGTTACCTTCATGGTGTTACCTTTGTGGTTTTCTTCCCTCAAGGATCAATTGTGAAAATAACTTAAAATTTGGAGCCTTATGTTTCCTCATGTATGAGATGAGAATATTTTGATAACTTAGGTATATGTATGGTCATATGCCAAAATAGATTTGATGAATACTGCTTCATGCTTTGTGGTTAATGTCTTTCTTTGTGGTTATTTCCTTTATGAAACTTTGTGAGACCTTCAGGGGTCTTGGGTTCCCTACTGTGTATTGTTATACTCACCCCTGCGTGGTATATGCCTTCACCATTCTGTTGCTTTTGCAGATGAAAAACAACATTGATCGAGGTTGAGGGAGCCAGGACTGGATGGTTCTCAAAGGTAGACCATTTGACGTGACGTGCTACAGTGACTACTAATCATGAGTTGTACATGCCCTTCTTGTAAGATCATCAGTGGACGTTCCAGGAGAACTTTTCTCTTTTATTTGTACTTGTATATTCAAGTTGGGATTGTATTCCAACCCCTTTACTTTCATTAAACATTTCAACAGTTTACTTCATGGTTGCTTCTTTTTTTGTTCTTGGATTTTTTGATCGTACATGTTTAAAGGCAATTCCATCCTGTTATAGGGATATGCATTTTCAGTGCTACTCGTCAGACCCTCGCCTATGTAAGGAGGGATTAGGGTATTCACAGTATGGGCCCCAGGGGATAGGTCATGACACCATTAACACTAGGTAAAAAGACTAGATTACCATCCTATAATAGTATAATTTCAATTGGAAAGGGATTTTTTTCACCACCATGCATTGTGTGAAGGAAGTATAGTTATAATAATGCTTTCCCAATAATAATTATTAGTGATTGTTACCTAATAAAGTGATGTTCATGACCTATCCATTGATTATTCCAAAATAAATAACCAATATTACTCATAATATAATGGGAAACATAAATATGTAAGGAATAATTGATATCCTATTATTCCATATTTTATAATAATATCAATTATTACTCCCTATAATAATATTCCATATATTCAAATGTTTAGCATGAATGAGACATTCCCACTGTTGGGATAAAACTATAAATCCATTTTTAAATATTCCATGAGTATATTTAATTATCTCCTTCACACCATGAAAATTAATAACACCCAAAATTATATAAATAGATAAATATTTCCATACTACCTAAAGAAATTATTTTTCCCTTCCACTATCTCATAGAAAATTAAATAAAAATTCTCCTATATGTGAATGACCAATTTTGGAACACCAACAATTTAGTGGAAATAGATAGGTTTAAAGGAAAACACAATTTTGATCAATGTGATAATTATAATAAATGAAAATAGTCAATAATGGAGAATACTACTACAGTTGTGGTTATACTAAATATGGGAAGTTTTTTAATCTATCCAATATTTATTTTATTTTATTTCCATCTGTTATCCACCAATGTTGTATATCTTTACCAGTGACAAGTTATTTTTATCTAGGTTCTTTCCTCAACATCCACATTGGTGTTTATTTGAATGGATGGCTACCCTCTCTTCCATTCTCTTCCTTGAGATGTATTAATTATATGAGTCAGAGACATAGTTAACACAAATATGGTAGAATTTGTTATTTTATATTACCCATGGATGATATGGGATAGTGTTGGTGATTACCTAGGTATGATGAGGGTGTGACATTTGGTGGGAGTTATGTGTGGTGTGGGAAAGGCATGATTTTTTTTCCATCCTATTCATGACACAATAAAACCGTAGTTATGTGATTTGGTTATAATGTGATGGTGATTGATTATAGCACCATATTCTAGAAGATCACAGATCTCTAGATTTGTAGGGATGTACCTTGAACCATATATGATATAGCTGGATATGTGACTGGATATGTGTAGAAGGGATGAGATAACTTGTTTTTTTTCATTTTGGAATGAGTATAGAAAATCAATGGGAAATTGGTTGTATAAATGCTATTATTTGAGTTATTTTGATATTATATAACTATATTGAATTCATGATTTGTTGAATACACCATATTGAGGTTGGTATTGGTTAGTTGACCTATTTTGTGTATATTGTTTCTTTTTTTTATGAGAACCATAGTATTCTATTTTCCAAACGCGCACTTGTGACCATGCATATGATTCTAATGACTATACATGTTGTTATCACAAAATTTATATATGATATTTTTTAGGCTATCAATTGAATTATGGGGAATTATTTGGAAATTAATATCTTGTGTTTTTTGTTTTTTATTCTTTTCTATAGGATTATATTTTTGTATTTAGATGGGGAATTTTATTTGTATTTTTTCACCCTATCCATTAATTTTGGGATGATTTTAGATTCCAAGTAACACTGTTTAATGGAGTATCTTTGTAGTTTATTATCCCGTCTATCATTATTTTGTTATTATAGGTTTTAATTCATGACATGTGTGATATTTTTATACCTTTAGGGTATGTAACCATCCAAGAGCCTATTAGAGGTGGAATTTAGGGGTTATTAAATACATTCCTTCATTTCCCACTGAAGGGATTCTTTAGAGGTATGGGGTCATAATTGAGTGGTATGAAATGATTTAGTTGAGTGATAAGATGTATTTTGAGTTAGTCGATATTAATATTTCATGGGTTGGTAGGGAATGAATACAGTTGATCTTGGTAGAGGAAATAAACTACAGAGAACAACTTGAACATGGGTTCGTGGGGCCCCATGATTAGTGTCATGAACTCCATGTTTATAAAACGACCATGTGATGATGAAATATTTTCAAGGTAGCGATATAGGATAGGTACATACATAATGGATGACTATATTTATTTATGAATTAGGTGATTTTGTGTAATTAAAATAAAAATTTATATAATCCTTGATAAAAAATACAAGTTTCCGGGCTTAGTATTTTAACTTACTTTTCCTAAATGTATTTGTGTTATCATTATCGAGGACATCAAGTGGTATAGTTTTATTATGATGATCTTATTGATCATTAGAGGATTGAATAGAAATATGAGTATGTGCTATGGAAGCATGTTTTGATAGACTTTTAGTGGACGAGACTCGGGAAGTCTGAGAGGATCATCTATAATCTGGAGATAGGGCACTTGTTGGGGGATATTAAGATCTATTTACATATAATTCATTATTTTTCAATGTTCTGGTTTGTTTTAGAATTTTTTTAGATGCATAGATCTATGGTTCTATGTGTGATGATGTTACATGGGGAACAAATGGAGGAAGATGTTTTGTTCCCAGTATTTTCGAAAGGGTTTCCCATGGAATTGTTGAAATATATGATGAAGGTGGAAAGAGGTAGGATATTATATGTCCTTAGTAGTGAATATTTATTTTGAAATAACTTCACATAACGTATATTATCCTTTTAAAAAATTTACCTAACGTCATTTGAGATTTCAGAAACCATTTCCCATTATCTATAGGAGATTTTTTACCTAGGTATCTCATATGTCATCACCATGTTTACACTTTCTACATGTCATGTGGTGAAGAATAACAAATAGTATAGAATTATATTATTTCTATAAGATCTGATCCTCAATAGATTTTTTTAATCTTATAATATATTTAATAACATCATTATGTTGAATGAGGATGTTTAGGTAGTCAACATTTAAACTAGTGGGGATTCAACCATGATAGATACGCTCACATCCTTCTATGTTTGATTGCCCCAGAGAAAATGATATCGGCTTCTTTCTTGTGTTTTATGACTAAATTTTACATAGAGAAGGCTGGGATATGTCTCAACAAGATTAGTAATTTTGGCTTTAGATGGGTGATTGTGACCTTTTTGGAAGAAACTAGAATTCAATCCAAGGTAATTTTTACCACAAGGGTCAGTAGTGCTTATTAAATATCTAATGGAATATGGGGTAGGAATGAGGAAGAATCAAAATAGTTCCCTTCCATAATGACCAAGGATCTATCATGGTTGTAGTGGCCATAAGAAGTTTGGAATATTATTCATACATAGTTATATGTGTGCTATAGAGTTTGTAGTGCCGATAATTATAGTAGTTATTAGAGGTATAATCCATTTACTATTTTACATTATTTGTTCCCTATACAATTCATGTAACTCATAATAATTTGTTTCTTATATTTTGATAAATTATTTGGGAATAAACTTGGAGATACTTATCATAACCATGGTCTTATCCGCACTATATGGAGGTTATGCTACATTTTTTATGTGTGTGGGGCATATAGAGTTGTGATGAGGCCAATCCTATCCGAAAAGGATATCCTTTTACTATAGATTCATCCATATGATTTTATCCCTAACCTTATTTGGTTATATGTTTTATGTGTATTAATTCACTATCTGTGGTGGAGAATTTTTTTTGATGTGGAGGGCTAGCTTGTGGTGCTCATTTGAAATGGAGTTATCTGATGGGTGGGAGACATGGTAAGCCAATTTTTTCTAATCTAGTGAATTTGTTCATGAAATATTGGGAATTATATATTTATGGGGTTATGGATGTGTTACTTTATATTTTACTAGATTAGTTTAGGAAAATACAACTACAACAAGATATCAATTTTTTGATAGTGTTTCAACCGTGCGAGTCTTTTATTTTTAGAGATCCTTATCGAATGGGTGCTATATATTTTCATGAGTAATGGTTTTATACTTTTGATTTATTGATGATGGATCTCATATGACCAATCATGAATTATTGGGACTGTCCATAATGTTTTATATAAATTAAGATAGTATTTGGTGGTTTTGTGTAGACTATTGGAAGATGAATCAGGTAACAGTCCCAAATTGTGACCCTCTTTTTAAGAACAATGATCTATTTGACTTTCCAAAAGGAAATAATTTATTTTCTACTATTATTTTTTGGATTAGATATTACTATGTGATGGTGGAAGGTGATTATATGTTAAAGACTATGTTTAGATGTAGATTTGGACACTTCAAGTTCATGGTCAATAGTTTTTGTTGTCACAAGTTACCCATCTATGATTAGGGGGCTCATGAACTTCATATTTCAAGAGATGTTGGAAAATATTATTTTAAATTTTATCAATGATATTTTGATCTCACTGATGTTAGAAGAAGATCATATCAATCATCTTAAAGACATATTATAAATCCTTTGACAGTACCCGCTTCATGGAATGTTTTTCAAGTTCATGTTAGGGATGATATATGAGAATTACCTTAAGTATATTCATTCTTAATAAATTTTGAAAGTTTACCCATCAATGAATAAGGCAACTGATTCTTGGATGGAATCAATGAACATGAAATAGGATATTAATTTCCTCTATATTAAGGGACATTGTTGGAGGTTTCTTTCATGATTCTATTATATTATATCCTTACAGGTAGTTATGACTATAAAGGACTAGTATTCTATTGGGACGTAGCAGTGTCAAGTAGTGAGTGGATACCTAAATTAGAAATTGTTCGGCATTCCATGGATTCAATTTCTTGAAGAGGGTGTGATGTTTGAAGTTTTATATCATTCATCATGTTTGGTATTTGGACATATATCGACGTAGTATATATCATTAATCTCTAATTTTTATATAATATTTTCCCTCATTAGATTTACTATGACACAAATGATCAAGTATTAGCGGATGTTTTGTTTTCATAGCTTTTTTGGTGACATTACATCATTAGAGAGTTATTTCCTTTTCAACAGATAACTATATCTAGAAAGGTATCTTTTCAGGGTGGTATTTGAATGTATTCTAGTGTTGTATTATGGATTTTATTTAGGATTATTAATTTTAGATATCTTAAACTATATCAAAGGGAAATGTTATTATTGATGAATTTATTTAGATGTCCCAGGGAGATGTGTTTTTAGGGTATGCATATTTTTGGAAAGTGATGTAGGAGCATGCAGTGATACATTGTGATAGGTGGTAAATAATTAGTAGAGGTTTTCATTTTTCAATAATTGTGGAGTAATAATTTTTTTAGTACAAAGAGAAGTCTAAACATGGGACATAGAGGTAGTGGTGATAATTGACGATGATTACATGGTGATTCTCTAGAGAGATGATTAGATGATGGTTAGGAAAATATATTATTCCAAGAAAGGTTTGTATTCTATTAGAAATATTTCATAGATTTATCCATTAGTTTCATAGATCATAGTTAGTGGTATATACCATTTTCAAAATGATATATAATAACTTGATGATATTTATTTATTATATGTGTTTTAAATGATCATTGGTGGGGTTTGTGGTGAGGTGTATTTTTTATCAATAGGTGAAATTTTAATGCCATGTTCGAATGGGTTTGATATATCCCTTATATATACTCAGTTCAATATGTGATGATTTCTCAATATAATTTCTCACAAGGTAACCATGATCTTAGTGTGGATGTGTTATAGTTTGGTTGATTGTGGATGGGATCACAAAGTATAGACACATAATATAAATTCTTGAATGGAGATCCATAGATATTTTATTGAGGTTCTATGTGGATTATATGGTTAGGCCTCATGGGCGTACCAAGGATCATCATCTCAAACCAAGGTCCTAATTTTTTATCATGAGTTTCGAGGTGATTTCATCATTCCTTTATCTCCCAGTTTCAACCTATAACTTCTTTCCACCCATAGATATATAAGTATATGGTATAAATAATCCATATGAAATAATTTATGTTGTGATATTACCTCATGGATTATTGTGGTCCCTGATTAAGGTATATACCATTGGTTGATTTTTCCTACAATAATTTCCTTTGATAAACCCATTATCCCATCCCCCTTTGAGGTAAATTATGGGTAGTTGTGTTATTCATTTTTGTTTTTTTGAGGAGGATATAAAGCCCAAGGTTCTGAGTACTATTTTAATGAATAGAATTACTGAGAATATCTATATGTTATTATTGTGTATAAGGGAAGATAACGACCATCAAAGGGCTATGAAGATCATAGAATAAGGACCCTAGAGTTTGAGGTTGAATACCGTGTGTTCTAGATAGTCTCACCTTCATGAGGTCATCAAAATATTTATCTGGGGAGTATGATTTCTCCATGGTTCATTTGGTCATTTAGGTGTTGAGGAATGTTGGTTATGTGGATTATGGTTTGGAACTTTAACCATGGATGGATAGGATTTTGGATGAATTTCACTCATCCCAAATTCATTAGTATCTTCATGATGAATCTAAAATCATTGAATGGGAGATTATGAAATCAATGATATAAGGTATCTTGGATGAATTTCACTCATCCCAAATTCATTAGTATCTTCATGATGAATCTAAAATCATTGAATGGGAGATTATGAAATCAATGGTATTCACTGAGAAACCTTTATATGTCCGTGTTTAATGATATAAGGTTCTATATGGATGAACCGCCCCTTTTTTCTATTCTATAGAGGCATGTTAGACTGGAGGAGTGTACAAGGGATAGTATGACATTGATATTTTCCTAGTATCTTCAGTTCTTTTGCTCATTTCCTTATTTTTTTTAATTGATGATGTAATGTGGAAACCTTAATAATTTATGAGATGTGAATTTTCTCTTTCTACTGATGAGTGTTTTGGCTTAGAGTATATGGTGAGTGGGATACCAATTTTTAAACAAGGCATGTTAGTTTTATAAATCATTTTTGAACCATGTGGGCTAGTCACTGGCATAAAAAAATTGACATATATTGGGATGATTTTTCCATGAATTATGGGCTCTATGATGCAGTGATGTATGTTTTATATGGTTTCTAGATTGGGTTTTGTATAAGTCAGAATGGTCATGTGAGTTTTCGCATGGAAAGGAGGTGGCATTTGGGTGGATTTTGGAGGTTGGTTGTTGTTCCTAGTAGAGGGTGGAGTTGTTGTTGTGTGGGGTATTTTGTGGATTTTTGTTATTATATAATATATTTTTTGGAATAATTTCTTGGGGTATCGAAATATACCTAAAATGTATCTTAGAGTATTGTTGTTTAAAGAATTACCATTCTTTTTTTCCTTGATTCTTATGGACAAAAATTACTTGATATGAATCTAATGTAATATTTTGTTTTTTCTCAGACCATTAATTTTATGTTTTAAATTTGGGAGGTTGTTATATGATTCTTAGGGATGGTTTGACAGATTTGGATATGTAATTAAGCTGTAGTATCTTATTCACTTTGTGAATTTCTTTTCATGATGTTAGAATTCGTTCATGGGTTTGTGGTTTGAGATTCAAAAGAAGATGTCTTCAATGGGATTTATTTTTTTAATAAAATCATTATTTAAATGAATTAATCATAATGAGAATTAATTAGAACTTGAGGTACAAAAAAATAAGTGTATTTTTTATATGTTTTGAGTTTGTGGAGTTCATGGATTGAACTAATTTCAAAAAAGGGATTAGTATGACTCATAAAAAATTACTACATGATTATGTGTTCACACTGTGAATTTAGAATGCACCATCTTGTTTATAAACACTAAGGATCACCTAAATGATATTATACCAATTGGTTTTTTTGAGAAACAACTATGAAGTTTCAGGAGAATTTCAATACCAACATTTAGAAATTTGATCCATTTATTCAATTGGGTTATCATTGAAAATTAGAGAGGGTTCTTCTCTTTATCCCCTTTTTTCATCCATTCATCATTAAAGATTCACAACAATGCTAATAGTTTGATCATGGTGAGTTTGGGATGTTATATTAATTATCCAATACTGTGATTCATGTTGATATAAGGATATCAAGTGCAATTGTGCTAGATTATTTGTTTCTTCTTATACATGTTTCTCATAAAAAATCAATGATGTAGGGGATCATAATTCCCTCCCTATTTCTATTCATGTGTGGGGATTTCATGTTATTTCCTTACATTTTGTGGGTAGTAAGGGTTTCCATAAAGAATATAATGAATGTATTAATAAAAAATTGATAGTAATAGGGAATTTTTTTCATTTTACTACATTTAATATATTTATAATGGGATTAAAATTTAATGTTTCCATTTACGAACATCATAACTATTGTGAGCCTTTCTTTTCAATGTAGTTGATGTGTATATGAGACCCATGTGGGATTTGATTGTTTTATATTATCTTTAATAAAACTCTATAAATTGATTTATGGGTAATGATTTGGTTTCCCATATAAATATGGGTTTTTATGATAATAACCCGGGTAAATAAATATGTAACGTAAAAAATCCACTAAACATGAATTGTGGTAAATTGTGGAAGTTTCGATGAGAATATATACATGGTTATTATTGTTATGTTTCCTTATACAATGTGTGTGACTGATTCATGGTTTTTTATGTTGTGGTTGTGATGTGTGTGGGTTCTCTTGTTTCATGGTTATGTTCAATAGTGGTTGTGATGAGTGATTAGGGTGGTGAGATGGATTGGTTATTGTGGTGT
Source organism: Viscum album (assembly GCA_963277665.1). Lineage (NCBI taxonomy): Eukaryota > Viridiplantae > Streptophyta > Magnoliopsida > Santalales > Viscaceae > Viscum > Viscum album. The sequence continues at coordinate 1,673,576,615 of OY728145.1, forward strand.
TTTTGTGATGGTTGATGTGATATTTTTGAGTTTTTCTATGGTATTGTTGTTTTCGTTTCCCTATAATCTATGGAATAAAGGGTAAAATGATAAAATAAATAACATGGGTTTGTAAATAAATAATAATGGGATAGAATTTTTGTCTTTTAATTGGATACAAATGAAAAAATTGTTTATGAATGGGCTTTGTTTTTGTGCAATGAAAATGATTAGTTATGAGAGTTAGTGGAAACTCAATAAATCTATAATATATTTTAACATGTAATTAAACATGGAAATAATTGTAATTTTTTTATGTCAGTGTGTTGTGATTACTTTAGTGGTGGCATCAGTTGGGACACATGTCATGTGGGTTAGTGGTATTGATGCAATGTATACTAGTGCAATTTCTATTAACCCATAGGTTACTAATTGTGTGTTATCAATCTACTATGTTTTTTATGTTATTTATATATCCAAAAAACCTATTTTTATAACTGTACCAATTCCAAATTGTTTTGTGATCAGGGGGTCTTCCACAACATCCATGTTGGTGGTGATATAGATGTCTGGATACCCACTATCACCTTACCTTCTCGTAATGGCAGTGATGATACTGGTTGGTTTTACATATTACCCAATGATGATATGATTTTTTGATAATGATTATCCATGTGAGGATAGGTCATATTCTTGTGGTTTACCTATAGGTGATGATGATGTGATATGCGGTGGGTGTCATGTTTGGTGGGAGGAGGGTAAGAGGTTAGTGTTCATTAGAATAATCATTCCCTACATAATATGTAATCTGATGAGGTTATGGTGTGATGATGAAGTATTCTAGCAATAGATAATAAACCCTTTATGTGATGGGGATAGGTAAGTATGCATCTCACCCCACATAACAGATGGATGGATATATGATGTGATATATATTGAAGGAATGGGAAAGCATGAAATTTGTCGTTGGGGTATGAGAGAGGTTAATCGGTCGGAAGTTGTTGTGATGTGCCTCTGATTTTTTATTAACATATTTAATGTTACTATATTGTATGTGATATTTTGTGATCATACCTTGGTGAGGTTGGGATTTATTGGATGGACTATAAATGTAGAAGTTGTTTCCAATTTTTGTTCATTGGTGTGTTATAATTATCTTTTCACATGTGCACTTGAAACCTTAAAAATGAATCTAATAATTACACAAGTTATTATATATCAAATAAAATAAACTATTTTTCATTCTTAGAACACAATTATTAGGATCTGATGGGACATTATTCAAATGGTATTTGTAGTTTCTATTTAGTCACTACTAAAGAACTTCTACTTGGTATTAAATTGGAAAATTTATTTGTATTTGTTAACCTTCATCATTAATTATTGGATGGTTTTGGGTTTACATTTATTTTATCTTCCTAATTTTATTTTGTGTTTATTATCCTATCTCTATACCATACACAACTATTGAGGGTAATTCATTACATGTGTGATGTTATTATACTCTAAATGCTTATCGACAACCCAGTGCCTTATGGCAGAGGTAATCAAGGAACATTCTATATCATCCTTCATTTACATCCTAGGAGGGGTATCTTTGGATATAGAGGGTTGATACATATATGATTCAATCCATGGGACTCCAAAATGAATCAACTAAAATAAGGGGTGGATTTTCCATTAGAAGTCAATGTAGTTTAGATGATATTGAGAGGTAAAATTTCTATTTATTCTACATTAGAGATTACTTTATTTGATAAAAGATCATCTCAATAGTTTGTTTAAAGTCAGGCAATGGATCTTCTAAAACACCCAAATGATATCATTCCACTGTTGTTTAATTGGATATGTCATTAGGAAGGAAGAAGAATCATGGATACGATGGTCCCTAATTCTTATTATTTATATGTGATATAGAGATATAATTAGATTTCTTGGTTCTAACACGGTCTTATTCATAGTTATTATGTGATTTTTTTTATTTCTCATTAGTCCCATATTTTTTACAATCATTGATGGGTGTTCTTCAACACATTTCATTGGAAAACCCATTTTTAGGAGAATTTAATGAATGGTCAAGTTAGGAAGTTAAAAATTATCTAGATCCCTACAATTTTATTTTTTTTATATGGATGAGTTGGAGAAGGAATATTACGGTTTTAGCATCCCCTCGATAGTCAATGAATTTCGTGAAGTGATTCTGGATTATTTTTCTTCATTTTCTCATGAGAGAGAAGTAGAGTTATAATTTTTTTAAAGTGTAAAAATCAACTAATATTTATATTATCTTACTATATGTCTCCAACATACTTGATTGAACAGAACATTATGATGATTAATTTCACATTGAATGTATTTATACACCAAATTATGTCAAATTGGGTAAAACTTGTGTTTTTTTATCAAGAAAAAAAATATATATATAATTCATTATGCTTCTATTATGAAAATATCAATGGAGTAAATGGTAAGAATAAATTTCCCTGACCCCACAATGATTATTTTTTCGAATAGTTAAAATGATCAAAGTGGTTTTAGAAATGTTAACTTCAGTTATATTATCACCAACTCGTAATCAAGGAGTTAGATATTAGAAATACCACATTGAAATGAATGGTTTACCAAATGTTTCACATTATTATGATTATTGGATAAACTAATGATCTATATATATTTATGGAATTGATATACTCAACCTTCTACCATTAGCATGACTATTTGGTCATGGTGTTCTTGGTTTAAAACCTATTGTACTCTTAGAAAAATTAATAGCATTTTTGTCACTTGAGTCATGTTTGGAAAATTATGAGGGATCGCTAGTATCAAGTTAAATCATCAATGATTAAAATATATATTTGGGAATTTATTTTATTTTGACATTTAATTAAGAATCAGGGTAACTAAGCTTATCAAAAAAAAAATTTTCATCCCATGGGAATGAGAAAAAAATTGTTTAGATACGTACCTTCTAGGATTTAGTAAAATAATTCTAGTTTTTTGTAAATGATTTCCCTAATACAGTTTCATATTTCACATATATTACATGGTGTTTCGAATTTCATATTGGATCAAAAGTTTTATACATACATTGAAGAATAATATTGTTCTTTGACCTAATCAAAATTTTTAAACATATTAAATTCTAGAAAGGGAAATTTTGTTTAATCTGGTGCTTTAGGTTTAGATTTGGGAATGGTCTTTATACCGAGGGATCATGCTATTTCATATAGATAACATGATATTTTACCGTAGGAGAGGATAATTCCTAGTGATGATACAATATTATAAAAACATGTGGATTCCCTAAAAAGATAACATCAATATCATTTTAGTGAAAATTTTATTTTATTCACTAATAACAATAGTTTGGTATATACATTCCTAAAAACTATTGAAATTATAGTAGAGATGGGAGTTTAGATACATGAAATCATTTTACATAGAAATTTTCTATACACTGAGGAATATGGACATAGTTGAAAATTCTATTTCTAGGATGTTACCTTCTCTGGATGTAAAGGTTGAAAAGGATGAATGGATCCTGAAGTGACTTTTTAATCAGATGTTCTTGGACATTAGGTAGTATGAGTTTGGATTCCTTATAGTATTATTTATTTTTAAATCCTATGTCCCTGGGATGATTCATTAGGGTAAATTTAAATATGACGATTTGTAGTGTATCAAGGCTTCTATATGTAGTGGTCAGACCATCAGTGAGTTGTATATTTCTATGAAGTGTATTCATTTCATGAGGAGATGATATGTTGTACCCTTATATACATGAATGATATTGATGGATTATGGTCATAAATTAATGAGGGTTGTCCACCCTAGAAATAAACAATGTATTTTAACATGATGAGTATATTTTGGTGGTCTGAAATAACATGATACATATCTATGTTTATCTATATTTGTTATAAATTATAATAGATTAATGATAAGAAACATAATCTTTCTAGTTTTCATCTACCTCTTATAATACCTACATGGAATTGGAATGAAATTTTGTTGGATTTCATTGTTATTTTCCTTGAAATTCATGATGTATGAATTTACATTTTGGTGGTGATAATCTGTTGAAAAAGGTGGGTCATTTCATACTAATCTGTGACACCACTAATGTAGAGGACATGGGAATTTAAGTTTTGTAAAATATTTTAAGGCTTCTTGGGATACTTATGGACATTTTATATGGTTAGTAACGTTGTTTTACATCACAACTTTGAAATGTTATCCTAGAGAAAATTTGTAATATGTTCAGGTTAGGAAAAACATATCATCCCCTATGGGATATATAGTTAGAAAGGGATAATTGGATTATATATGATATGATTCAAGCTTATGTCATGGAAATTAGAGTTATATATGTTATACATTGACATATAGTTTAACATTTATATAATAATTGTTAACGTGCATCCATCTGAATAGGACCTTTTTATGGTTTTTTTGTGGCCATCCATTAATCTCTATGCTCTATTGGCCTATGGTTGGAGAAGCTTCTTTAGTGAGATTAAGTTTTTATTATGTGAAAATGGAAAAAATACAGTTTGTTTTCTATAATTTTATGCTTTCTAATAATTTGTAATAGTGTTATGTAGATCAAATTCATCATGTTATTGTGAATTTTTTTATGATTAGTTGTTCTTGAATGTTTCCTTCTATTTGGGTCTATGATGGCTTGAAATTTGATGAAATTTCACTCCAAGGTATATGGGACCAATTTAGGTTATTGAATGGTTTGGAAAATGGAATATCACTTGGAATTACCACCGGAATATTCTTTGATCCACAATAGATTCACTATGTCCACACTCAAAAAGTATGTGTCATGAATGTATCATGTTCTATATTTGGAAGAACATGAAACATAACCAAATATTTGGATGATTATGAATCCTCTTCAGATTATTTATTCTCATGTAGATGTTCTATATGTGATTTTTATACCTTTTCATTAAAATCTATAATATCTTACTTCAAATTCTCAATATATTTGGGATTGAAATACATTGATTTTGTAGTAGTGGCGAAATATATTTAGTGACCAGTCTTTATAGAATTTTTTATATTATCAGATGAAAATATATTGGGGGGAATTATAAGACCCTTTACATTCATCAGGTATTACTCTACTCATTCTTTTTTTTAATATCACTTTGTTCATTTTGGAATTTTTCCTAGTTTTTTAGTTAGAGTATTTTGAAATATTTATCAAGGGGTAGGATTTGATCTATTTCTAAGAGTTTTAGTGGTTTCTTAGGTGTTTTGTATAAGTGTAGAATTATAAATATATATAGAAACTCTATAAGATGTCCACCTTTGAGTTTGTAAGATCCATTGTCATATTGGTAGATCGGTGGAAGAATTTGGTTCCTAGCATAACCACACCAACTATATGATGGAGGCCTATTATAAATCCTTTGGGGATTTTGGTGAAGGAAGGAAATGTATAGAACAACTAGCTAACAGGCCTCAGTCAGTGTCTATCCGGTGATATCAAACAACTAGTTGGGTAAACTATTCTATGATAATAATTCTATGAAATTTTAACACCTGAGACTTTTATGAGAAATATTTTGTTTTTATGTTATATAAATCATCAAAGGAATCTTTCAATACACACAACAGTAGCTTTTCTTTCTTTACACGCAATCGCGACCTTCCTCGATAGCTTACATCGTATGCAATACCGAGTTCACTAAACAACGATATGCTATTAAAATATTATTAAAACTAGCCGTTATGAATAGTAATACCCACTTTTTGAAATTTAGTAAATTTTATTTTTGAAAATGGACTTCATTTTTGGATTTTGAATATCGAAATTAGCCCAGGGTGAAGTTTTGATATTTTTCTGAAAACATTCAATTTTTGATGAATAGTGAAAACACCAGGTTACTATTTAAAAACCAACCTTTTATTTTAATAGTTATTTATTTTAATTAAATTTATTTTAGGTCAAAATTGATACATAATACATATATAAGTTTAATGCAATTCATTGGAGTCATTTTATAATAATTTTAGATATAAAAAAATTTTATTGAACTTTTCACCGTCTTTTAGCCACCTCCTTGGAAAATTTGCAAATTTATATAAAACATAATTTTACCGCTTCTGTGAGTGGAATTTCAAAAATCCGAGAGACACGGTTGATATTAGTAAGTAAAATGCGGTTCAATGAGATGAAAATATTTTTTGGTGAATAGTAACGTTTTACTTTTTTTCAACGGTTAAAAGTAAATAGGGAAATTAAGGGTAAAAATGTTATTATTATTACCCTAACACATGTAATAATTCTATTGGATAAGTTTAATTCGACCAAAAACAACCTTAGTAATAAAATATGACCATTTAGGCCCACTTGGATTAGATTATGACATTTATTATTAATTTATTTAATGAAGGGTTAAAATAGTTAAAATCTAAGTTTAATAAGTAAATAAATATTAATATAGGGTTATACATAAGATAAATTAGACTATAAATATTCATAAGGAATATAAAAGGATTTTATACATAATGGTATTTTAGTTTTAATTTTTAGACATTAAATAATTTAATTTATTTATGGCATAATGATGATGCAGTAATTATCATATTAATGAAATATTGACATAATTGATGTTATAAATACCCAAATAAATGTAATTTGACACTTTTTATGAATTAAAATAATTTTCTAGGTTAATATGTCATGTTAGTATTTATTTAATTATCTTTTTTCGAACTAATCATTCTATTATGATTTTCACAAAAAATCAATTAGTAAATAGTGTCAAAATTGACATAACATAGTTTTTAAAACAAACAGTATATTATTAATTGTTAATTTATTCCTAAAAATATAAGGATAGTAAAAATGACATGGATAAGGTTATATATATTAATAATAAACAACTTGGGGTTCTTTTGACTTGTTATAGTAAGTTTATTAACCTTATAGTGTAAGAACACAAAAAGACACAGTAAAAGTAAAATTATCTAACTTAAAGTTAAATCTAAATGATATGGTTATAATAGTAAACTAAACTAGTCCAAATTCTATTTTATGGGAGTATTTAGACCCATACCCACCTTATCTTCGAAATAAATCAATTTGGAGCTATTTAAAACCGAATATGGCTTTATAATAAAATAATAGTTTTTTTGTTTTTCCAAAGGTGCCACTCTCTCCCTTATAAAAGGGCACATCCTCCCTCCCTTACTCACACCACTTTGAGCCTTAAAGCTCGGCCAAACCCTGACAATTTCTCCTCTCCACTTCCCTAGAAACATAATATATGTCTTTCTCTTCTTCAAAGACTAATTTTAGTGCCCTAAAAGGAGGTCTCAAAGAGGCGCTTCAATGAAGAGATAATGTCTGTTACCGATTCTTTCAACTTTAGTTCTTCTTCCACTTCTTCTTATTTAGTTGTTTAATTATGAAGTAATAACATCAGTATCACTCATATACTAATATGTTATTATATGTATCAAACAACCCTATTTCACCATCTATCCATCCTATGGAAAACGAAATCACCGCGTGTGCGTACGTAAGGAATACCATCTCCAGGCCGTGGTGTAATCTATTTTCCAACACCACCTTACTTGGATGGGTATAATGGTTTAAATAATAACTATATATGATTATTTTAAAGTGATATTGATTCTGAAATTGTATAAATACACTCCATTACAATTTCACGATCATGGGAATGATATCATCGCTCGTGCGTTTGTACGGAATACCGTCTCCACGATGTGATGCGACTCGTTCTACATGATCTTCATTGAATAATGATTATATAAATGAATTGAATGAATTAATATGATATATATTACACTAATACCATTCTGGAAATGAGGTATATATAACCCAAAAAGAAGAATAAGAATTTATTCGACGAAACACGCATATGAACAAAAAGTAATAAACACCCGAATAACAAGTAGCAATGAAATACTACTAATAATAAGCTAATAATATGACCATATATGATACCATAACAATGACTATGATTATGGAATAAGTCAATGACATAATTTAAATCATTATACAGGAGTTTCAGCCACTTACGAACCAAATCGGACCTAAGGTAAGGGAAATATCAAAATCTCATTTTTATCCGAGATTGTTTATACTTTGGAATTTACTAGGGTGTATTTTATCATCCACATCCATGTTTCCTAAATATGTAATGTTATTTCCATCCACATACAACTGTTTAAATCCAATTTTACCCTTCGGTGAGTTTTTAGTAAAAGATATTAAAGGAATCTTTTGTCGTTTTTCGTACGAGGTACTTTTTGACTTCTCCGACAAAAGTACGAGAAGAATGTTTTTTTAACTTATACGGCATGAATGGATTTTTAATAAATTATTTCCAAGAAGATTTCTTTACAAGTTTTCAAGTATATTTTTAATCAAATTCTTTTAGTTTAGAATAGTATGACATGTTAAGAAAGGAAAAGTGTTTTTGACGTAGAAAAGTTATTTTCCTCAAGAATGGAGTTCAAGTGTTTTATCAAAATTATTTTCCATATAAGATAATAAAGGGTTCTGTTTATATCCCTATTATTACATTGATTTGATTATATTGTGATGGAATTATTTTTATGAATTCTTTTATCTTATATGAATTCTTTTTTGATGTCATGATTTTTAAGAATCACATTTTTATTACATGGGTTATGCTATGATGTATGGTTTATGATTTTGTGGCACACATAAGAATGGTATTATTATGAGATGCATGGTACCTATATCTCCCCCAAACGAATTGGGTAATGATTTTATATCTCATGAGATAGACATGTCTTGAAAGTCAGGTTAAACCGATTTAGTGAAACAGGACTGAAATGAGGAATGAACTCGGTTCAAAAATGGACTTTTTCCACTAAGATAGTCTTGGAAATGAGTCTTGGATAATAAGAAATGATTCTCTATGATTATGTCTGTATGACTCAAAGATTAATGTTTTATGTTATGATTATTGTGATTACATTTCACTACCATGATTTATCTCATGTTATGAAATTATGATCTCTTTTACAGTGTAAGATTTCCAAAATGTAATGTTCTTATGAATATGATGTGATTGATATTTCTTTTGATTACCCTTACTGTGAATTTGAGATTACCCTTTTGTATGTTTTATTTCCACAGGTCAGGATGAAGGTTATTAAGTGAGATATTCCAAAAGGGACTATAGATATGATGAAATAAATGGGAGACAGTTTAGAAGATTTATGAACAGCTGTTTTTGTTTCCCAGTTTCTAAAGACACTATACCTATATAGTCCTTTCATGGTTTTTTTATATGTTGTAATAAGTGTAATTCAATTTTGAAGTACTAACAATTTATGTAAAGTATGTGTCGTTATAGTTGGTATCAGGGGAAAGGTATAGTCAACCTTTGGAAACTAGGATGTGAAATCCTTAGTAAGAATCCTAAGGAGAAGTCTAAGCATAGAACACTATCATAGTGTTTTAGAAATGGCCATCAATAACATAAGATAAGACCATAAGTGTGAACTTTAGAAATGGCAATAAATAACATAAGATAAGACCATAAGTGTGAAATTGTATTCTTGATTATGTGGTTTTCCTATTATAATTAGTCTTGCTCAAACTACTATTCTTGGTTTTAGTCAATGGCTAGAACCCGAAGGAACTGTGTTAATGCGAAATGCGATGGGCAATGTAATGATTTTCCCCCTGAGCAACCAAACGTTATGGAAGCTAGCATGAAAAATCTTGTACCCATGCTCACACAACTTTCTCAAGCTATGAATCATGATGGACTTCCAAACAAGCAACGGAAGGAGCAACATTCTGTTGAATCCTTCATGAGACAGCGTCCACCTTCATTCAGTGGGTCTACTGATCCATTAGTTGCTGAACAATGGATCAGTACTACAGAAAAGATATTTTCAGTTCTTCAATGTTCGGAACATGATAATGTCATCTTAGTAGTGTATCGTTTGGAAGGTGATGCTGATCAATGGTGGAATCTTATCAAGAATACGAGGCCAAGAGATGAAATGGAGTCCATGGAATGAGAAGAGTTCAAGAACTTATTTTTCAATAAGTACTTCCCTCATATTCACCGAACAAATATGGAGAAGGAGTTTCTTGAACTAAAGAAAAAGGATGATGAATCTATTGGTACCTATGAAGAAAAATTTACAAGACTTGCAAGGTACACTTCTGGTATTATTATCCAACCTATGAGTAAGATCGATCGATTCTTTAGTGGATTAAAACCAAGTCTTTGAAGGGTGTTAGCCATAACGGACTTCAATAGCTACGAGGAAATCGTTCGATGTGCTCTCAAAGTTGAGATGGATATTGGAGTAACCCATCAGTCATATGGGTTTGATAAGAAGAGGAAAATTGAATTCAAAGGAAAATCTAAAGAGCACACTGAAAAGAAGATGAGTTTTCCCGTATGCTCAAAGTGTGTAAAGAAACATATAGGGAGTTGTCTTAAAGGGACAAGTAAATGTTTCAAATGTGGAAAGGAAGGTCATCGAGCATTTGAATTCCGTAATGATGGGAAGAAGATGTCTAGTGATGCGAACAATGAAAAGGCTACAAAGGGTGCACTCCTACACTTCAATGTTACATGTGCAAGGAGATGGGGCATTATGCCAATAAATGCCCAAATCCAAGGGTTGAAGATGATGGTCGACATCAACAAAATCTTAAGGCTAAAGAAAAAGGAAAGTCACATGCAATTTCTATCAGCGATGTGGAGTACGATAATGAAGTGGTGAAAGGTAAACTTACCATCCACTCTAAAGTAGCAAATGTTTTATTTGATTCTGGATCCACCCACTCTTTTATTTCTGAAGAATTTTATAAGGGTATCACCATTTTACCTGAACAATTATATGTTGAGTTAGCTGTGACAACCCCTAATGGCACACCGGTCGCATCAAAAGTTTATAATTATTCTCCGATTGAAGTTTGTGGGAAAGTGCTTCCTGCAAATCATGTGATCCTTCCTATAGTAGAATTTTATGTGATTCTTGGCATGGATTGTCTTTCTCTATATGGAGCTCATATCAATTTCCAAAGAAGGGAAGTCACATCTCATATTCCATATCAATCTTTGATCGTCTATCAATGCAAGGATGAACATAATCTTCCAGTGGAAATTTCATCTATCTTATGGGTCTTGATTCCACTAAATGAAAGTTATTTATCTCAAATGATTGGTGAGAAACTCATGATTAAGAATATTCCCATTGTATGAGAGTTTGATGATATCTTTCCAGAGGAATTGTCGGGTCTTCCACCAAATAGTGAAGTTGAGTTTTCAATAGAACTCGTATCGGGTGCTTTACAAATTTCAAAGGCACCTTATAGAATGGCCCCAATTGAGTTACATGAATTGAAGAAGCAACTCCAAGAGAATATTGATAAGGGATTAATTTTCCCTAGTGCGTCACCTTGGGGAGCACTTGTTCAGTTTGTTAAGAAGAAATAGGGATCAATGAGACTCTACATAGATTATCGAGAACTTAACAAGATCACTATCAAGAACAAATATCATATCCCATGCATTGATGACTTATTTGACCAACTACACGGAGCTCAATACATTTCCAAGATTGATATTCATTCAGGGTATCGTCAATTAAGGGTCAAAAGGGAGGATATACCAAAGACAGATTTCCGTTCAAGGTATGGACACTATGAATTTATAGTGATGCCATTTGGTCTTACTAATGTCCTGCTATCTTCATGGATCTGATTAATAGAGTCTTTAGAGACTATCTTGATCAGTTTGTGGTAGTCTTTATAGATGATATTCTAGTATATTCAAAGAGAAAGGAAGAACATGAAGATCACTTGAGAATTATATTGAAAACCATGTGAAAGGAGAAGCTTTATGCCAAATTTACCAAGTGTGAATTTTGGCTTCAAAAAGTTTCATTTTTGGGTCACATAATCTCAAAAGAGGGGATATCTGTGGATCCAGCAAAAACAGAGGTTATCGAAAGATGGTCGAGACCAAATACAGTAACTAAGATCCGAATTTTTCTTGGTTTGGCTGGATATTATCAACGTTTTGTGAATGATTTTTCACGATTATCTAATCCACTCACTATGTTGACTCGAAAAGGAGTTAAGTTCGTGTGGACGGAAGAATGTGAATAGAATTTGAAGGAGTTGAAAATAAGGTTATATAGTGCACCTGTACTCACACTTCCTTGTAGTGGAGAAAGGTTTGTGATCTATAGTGATGCATCCAAGAAGGGATTGGGGTGTGTTCTCATGAAAAATGATATGGTGATAGATTATGCCTCACGACAGTTGAAAATCCAAGAGAAAAATTACCCAACTCATGATTTGGAGTTAGCTGCGGTAATCTTTGCATTAAAGATTTGGATGAATTATCTTTATGGAGAAAGGTGTGATATTTATAATGATCATAAAAGTTTAAAGTATATTTTCACACAAAAGGAGATGAATATGCGCCAAAGAAGATGGTTGGATCTGATTAAGGATTACGATTTCTCAATTCATTACCACCCTAGTAAATCAAACAAGATGGCAGATGCATTAAGTTGACAAGACCATGCCAGTTTATCCATGATGAGGATCACAAAAGATCCAATATTGATGGATTTACAAAGGATGGATCTTGGAATTATAATGGAAAGGGAAAATTTGTGTCTTTCTCAAATGAATGTTCAACCATCTATACATGTGAAGATTAAAGAGGCACTGAATGAAGATGTAGAGTTACAAAAGAAGGTGAGAAATGTTCCTGAATTCAACCTTGATTGTGATGGGATAATAATGTTCAGGAATCGGGTTTGTGTTCCTCCCATCCCTAAATTAAAGAGGGAGCTGTTGAATGAGGCTCATAGTTATTATTCTCTATTCATATTGGAAGCATAAAGATGTATAGGGACCTGAAAGAGTACTTCTAGAGCGATGGCATGAAAAGAGATATTGTTGAATATGTCTCTCGATGCTTGGTTTGTCAGCAAGTTAAAGCTAAGATACAGAAGTCTAATGGAATGTTACAAACATTACCCATACCCGAATGGAAATTGGAAAACATCATTATGGACTTTGTCACTAGACTTCCTAAAACATCCAAATGCAATAATGCTATTTGTCTCATAGTTGTTCATCTTACAATGTCTGCACACTTCATTGCTATTAGAGAGGATTTCTCTCTAGATCAGTTTGTGAGGATATATGTAAAGGATATGGTAAGATTGCATGGAGTACCACTTTCTATTATATCTGATCGAGATCCAAGGTTTGCCTCAAAGTTCTGGCTAAGTCTTCATCATACTTTGGATACAGAGTTGAGTTTTAGCACTGCTTATCATCCACAGACAGACGGTCAGTCTGAGAGGACAATTCAAACTCTAGAAGATATGTTGAGAGCTTGCTCTATAGATTTCAAAGGTGGTTAGGATCAGCACCTACCTTTGGTGGAATTTTCTTATAATAATAGCTTTCACTCCAGTATTAAGATGGCTCCTTATAAAGCTCTCTATGGAAAGAAATGCGGGACTCCAACTTGCTGGGATGAAGTTGGGGAAAGAAAGCTATTAGGACCTGATCATGTCGATGAGAAGGAAGAAAAGGTCCGATCTATTCAAAAACACATAATAGCATCTCAGAGTCGAAAAAAAAGTTACGCCGACAATCGAAGAAAAGACTTAGAGTTGGAAGTGGGTGATAAAGTGTTCTTACGAATATCTCCTTGGAAGAGAGTAATGAGATTTGGAAATAAGGGAAAGTTGAGCCCTATGTATATCGGTCCTTTCGAAATACTGGATCGTGTTGGGAAGGTAGCTTACTGATTCGCACTTCCACCGAATCTCTCTCAAGTTCACAATGTGTTCCATGTATCTCTCCTAAGAAAGTACATACCTGATCCTTCACATGTACTCAGCTCAGAAGTTGTACCGCTAGAACAAGATCATTCTTATGAAGAACAGCCGATAGAGATTCTCGATCGTAGTGAAAAAGTCCAATGAAACAAGACAACTCACTTGGTGAATGATTTATGGAGGAACCACCAATTAGAATAAGCTACATGGGAGCTTGAGGATATTATGAGGGAGAGGTATCCTCGTCTTTTTGTTACAAAGTGAAGAATTTCGAGGGCGAAATTCATTTTAAGGGGGGTAGAATGTAACACCCGAGAATTTTATGAGAAATATTTTGTTTGTATGTTATATAAATCATCAAATTAGTCTTTCACTACACACAACACTAGCTTGGCTTTCATTACACGCAATTGCGACCTTCTTCAATAGTTTGCGTCGTACGCAATACCGAGTTTCACTAAACAATGATATGCTATTAAAATATTATTAAAACTAGCCGTTATGAATAGTAATACCCTTTTTTTGAAATTTTGTAAATTTTATTTTTCAAAATGGACTTCATTTTTGGATTCAGAATATCGAAATTAGCCTAGGGTGAAGTTTTGGTATTTTTCTGAAAACTTTCAATTTTTGATGAATAGTGAAAACACCGGGTTACTATTTAAAAACCGACTTTTTATTTAAATAATTATTTATTTTAATTAAATTTATTTAAGGTCAAAATTGATACATAATACCTATATATGTTCAATGAAATTTCATTGGAGTCATTTTATAATAATTTCAAAAATATAAAAATTTTATTAAACTTTTCACCGTCTTTTACCCACCTCCTAGGAGAATTTGAAAATTTACATAAAACTTAATTTAATCACTTCTTTGAGTGTAATTTCAAAAATCCGAGACACACGGTTGATTTCAGTAAGTAAAATGTGGTTCAATGAGATGAAAATAATTTTTGGTGAATAGTAAATTTTTACTTTTTTTTACCACGGTTAAAAGTAAATAGGGTAATTAAGGGTAAAAATGTTATTATTATTACCTTAACACATGTCATAATTATATTGGATAAGTTTAATTCGACCAAAAACAGTCATAGGAATAAAATATGACCATTTAGGCCCACTTGGATTAGATTAGGACATTTATTATTAATTTATTTAAAGAAGGGTTAAAATATGTAAAATCAAAGTTTAATAGGTAAATAAATTTTAATATAGTGTTATACATAAGATAAATTCGACTATAAATATTAATTTGGAAGATAAAACGATATCCTACATAATGGTATTTTATTTGTAATTTTTAGACATTAAATAATTTAAATTATTTATGACACAATGATGATGCAGTAATTATCTTATTAATGAACAATTGACATAATTGATGATATAAATACCCAAATAAAAGTAATTTGAGACTTTTTTTGAATTACAAGAATTTTCTAGGTTAACAGGACATGTTAGTATTGATTTAACTCCATTTTTTCAAACTAATATATCTGTTATGATTTTCAAAAAAATCAATTACTAAATATATTCAAAATTGACATAAAATAGTTTTTAAAACAAATATTATATTATTAATTGTTATTTTTTTTCTAGAAATCTAAGAATCGTCCAAATGACTTAGATAAGGTTATATATATTAGTAATAAACAACTTGGGGTTCTTTTGGCTTGTTATAGTAAGTTTATTAACCTTATAGTGTATGAACAAACAAATACATGGTAGAAGTAAAATTATCTAACTTAAAGTTAAATCTAAATGATAAGGTTAAAATAGTAAACTAAACTTGTCCACATTCTATTGGATGATAGGATTTCGACCCATAACCACCTTATCTTAGAAATAAATCAATTTGGAGCTATTTAAAACCGAATATGGCTTTATAATAAAATAATATTTTTTGGTTTTTCCAAAGGTGCCCCTCTCCTCCCTTATAAAGGGGCACCTCCTCCCTCTCTTCCTCACACCACATTGATCCTTCAAGCTCATCCAAACCCTGCCAATTTCTCCTCTCCACTTCCCTAGAAACATCCTAGAGGTCCTGGACTTCTTCAAATACCTCCTTTTAGTTCCCTAAAAGGAGGTCGCAAAGAGGCGCTTCAAAGAAGAGGTAATGTCTGTTACTGATTCCTTCAACTTTATTTCTTCTTCCACTTCTTCTTTTTTAGTTGTTTCACTATGAAGTAATAAAATAAGTATCACTAATATACTGATATGTTATTATAATTATGAAACAACCCAATTTCACCATCTATTCATCCTACGGAAAATGAAATCAATGCGCATCCGTACGTACGGAATACCGTCTCCACGCCGCGGTGTAATCTATTTTACACCACCACCTTACTTGGATGGGTATAATAGTGTAAATAATAACTATATATTATTATTGTAAAGTTATATTGATTCTTAAATAGTATAAATACACTCCATTATAATTTCACGATCATGGGAATGATATCATCGCTCGTGCTTACGTACGGAATACCGTCTCCACGATGTGATGTGACTCGTTCTACATGATCTTCATTGAATATTGATTATATAAATGAATTGAATGAATTAATATGATATATATTACACTAATAACATTATGGAAATGAGGTATCTATAACCCAGAAAGAAGAATAAGAATTTATTCGATAAAACACGCATAAAAACAAAAAGTAATAAACACCCGAATAACAAGTAGCAATGAAATATTACTAATAATAAGCTAAGAATATGACCATATATGATATCATAACAATGAGTATGATTCTGGAATAATTAAATGACATTATTTAAATCATTATACAGGAGGTTCGGACACTTACGAAGAAAATCGGACCTAAGGTAATGGAAATATCACAATCTCATTTTTATCCGAGATTGGTTATATTTGGAATTTACTGGGGTGCATTTTATCATACACATCCATGTTTCCTCAATATGTAATATTATTTCCATCCACCTACAATTTTTTAAATCCAATTTTACCCTTCGGTGAGTTTTTAGTAAAATATATGAAAGGAATCTTTTGTCGTTTTTCGTAAGAGGTACTTTTTGAATTTTCTGACAAAAGTACGAGAAGAATGTTTTTTTAACTTATACGGAATGAATGGATTTTTAAAACATTATTTCCAAGAAGATTCCTTTACATGTTTTCATGTTTATTATTAATCAACTTCTTTTAGTTTAGAATTGTATGACATGTTAAGAAAGGAAAAGTGTTTTTGAAGTAGAAAGGATATTTTCCTCAAGAATGGAGTTCAAGTGTTTTATCAAAATTATTTTCCATATAAGATAATAAAGGGGTATATTTCTATCCCTATTATTACATTGATTTGATTATGTTGTGATGTAATTATATTTATGAATTCCTTTATCTTATATGAATTGTTTTATGATGTCATGATGTTTAAGAATCCCATTTTTATTACATGGGTTATGCTATGATGTATGGTTTATGATTTTCTGGAAAACATAAGAATGACATCATTATGAGATGGGTAAGACCTATATCTCCCTACAATTCATTGGGAAAAGATTTTATATCTCATGAGATAGACATGGCTGGAACGGGAGGTTAAACCAGTTCAGTGAAACAAGACTGAAACGAGGAATGAAATCGGTTCAGAAATGGACTTTGTCCACTAAGATAGTCTTGGAAATGAGTCCTGACTAATAAGAAATGATTCTGTATGATTATGTGTGTATGCCACAATGATTAATGTTTTATGTTATTATTATTGTGATTACATTTCACTACCCTGATTAATCCCATGTTATTTAATTATGATCTCATTTGCAGGGTAAGATTTCTAAAATGTTATGTTCTTATGAATATGATGTGATTGATATTTCTTTTGTTTACCCTTACTGTGAATTTGAGCTCACCCTTTTGTATGTATTATTTCCCTAGGTCAGGATGAAGGTTATTAAGTTAGATATTCCAAAAGGGACTATAGATATGATGAAATAAATGGGAGACAGTGTAGACGCTTTATGAACCAGTTGTTTATGTTTCCCAGTTTCTAAAGACACTATACCTATACGGTCCTTTCATGGTTTTGTTATATGTTGTAATAAGTGTACATAAATTTTGAAGTACTAACAATGTATGTAAAGTATGTGTCGTTATAGAAAGTATCTGATTTTCCACATTATCCCCCCTTACCATTTAATTCATTAATACTAATCCATCGAACATAATACAACAAATTCGAACAAACAGATTTCAATGGTACATAATTTCATCTCACAATACATTTACTAGGTTAATTGAAGCACTAATCGAATCCTTTGCCCCATATTGGTCTGTTGATCTCCATTTATGTCTTAGATATCCCTCTCATTTAAATTCCAATTATTTCACACTATGGGTCAGATTTTTGGATGGTTAGATTTTTTGAATCATTGTTTTTTAATCATATTCCTTTTATATATTTTAATGAATTTAAGGATTTACATCGGTTCTTCAATCCTCAAGGAATGTCATTTAGGAATAAAGTTAGTAATAATTACCTTTCGTTTTCATCATTCAATAACAAATAAATAATGTTATTTTTGGTTGTGAATTATTAATCTAGTATCAATCATTGTTACCTAATACCCTCATCTAAAATGTTATCATTGTTTAACGATGGTTTTTGAGATTCCATGTATTTTAAGGTGGGTGGTTTTAATTATTGGGTTTATATTGGTAACATTTATTTAATTAACTATGATATTTATTTATATTTTTTAATGTATTGAATATATTTGATAATATAATGTGTTTTAGGTAATATTATTTAAAACTTATTTACACCTTTGATTTATTAATGGAAATTGTTTTAAATAATGTTTCTTGGTATTAAATAAGAAATTTTATTTTAATTTCATTAATATAGTAAACATGAATGATATCGATGATGAGACAAAGATCTATCTTGATATATGGACTCTATCCCACAAACTGGTTCTATTAAAGGGAATGTGTTCACCATGTTTCCAATGTAAGGAGAAACTCTCATTGGTGAAATCTTACCCACAATAATTTTACTTATTCGGTAATGCGAACCCTAGATGGCCTAATGATCATGAATATTTTATAAGGATCCTCATTAAAATCAATCTTTTGATACCCATGGGTCTGTTTTATCAATTTATTATCTTCTAAATGATTTGATTTCGTTATTTATAAGAAGTATTTATAGAACAATTTATTGTTATGATTTACTAAATTTTTAAAATTTTGATTTATCTATACTTTGTCTAAAACTGTGTATTGTACCATATATCAAATTACTTATTCTTAATTAGTCAATTTTATTGTCTCTTCTTATCCAACACTTGGTGGGATCTTACTGGGATCTTTTGACCAAACCCTTCATAAAAATTTTGGTGTACATAGATCTTTTTTTATGTGTTAGAACTAAGTGAAAGCAATGGAAGGATTACATATTCATGTTTGTTTGATAGAAGGGTGTGGGAGTCTAGAGGTTATGTCCAGTCACACTGAGTTAGGTTCTATTAATTCATATGTACAATGGGGGTCTTTATGGATCCTTAAGATCAATTTCAATTGTTATTATAAGTTTTTTTTGTTGTATTTTTTTGGATTACTCAACCATTTCATATATATATCTCCTTGTTTTATTTTATTTGTAGAGAAATAATTACCAAAGGTATTACATGATTCCTAAAAACTTATCACCAACCCATGGGGATCTGTAATGCCCTTTGGGCCTTATCAAGATTGAATAAATTTCTATTAAATTGGGTAATTCCATCTCGTTCATGAAAATTATGTCTATAAAATGGAAAATTATATATGGGATCCTATAAAATTCATGAAAATGGAAAAAATATAAAACATTTTTTACCATTAATGTTATAAAATATGGATTTGGTAACTGTTTGGGATAAATTGATATTTAAAATTTTTGTTGTGTAATGGAATAAAATGGAATTTTATTTGATCTAAAAACTTATTTTCTATGTACAATGTGTTATTGGACTAAGAGAGTTTCATGGAGATTGGATCAAGTATTTATTTTGAATCACCACTGGTTATTTAAAATTTCCATTATTTTTTTTAATATTTTGGATGTAATAAGTTTTCCACAGTTATTTTTATACATGATTTTTTTCTATATTTTATTTTATATTTTTCTATATTACATATGGTAATATTGAGTGGTTTTAAGAACCCAATAAGTTGATTATGATGAAAGAGAACATGACATATGTTTTACCCTATCGGTAAGACGAAGGGAAGCTATTACACTGACTTGAATCTGAGATATCAATTGAGTGGTACTTTTCCCTCTTGAGAATAACATGATTATAGGTTACCCTATCTATGAAATTGTTTATGAAATACGATTTATTTTCCCCTCATTAAATGTTCTTGGGAGGATGATACATTGACTATTAAATGTGGTATACCATATAAATTTTCTTACCATGCTATAATGGACATTGTAGAATATTACCATAATGTGATATGATAATTGAATTGAAAACCAAATTACCCAATTAATATGGATAATAAGATATAATATTAAATGAGAAATTTAGTATCTAGAAGTAATTAAGGCCATAAAAATTAATTTTTTGTGGTTGAAAAATAGGTCCATTTGAACCTTCTGATTTCAATTTGGTAGTAGTTTATTTTTTTTGTATTTAGATATAATTCATGGAATTATTATATAAATATAAATTATAATTGGATGAGGTTTAATTATTGTGATTATTTTTCATGGGGTTGATAGTTTTGGTGGAAAAGGGTTTAAATAACAACAGTTTAAGGACTAAACATGGTACCAGATACCTTGTTTCCAGGATGGAACCATGAGCATTATAGGGGTGCCAACAGGGAACCATGTGGCCCCAGTATGGGTGCTTGGTGGCTTGTATCAATTTTTAAAATTAATTAGTGGGCATTTATTATTTTTAACCCCATCATTTTAACCCTACATGTTACCATTGAAATAATTTCTCATCCCCACAAACACACACTTTTAGAGACCCATCAATACATTTTCTTCTCCCTCATTCATTAATATAATTCAAGGAACTTATAACAGAGTTATTAAGAAAATTAAATATGGGATATCTCTGATATATATCATCCTCTATATATTGTTATTAAAACCTGTTATATTCATCCTTAGTAAAGGTGTTTAGTTTGATTTTCCATAAAATCATCGTAGAATTGACTCAATATCATAGAGTTTTATTGCCTCTATATCCAATGGGTACTCTATATGATGATTTTATTCCATTAACAATCCTTATCAGGGAAATAGATTAAGGGTTTGGTTTAACTAAATTCATATTATTTCTTAGGTGAAATACTATGGACTCCCTTAGATATTGTTTACAGTACATGGATGTAATATTTTTTTGAGTAAATATGATTATTTATTTCACGCATTTAATTTGTATTTTTAGTATCATGTGGTTTTGGTAATTAATTAACAGGGTGTCTATGACGATAAAAATGTGATTTAATGGTTTTAATGGAATCTAATCATTTCCTAACATATATATAGATCGACATTAATATATATACATGTTCTCAATTCCATGAGTATCTATATGAAAATTCTTATACATGAATACCTGTAGTTTTCAATAAACTGATTAAGAATCCAATTTATAAATTTCATTCAAGACATATAATAATATTTTTAATCAATATTTTCCATATAATGGGTTAAATATTTTATCGGAGTTTTTTCCAATGAAATTATATTACTTTTCCTTTGATTATTTTATACCATTCCTTATATATTTTTATATTATTTGGACACTTTAAGAGTTTTAACCTGAATGGTTTAGGTTTTTTAATTGTTATATTAATTTGGAAACTCACACATAAACCATGAAACTCATACACCTTAAAAAATAATGGTACAATTTCCTTAATACTATTCATGGGTGAAAATGGTTATCCATGAATGCTCACTACACACCATCAATTCCTGTACATATTATAATCTCATAATTTAAACATAAAATAAACTCTATTGGGTTGTTAATATTAATGGTTATATTACACTTCCATGAGACTAACAAAATTCTAGAGTTTATTTAATATGTTTTAACTATATAATAATATAATATAAGTTAATAACCCCACATAACTTATAATATAGACAGTACTTTTGTAGTGATGTAGTGGTTTGGGATTGGGGTGTACATATGTGTCTTTATATGAATGAAATATTGTTTTTATAATGATCTAAAAATAATAATATAAAACTACCATGACTTTATAGAATGGATATTCTTTGTGAAATTAATTTTAAAACAATATCTTAAGATTGGATCCCTTTTAAAAAAATATTTTATAATTAAAATTTTTATTTTCTTTTACCATTTAACCATTTACCAATTATCTTGGAATACTCAACAACCATATTCTTTTTATACATTATCCTTATAATGGGTTTCTCATGAATATCTATTTTAAGAACCATAATGTTATGTTGATATAGGAATTGGAGCTTAATCTCCCGTTTAGATTTTTTCATGGGATTTAAAATGTTATGAAATGATTTAAATTTATGCTGGAAACATTGTGGGTCAAGTTTCCTTATTTTCAAAACAAGTGATAATGTTGATTCTTGTGTTAATTTTAAATCTATATGTAATGATCGTTATTAAAATTTATCTTAAACCAACCAAATTTAATTAGATTGGATTTTTGGATCATTTTACCTCTAGTTGTTGTATATCTATCTTATAAATTATTCCATCTAATATCTTAGTTTGGCGTCTAGGTAGTAATAATTTTGGATAGTATATTCTATTCAATAGTATTACTTTGGGGATGATACTATAATTTTATACCTATTACAAGTGTTATTGAAATGATACGATACTTATCCTTTTTCAGTCAACCCAACAATCCGTTTTGGTTTTTCTCATTCTTACGTGATCTGAATTTTGTTCATTGATCATAGATAATGTTTTACATTATTTATAATGTTATTACATATTTTTTCTCATATATTATATGATGTGATGTATGATATGGATTAAGAAACACCTATTTTTTGTTGTATATATCACAAAATTTCATGAGAGTGACTATGTACATTGTACGGATATAACATTTTTTTGGTATTTAATTATTGAATAGATGCCCTTTATCGAGTATAGGTTAGTCAAATGAGATGGGTATATGCCAGACTTATTATACATGAGATGAGATATTTATTATTCTATAGGTTATACTCATTCAATTATTTCTTGAATTAGGTTATAAGATTACTTCAACATGTATGACCTCAATTATATACATGGGATAGTCCCTAGAATTTTTATTTCATTATATAAATTTACCCATATATTTGGGTGCTTATGAGTATATATGTAATCCAGTATAGGTACTTGAATTTCCTACTTGGATCTTTCAGATGGTCTTTATGGTTTCCAGATTGTTACATATCAAATTCAAGTTTCATGGAACAGTGTATGAAGTATTACAATGGATAATATCTATAGATAGAGGTATCAATCATAGAAATAACTTATCATTGTATTTACTTGATATTTATTTGTTGTTATTATCAATTTATTAATTTCTAAATTTGTTTGTTAAAATATTTTTAAAATCAAATACATTTTCATCCATAAAAATGTCATGTCACAACTAAATTTAGACACATCTGGTAGTTCCTTACATTATATTAAAATATCATACCTTTCAAGGAAATCTCAAAGGACATATAGACCATTTATTTAGATTATTTTGGGATACTATTAAGAATTCAAATGATATTAGGTATTTGGGACTAGTTTCAAAAGTTTTCACTAGAGAGGGTTTAGTTCCCAATTCAATATCATCATATGTGGAAGAAATCAATGTTCTTTAACTCGACTCATGTTAAATTATTTGGATCTCATGTATCCATTCCTATTTTTCCTAAAAAAGTTCTTAGATCTTCCGATATGTTTATATTCTTAATTATAATTTCTGGGATACATTTTTCTAATTTTAATGTAGTATGTTTACAATTGTTTTATTGCTATTCTTTTTTGGTTCCATAAATACATCAAAATCATATTTTGGGATGTCCAATATATGAATTGTTATTCTAGATTATAGGTAAAAACCATGAATTATGTTCATATAATTTAAAACAATATAAATAATTCCAAAATGTGTACTATAGACCCATGACCCTAGTCTCCACCCCATGGGAATCAAGGGAACTCCTACTGTATTGACCTTTGTGGTTTGAGTTTTTTACATGTATTCAGGTCATAAACATCAGAAAGTGGTATATGAGTTTGTTATTAAGGTTATTTTATATTTATAATTTCTAGGTTTATATATGTGTTAAAATGATTGAGACATTATATTTAATCTAAAAAAGGTTTTAGTGAAACTCTTTACATTTGAGGTTCATATTCTCATGGGATGTCCCAATATTTAGTGTGTTACACATTTTGAATGAGGCCTCCATTTTTTATTACTTATCATTGTAATGATGATGTATAAGAGAATATGTGAACTTATAAATTTATCAAAAGTAAACATTTTTCTTGACTCATTCCTCATGATATGAATCAATATGCGGTACATGATAGATATCATGTTTCCCATATATATGTGTTTGACTGTTAAAAATGTCAATGGAATCAACATGGTGTTTTCATAAATTTATAAATCTTTAAATAATATATATATATATATATATATGTATATATACCTATAGATATATATTAAGGGTGAACAACTTAACGTGGATAAATAATTGGTTATTTGTTTTCTATAGATCGCTTATTATATCTAATTTATAGATTTTCTAAATTAATATTTCATAGTTAAAGAATTATTATTTATTTTAGCAATATTTAATTGTGTATAATTTCATTTAAATATTATTTACATCTTTTTATCGTGATATTTATTATACCCAACATATACTTGAAAACCATTTTATCTTCTATTAAATGTTATCTTTTAATAATGCCTATGATTGTTATTCATAAATATCAATTCAATCATGAAAAAAATTTATTTGGATCTATATTCTATTTTAATGAATTCTATTTGGGTTTAGAAAATGTTATATTTACAATATTTTACTATTTTTTAACACTGATCATGTATGTTGTTAATTTGATAATACACCTTCCTGGTAGAATGTTTCTTATTTTATCTATATTGATGTACATCATTAGATGTTCAATTGAAATAATTTGGCAGAACATTATTTTACATATTTTTTGTTTATTTACAGGAATTCTTCTTGCAAATTATTTGTAGCAATGAGGATTCTAAAAGGTTCAACAGGTATGAAAATTCCATTATCATATAATTTTTTTAAATTTAAGAAATTGATTTAATAATAATGTATTTTAAATGGTGATATAATTTTTAAAGGTGATTATATATTCATTGAAATGTGTTTCCCAAAGGATTAGTATTTGTTAACTTCATGATGTAATCTAAAACTCATCATTATATTTAGGTTTTTAACTAAATTTATGTTTTGGAGAAAACTATTACACAATTATTTATTTTTAATATTATTGAAGTATTAAATTGAAACAATAATTGAGAATGTGATTCCCCAATGTAACAATGATTTGGTATTAAAATAAAATGGAATTTTATAGTTGCATATTTTAAAATCTACCCCTTTTCAAGGCCCTGAATTTTCATTTTAAGATAACAGTGGGGTTGTATGTTTACTTAAACAGTGGTTTTATAATTGTTTTCTTATATGGTATGTTTTTTATTCAAAAAAATATTATCTAGTGGATTTTAATATGAGAATGGGGGTTCATAAATAATTTGATAAATAGGATTATATTATAAAATGCTATACAATTATACATCAAAATTCTATTACCCTAGAAGAATCCTACGGTGGAGAGTATCCTTGATTTTTTCTTTGAATAATTAAATGTATTTGGAATCATGAGAATGATTGTATACCCATTATAGATTACAACTTGGGGTATTTTCTATCTTATTTAGGGTTTTTAAATATGACCATCATAAGTGTGATGTAAAATTGGGTTGGTATTAGTCTTATTACTCTAGATGATGGAACTTTTTTAGTTATTTGAGTTAGATTTGAGTGTATGTTAAAGTATCATATATTTTGTTTTTAGCAATAGAATTTGTTGATATTGATGGTAATTTATATAAAATTTTGTGTTCCTTGATAATTTTTAATTTTATTAGCATTTATTTATTAAATTTTTTGAATGATTTGATATGTGATTTTCAGAAATATCTGCATCATATATCCATGGTATAATCAATGATTTTTAATTTAAGGATAAAATTGGACCATTTGGGTACTATTAATGGATGGTAACATAGTGAATTTCAAAACTTAAGGATACTTTTATATATTATTTACTGATTTAATAGTAATTGGTCCTTTTATAAACATTTCTAGTGAGTAACCCTAGACCTAAATTATTGAGTTTGATGCTTAAAACACATACTTTCAAAAATTTACTACGAAGCAATAAAATATTATCCATGTTAAAATTTCACAATTTTACATTAGTACTACATCATAAAATAACATCCCATATCATAGAGAACATGTTTTTATTTTCGTAAAAGGGAGCTATAGATGGAACATATCTTATATAACATTTAAATTTTAATCCATAATCAAACCATATTATACTTCCTTCTAGAATTTTCATAGGCCACACACATCTTCAAAACTTATAGAATATAATTTGTAGATAGTTTCGATATCAAAAAAATAGTATGGGAAAAAATATCAACAATAGATTTAGGATTATGTCATAAGAATATGAGAATACATGATCAAATGAGATATTTAATTCTAAAATATCACATGAATAATAAGAGTTCTCCCTAAATTCTATTATAAGTAGATATGAACTCATATGGGAAAAATTATACAATGTAAAATGAGTTTAGAATCATGAGTTAATAAACATGATCCAGTAAGTATTGTAAAATTTATATGACATAGAAGTAAATGAAGACCTTTAAATATAGAATAAAAATAACATTTGAATAAGGATTAACTAATGGAAATTAAAACGATATTTTTTTTCAAAGAATCATGTTGTTGTCAAAAAACTATACATGCCTCTTATTTTGAACAAAAAAAATATCACATACCACAATCAAAGTGTATAATATTACCACATTATTTGAAATATGTTCAAGATGAATAGTCATAACTCATTGAATGAAAATTGTGTTACCAAAATTATTTAATGTAATATTTATGTTGAAATACGAGTGTTACAATGACATGGAAAATAAAATATCATGAATGTAATTAAATATATTATATATAATGGTAATATAGTAATGATATAATCTATATTGAAACATTAAATAAAAGGAAAAATCAAAGGATCGTAATAATAAAATTAAATGGGATGTATATATACAATAAAATTAGAGTATTGTATATAATAAAAATTTCTATCAAGATGTTATATTTGATACTAGAAATAGTTATATTAACACCTTGACTCCACTAATGCACTTCAATAGGCTATATAAAAAAATACTATCTTATTAAGCTATTTTAAAACAATACTAATATTTATAACTATGTATAAAAAATATTAATATTTTTTATATTCATTTTTTGTAATTTATGATTTATTTTAAATATCGGGTGTTAGTAATATTGATAATTTTGAGAAAAATTAATAGTATAAGTGTTATTAATAATTATTCAACAAATATCAAAATTACAAAATCATTTATGGAAATTAAATATATAAATTATATTGATAAATAAATCAATTATATCACTCCATTACTCTTTTATTTATGTTTCATGACAATAGAATTAGTGTTGTCTTCATCCTGTAATTTTATCGATCGATGATAAAATTTTATAAATAAGTTAAGTGTGTAATAATAAAATCCCAAATCCGCAAAAAATAATTATTTATAACAGTCTATAATTATAAAACTATTTATACCCCCACATTCATCCATTATTGGGTTATTTCATTATTCATGTAGGTGGTTAGTATCATCCAAACATGGACATACAATAATTTTATTAGTGAGTATGAAAATTAAATTGATCAGTTTTACATTATAAGATTATAAAAGAAGAATAAGTATATTATCTGGATTTTTTGCAATTTTCTGAAATATATTTCAACTTGACTTGATAAATAATTATTTTCAGGATGAAAAACAAAAAAAATGTTACTTCGGGGAGGTTTTAAGGTCAATTATTTTTTATTCCAAACGAATGAGAGGTAATGAAGGGGGATTATAAGTTTACCATTATAAACAAATATATTAAATATTTAAAATTTATTCTTCACTTCCACCCCTATAACTATTAAAGTGTAGTCATGGTGAATAAAATAAGGTCTCACTCCATAGAGGGGTTATCTTCACAAAAGCACTACCTGCATTAATATTTTTTATCAGTGGGTTGAATGGAATAAAAAATAAGTTTCTAATTATTATATTAAAATTTATGTACAATAATTATGATTAGGTCAATATATTATTATGCATTTGGTAGTTTTGGATGATAATATTTAGTAAGAAAATGTTAAATATTAGGTAATACTCACATTAGGACTATGATCTTTATCTTGAATGTCTCCTTTGAGATGAATAGATTATGATAACTAATTGATACCATTGGATTATTAAATTTAGATAGGTTTATAGGAGGTTATAATTTTGTGTTTTTGGAATAAATTTGAAATATTTTTTACGGCATAATTTTAAAAAAAAAATCATTTAAAAGTGATTAAAAAAGCTTTTTCAATCACCCATTATAATTTAATAAAGGAGTGGCACAATTCAGGGTAAATGGGTTAATAAGTGATAAATAATTATTTTTTGTTATCATAAAATATTCCAAGACTCTAACTTTCATCTCAATAGATATTTTTGACATGTTTCATGTCATTTAGAAATTTATTTTTTACATTTTACCATACTCATTTTTACCTGGGTATTTATTTTATAATGAAGTAATATATGTTATAAAAAATATATTAAATAGCCCTTTCACTAAAATTTGTGTGTGATAATCCTAATTTTTTCCTATAGTTAACTGATTTAAATTTTAAATTAAGATAAACTTATGATTAAAACACAAAAAATTAAAGTATAAAAAAAGTGTTTTTTTATAGAAAATGATATTTTTACATGCGATGGTCTTTAATCATGTTTGAATGAAACATATTTTTAAGAATCATAATATTTTTTTATATTTTGAAATAAAAATAATATTAATGTTACTTTTTAAGATATTAATGTATTTCATTGAATAAAAAATTCGAAATATTAATTAAATAGTACTTTGAAAACAACAATTTTACCCATTATCTCAACCCCTAACATAAATATTCATAAAAATAATTTTATTCCAAAAAATTACATTTTCATTAATAAATAATATGGTAATTTTGATAAAAAATATTAAATCAAATTTGAAATATTTAATTTCAATAATTTATGAGAAATAAATTTTAATACATAGGAACCTGATCAATTTTTAGGGTAAAATATTAATTATGTTTTCAAAATGTTATAGACGACTTTGATACATTCCACATATAATTTTTACTTGAATATTTCTTATATATATATATATATATTGCTCTAAAACATTTTATTATTTCTTATATTTTGATTACTTCATAAAAGTGATAGTATTTTCAAAATCATCATTTCTTACAAACCACAAAAAATAAAAAAATTTAAAAATATCTCAGAAACTAACACTATGCTAAATATAATGTGTATATTTAAAAAGTAAATGTTATATTTTTTTAGTAAAATTATAAAATTTATAAGTTTGATATTTATATAAAAATTAAATATATTAATATGTATAACGAAAATCAATTTTTATATAAAATTTTATTTGAAAGCATATATTGTTTTTAATCACCTTTTTTATGAATTTACTAATTTATTACAATATTATTTTTATTTACATGATGATTTATTTGTCATATATTTTCAAAATAATAAATTTGTCTCTTTTCAATTTCGTTTGGTATTGTCTGTGGATCATTCTATTTAAGATACTATTAATTTAAAGGATCCATAATCTCTAGTCATTTCATTCTATTCCTATAAATAAGTTATTTCTTAACAATTTTATTTACTACTCAGTAATGGTGGAAGTCAGGGGTATTCTTATCATATTCCTTATTCGAGATATAATCTAAAATATAGCTTCTACCTTACTATCTTAGGGAATAATATAATTTATAGTTCCTTAACAATATTTAATCATTAATAACATCATGTACCATAATATGTATACATTCTAATTATATATTTTCCATTACGCAACTTCCCAAAAATAATTTGAATCTCATAGAAATTAAACAATAATGAAATAATTTATTACCAAAGAATAAACTCCATAATTATCCCTTAGATGTAAATCTTGTTCATAAACTCAATAAATAGCCAATATATAAACTAATCTCTAAAAAACGTAATGTCACAAAAAATATATTGGATCACATATTCATTAAAAAAATGATAATATACAAGGCCATTACTACTATCTAACTCACTTTTCTAAAAATAAATCAATACTTTATGATCTCAACATTAGGAATATTTTCATCATAAGAGTATTCCAATAATCAACCATGTCTTCCGCAAAAGTTATCCAACAAAAAATATGTCCTTTTTATAAAATAACTTTTTATGGTTATTAATACAATTTAATATATGTTTCTAATTATATTATGAAAGAATACTGAAGAATTTTTTTTATATGTTTCACATAATCCTAAATTTATTTTGAGTACACCATAATATCAGTAATAAATTTCACTAATTAATGAAAATAAATAATAGTTTCATGATTTATGAATTTTCTATATCATCCTCAATTCCCTATTTACAACTTGGAAACTCAAATTCTCCATCATAACATGAATATATACAAATTATCAATAATTTATATATTTTAACTATTTTTTCATAATAAATTGTAGTTTCTAGATACATACATTTATCACCTTTGTATTCATGCTCTGTTTTTATCCAAATACTAAAACAAAAATAGATAAAATATTAAATAAAAAATAACAGTATGAAAACATCAATCTATAGATGTATTCCCATATGAAACAATAGTTTAAATCATATGGTACTTTATTTTAACTTATGAATCTATTTATTAAATCAATGGTTATTCATGACCATTTTTATTTAATGTTTTATAACATAATTAATAAATATAAAACTCAAAATCCTACCTAATGGTTCATTATAAATAATATTAGTTAACCAAAACACATCCCTAAGGATTTTCTATCATGATATTATGTTATCCCCCTTTATCATAAACCAATTGATGATTGATTTAACACCCAATACACCAATTTTCTAGATTATTACCCTATACTACATTATTTATAGATCATTCATTCACTTGGGGTATCCAAAGGGGGCTTAATTTCTAGTAGATCCAAATAATCAATGCATCACTAAAACAATAGGTTATTATTTTATATATAGAATCATAAATTAGTATTATCTTTCCTTTTCACTGAATATTTCTTATAGTAATAAAAATTAACTACTATAATCCACAATATGGTTTAATTATCCTTTGATACCAACTGATGAGCCTTATACCATAATTACTGGGTTTGGTTCTAAAGACACATACACATACGAATTAATTTTGACACCAAGTGATATTATCTATGAAAAAATTCAAAAATTTCACATTATTATTATATCTCACAATAATATGAAACTATGCAGAGAATAATTTTATTTAGTGTCTATGAAGAATAATTATATAGTCACCTTATTTTATAAAACATATCAACACACTACTCTATGATGGATCTATACTAGACTCTCTTTTAGACTTCTAAGGGCTTACACTCATCTTTATAACCTAGGTAATTGAAACAAAGGATAGGGGTGAGCGTAAAATCTTTGAAAATATTAAATATTAAAATATTCCAGAAGGATTATATGATAATATAATGAGAAAACAATGGAAGTGTAGAAATATATTTTTAAAAATAACAATGAGTAATAATCATTTTCTTTATATCCTGACAGATGAACTTGAAATCTCAAATGAAAAATTATATACAGTGGGTAAATTGGTGGAATGAAATGTTGATAAACATGATACATGGATTTGAATCATAGTCATATGACATGTAAATACATAAAGTCCTTGAAACATTTCCTGAAATATAAAAATATAACAAAAATTATAATATATATATCACAAAATTATGAACAAATAAAATTTATTTGGTTTCTGTTCTGATCCAAAACATTTCCACATATCTACTTAAAAATAAAAAACATTCTATTGATTGAAATCCTATAGTAATGATATATAAAATTAATCTATTATATTATAGCAATTTATTGTGACCGAAACCATATTAGAGATTTATTTAATCCTAACATTACTTATAAAGACCTATAATTTTCATATATATATATATAAACATATATATTATATTATAGGATTAATATTCATTACACAACATAACAATCAACGATAGATTAATATTGGTATACTATCTTTGAAAACATGGATAAATAAACAAATGTCTCATAATTGAAAAATATTACCACTCATTATATTAATGATGAACAAAACCCTTTTGAGAAAAATTATACATAATACCATTCTTCATACCTGGGAAAGAAAGAAGAAAAAATGGAAATCTAAAATGGTCAATAAGGTTATATAATATATGTATGATTACACGATAATAACATTTTAAAGTCAAAGAATGCATATAATATATCATAATCTTGAGTAATGTAAAAAATATTGTATTTTCATATGATGTGAATCATAAAGGGGTCAAGAAATATGTTCCATGAGGGAATTGAAGATATAAAAAAATATGGTATGTATATACACCTCATAAATGAATATTGGTTCATAATATAAAATATGTCTCATATAGTAGAATTTTTAGACTATAAACCTTTACATCATGTCTGGAATTCTTTGACATGTTTTAACCTCATGTATAACAATTATAATTTTATTATAAATATTTTAAAAAACCATAATCATATATATCTTACCATATATTGTTTATACATGAAATTTTATCACATTTTTACCAACAATTCTTTATAAAAATCATTGTTCTTTGGGATAACTATTTTTTCATGTATATTTTGGTACAGTAGTGTTGGTATGTTTACATTGATTTGGGTTCTATATCCTCAAGAATATTAATCATGATATCAATGTAATAAATATTAATTATATAAATATTTTTATTCATCTATAAATATCATAAATAGGAAATTTAATTTCACCATTAATGGTGACTATTGGTCATACATACACGTGATCATTGTTTTTATTTTTTGTATGATAGAAAAAAGAAATTAAAATATTAAATAACCATTCAGGAATGATTATTATATCATGTATATAATTTATATCATTAAATATATCATTATTATATTTTATTTCAAAATTATGTGAAACAAATCAATGTTATTTGTGGAGGTGGTTGTCCACATGTACAGACAAGTGATGTTATCATTCTCCAACATAAAGAAGGTAAAAATGTATATTGAATATTATATATCTAAAAGTATAATTATTTCATAAATTAAATATATTTTTATTCTTATACGTGATATACTATGATGGAATGAAAATTAAATCAGAACGTAAGGTTGAAGTCTAGCATACACTCCACGAATAGTTTTGTTTCCCATTTGATGGAAGTGGTGATGGATAATAGTTTATTCTATTAACATAAACACATATAATCATATGGGAGATACTAGTTTTATTATTTCATAGTATTTTCATAATATTTTATGGAGTTAGGATAATAACTAAAATGAGAACCCATGGTTATGGTCTATACCTCTTCCTTTGACAACCTCTTCAGTTTATACCCAAAACCTTCCTTTTTTGGATTTATGAATCAAAACAGGGGCCCTAAGAAATAAAGAGGGATTAAGGGATTTAATGTTTCTAGCACTTGGATGAAACAAAAGGATCATCAAGTGTGAATAAAATAGGATAGGAGGTTCCCATTTATAAATAAGGGAGGTTCATTCTTGTAATTTCATAAATTTCCAAATTCATCTATATTTATTTTCATCTTGAAATGATCAAAAATTAGTTAATTAATATAATTTATGATTTTGGGATAGTACAATATCACATAAAAATTATGGGGATGTATAATTTTGTTTTTTCTCCCCTATATTTTAATTAACAATTTTTACAGTAACCATGAAAAGAATATTGTTACTCTTTATGGGCCAGGATAGTTACAACTAAAGGCTATTAGCCTATAAATGGACCAAATTTGATATTTTAATACATTTCCCAATAAAACTTGTATTTATAATGGTTTTTATTAATTTTAAATCATTTAATAATATATTATTTATTATAAAATATCATTAATGTCATTTTCGGAACTATTTAATTTATATGAATTTGAACACATCATGAAAAGAATTTAATTCAATTATAATACATTCACACAGAAATATCATGATATACATATATATATATATATCAATAAAAATCATTTGAAAGAAATAATTACCCAAAAATAAATTAATTTTAAAAAATTTAACGTCATTTATTTTATTTTTCTCTAACTTATACATATTTTGAGTCAGTATAGCACTGGAATTTGTGTCAGTTATTTCATCACTAAAATGTAGAAATAAACATTCCTGATAAACAATTAATTATCATAAACAATACATTTTTGAACCAAAGATGAGTCTATCTAACCATGTCATTTAATATTATATTCCTTAAAAGAAATAAAGTTGCACTATTTTCTTAATCATTTACTTAATTCATATAATGGAAATAATAAACAAAAAATGAAAAAAGTGGCCATATATTAGTTTAATGGATGGAAATTCATAAAATCCACTCATATAATATGATAAAGGCACGTGTTATTTTGAAGTTTAAATGATTTTCATATTATTTTTATCCTTAATTACACAATTTACCATTATTTTTATGATAATTATTTACTATAGTTACTATACATAATGACTGAAAACAAAAGGGATTATTTTCAAAATTTGGAACTAAAAATTCCATTATTTTAGTTCATTTTTCAAGATTCAATTCATATAACTAGAATATATCAATTTTCATTTAATCCCAAAATATTTGATGCAAAATGTTTTTTCTTAAAAATGTCATATTTAGTAAAAAAACTTTTTTCAATAAATTTATCATTTATTTTTCATTAAAAGGACTATAAATGGATTATAACTAATAGAAAGGAAATACATAAAATATAAAATATCCCAAAATATAGTATCACTTTGTAAAATCTTTTTAATATGATATAGTAGTGAAAAAAATTATAATTTTTTTCTATTCATTGAAAAATATTACTTTTTAGAAAAATATCAAAATCTCACCATAACCTAATTTCAACATTTTTATATTAAAAATTAAATCAATTTATCAAAACATTTTCTCAATGATCATGAAATAAATTGTAGTATTTTCTTATAAAAAAAATAAAACCCATTTTTAAAGAATACATATTTTTGAATAATAAAAATTATTTACTAAAAATTATGTACTTATTCAATATTAATTAATAAAAACAATTATATATATATATTATAGTTGTTTTATAAATATTCATAACTCCTAATTTAATATTCACGCTATAATGTTCATTTTAACTTATAATATTTTAAAATTAGCTTATGGTTCGTTAATGTTTAGTGTTCTATGAAATGGAATCTATCAATGAAATCAAATTTATTTAAGGAGAATTATATTCTAAAATAATGGTGTATTATAGTAATATAGATTTATCATATTAAAAATAACTCTAGTATTTTTTGGGCCTAAACCATTTTATGGGTTGTTGAACTAAAAACATCTCAGGGAATATTTGAATGTAAACTGGCTTAGGGTTGTTTCACAAACAAACCATCCCATAGATTTATTATAAAAAAATTTCCCTAAGGATTTAATCATACCAAAAACATAAATCATCCATAAATATGTTTTCCACTTGAATAAAATCATTAATTAAATCTTTAAAACCCTATAGACAAAATGGGATTCACAATATATTTAGATTGTATTAGAATAATTGACCTTGATAATGTCAAAAAATGATACTGAAAATTTAGTCACACTAAAGGGTTATTTCAAAAAAATATTTATAAGCTGGTTTATGAAAAAAATTCCAATTAAATAAAAACATTTGATAAAATTAGTAAAATTTTAGTTAAATTGTAAAATAGTTTTGGTAAAAGGATTTTTTTGTGGACGGAGTAGTTATTGTCAATTTGAAAATTAATTTTCGATAAGTTGATATGTAAAATTTTAAAAAATATTAATTACAAAAACATAAATATTGGATCCTTGAAAAAGATACGGATGTTTTAAAAACATTGATTTAAAATCACATTGAAAAATTAACATTTAAGAATAATCATAAATAATGGATCATTAAAAAGACATAATGGTTATCAAAAGTTAATTTGGAGTCGAAGATAAAGAATTTTATTTTGAATGCATATGAAACCTATTGAATATGTTGAAATAAATTTTTCAAAAACCCACATCAATAAAAGAGGTAGTAAAAAATTCATTTTAATAGAGGATATGGGAAATACTAAATTAAATTGAGTAAACACATATTTGGTAATCAAAATTACAAATCAATTTTTTTTCGGAATAATGAACATGAACATGGAGGAAAAATAATCATTATCATGGATGTTATTTTTTTCATAAAAAGGTTGTACTTTTATAAGATATAAATTCATAATGAAATAATCATTGAGTTGGAGATATAAATTCCTATATATTAAAAATAATAAATCATTATTAATTTTGAAACCCAAATATTTACCAAAAATTTAAAAATGAATCTAAATGAAAAACATTTTAAGTAAAACAATGGTATTTCATGACCCATTCAAATGGGGCCCTTTCCGTGACATCCCACACCTTCCTCGAATAGGTTAGGGGATGGCCAATAGTGATGAGTATTATTATAATTAACATGGGAGTTCTTAACCTTAGTACTTGTACACACAGACATCACTATTACCATTAAATTTTAAAATTTTAAAAAATAAACCATGCATGTATAAATCAAAATCCCACAACCGGTGTTTGAAAAAAAGAATAAGAATATAAATAGGGACAAAAACAAGACCACTGTAAAGAGTCTGAAAAAATTCTAAACTGATAGTATATATGGGTAACACTACCAAGATAAATTCAAGGAACACACATTGGTCTTATCAAATAACTAAAAACCATATAGTCCTAGTCCCTCTAGGACACATTGAAAAGGTGACCATATTTATAATACATGAAACATGTGGTAAAATCTCATGAAAGTGTTAGTATAAAAATACCATGTAGAACACCCAAAAATAAGTAATCATATTACCAGAAAAATAGTCAATTATTCAAAGGTATAAACATACAACACATATAACAGTAATGTATTGATATAATCAACAAGGAGACTGGTTTCAAAGTCACTATCGCAATTCCAATATAGATATTAACACATGAAGATTCCACATATCACCCATCTAGGAGAACATACTCCAAAACTCAGATTGTATAAATAATGTATGTTTGAGAGTTCGGGTTGTTCGGGTGTGATCATAAGAATCACACACCAGATGTCTAAAGAGAAATGGCACACATATGAGGATATCACCCAATGACATGGGGTATATGAAAAACACAATTTAAAATAAAATTTTATGTATAGTATCATATCCTATCTGTGTTGGTCAAGATGATACAATGAAATCCACTAAGGAAAAGATAATGATAAAGTATCTTACTTTGAGCCTCACTAAAGTATTCCAAAAACTCCATCCATGAAGTCCTTCTCAAGTTATCACTATCCTATGATTTGGACAATATTCCATACCAAATAATATAGAATGGTTATAGGGAACAAACCTTAATGATAATTTTCCACGTTTATGGGAACATGGGATCTAGGGATTCTATGTAATAGTACACAATGTGTACATGTAGTGTATATAATGTCCCAATGTCACTAAGTCCTTCTGATGTATCATGGTTCATGCTCATGTCCAAGTAATAGTATATAGAGTGTATGAGGTTGTGAACATATGACTATGTTGATGTACATGGATCTACTAATAAAAAACTTGGTTAGTCATTTCAGTGTCAGAGTACATGGTGTGTCCATAAACAAGTATTCATGGCCGTTTACAGAGACTCTCTAAGGTACAATCGAAGATTCCATGTTGAGTCACACACGTTATGATGGGGTCCTAGGTCGTGTCATATTTAACTTCAGAAAGAAAACCCTAGCATTGCACCATTGGTACCACATGTCGTGTAATCTGAAATTACATGTTGTATTATTGAAATTCCCACAAACTCATATCTAGGTTATGCATCATCAGAAACTCCTCCTATCATCAATCTGGACAAACCCCATGTCAAAAGAAAAGAACCACTCTTGAATAATCCTTTCTATCATGTAACACTATGATCCATCCATTGAATTCTTTCAAAAAATGGAATCATGATTCATACATCAACATGTGAGAATGAATATGAAATAAGGTACCCCAAATCCATATGGTCAACTATTGATTCCATAATCACACAATCCCCAGGTTGTACCTAGCTTAGATCATTGATATCAAATCATTTCACCAAGAAAGGGGTGCACAATTCACTATTTCATTGTATTTGGGTTGAAAAATTAGTTAAACAAATCACTAATAATGAAATTTAAAGAACCGAGTGAGAAATATAAATAAAATATGCAAGTAGGAATGATCCTTGATGGTGTTTGTATTTCATTGATTCATTTTCATTATAAAAGAAAACTATTAACCAATAATAAAAAATAAAAATCCTAATAAATTCATATAGATAAACCTATCCCATAATAACACCAATATAGAAATCGGTACGTTTTTAATTGATGCACATTCGTCATAATACTTAATAACGAGGAAGAAATTCAAATAAATGAACATCATACACAGATTTTGATCAATCACTAAAAAATAATGAATTTCCATCATTTTCATTTGCATGATCCATGAATTACATAACACAACAGTTGTCGATCTTTAATCCGGCTATCATTCTCCCATGGAAACACCTCCATTGGATCTCAAAAACCACCCAACATCTTCAAGGCCATGTGGATAACCCTAAAACTTTTCCATAATAGAAAATTTAAAGGATTATATTTGTCTCTACCTCAACGAATCAAAATAAATAAATAAATAAATAAATTTTATTATTATTCATATTTCACCCATGATTATTTTTTCACAAATTCATAGAGCAGGGAATAGTTGTGTGGCCCATACGAAAAACCCAGTGTTTTGGTCTAAGTTATTCCCTACTATATTTTATTTAGGACTCTATTTTTATGTTAATACCATTTTTTAGGGAAATTGTTTGTGCATGAATTTAATATATTTATTATCTTTAAATTGTTTATTCCATTCACACCAGGCCTTTATATCACACGTCTTCTTAATGCCCAATCTCAAAAAAATCTATATTATATCCAAAATTAATACATCAATGAATCTATGTCATTACATTCTACTTACCTAGAAAATTTATGTCCCAAAAATCCGAAACAAGTGGATATTAAAAATTATGTTGTTAGTGGTCATGCATATTGGTCTCCTTCTCCCTGGTGCTCTCTAAAATATACATGTTCTTCCACTGGAAATTCACTAAAGGAATCAATCACACATGACACATTCTCTTCTTTCAATCCCTCATCGCTATCTACTACTCATCAAAGGTATCTCTTTCCCCAATGTCTAGCTCACCCTATTTGATAATGTGTGATGGATCTTCCTCACATATCCTTATATATGATATGTGGAAGACACATTATACACTGTCTAACTATAGTGGTAGATCTATGTGGTATTCCACCTTTCCAACTATACACAATATCTACAAATGGGAAATGATTCTCAAAGATAGATTTTCTGACCTATCCAAATATATGTAATACACATTGAGGTGAGACCATTATGAAGACATGATCATCCTATTTGAACTCCAAAGGCGATTTTAATTTGTATATATAGGACTTATGATGGTTTTGCGCAATCCTAATCCTCTCCTAGATAATCTAAACATTTTTTTAGTCTCTCACACCAACTGTGTTCCCATAAGTGGTGTCTCTCCTAGGTAGGCCCAACATAGTGGTGACCTATAGGGTCACCTATAAAACACCTATAATTATTCTAATTGATGGTGCAATGGTTTAAATTTTTTTACACAAACTCCACTAGTGGTTGGTGATCCTCCCAATAATGTCCAATGAAAAATATGCAAACTCACAGCATTTCCTTGAGATCTAGAATGGTCTTCTCAGTTTGAATATTAGACTTGCGGTGAAAAGGAATTCTCAATTGTAGTTGAGTCCCAAAATCTACACTCAATCCATTTCATAACCGAGATGTTATATAAGAATTGTGGCCATAAATGTTCTTATAGGGAATGTCATTGTGTCCTAAGATCTCTTATGTGTAGAGGAATATCATTCTCTATACTGAACTCTAATTTAGATATCTTGGAAGTGGACCGACATAGTGATATATTATATGATCAACCAGGTGTCATTGTGTCACATGCATGTATGTGGTAATCCCATCATGAAGTCTATCGATATCTCATCCCCCTTCCACTAGAACACCTCAAGGGTTTCAACTAACCTATGAGAACATAACACTAAACATTCACTTTCTAACAAGTACTAATTTGATACAAAAACTCTAAAACTACCTTCATCAACCATGTCCACCAAAACTAATTTCAAAGGTCCTAGTATATCTCTTCAACACTTGGATATACCACTAATGGAAATGTATGGAACTCTCTCATAACCAAATCCCACAACTTCCTTGGTACTATTGTGAATCCTCTAAAAACAATGGGTCACACACCTTTAGAAAGACCATTAATAGCATGACTAGTGGATATCTTATTATGTAAGGTTTTTCCGTGAAAAACCTCATACTATTCCTCCCAAAATCACTATAAAATAATAGGAGTAAAATCATTCGATTAAAGGTAATATTCTATATCCCCATCCATAATGGATAACTACAATGACGAAAACTTCTCTAACTCCTCACTCAGTAATTGTTCAAAAGATCACCTAATGAGAGAAATTTTTACAATGTTCCCCCTTCTAGGAGTATAAATAATAATTAATTTATAATTATATATTAACACTATCAACCACATATATCTCAAGTTGAGATGCATTAGACAAAAGATATATATGATACTGTTATGGCAAGAATATATGATAAACCCCTCTCCCATCATGTAGTGTCTCCACATATTCAGTGAGAATACTACTTTTGTTAACAGAAGATCATGGATTTTGTGGTTCTACTCATGTGGTGTCATTTAACATGCACCATATAAAAATATGTTCATCCTCTACATCAAAACACAACCAATCCTAGTTCCTAATTCATCTCATTACACTACATACTAGATACCCTCAAGAAATTTAATTTTGGGATAACTCATCAATATTTTACTCAAATCCATAAAAACATGATGGAACCTATTATTCTAAAAAAAGATACCTCTTTTTTTTATAATCTATCTTTGGGGATGATAACCATCAGAATTCATGTATTAATCTTTGATAGTATCATGAAAACCCAAGTAATCACCATACCCCTATCAAGTTCTTGGATGGATCCCAAGATAACAATGCCTCAACTTTCCTTTGGTCCACCTATCCAGCATATTCTAAGATAACATCTCCCATAAATTTTACCTCATGAATAATAATAGGAACTCTGCGTGATTTTTCTAAATAGGTTTCTCTTGATTTACATCCCAAACTATCCTCAAGTGTCTTGTGTAATCCTCCTCAGGCACCAAGTGCACTAGGATATCATCAATGAATGCTACCACAAACCAGTCTATCAAAGGATAAAATATATAGTTCATGATTCCCATGAACAATTTAATATAGTTCATCACAGTATAGGGTATCTCTCCGTACTCATAGTGACCATTCTAACATCTGAATTCTCCCTTTGGCAAATCATCACCTTGTACTTGCAACTACTGATAACATGATAAAAGACCAGACTTCATGAACAATCGGTCCCATTTAAAATAATAAAATAGTTCATCAATCGTACATATTCGATACATTTTGTTTATGATAACAAGGATTTCTGATGGTATCCCACACATAACATCAATTTCTTTTTCACATTCATGGTGAACAAAACTGGTTCTGGACATTGTGAAACACTAGGTATTACAATGACCTTCATATGTAAGTCCTCCAATTTCACCCTTTTCTTGTGAATATATATGGTATCCAACTGATATTTTGGTTCATATATCATGGTCCTCACGTAGATAAATATATAATTTTGTCTCTTTTCAAGGAGGTAAACCTAGAACATCCTCTGGAAAGACATCCCTATACTTTTCCACCACTGAAGGGAACTGGATACTCACAGAATCAATAGCACAAAGGATGATTCTAGAAAATTGATGAGTATTCATCTTCAACTTCATATTCATGAGTCTGTGTTGTACTACTCGGTTTCAATTTCATCCAAAAAGGAAAAAAAATTCCCATCGCTTCAGACACACCACATCCTCAACATGAAACAATCTTTCTATGAATGAAATTTAGGTCATGATTCCATAACTAATTTTCCATCATAAGGATTAATCGCGTCTACATTGAGATCCGAATAGAAAATATCACCTCCATGATTTGGGACACACTATTATAATATGTGTTTGATTTCTAATTTATCTTCCATGCGAGTCTCCAAGAACAAGGGTATAGCCATGGGATCAACCAGAATATGTATTTCTCAAAGAGACATGTGTAGATAAAGGAATGACTCACAACTTTGTCTATCAGTACAATAGGAATGGTAGAAAATTCAAATATAGTACCTCAAATAATCCTTGAAGCATCTAGTTCATAAACCTTGATGACATGTCTCTAAACCCACCCCAGTCATCCATCCACCATCACATAGGATGAACAACCTAGAGATGTATTGGTAACTAGTCGAATAATATACCACCTCTAGTTTCTCTACCACATCCTCCACCACATCCTCCACCATGTGGTACTATCTACTCCTTCCACTACCTCTTCCAGTGAGGCCCATACACTTTCTCCCTATCAGTAATACAGAAGGTTAGACAATATTAGGCTTGATTTTCACTTCCATCACAAGAGTATAACTGACACTAATTGTGATTACTAGACCCATCCTATATGCCTTGAACCATAGAACCTATATCCTAATACCATATCAGGAAACTCCTCACACATGTAGGTACCATAGACAGAATTTGACTCCATGATGCTAAAGTCATTACTCTTGATTTCACTATTCTGGCAACCACTATATGTTTCTTCTCATCTAGGAGTCTTTGGACCATCAAATCTCACTCGAAAACCCAAAAATAGGTAGTAATTCACATAGGTATAACACTATCTTGTATGTTTCTATGATATCATCACTGAAAGGTATATGTCTGAAATAACTAATCATGACTGATATTTCTTGAGTCTTGGAGAGTGTTTTGAACCAAAATGAATACCTGGATACTGTCATACTACCCTATCGAATATGTATAATCTCTTATATGTGTACACCTCTCAACATAGCTAGATATAATCTCAATATTAAAAGGGACATAATCTATGACCATCCTGGGGTCACCTCATCCTAAGACTGGGTGAAAAAACCCCACAATATTTATACAGAGCAATGGAGTAGGGTCACTACTAGGACCACCATCTGATCTATTGGTGTCTTGATAAGTTGTAAAACTCACATCATGGACTAAATCTAGTCCTCTACTTCCTATGGATTTAGATCACATATGAGACTGAGGGTTCACTATCCCGGAAAATTGTAAAGAGATCTTATCCAGTGAATATCATATTTTGGTAGGGAAAGTGAAATATACTCCCCAATTATTGGTTTTAAAACTGGTATACCACCTAAATGTAACATCTATAGAACATCCACTTGTATTGAAGCCATATAACTAAGGGTATCATCCTTTTGATCATGATGTTGAATACTAGCTATAATATATCTTGGATACATCCTTAAATAGATAATATGTATCACCGTTACTAATTATATATGGATATATAACTTAATCAGAATTTTAAACAACATCCCATTCCAATATGTTGCATGTACCAACATTTTCCCTTAAACAAGTTTCCACATGTACGGACTATAAAGGCTGGTGATCATATTCATGGTGTCTATATGTGTTGGCCATCTCACCAACATTATATTAATTGGGAAAAAATTGAACTCTCAAAACATAACATTTTTTCTCCCAACCAATCTCATAGACTCCATTACTATAGTAGAATCGACTCCTTCTGATAAAACTATATCATGATTGGTACCAATGGGGATGTGCCACGAATCCAAAAGATTTCATCCAATAGACCATGTTCTAGAATCTAACATTGAGTAAGCCTAAAACTAGCATGGGAAGCCTCATCCTAAGAACCAATATACATTCACAACTCTCTAAACCCATAAATAAACTATGAATTCATATATTTAAATCCCACAACAAGAGTATAAAAACAAGGTAATGAATGTAAACATGTCCCAATACATGTATATCACAGAGTATGAAAATAGTCCAAACCATAATGTATTGATAGGTATTGTTCTCAAGGTAAATGAAGGAACATACCTTGGTATTTATGACTCACAGTGCACTATCTAGTCCATGTACCACTAGGAAACTATCAAAAAGCTAATCTAATTCAAAAGACATGAAACATGCGGTAAAATCCCATGTTGGGGTAAGTATAAAAATACCCATTATTACACCCATAGATCACTAGGAATATAAAAATAATAATAGTAAACTATACATAGGTAAATTTATACAACACATATAACAAGAATATCTTGATATACTCAACAATGAAACAAATTATCAATGCCACAAACGTAATTATAATATAGAGAATCATGCCAAAAGTTTCGACATAAAACTCATCTGGGATGTCACACTCCCTGAGTATGATAGTAATGATGATGTT
Source organism: Viscum album (assembly GCA_963277665.1). Taxonomy (NCBI): domain Eukaryota; kingdom Viridiplantae; phylum Streptophyta; class Magnoliopsida; order Santalales; family Viscaceae; genus Viscum; species Viscum album. Next base: position 1,673,621,551 of record OY728145.1, read on the forward strand.
TGTACAACGGTTTGTTCTTTTTAGGACTCATCATAAGTAGTACATGCTAGATTGATGAAGAGATATGGTACAAAGATGTAGATAACATAGAATTCCATGGGTGAATAAAGAAACTCAATATAGAATAAACCAATATATACATGATTGGTTCCCATGTTGTGTTGGTCCTGACTACACAATGAACTCCACCTAGGGAAATATAATGATAGAGGGTCTCACTCTGGACCTTATAAAAGGATTCCAAAAAAACTATCTAATCTGTCTGAAGGAATGAATCACTATTCCATGAGTATGACTTGATTTTATAAAAACCCTAATAAAATGGAAGTAGGGAATTCAACCTAATGAAACTTGTCCATGATAAAGAGGAAAATGTCTCTAAACCTTCTTTGAAAGAGTACACATCGTGTATTGGTAGTACATGACCAGTCCCTTCGGCACCAAGCCCTTCCCATGTATCATAGAACATTTCTGTGTCCATGTAATAATACATGGTGTGTATAAGACCATGTAATTCTTACTATGTCCCAGTAAAAAACACTTCCCATTTACAACTAGCCTGACCGTGTCCGTGTTAAAGTACATGGCATCTTTGTGAATGTTTACTCGTATCTATGATAGTGTGCCTTATAAGATACATTGCAATCTTCATGGTCTAGTAAAATTCCATGTGATGGGGACACACATTGTGTTATATTTAACTATACCATGGAAACCCCAGCACCACATGAGGGGTCTCACATTCTATGTAATCCTAGAATACATGGACTGTGCAATAAAAATGTCCAGAAAATAAGATCCAGTTCAGGGATAATCACATGCTCCTTTGGATATTAATCTAGCCAAAAACAAGCTATAAGTTATGGAACACCGTTATCCAAGCCTTTCAATCATCAAACACTAACATTCGATATATAAATCCATTCAAAAAACATCGTCGCAGAAAATCCATCATTGTGCACTGAAGAACCCAAAATCAGTACCATAGATAATTTCTAATCTATTTATTCTTCCATAATAGAAAAATTATCAGGTCATACCATTCCCAAATCTATGATATTGAATAATTTTTCCACGAAATGAGTCTGAAACGTTTAATTTCTTAGTATTTGGGTCTAACCATCAATCAAAAGAAGCACTGATTATGAACACACATGAATGGTGGGAGAAATTAAAAAAAAATATCTAATAAGGAATGAATCACATCCATTTCAGTTGGAATTTATTCATTAACCATATAAAAATAAATGAAAAACATATAATAAATAATAAAATATCCTAATAAATTCCAAAAGATAAACCCATCACTCAATACGACTGATCTCTCAATCAATCATTTGGTTGACTAATTCACGTTTATCATAGGAATTAGTAACAAAGATGAAATCAAAATAAATCAAAATCCTACATGGATATAGATTTATAGATACTGTAAAAAGAATCTAAATCATGGTAATTAGTGAGTTCCATGAATTTCATCATATAGTTGTCATTTATCTTCGATTTGGTTGTCATTCAACACTAGAAAATCAACTAAAATCTCTCTAACACTCCCTCAAATTCACATGGTTATGAGGTTAACCCTTCTATCTTCTATAAAAATGTATTCAAAGGAGAAGCTAGTTAATTTCATTGATGTGACCAAATTAATTATTTGATTTATTTTCTTTAACACCCACAATAAATTTTTCAGAATAACCTTGCACCGGAAAAGGTTATTTTGCCTCTATAGTAAAACCTATGTTCTATACTAAATTTTTCCCTCAGATCTCTATTACAGAATTCATTTTAGAAGTAATTTAATTTTTTAGGGGAAATGTGTTTTCATGCATTAAATATGTTAAATATATTTCAAAATCTTTTTTTAGACACACAAGGCCTCAAAACAATGTTTTGTCTTTGTACATAGTCTAGAAAATATTATATATAAAATTGAAAAATGAGAAACAAAAAATATGAGTCCTTAAATTGAAATTTGAATTTACCAAATACCTTATAGTTATCAAAATTCAGGAAGAAAGACCCTTTTATAAAGGGTAAAATGTGATAGATATGAATTTCCTCGGGAAAAAACCCACACAAAACATCAAAGAGTGGAAAATTCCCAATTTACACAAAAAAAGTTTCAAGAAGAACCATCATAACACATTTAACGATAATTGTGTTATGGATAACACATATAGTAATGGTAATGTGAGAATATTTGATTCACTATGAAATGGAAATTACAATATAATGAAATTAATGATATTCATTATAAGTAAAGGAAATATGTGTGTTAATACACAATATAATAGAAATAATAGCATTCTATATAAAACATTTTTCATGGATTTTGAAATGGGAAAATGAACCCTTACAAAATTTCCAATATTTGAATCTAATACTCTTGAATGACATGAGTTAAAATGAAAAATTAAATATCATAATGAAAATATGATCTTGATATAGAATATTACTATGGAAGTAGATACACTATTCTAATAATAACATGTTATATAATAAGAAGCATTGCTCATGAAATTAAATTAGAGATAGGAAACCATTATAATAATTATTGTCTTCCACTAAAATGAATTATTATCATTTTTAACAAAAAAAAATATTTACCTTTTTTTAAGACCATAATAATATCCATAATCTTTTTTAAGTATCATTTATAATTATTATCAAAATAAAATTTAGGTATTTATTCTCTATATTAAAAACTGAGGGTAAGTTATCTTGACTATTTTCAACTAGTTTTATAATATTGATGAAGTTCATAATTATTCTCCCAAAGATAATAATTACTTGATAATTTAAGTTACTACAACATATAACATATAATATTTATTAAATCACAATATATTTCCATTAGTGTTTTAGTTATGTATAATGTGGTCTACCACACAACAAAAATTTTACATTTGTATCTCTCAACTAATGAGTTGGAATGAATGTGGATTTTAATTTGCCTCTTAAAATTCAAATTTATTTTATATATGGGAAATTTATTTTCCAATTCCATCCTCATAACTAGTATAAAGAGGCTGTTGTGAAAAATGGGAGGCAGTAGTCTGAAAAAAAGTAAATCGACATTTTTTTCTAATTGTTTGAAAAGGAATAAATAATAGTTTTAAATATTTTTTAATAACATTTCCATATAGTAATGATACTCTATTCATTATATTATTATGTTTTTGTTAGGTTTGGAAGAGAAATATTAATAATAAAGGGATAAGGTTTAAGTAATACTCATATTTGTAACATGAACATTCTGTTGAGAGACATCATATAAATAAATGACTTCTGATTACTAATTAATACTAGAGGTGTAGTGCCCCGTAAAATATGAAATACTAAGAAGGGGTCCAAATAGTGATATGATATTCATAAATTCAGTGTTTAATTCAACCATGTCAACTTGTTAATGTTATATATCTACTCATAGATATTTCATAATCTCACCTCATTAGATGAAATAGAATTTGAGAGTACAACACACTATATTTACATATTCTAGAATAAAATCCTACTCCATACCATAACTAGTAATTACCTTGGATTATAGGTTCTTAATTATTCAATGATGGTTGAATCTAGGAAAATTTAAATTCCCCAAAACAATTGCTCCCATCGTGCTCCCACACTAGAGTCCTATGATAAAAAATATGTTCCCACTAACATAAAAAACAACAGAAAATCCCACTGTGTCTATTCCTTCTACAAAGTCTATCTATAGTATTATCCAACATCAATCACCAATTTAATTTCATTATCAATTTAATGAATTCGATCCCCAATTAGAAATATCATTAATCTTTTATAAAATAATCTTCAACCAGGAGCCTACATAATTAGGTTTCTCATGTATAATTATTAAGGTCATCGATAGTTATAACTAGCCGGTCAACCATCCTTGAAAAGTTTCATGGATATTGAATAATCTAAATATATCAATCATTTAACACTCAAGAATGTCTCATTCAAGGGAATCCTAGATATAGATCTCCTTCTACTACAACATGATAATAGATGCATCAGTCTCGTAGATTATTTTTATCTTAGAATAGAAGAACTCAATTATCATAATAATACATATTTCAATACCAACATTAAAAATTTCTATAAAAAATATACCCAAACATTATTAAAAAATTATCATATTAACTATATATATATATGAATTATATAATACATGTGATCATCAGTTGAAGGGTATTATCAGTCAAATTAGTCAACATATTTTCCAATTTATTTCTCAATAAAAATCATAGTAATTCATGTTCAAAAGAACATTTAAATCCAACAAAGACTCTATCTTCATTCCATCTATGACACAATATTTAAAAATATTCTATCTCTATAATTCATAATATATAAATTCCTCATTAAATATTATATATTTACATGTTTTCATGTAATTTAATAAGTTGTCACAATTGGTTATTTATTAATAATTAATGTGGCACCCACTAGGCTGATTAGTAATTATTTTTATGAATTCTTCTCAAAATTCATATATATATAATAATTACATATTTGATTCCTACATGGTAAAACCAACAAAATTTTATGGAATATTTAACCTTCAATGATATAGAACCATATTATTTTCGTGGACCAAAATTTTCAAACATACTCTAATGGTACAATCTCATATACTATGGTGTAGTGGAAATATATATTGAATTCCTTTAAACTGAGTAATTTATACCATCCACGATATAAATGCAATAAATTGTTTCTAAATCTGAATTTACATTATATATAGACTTTGAGTTGATTATCTTTGTGATTTATCTAGTGTTGCTTTCAAAACCTGTGAGGATTAACCTTACATGGATTACCATTACATGAACATGAGAATATTCTTGATACCATTACACAAGAAATAAAAACCCTTATTTGAAAATATACCCTAAAGAAACATTTTTGAAACCTATATGAAATCTAAAGATACCTTTACATGGGATACCTATACCCATGTCTATATAGTAAAGGCCACACATTAGCATAACCTAATTCTTGTTTATCCATTTCTAAGGAGTGGAAATCCCAATGTACACATACATATGTTATGTAAGATACATTTTTCCTTATATTTATAATGAATAACATTTACAAAACAATGGATACACTTATGTAGGTAATAAACTAACATTACACATCATAGGTTACCTTTACATAGGTAACAAACTGCGTTTGTACTACCTAAAGTGCAGAGAATTTCCATTATACAACTATCTGGATTATCTCAAATACATATTTGGCCTTTCATAATCAATTCTGAGGTCATCCATCTTCCATAAAGTGTTTTATAATGTGTTTATACATCCACATACACTTATATTTTGTTTCTGTGAAGATAATCACATTAATAATAACATTTACATTGGAATATTTCTTATTCATCACATCCAATTCCATTAAATTATTCTATAATAATTCTCCAACGATCACCACTACATCTTCACTAACTAACATATATTTAATCATTGAAAAAAAAATGAAACACATGGTCTTAGAAATTTCCCTAGTTGAATTTTATTTTTGATATATCCTCACATTTTAAATTTAATATTTGTGATAAAACGTTATCCACATTATTGAAAATTAAATTCAAAGGGTAATATATGGATTTTCTCATATCATTCACTTCATTAAATGGAATTCCAAATTATATTCCACTTTTTTAGAGTAGAGGAAGAAACACAATTATTCACTCAACAAATATCAATTAGTTGGTCAACTAATTTTTATATGAGATAATCTAGTGTAAAAAACTAGGATAGATACCATCATGTTTTTCTAAGTTATCCATAAACTACCACACATGTGTCATCATTAATATTAATTTTTAATTATAAATATAAGAGATATTAAAATTATAATTACTTTATCCTATAAAAACTTTCAAAAATAGTATAATGTCTCAGAATTTCTGTGTAATTTTTTGAAAAAATTATATGGAATTATTTCAAGACTACATGCTCTGACAGCTTATGATTCCGAGGCCAAGTGAGCCCAGAAAGAAATTTTAAACTTTTTAAGGCACATTTAGTAAAGGTGAGAGTGAGTTTATTATAACTTTTGAACCTGTTCTAAGATTGAAAATATGAGTGCACCGTTGAACTCAGAACATTGAAATTTTCCTAGAAAGGACATAACTTCGACTAGAAAAGGGCTGAATAGAAAAATTAATTTTCTTATTTTTCAAGAAAAATAATAAAATAACTTAAAAATTTACATTATTTATTTTTTCACAGACGATCAAAAACACAACGATACAATGGTTCAGTAACGACGTAGTGATGAGATACATTAATGGAACTCATTAATGGCTCATTAACACTCATCATATAAATTATTTAATGATGTGTAACAATGATATTGTTTCATAAATGAAACAGTGTAACGACATTGTGTCATAGTGAAATTGAAACGTTGTGCTGTGTTTTATTTTTAATAGTTGACACATTGGAGGAATGAGGGTTAAACTATGAGAATTCTCTGAAAAACCTCCGACAGATTTCCTACCCAAGAAAGTTCGACGAACGCTGGCGGTATGTCATCGAATTCGACATACACCGAAGAATGAAGAAATCCATCGACCTCTTGGACCCTCATGGAAGAAATTTTATGGAAACGAACATCAATGAGGTATGGGTTTTGAAATATTTTAATTTTTTTCTGGTTCATTATTCTAAAATTTAATCTCAGATTAACCCATGAATAGGTCAATCCCTGAATCGTCTATTCTTGTGGGAGGGTGTCGTTTTTGGATTTTCTATTTGGGATTAGGTTTATTATTAATTGAATTGTAATCCCAAGACTCCCATGTTTTAAACCTCTAATGTAGAGGGTGTTGGCTAACACAAACATGGCTCGACCACCCACTGCCTTGTGCATTCTTGGTGGAGAAATTTTTGAATGATATAAAGGGAATTTTGAAGCCTTCATAGGGAAGTTGACAAACTACAGAGCTCGTAGGCATAAGTGGATCGAGAAACAGACCACCAGACCAAATTTGGTGGCCCGCTGAAGTAACTATCGGTACACCATTGACAGTGAGAAGACAGAGGGGCGTGCTTGTCAGCGCACCACGATGACATGGAGGCGGTGACCTGTGTCTGGGCTGCCCGGGCGACCTGGAGAGAAATAGTTGCTCGACTATGATGGAGGGTAAGGGAGGCCACCGCCTGTTAGTCACAGTAGGTGCTAGATGTGGCACCATGCAGGTGCCATATAGGATGAGTGACCTACTACTTGCGGTCCATGTTCGAATAGGGGATGGGATGCTGTGAGGGATGCCACATCTCGAGAACACAACACCGACCCCACCTGTGGTTGGTCTTTGATTGGCAGGCCGCACCCCTTGCCAGATGGTCAGTCCTACGCCCAGTGGGATGGACCCGTGTCGGTAGGTCGGACCTACATCCAATGATCCAAACCAATGTTGGTTGACTAGATAGGATCCCTTTAGGCCGAGCTAGACAAGACCGGGTTGTTGGGGGACCCGACGGGCTGGACCCCTGACCAAACTAGTCTATTCCCAATAAGGCCTATTGGGGTTGGCCCACTATCCAGGTCAGACTAGACTACCTTCACTCGGACCAGGTTAGGTCAGGCCAGTCGAATTAAACTGGGTTATGTGAGACCCCCAGGTAAGGTAGGTCAGGTCAATCAGACCGGGTTGGACTAGGCCCAGATGCACCAGGCCCCTGACTACTAAAACGCTAATATAGTATCAACTGAGTGTATTTTTGACTCGCCATCTGTTGCGTTGGAACCCTTATGACAATATGGTCCTTTGGGATAGTCGATGTTGGACTTTGTAGTAGTTTAGGTTTAAACAACAGCTTGAGCAGTAGTCATGTGGATCCTTAGTGACCTGGCAGATGAGTAGCAACCCTGTGGATCCTTATTGGTCTGACAGAGGAGCAGGATACATGTTGATCCTTAGTTTCCTGAAAGACGATCAATAGTTTTGTGGATTCTTAGTGGCCTGATAGACGAGCAACAACCGTGTGGATCCATAGTTTATTGGAAGATGAGAAACAATTAATTAGGGATGCATTCCTACATAGTAAAAAAACGTTAATCACTATAGGCGATAAACCTTCTTCATATAATTTTGATTATACCTGGTGTGAGTTGTCCTTATTTTTTGTCTTTGCTTTGTGTTTTCTTTGTGGTATTTATCTTTAGTGGACTGAGGTCCCCTACTTATTACAGTGTTAATCTCCTTAGCAAGGACTTCGGCCACAGGTGCTGTGACTTGTGCAGACAATGAAGGATTCGACGGAGGACTTGGTAGCCTAGGATAAAGTGGTCCCCATTATGATCATGTGGATATGACATAAGACATCTGATTCTATTGAGTAATATACTCTTACCATCAATTGTGATTTTTAGCAGATGTCTACCTGAGTCCCTTTGAACTTTTCTATTTTTAGTTCTTTTTGTTGGGTTTGTATTTTGGCCCACTTTTTTTTGGTTGTAATTTTTCTCAGCACTTGATTCAATATACTTGTTTTCCCATTTCAATTTGGGGGATGTGGATGGGTGTGTGTGTGCGAACATGTACTCAACAAAATGCCTCCCACTTGCAGGTTGAAACCATGGGCGCTAGTCTCCAACCCCTGGCCTTCAAGAGGTGGGAATGGGGTATGTCATGGTATGAGTCCCAGGGGATGGGTCATGAAAAGGTGGTATAATATGTCATTGGTCCTACCTCAGATAATGATATTGTATTGTTTTTGTTTTGGGAAAATTTTGTTAAATGTTTGGTGTCTGAATTTGAGATTCGGGGAGTCCAGTGTTGGTGTGGTGGTTGACGTATCCACACACCATTACCTTGAATTTTGGTTTTCAGCTAAATTCATAAAAAAAATGGATGAAAGAGTGTCTACTTATGTTATTTTGTATAAGATTCAGATCACCAGGTATAATCTATTTATTTTGGCCTATCGTGATCTATTTCTAGATTCCACCAAGCAGGAAGCAAGCTAGGCTTCCAATACATGGTCAGAAGGGAAACCCACCTTGTGATGAGGTGTCTGTTCTGGGACCCGTTCTTGATATAGCCGCACCTGGTGGTGGACCAGTGCTACCACCACCCATTGGTCTACATCTACTACCAGTGGTACCATATAAATAATTGCACAATCATAGTGCCTTGTATGAGATTCAGAGATAGAAACCTCTCAGGTTCATGGGAGACATAGATACTCGTGTATCTAAGGTTTGGTTGGAGTTGGTGAAGTGGGTCTTCTACTTAGTGAGGACACATCTTGACCAGATGGTGATCTTAGGTGTGAGCCTTATTCAGTTCTTGGATGGGATATGGTGGAGTCTAATGATTGAGACACGTGATGAGGCAACCCTCACCTGGATAGAATTTGAGTTGATTATATGGGAGGAGTTCTTCTCTACGACATTGTGCTCAGTGTGCATTCAGAAGCTACTTCACCTTCAACAGGGATCATGATGGTAAATGAGTACTCAGTGATGTTCATTGTGCTTTCCCACTACTATATAGACATGGTTTGAGAACCCTTATTCAAGGCTCAAGACTTTGAGTAGCGACTCAGGAAGGAGATCTTTCCATCATTGATGTCTATCAGCATCCCCATACAGACTGCAGTGATGGAGTGAGTTCTATTTATAGTGAGATTCTTCACAAAGTAGGCACCAATAGTGGGTTCCACCACCGGGAGAATGGTAGCTGATCCATCCGTGGTAAGTAGCTGATAGATGGGTCATCGGTCCAAATAGACTAGATCATCTAGTAAATGACCCTACGACTCAGGATAGGTGGTGTGCAGCCTCCAGAATAGTGGGAGATAATAGAGGATAACGGTGTTCTAATCGTCTGGCGGGTAGGGACACATGGCTCATGACTGCCGAACCCACCGTACATAAGATCAGCAGATGATTTGAGGACCACCGAGATAGAGGTAAGGGTTTGAGCGAGGAGGGTTGTAGGTTGGCGAATGTGGTTGGGAGAAGGCTTAGAAACAGGGGGTGGGCGACGATTCGAGGTAATACCACAAGTACCTCCAAGTGGACCACCCCAAACCTCAGTGTGCATAATGATAGGGGAAATATCGGCTTCAGGTAGCAGAGGCTTATAACCAAGGTTCTCCAGAGTTTATTTGTGGTATGATCTGTTTATTCTCCACACTAGCTTCAGTTCTTATTGACATAGGTTCCAGTCACCCATTCCTTTCCATGACTCTCGTTTAGAGCTCGAAAATTCTGGTGGATCCATTGGCTCAATTTTTATTGATATGGACTGTTATTGGATGGGATTCTATGATTACACACTGGTGAAGACAGTGTGAGATTACTCTAGGAGGTGATAGATTTGGCTGGAATCTTCTAGTAGCAGTGTTGTGTCATCATGATGTCATCTTGGGTATGGACTAGTTGTCAACAGTCAATGCTCAAATCAACTCTTTTAGGAAAAAAATGTGGTGTGTTCGTGATTGTGGGTCTAGGTTTTCCTTCACCATCATGAAGGAAACAATTGGAGTATATGACAGAATTTTTAGAGGATGTTGTAGCCGATCACTCACAAGTTGGCTAGCCTCACCCTTGGTGTAGTGGATGATATGAGTCTTATACTTCATGAAGTGGTGTATTATTATGAGGATGTTTTTCCTAAGGATGTTCTGGGACTACCTCTTGTAGAGAGTTAGACATTTTCATCAAATTTTACGCCGATATGACATTGATATCAACACTGGAATATTGGATGGATCCCAAAAAGATTCGTGAGTTGAGGGTATAACTAGATGACTTGCATGAGAAGGGGTTTTTAAGGCTCAGCGTTTCCCCATGTGAAGTCCTAGTGTTGTTTTCCAAAAAGGAAAATGGGAGTTTGAGGGTGTGGAGTGTCTTCCAACACCTAAACCAGGTGATCGTGAAGAACAAATATCCACTTACGAGGATTGATGACCTCTTTGATCATCTGGAGGGAGTGAGTTGGTTCTCGAAGATCATCCTTAGATTGCGATATCATCAACTTTGGGTATAGTATAAAGACGTATCAAAGACAAATTTCATATTTTGGTACAACCACTATGATTTCTTGGTGATTCCCTTCAGCTTGACCAATACCCGGTCAGTGTTCATGGGACTCATGAATAGGATCTTCCATCTTTACCTCAATCATTTCATTTTAGACTTCATTGATAACCTCTTGGTGTTCTCATCATTATTATAGGAGCATGATACACACATGTGGATAGTATTGGATACACTCTAAGAGCACCAACTTCATGGTATGCTCTTGATGTTCTAGTTCTGGATTCAAGAGGTCCAATTTTTGGGACACATCATCTCAGAGGCTGATGTTGAAGTGGATCAGGTAAAGATAGTGTAATTGTTCACTTGGGATCCCCCCAGGAGCATAACTGAGGTGAAAATCTTGGTGAGGTTTGTTGGTTACTATTGAAGGTTTGTGCCTAACTTTTACTATGTGGAAGCACCCTTATCATCTTTAACATGGGAGGGACATCCCTTTTTGTGGATAGAGAAATTCTAGAATTCTATCTAGGAGAGGAGATAGAGACTGAATAATGCCCCCCATCATGACACTACTAGAGGAGGGAGTTGAGTACATAGTTTTCTGGGACACATCAGGGTCCGATATAGGTTGTGTGCTGATGTAGTGTTGAGTGGTGATCACCTATAGAATAAGATAGTTTAGGAAGCATGATATGAAATATGGGACCCCTGACCTTGAGTTAGTAGTAGTGATATTAGCATCAAACTTGTGGTGACACTACTTGATGGGTGAACTACTTATAGTTTACTCCGACCTCAAGATTATGAACTATATCTTATCCCAGAAGGACCAAAACTGAAGATAGTGGTGATGGATGGAGTTCCTCCAGGAGAATGACTTTGATATAGTCTGTACTCTTGGGAAGGGGAACGTGGTAGCATATGCGCTTAGCAGGAGGACCAGTTTGTAGAAGCTGAGTGAGGTGACAGAGAAGCTATCCATGATGTAGATAACCTTCGTGGATGATGATGGGGAAACATACCTTCAGTCGATGACTTTTACCCCCCACTCTTATAGAGAGTTATAGAGGAACATCTGGTAGGTTTTGATTGAGAGACCCGATGTTCTCAGTTATCCTTAGGACATGATCCTGGTAGATTTTTGATAGGTGGGGACCATGTCATCCTTTTCAGTGGGTGCACCATCGTACCAGTGGCGTTATGGGAGGAGGTGTTGAGGGAGTTCCATACATCACCTTTGGAATTATATCCTAGATTAGAGAAGATGTACTAGGATCTCTCACATCAGTTCAGGTGGCCATGAATAAAGAAAAGAAGTGGACGAGTTTGTCTCACAATGCCTCACTTGTTAGTAATTAAAGGCTGAGCATTAGGTTCCAGTAGGCTTGGCTCATCAACTTGAGGTAACAGAGTGGAAATGAGATGGAATCTCGATGGAATTCCTGATGGAGTTATCACATACATCCAGAGTCCATGATTCTATATGTGTGATCATTTATCGACTAACCAAGTCGGCTCACTTCCTACCCATCCAGGAGTAGGGACCGTTAGAGGGCTTGGGATGCCTCTACATCCAATAGATAGTGAGACTTCACGGGTTGACTTCAACAAGCTTCTTAGACCATAATTCACTCTTTATATCCTAGTTTTCGAAGGGATAATATGAGGCATTTAGGACATAGCTGCACTTCAGCACATCTTTTCATCCCTAGAGAGATGGTTAGATAGAACGGAACATGCAGACCTTAGAGGATATTCTTTGTGCTTGCATCCTGGATTTTGGACATAGTTTGGAGGACCACCTACCACTGGTGTAGTTTTCATACAAAAAAATATCACTCCATCATTGGCATGACACCATTTGAGGCCTTGTATGGGTGGCCTAGAAGATCACATATATACTAGAAAGACCTAGGGGATTCGGCACTCATGGGTCTAGAGACAGTATAGGCTACCACTGAGAAGGTAGAGATCATGCAGGAGCAGATGAGGGCAGCAAAAAGTAGGCATAAGTCTTATGCCAACAAGAGAAAAAGTCCCTTTGAGTTCGAGGAAGGAGACCATGTTTTCCTTCGGGCCTCACCCCGATAAGGATTGTATAGATTTGGCTTGGTTGGAAAGTTATATCCGAGGTTCATCAGACATTTATAGATTTTTAGAACTGTTGTAAAGGTGGCGTACTGGCTAGATCTTCCCCCACAGAGGCATCGGGTTCATGATGTTTTTCATGTGTCACAGTTGAGGAGGTACATGAATAATCCATCACACATCATATACTGGGGCGAGCTAGACATTAATGATGGGGATATATTTGCAGAGTTTCCAATGGAGATATAGAATCGATAGGAGAGGGTCCTTTGTGGATGGTATATTCTTGTCGTGTGCATTCAGTGGCTTCACGGTAATCTCCAAGAGGGCATATGAAACTGGGAGGCTCAGATTCGTGCTACATACCCCCATATGTTTTATTAACCCTTCTTCTGGATTTAAAGGATGTAAATCCCTATAGTAGGGAGAATGTAATGTATCAGAATATCAGTGTATTTTTTCTAAATTAAATGGAATTATTTCAAGACTACATGCTCCGACGACACATGATTCTGAGGCCTAATGATCCCATAATTGAATTTTTAACTTCATTTAAGGCAAAATCAGTAATTGTGCTAGTGGGTTTTTATAAATTTTGAACAATTGATCATATCAAAATTCCAATAGCACCATTGAACTCATAACAAATGGATTCTCCTTCAAAGGACTTAACGTCGAATGGAAAGGGTCGAGCAAAAAACTGAAATTTCAAACTTTTCGAGATAATAATAATAAAATAACGTAAAGGGTTATTTTCTTTCTTCTCTCACTATAGTGTGATGACATGGAGACTCTACGGTGAATCTATGAGGTAGTGATGAGACGCATTAATGGAACTCATTGATGACCCATTAACATGAAGAGTAATAACACTTTAATGACACATTACATTAATGTTGTTTCATAAATGAAACAACATAACAACGCGACATCACTGCGTAATAGAAATGGTGTGACATGTTTTTTTAATAGTTTATGTGCTTTTGGAATGAGGATTAAACTTTGATGATTCTCTGACAAAGCACTGATGGTTTTACTCCCCAATGATGATCGATGAATGATGATGGGATGTCATCGACTTCAATATACATCGAAGAACGATGAATGCCATTAACCTCTTGGACCCTCAAGGAAGAAATGATGCGGCAACGTACATCAACAAGGTAGGGGTTTTGAACTATTTTAAAGTTTTCTCCGTTATTTATTCTACATGAAGAACAATGATTAACCCACAAACATGTTAACCCATAGATCAAGTGTTCTTGTGAGAAGGTGTCGTTCTAGGGGTTTTTTATTCGAGATTCGTTTTATTATTGATAGAATTGTAATCCTGAGCCTCCCATGCTTTCAACCTCTAATGTTTAGGGAACATGCTGATGAAAATAAGGCCCTACCCCCCTCCACCATGTGTTTTCTTGGGGGAGAAACTTTCAAACATCATAAAGGTATGCCCAAGGACTTTACAAGGTTGGAGATTCCCTATGGATCTTGTAGGCTCAGGCATATCGAGAAATGGACCATCGGAGTTACTTCGGTATCCCAGAGATGGAATCTCTGGTGGTGTCCATCAGTGGAGGGAGGCGGACCATGCATCGGTGTGCCGCGGTAGGAGGAGGTCACGGCTAGCTGGCCACAACAGCATGAAGGTGATAGCCCACGTCCGGGCTGCCCAGGTGACCTGGCGAGTCGCGGTCGCTCGACCGTAGAAGAAAAAAAGGGTTGTCGCGACCCATAGTCCATGGAAGGATATTAATGTGGCACCTGGTGGGTTCCATGAAGGAGGAGTAGCCCGCTCCATGTGGGATTTGTTTGGACAGGGGAGGGGATGTGGCTACTGGTGACACGTCTCAGGCGCACACTACCAGCCGCACGTGCGGCCGGTCTTCGACTACCGGGTCATGCCTGCAACATGCGGGTCGGGCCGGACATGCACCCAGCGGCCCGTACCCATGCCCAGTGGGCTGGACCCGCACAAAAAAAATCAGATCCACACCATTCGAGATGGGCTGGACCAGACTAGGTCACCGGGCGACCTGGTAGATTGGACCCCCATCCAAACTAGGTCAAGCCCAGTAAGGCCCAATGGGCCTGGACCACTAGCCAGGCGGGACCTGACCAACCCTGACCTAAGCCAGGTTAGGTTGGGCTAGTCTAATTAAACCAAGGAATGTGGGACCCTTTGGCCGGGTTGGTCGAGTCGGTCTTACCGAGTCAGATCGGGTCCAGCCGTAACAATCCCCTAACTACTAAAATGGTAATATCATACAAACTGGATGTCGGTCCGACATGTTGTCTATTTTATTGGAACACTTACGATGATACGGTCCTAAGGGTTATTCTAGGATATAATTAGTGGTAGTTTTGGTATGTAAAATGGCTCGAGCACTAGCTGTGTAAATCCTTAGTGTCCTAGTAGACTAGCAGCATAAGAGCACCTGTCGTGTGGATCCTTGGTGAACCAGCATATGAGCAGCAGTTGTGTGGATCCATAGTGGACCAGCAAATGAGAAACAATTCATTAGGTATGATTTCTTCAATAGCAAAAAAAGTTTATCACTATAGATGATGTACCTTCTTCATAAGATTTATAATGTACCTATTATAAGATATTCGTTCCATGTGGATTTTCATTGTGGTTTCGTTGTGCTATTTCTCATTTTTGGACAAGGGTCCCCTATTGTGTAATGTGTTACTCACCCCTTCACAGGCTTCACCCGCACGTGTTTTGTATTGTGTAGACAACAGATGTTTCGACAGAGGACTTGGTGGCCTAGGAGTAGGTGGAGCCCAGTCGGATCAGGTGGACATGACGTACTACATAGTCATCCAGTATCTACACTAGTCTTACCATCTGGTGGGGTTTTAGTAGATGGATAACTGAGTCCTATTTTACTTTGCTATTTTTCAGTTATTTTTATTGGGTTTTTATTCTAGCCCATTTTTTTCAGTTGTACTTTTACTCAACAATTGTTTCAGTATACTTTTTTCCCCTTTCAGTTTGTGGGACATGGCATGACATGTGTTTGCATATAGGTACTCACTAAAATTCCTCCCACTTGAAGGTTGACCCCATCGGCACTAGGTGCCAAAACCTTGGTCTTCAGGAGGTGGGCATGGGGTATGTCACGACATGGGTCCCAAGGGACTGGTCGTGAAAAAGTGGCATTAGTGGTGGTCGGTCCTACCTCAAAGACAGATAGTCATTTTTTTATTTTCTGTAAACAGTGTTAAATGTTGTGAGTCTAACATTCAGATTCAGGGAGTCCGGTTTTGGTGTCGTGGCTGACGTATCCACACACAAAGAACATGGATTATTCTTTTCAGATCAATGCATAAAATCCCTGGTTGCAATAGTGTATCCTTAGGTTCTTTTGTAAAAGAGTCAGCTCACTATGTATAATATATTGACTGTGGGCCATCATGATCTATTTTTGGATTCCTCCATTGATACAACCCCCTAGGATTCTGATATGTGGTTGGGAGGATATCCCACTTAGTGACGAGATGTCTGTTTGAGGACTAGTTCTCAAGATGGCCCCACTAGGTGGTACACAATTTCTACCATCACCTATTTGTAAGCATCTACTACCAGTGGTACGAACTAAAGATTTGTGCAGAATTAGTGTCTTTCATGAGTTTTAGGGATAGAGACCTCCCATGTTTTGAGGAGAGACAGACCCTCAGGTCTCTAAGGATTGGATGAAGGTGGTGACATGGGTCTTCCGCTTAGTGAGGACACCAATTGACCAGATGATGATCATAGCTATGAGTATTATTTAGGGATCAACAGGAAGATGGTGGAATCTGATGATCCAGATGCATGATGAGTCAACCCTCACCTAGACAGACTTTAAGAAGATATTTCAAGAGGATTTCTTCTCCTCAACATTGTGCTCAGTGCACATTTAAGAGTTGATTCACCTTAACCATGTCAGCATAATTGTATCTGAGTACTCATCGAGGTTCACCGATCTTTCGAACTACTCTACATACACAATTTGAGACCCTTTATTTAGGGATCTCACCTTTGAGAAGGGAAATAGGAGGAATATTAGGGCGTCAATGGTGTCTCTTAGTATCCTCATGCAGGTTGGAGTGTTGGAGTGAGCTCTATTAGTAGAGAGTGTCCTTGAAGAGCAGGATCTGATAGTGGGTTCCACTATCGGGTGATTAGTAGGTGAGTCATCCATAGAAGGTAGCTGATAGATGGAGAAATGGTCCAAATGGTCTAGATCATCTAGTGGGCCACCCTACGAAAAAAGATCAGGGATGCGAGGCTGCCAGGACAGTTGGAGACAGTAGAGGAGTATGGTTTTCTACTCGTGTGGTGGTCAGGGACAGATGGTTCATGATTACTTAACCCTCCATATGGAAGATGGAAATAAAGTCAACGGACTATCGAGATAGAGGCAGAGGTTTGAGCGAGGAGGGAAAATTGGCGGAATACATTGCATGGAGTAGGCTGAGGAGCAAGCGAAGGGTGATGGTTCGGGGTACTACCTCCAGCACCTCCTAGTTGTCCACACTGACCTCAGGGAGAATGAGAACATGGGCGATCCCAACTTTAGGAAGTAGAGGAATATGAAAAAGGCACTCTAGAGTTGATTTGATGTATGATTTGGGTCTTATCCACCATATCTTTTGTTCTTATAGACACAGGTTCTAGTCATTCTTTCATTTCCACAACTCTCGTTCGGAGCTTACAGATTACGGTGGAACTATTTTCTCGAGCATTATCGATAGAGACTCCTATGAGAGGGGATTCAATTATTAAACAATGGTTCCAGTAGTGTGAACCAAATATGGGTGGCAAGATCTTCAGTTGGGATCTCCTAGTAGAAGCATTGAGGCCTTACGATGTTCTCCTGGGTATGGACTAGTTATCTATAGTCCATGCTCAGATTAAATATTTTAGGCGCAAAATACAGTGTGTTTGTGAGGATGAGACTAGGTTTTCCTTCATTGGAGAGAAGGAAACCCTTGCATAATGGAGTGGAATTTCACAGAGTAGGGTTTATCCGATCAATAATTAGTTGGCAATCCTCACCCTCGATGTAGTGGATTATAGGAGTCCAAGATTTCATTTAGTGGGGGATGAGTTCAAGGATGCTTTTCCTGAGAAAATTCTTGGAATACTACATCACCGATAGTTAGGATTTTTCATTGACCTATACCATAAAGTAGCACCGATATCCACAATGGCATATTAAATGGATCCTGTAGATCTTTTCAAGTGGATAGTACAACTAGAGAACGTGGAGGAGAAGGGGTTTGTAAGGCCTAGTGTTTCCCCATGGGCAGCCCATATGTTGATTTTCAAGAAGGTAGAAGGCATTTTGAGGTTTTGCATTGACTTCTGGTCCCAAAACCAGGTGAATATGAAGAAAACGTATCCACTATGAAGGATCAATTACCTCTTCGATTAGTTGGAGGGAGCGTGGTGGTTCTCGAATATCGATTTTAGATCAGGCTATCTCCAGCTTCGGGTACAAGAGGAAGATGTACCAAATATAGATTTTAGATGCCAGTATGGTAATAAAGAGTTCTTGGTGATGCCCTTCGGCAGGAATAATTCATCAGAAGTGTTCTTGGGACTCATGAATATGATCTTCAAGCCTTACCTCAATTGTTTTTGGGGTAGTCTTAATTGATGACATCTTGGTGTACTGACCGTCTCAAGAGGAGAAGTCTACCCACCTGCAGATAGTTCTGTATACACTCTGGGAGCACTAGATTTATGGTACGCACTTGAAGTTCCAGTTCTAAATTCTAGGGGTCCATATTCTAGGACACATCATATTGAAGGATGGATTTTTAGTGGATCCGGGGACGATAGAGGTAGTTCTTGCTTTAGATCCACCAAAGATCATGGTTGAGGTGAAGAGATTCTTGGGGGTCAGTAGTTACTATCAGAGGATCGTTCCCATATTTTCCATACTACAATCACCTTTATCGTCTTGTACATGGGAGGAAAAACCATTCGATATGATGTAGAAATTACAGAAAAGTGTCTAGGAGATCAGGGGAGACAGACTATTGCCCCCCATCTAGAGATGTCCATAGGAGGGAATCGAGTATGTAGTTATCTGAGATGCATTAGGAACCGGTCTACATTGTGTCATGATGTTGGAGCAATCAGTGATCATTTACGGATCATGACAGATGAAGTAGAATGTGAAAAACTACATGACCCATGAACTGGTGTTTGCATCAGTGGTCTTTTCCTTGAAGATGTGGCAGTACTACTTGATGGGTGAATTGATTACATTTTAGTCCGAACACAAGATTATCAGGTATGTATTCTTATAGAATGAGATAAACCTGAGACAGTGGTGGTGTCCAAAGTTCTATACTCATGGGAGGGGGAATGTGGTAGTAGACACACTTAGCAGGAGGACCGATTTACAAATATTGAGTGAGGAAATAGAGTATGTAGTTGTGATGCATATATACTTCATGGATGATGATGGGTCATATTACCTTTATTTGATGATAGTTAACCACTCAATCATACAGTGAGTCAAGGAGCAACAAATAGTGGATGTTGGCTGCATGTCCTGACATGCTCAGTTATCCTTTGGACATGATCTTGATGGATTTTGATAGGTGGGGAGCACACCATCCTTTTCGAGGTCGTACCATATTATAATTGGCATTGTAGGAGGAGGTGTTGAGGGAAATACACACACCCTATTTGGCAGTACATCCTAGAGTGGAGAAGATTTACCAGGACCTACGATGTCAGTACTGGTGTCCAGGAATGAAGATAGCAGTGGATGGGTTCATCTCACGATACCACACTTTTCTGCAAGTGAAGGTCGAATATTGAGTTCCAGAAGGCTTGGCTCAACCACTTGAGGTACCGAAGTGGAAATGCTATGGTATCTTGATTGAATTCGTTATGGGGTTACCACATATATCCAAAGGCCATGATTCTATCTAGGTGATCAATGACCCACTTACTATGTTGACTCACTTCCTACCCATCTGGGTGAAGGAATCGATAGAGGGCTTGGTATTCCTCTATGTCTAGAAGATATAACGACTTCACAGGTTTCCTTCGATGATAATCTCATACCATGATGCATGGTGTACATTACTTTTGTGGTAGGTATTGCAAGTGGCATTCGGGACTCAGCTACACATCATCACATCATTTCATCCATAGATGAACAGTTAGACATAGCAGACTGTAAAGACCATGGAGGACTTACTTCATGCTTGGGTCCTGGATTATGGATATAGTTGGGAGGACAACCTGCCAATGGTGGAGTTTTCATTAAAAAACATCTATCACACCACCATTGTCATGGAACCATTCGAGGCCTTTTATGGAAAACCTTTCATAGCGCTTCAATGCTAGAAAGTCCCAAGGGAGTAGACACTCATGGGACCAGATTTGGTATGGGCTACATCCAAGAAGGTGTAGGTCATCCAAGAGAGGATGAGGACTACACATAGTTGGAATAAGTATTATTATGATAGGGGATGGAGACCCTTGGAGTTAGAGGAGGGAGATCATGTTTTCATTTGGGTCTCACCCCGATAGGGATTGCAGAGATTTGGCTAGGGAGGAAAATTATCTCTAAGGTTTGTTAGACCTTTCTGGATTCTCAACATATTTTTCGAGGTTGCGTACCGCCAAGATATTCCCCCATAGATGCACCACTTTCACAATGGTTTTCATGTGTCACAGTGAAGGAGGTACATGAATGATCCACTGCATGTCATCAAGTGGGGAGAGATGGACATTGAATATGGGGAAACATTTGTGGAGTTCCCGGTTAAGATAGAGGATAAAAAAGTGGGTATTTTTAGGATGGTCAATCCCTCTAGTGCGCATTTGGTGGTAGCATAAGAATTTCTTGGAGAAAACATTGGAGCGGAAGGCTCATATTTTTTCTCAGTACACCCATTTGTTTGATTAGCCCTTATTTTGGATTTCAAGGATGTAAATCCCTATAGTGGGTGTAATGTAATGTGTGAAAACATCAATGTAATTTTTTTAAATTATATGGAATTACTTCTAGACTACACACTCTGAAATAAAGTGATTCCAAGGCCCGGTGATCCTGGAACAAAATTTTAACCTTTTTTTAAGGTACATTCAGTAATCGTGCGAGCGGATTTCTTTATCTTTTGATCTTGTGATCGGGTATAATATCTGAGGGTACCATTAAACTCAAAACACGATTCACCTGAAAAAGACTTAAATTCGACCGGAAAGGGCCGAAAATAAAAGTTATTTTTTAGAAATTTTGAGAAAAATAATAAAATAACATAAAAAGTTAATTAATTTCGTTCTCAATGATGACTATTGTCATGGGGATGTTGTAGTGCAGTGATGAGAAAAATTAATGGAACTCATTAATGGATCATTAACATATAGATTAATGATGGTTTATTGATGTGTAATAGTGACTTTGTTTCATAAATGAAACAGTGTAATGACACGACGTCACAATGTAACAGAAACATTGTGACTTTTTTTCTTTTTAATAGTTAATGTGTTTTTTGAACGAGGAATAAACTATTAGGATTATCTAATGAACCTCCGAAGGATTTCCTCCTCAATGAAGATCGACGAACACCGACAGGATGTCATCGACTTCGACGAACATCATAGAACGACAAATTACATCATAATTTTGGACCCTCAATGATGAAACTCTTTGTATATAAATGTGAATGAGGTTGGGGTTTTGAATTGTTTTAACTATTTCCTTGTTCTTTATTCTAAAAGTTGAACACAGATTAAACCACAAACATGTTAATCTATAGATCGTTCATTCTTGTGGGAGTGTGTTGTTCTGGGATTTTCTATTTATGAATAATATTATTTTTGATAGAATTGTAATATAGAGCCTCCCCAACATTAAACCTCTAATGAAGAGGGAGTGGAATGACAAAAAAAGGCTAAACCCCCTCTTCTTTGTGCGTTCTTGGTGGAGAAATTTTTGAATGGTGAAACATAATGTTCGAGGCCTTCAAAGGGAACACGATACTCTACAGAGCCCGTAGGAGCAAGTGAAGGGAGGAGGTATGACCAATTCTATGCCACACTGATAAGAGGCTGCGAAGACATAGAGGCGGCTGCCCACGTTTGGGCTTCCTGAGTGACCTTTCCAGCCCCAGTCACTCAACCGTAGTGGAGGGGAGGAGAGGGTGTGGCCTATCGGCCGCAGTAGGCACTGGACATGGTGGTGGATACAGCCCAAGGCGGATTCTGGATATAGTTCCTGGTGGGAGCTACATGGGAGTTGCGACCCACTCCATGAAGGCTTCATTTAGATATGGGAGGGGATGTGGCGGTGGCGGATGCGTCCTGAGCGCCCACCACTTGCTGCATGTGCTACCAGTATTTGGCTAGCGGGTTATACTACCAGCATGTTGGATGGGATGGTCATGTGCCTAGTAGGCCGAATGAAAGGCCGTAGGCCAGACCCACACCCAACGGGCTGAACCCATGCCAGAATTCTTGAACCTCATGCTTCGGGTAGGGCCGGATGAGACCGGGTCCCCGGGCGACCCGACGGGCTGGACACCTAGCCAAACTTGGTCAGACCTTTTGAGGCCCGTTGGGCAAGGTGCACTAGCCAGGCCGGAACGAAACTACAGTGACCCGATCTAGGTCAGGATGAGCCAGCCGAATTAAACTGGCATATATGGGACCCCAGGGCCGAGTTGGTCAGGTCGGCCCAATTTGGGTCAGACTGGGCGAAGATGCAACCATCCCTTGACTACTAAAACACTAGTATCATACATACTGGGCATCTGGTCGACACAGCGTCGATTGAGTTTGTACTCTATTAAAGATACAATCCTTTAGGTTATTCTATGTAGGACTTATTGGCAGTTTAGATATGACTAATTTCTCGAGAAACATCCATGTTTATCCTTAGAGGCCCGAAAAATGAGCAACAGTTGTGTGAGTCCTCAGTGGCCCGATAGATGAGAAGGAGCAGTGTGGATACTTAGTGTCCCGACACACGAGCAGCAGCTGTGTGGATCCTTAGTGGCCCAACAGACGAGCAGTAGCCATGTCAATCCTTTGTGGTCCCATAGAAGAGTATCAATTAATCAGGGATGAGTACCTGAATAGTACAAAATGTGTATCACTATAGCTGATGAACCTTCTTCTTATGCTTTTAATTGTACGTCGTGTGAGATTTCTTACATTGTGCCTTTTATTTGTGGTTTCTTTGTGGTATTTCATCTTAGTGGATTGTGTTCCCATTTTCATTACTGTATTACTCACCCTTGAACGGGATTCAACCAAACATGTAGTGTCTTGTGAAGACGACGAGCGTTTTGACAGAGGACTTGGTGGAAAAGGAGAATGTGGGGGCCCATAGGATCAGGTAGATAGGATGAACTAATTTGGATTCGAGTGGCTAAATTACTCTTAGCATTAGGTGTGACTTTCGTTGGATGGCTACCTGAGTCCCTTAGTACATTTCTATTTTTTATTTCTTTTTGTTCATTTTGTATTCTGGCCAACTTTGTTTCAGTTATACTTGTTCTCAGTAGTTTTTTCAATATAATTTTTTCTCCTTTCAGTTTATGGGATGTGGTTGGGTGTGTGTGTATGTATAGGTACTCCAGAAAATTCCTCCCACATACAGGTTGACGCCTTCGGTGATAGTCACTAACCCGTTGACATCGGGAGGATGGATTGGGGTATGTCATGGCCCGAGCCCTAGGGGACATGTCATGACAAATAGATCTTAGTGCCCTTGTTCATAGGAATGAATCCCCCATCAACAAATCTTTTAATTAACCAAGAACCAATGATTATTAAATAGTACTAATATAATTCAGAATCAGATATCATACATTAATTTTCATTCCTAAAACATTACTACTACCATTCTATACAATAAATTTCCATATTCATATAAAATGATTTTACATCCACCTATCTCATTTTTTCTACCCCTCAAGGGGCAAAATCACCTTTTTCATTTCATGGAAGATAGAATTCTCCATAATATAAAATATCATCCATTAAATAATAAATGATATCATTAAAATTTTCTATATATCACATGAATTTTATATCAAGTCAAATAAAATAATAGAGGATAATGTGGAACCTTTGGATTTCTCAGATGTAACATTAAGGCTATGATCTTCAACTCAACATTGGACATGTTTTCATTCCCATTTCTTCCATTCCTTTTTTTGTGGAATATCTATTTCCTTTATAGTCAATTGGTAATAGGGAATTTATGAAACATTATCATTATTTAATTATATCAGCCACTATTTTTGTATAATACCCATTATTTTTCATGAGACATGTCGTCATTTACCACAAAATTCACACAAGGAATCATCATTCATTATTTCTCTAGTTAAACATAACTTATTAAGAGGTTTTTAATCATATTTTTAAGTATCTTGCATTCCTTTTGATTTTGAATATTTTTTACCTACCTCATTTACCTTCATATTTTATTCTGTAAGACAACATTAGAGAATGAATTCGATAATGGTCAAATTTTCCCACTAAGAATAGAACTTCCTTGGTGAAGTCAATATCACGTGTTCTTCCACCATCATCATTTTTGGAAAAAACTTGTTTTTATACCATATCCTTTTCCTCCAATATACTTTGTCTATCTTATCATATTTTGGTTATTTATACACTCGATATTGGGGTAGTTATTCCAATTTTGGAGCGTAATAGGGCTTTTCAAGAATAAGTAATCTCATAGTAAGTCATATGAGTGGAGTGCATCTATATGGAATATTTTCCCTTCCCTAAATTCTTATAATCTCAATACCAAGACATATGATTGCGGTAATTACTAATGAAAAATTCACCATTAGAGACAAACCTCATTTTGTCACTTTTTTATTGAGATGATGGAACAACTTGAGTTATTATATGATTTTTTTGGAATACTAGATTAAAAATATATACTAATAAAATTTTAAAATTTTATATGATAAAATAATATAATTACATTAAACTTTTATTGAACCAAAAGTTCATATTTTTCATGAAAGTACACATACCTTCTATATTTCAAATATAGAATCTTCTTTTATTGTAC
This sequence comes from Viscum album, assembly GCA_963277665.1. Classification (NCBI taxonomy): domain Eukaryota; kingdom Viridiplantae; phylum Streptophyta; class Magnoliopsida; order Santalales; family Viscaceae; genus Viscum; species Viscum album. The sequence continues at coordinate 1,673,646,720 of OY728145.1, forward strand.
ACAAGTTTGATATCATTTATAGGTATATTTATCCTCCTTTTAATGTTTTTAATCTTATACTCATGGTTACATAAATTCAAATCATTATCTTTCAAGTGGATATCCATTACTATTATATTTTATGTAGCATTCATAGATAATTATTACATTTCTTAATGTTGATTTTTTGGAGGTATGGTATTACACTTCAACCCATTATATTTGGGAGTTTTATCTAAAATAACATGTGAATGTTCTTCAATCAAATCACTTTTCCCCTTCATGTTGGATCCACTTTCCTTTTTTTGGAGATTCATAACCACTTATTCTCTTCTAAATATTTCTTTCTCAAATGAAAAATATTTTACCATAAAATAATATACTTCATGGATGATTCTCTATGGGTATTATTTCTGATTTCATGATCATTCTATATAATAGAAACAAGAAGATGTTGAATCTACATCACCATAATCACATCCCCATTTTATCTCCATGTTAGTGTATGAAATTTGATAACATCTATCAACATGATGGTTTTAATCAGGGATTATATATGGTTTATATTTTACCCATTTTGGGGAACACAGGTTATCAGATGATTTATTCTTTCTATTTGTCTCATAATATGACAATTTTTTGATTTTAGTACAATGTTGGGTGCATAAAATTGATGAATAAAATTTTAACTCTATACTCATCATATTCATCTTGGTTAAATCTATAGTAATGTTTATATTTCTATTAAAATTAAACTCCAATATTATTTTTTCCCCTTACACCCTTACTTTATCCATTTTAAAACATTATTGAAATAAAAGAAAACTTCTCATTGAAATAAATATTAGATTATTTTTTCAAAAATAGCTTAGATATTTATTGGTAACCATATTTGATACCAATTATTATTCCATATGTCGGATGACCAATTAAGTGGGGAAAATCGATGGAATACATTTTACTAATTCATTCACTTGGGATGAACATACTGATCATGTTAAGGTTCATCAACACTTAGAGAGATAACACAATTTAACCCCAAGTATTTAATTATCATTTCAGATCATAGAATATATTATTTACAAGGTGGGGAATAAAATTGTACTCCTACCTTTAACAATTTATTCTCCTAGATAAATATTCATCACTTTGTAAAGGTGGATACATTTTATGAAATTTCCATTCCCATAAACACATATTCCCATAATTCTCCCACCCTAGATTCCCACTAGAGATCACAAGTTCCCACTGACATAATAAATCAATAGATAATCCCACTATGTCCTTACTAGATATAGAGTCTAACTAGATTCTTATCATTATTCTAGAAAAAAAAATTACTTCTTCAGTTCTTATTATATTACCCACAAATAGAAAAATCATTAGACTCTTGGATTATAGTCTTCCTCTAGGAGTATATTGGATCATGTTTTCTCAAGTAAAAACCTTAATGGGACTCAATGTAAAAATGTTGAACGTTTGGTATCCTTAAATCGGTTCTCATATTTTCAATCATCTGCATCTCGCATTGTACATATATTTAGGTATGCCTCATTTAATATAATCTTATACTCATCTCTCCTTATTCTCCTCAATAATGGATTTTATGGACTCTCAAATGATTCCTCATTTAGAAAAAAATTTCTCATCTATCAAAACATTAAATAATTACATAACTAAATTATAAATTTATATACAAAAATTTGTTGTTAATAGAATTCTCAAAATATTAAAGTTTGTATTTCTATATTTAAATTTATGAATACCCATAATCTTAATTTGTATGGTATTATCATTAAAATCAGAAAATAAATTTCTAGAATTATTTATCATTTAAAATCCTAGGAATTCCCATTAAAATATTCATTTAAATACCCTATAGTCTAGATCCTTATTCCATATATCATGAAATATTTAATTATTTATGATCCGTACAATTTATCAAGTTTCAATTCATTAAAAACATTATAGATTTCTACAACACCATGTAGTCATAGTGGTTACATTTAGTTATATAGAAATCTAATTAGTACTTCTCATTTTCCAATGTAGAAATCAGCTATGTGAAGTCATCTCAAAATACCTAGATATAGTATTATCCTATATGTGTCACCCATAATGAATCCAAAAAACACTTTTAGAATATCTCATCTTTAATGATATTACACCACACTATTTTCCTGAACCACAAAGCTCAAACATATTTTTAAAGTGCAATTTCATATTCTATAGAGTAGATGCGTTATACATAAAATTATATAACTCCATTGAATTCATATATTATTTCACAAAGAGAATAGTTTTCCCTATGTATATCAATTTATAAGGGAAGTATACAACTAGGTGACCATCCTTATGGAATATACAATGTTGAGATCAAAACACTTGAAGATTAATGTTATGTATATTTCCATTACACCAGTGATGGAAACTCATGGTTACCCTTACATGAGTGACAAATACCGTTACATGAGAATATACCTTTGTGTATCCACATGGATACCTATAAACATATAAACAGATACACTTTCATGAGTTTCATGTAGAATTACATATGTAGTATAATTCACACATTACCCTTATGTAACTCATGGTTCACATTTTTATTCATGTTTAAATACCAACGTACCCTTATATAGGTAGTATAAGTTACACATTACCCTTACATAGGTACTGACCAAACTTTATGAAACCTCAGTTAACTATATGTAGGTAATTACCAACCATTATGTAACTTGGGACACCCTTATATTGTTAGTGACCAACCTTTATACATCATATAGAAAGGAAGACATACCCTGACACGACTACCAAATTTATCTCAAAGTCTTATTTGAAATTTCATAATCGATATTGAGGCACAATTTTTTTGATAACAAGTTTTATGCAATGATTTTATCTCCACCAACACTTCTATTTTTCTTTTTTAATATTATCACATCAATAATCAAATTTATAGAAAGAATTGATCAAGCATGACAACTAATGACCATAAATCGACCCATAACAATTATATTAGAATTAGACCATAATATTAAATCCCCAAAACATATTAAATCAATGGAGACATGTGGATCACATGGTCATAGTAATAGGATTTTAACATAGGATATGTCTTCAATGTATCCATAAAAATTTAGAAGGATTATTTCTTTCATGAAGTGGGGAATTGTTTCCCTTTTATAAGTGATAAAAAATTACTACTTGTGAACATACGTTAATTTTCAATAATATCAGGACACTTTTCTTGATTTCAAGGCTCCAAAAGTGAAAAATAATTATCCCCAGGACACGTTGATCATTGGAAAGGTAGGTGAATCAGTGGTTTACTTTTAAAAAATTCATTCATATGAATTTAACCTCTTGAACATGATAATGTTCATGATAAAATCAGTGACATCTAAGAGTATCACTTCATATTCCTAAATTATAAGATAGTTCAAAAAATCCAATATTTATAAGGTTCAGTTAAAAAAACTACTCTTATCTTTGTTTGTTATTCACCTAACATGCATTCTGTACTATATCATAAGGTTACTGTAATGAATAAGGAAACATTTGGTTGTACACCCCAATAGTCGGTCAACTAGTTGATCCTATTTCTATACTTCTGCAACTATATTTTCATTCATGGTTTGTCAAATGCCCCAACCGTATTATATTATCCTTCATCTAGAATACTTATACTCCCAAGTATAGACCCTCTTGAGAATACAGTATGAAACCCTATTAAAATTCCTCCTCTTCTCAATATATTTGATACAAAAATGGAAAGATGACTATTCTATTCTACAGGATTCTAAACCTATTGAAATAGATCATATTATAAAATTATTTTAGTATTTTTCAATCATATACAACATCAATATCTTATTAAAGTATGGTTTTACATGAAAATCATTCACACCATATTTTTAATTATGTGGTTCTTCTTAGAATACAAGATTCTCAAACTTAAATGTTTTCTCTAACATTTATACTATAAATTTGGTCTCTTTAATTTATGATATTTAGTGAAGGATCAATCTTCCTCAATCAAATTCTCCAGAAATAATTCTTATTATTATGATGATGTTATGGCCTTAAGTATAATGTCTGAACGTGGTGAACATAGGTTATTCAAGAATATTTAAATGCATAAAATATATTTCATAATATATGCTTCGTATCAATTTTTGATTTATAAGAAATATCATCTTAGATATAAGATCTTCATATATTCATCCCTCTTGCTATAAAAATTTAAATAAAATTCATTTAGGAAATGAATGGAATATAAAACAATAGTTTATACATTTATGATGATTTTTTATCTTCAGTGTATTAAATATGAATCATGTATCTCAATTTCTCAATTTGACTATTCAAATGTTCATGTTTCTATGTAATTTCCACATTCATGATTTAGTGACTTAAGTACAAAACTAATTTTTTATGCACTTATCTGTCACATTTATTAAATACAATATGAAAAGTATTTAATTAGTTTCATGTAACCATGTATTCCTACCTTCTCATTTGTATCACTTAGATAAAATGTTAAATAAATTTTTAATCATAGCATTTCCATGATCAAGGTGTGGCTCACCAAGAGTCTTCACATAAGTGAATACATAACACCCCCATCATGAGACATTGATTATACATGGTTATAACATACATGTCTTTGTAACATCAAATATACTTCACATATATGATTTTACATGATATGTTGTCTCTATGGGTTCTCCAAAAACTCTTTATAAGACATGGTTGTCATGTGGGATTCATTTACATTACTTCATGAATTATCTTCTTATGATTAATGAACTATCAAAGGTTTTCTTCGAATAAGAAATATATTTTATATGAGTTCCATTGAATAAAAAGGCTTTATTTCTATGGTCTATTCACATGAAAAGATGTGTCTACATGTTAATGTCTCATCCCCTTCACAATACCCGACATCTCACATATTTCTTCTCTCTACGACAATAAGTGTAAAAAATATTCAATATATAATATGAGGTCTGTCTATAAATATATCTACCTTACATTTCATGATCCATGTTTGTAGGATCTTGATAAACAATCCTCCCTTCCTTCTCAAACACTGTCATAGGATTGGGGATTTTATCTGTGAGTCTATCTCAAACCCATCACAAGAAATGAATAGCTAGTAGATACCTTTCCCCCACAACACTATGTCAATATGACATGCCATGTGTGATATTTTTCCTTAATGTAAATAAATTCTTGTAGAATCCTTACCTTAATCATATTCAGTGTGGTTTGTTAGATAAACCATCACCTGATTGAATTAGGTGGACCCCATTTGTCCATCTATTGAATTATTCTTGCGAGTTCTCTATTTTGAGAGTACTCATCGTATCTCTGTGGGAAGAATCATTTGAATACTCTTTCTTTTCTAGGTTAAAATATTGGACCATATCTTTGATCATTAAGGCATGTCAAGGACTTTATAAAACACCAAAATATATTATGATCGCTTTAATTAAAAATAAATTGGCTTCTTAAAGCCATATTCCTTGTTGGAATGATCATGTGTTTAACATGATAGATTTTTCTTCCTCATATAATTAAAAAATTGATCCTGAGAGGCCATATAATTCTTCATGGGATACCACGTGATAGATTAGATCAATGATATTTTGTACATTATGAATCATTGATTGAGTTCTTCAGGTTTCATAGCAATCATCTTCTTTTCTCGTTAAATCTTCTTATAGTGAATCATTGATTGTCTCTCTGTCGTCATGAGATATTAAAAATACCACATGAAGAAATCATGCAACTATCCCTCAATATTTCAATAGCTTAATTAAAAAACTTCATGGAAAAATTGATTATAAATGAAATCAATTCGATTCATGTGCTAGGTGAAATGGAGTTTGTCTCAAGATCTTTTGGGGAATAATTTTCACGACCACATGTTGATAGTGGTTTCAGGTGGCTGAGGTTAACAAAATTGTATTAAAGTCCAAATGACAGGGCTTGGGATCAACTAATGGTTGAGATTAAAAATTTCCTGGGATTCATGATATATTCATCATTAAAATGATTCATGAAATATTACCACATATATACACCGCATATCTAAAATTTTCCCAAAAATCAACTCTGATTTGGTTTCATAGATCTTACCATTGTACGAATGATCCATCTATGGGGTTTGACACCCATTATACATACACACAACCACCATTATTCTTCATCATTAATGGACCAATCTTAACATAAATAAACATCATGTAATATTTTGTGAATGCTTATTACATTACATAGAAAAAATCATGGAGATGGTAATAGTTTAGTGCCTTTTGAATCATGGAATGAAAAACATTCATCAATAAGTGAGATACATCATCACTAGTTTTGTTCTTCATAACTATAACCCTTAATAGAAAAGTTAAGGGTAATTAAAATCCTCCTAATCTATGGAAAGAAAACATAATAAACAAAGACCTTGGATGCTTAGTATGGTTGAACAAGGGAGAAACGTAAACATAACATGAACATAAGAGTATGAGACCATGAGCTTATGATTTAAAACCATACCAGGCATATCAAAGTTCATAATCAGAATCCCTGGAATAAATATTAGTCATTAATAAGACATGGATTATAAGGTAATAAACAAACATGATCCATGAAAGCACAACATTAGAAAAATAAATGAATTAGTGGCATATATATAAGCATATAAAATAACTTCCATATTGGTTAAGGATCATTACTAAGGTGATCATAGCGAAAAAATTCCTTTAATGTACTGATTTCACTCCTCATTCTATCACTATAATTATTGTACCATGTTCCCTCCTCATTACATCCCTATTGTTACTATATTAGGTTCACTCCCTTTTCAAATCATATCTATCTCATTAGATATATAAATGATTACCCAATGCATTATACGGATATATAGGTCCCACGAAACTCATAATGAAAACCATATTTATGTGTTCCACATGATCTTAAACATTAATAATATCATAATGCATGAAATGAAATGGGTATCGTATAAATTTAATCATATCATAACTATTTAAAAATAAACAGTTTTCATAATCCTCTTAGCATAGAATAAATTGTGAAAAGTAAAGGGTTCTATAAGTTTATAACTTATGGGAGACAAAAGGGTTTCATAAAAATGATTCCATGGAAACATAAACAATTTAGAAAATTAATATGACGGGTACCCTTTGATCATATACCTAGTACGTAATGACTAACAAAAAAGGATGAGATCTCATATGGAAAAAAAATTTAATGTTTAATTAGAACCATTTCTTGATGAAAATATCCTTTCCTATTTGAGAAATTATTTTTAAAACATAAAACATTTTCAAATTTTTTTTCATTAAAAATAATCTTTAAAACATATTAAGGAAGACTAAAAATCATTTCAAACACTTTTTAAAACATAAAAAAATATAAAAATTACCTTCCTTGTAAATTATCATTGAATATCATTTAAAAAAATTTGAAATAATTTTTATGAAACATGGTTGTGTAATAAAATATATTTTCTACCAAAGAGATAAATGATGTAGGGTTTTCCTAAAAACATGTTCTTAATTATATTAAGTAACAAAGAGTTGAAAAATGGTAAAATTAGTAGATGATATCCTGAATAACAATAGGAGGTGAAAATTAATGAAAATTATTTAGATTTGTAACATTATATATCAATATTACAGACATCATCATAAACAATCCCAATAAATGATGAGACAGTAACATAAAATATTTTCCTTTTTTTGTAACATTAATTAACAAGACCCATGATGGAAAAAATAAAATAAAACATAAAATATCCTTACTATTAATAAATTCATAATATCACATGTCAAATAGTTTTTATATACACCTATTGAAATAATATAGGTGAAAAACATAACATTTGTCTCAAAGAATGAAATTTGGGAGAAAATATCTTCACTTCTTTGATATAGTTTTTACCACAAAACCCTAAAAGTGAGATGATAAAATTGATTTTAAATACCATTAATTATAATTATAACAACAATAAAATGAATTCATGGGTATATGTCAAACCAAAAACCATAATTAAGTGGCAAACATGGAATCTGTCTCATAGGAAATAAATGTGTGTCAGGAATCCCTTACCTTAAGTCGTGATTTCTATCGTACTCATTCAAACCTCATGTAAAAAAAATAATAGTTTATAATAAGTATATTAAATATTCATATTCATATATATAATATAATCTATTGATTTATTATGTCATTTTATTACCCCCATATTAATTATTTCATGATAAAAGTTACATGTTCGGGTAATATCCTCTTTATGTTTCATAATGTTTTTGACATTTAATATTTTTTCATAAATTAAAAATTATTTCATGATATGAAGAATGTTAAACCTGATATAAATATCATATATATTCATTATATATATTTTATATAATAATCTAATAAAGATAAAACTATGAAATAAAATGCACTATTCATAGAGACCGTAGATTGTACGTACACATTAATGTTATTTACATTTTTTAACAGATTGAATGAAGGAAAATTATATCATACACTATAACTAATGAATAATTTATATATAATAAATAAATACTATTTTTATTTAAATCATTATTAATTTATTCCATTAAATGCATAAATGAATAACATCGCTTCGCGAGGCGGTAGTCCTCCGTACACACGAACAACTTTATCCTAGTACCATAAATTGGAAAGCATAAATGTATGTGTTATATAATAAATTCAAAATCATGATCATGTCATAAATATCATATATAAATTTTATTTCCATAATTATTACCAACAAAGAAAGGTGGTTATAAAAAAATGAATGACATCGGTTCTCGTGTTGGTAATTCTCTATACACATGAGGGAAGATTTCGTTACCTATTTGATGGATGTATGGGTTGTTTTAGTTCATACACATATAATAATAAAACATTACTACTTTTATATAGAATATTATATTATATAATCATTATAAAGAAATAAATTACGGTTTTTTATAATGAAATAAAAAAAATTCATTGATTTTCATTAAGTCTTCTCCTGGTATCTCCTTTGGGTTTTCATTAAAGGCCTTCCTTTGATGGATTTTTTCCAAAATAAGTATTATAGGATTATGGGAGACATTTTTAGTATTTATTTGGATATTTTTTAGCCAAAATAAATTGATATTAATGTGTTAATGTTGTAGGATATTTGGTGGCATTTTATAATGGGGTTCTATCAAAAACTTCTAAATTTTTAAAGATAGAATTCCACCCATATTTTTCTTATATAAAATGTGTCTAAAATGGATCAAAGTTGACCCTTATATATTATATGTTCTAAATATTTCCATAAAATATGTTTTAAACATGTTAAGGATATTTTTTACACATTATAATCTAATCTTAACAACTATGTAATCTTGGTTTTACATTAATCACTGTAATTAATTATAATTTCATTCACTAGTAAATTTGTTAAAAAATTATTTTTAACATAATAGAAAATATAAATTATTTTTATTACAAAAATTGAATCCATTTATAAAAATTCTTATTAGATATTTGTAATAAATTAATTTAAAATTAATCACGCATATGGGTCGAAGAAGTAGATTTTTAAAGTGAAAATGAATAAAAGAGTACATTGTTTTTATATTCCACTTCAATATTAAATTAATTCTAATGAACTAGATTTTATTAAGATATGTATAATTGAATTAAATATATTTGAAAAGAAAATTAGAATATAATTTATCAATTTAAATAAATTATACACAATGGCATTTTTCAAATAAAGTTCAGTATTTTTTACAATTATTAAACATTTTGGGAAATATCCCAAAAAATCACTGAATTATAATTATGTAATTATTAATTAAAAAATTAATTTTATTTTATAAAATTCATTTTCTAAAAGTGTAATAAAATAATTTTATTTTACTTCAGAAAAATATATAAAAAAAGTTTTGAAGAGAAAATTTTATCTAAAATCATATAATGAATTTCAAAAAAATTAGGTATTTTATTGTCAATATATTTCCTTTCAGTAAATCTATTTGTATAATATTTAAAAATTAGTTGTTAAAATTCACAATACAATGTTTATGGATATGTTATTATAGTCACATTTAAATATATAAATTAATAGTATATCATTATGTAAACTCAATGTCACTTGTAGTGAAAGTTAAAACAATGATGTGTATAGTAAATGATTCAATTGGTGTACCCAGAAACACTAGAAATCAGAGATATTTAATTTAATATAAAAAGGGATAATAAAAACTCAAGGTTTGACATTATACCCCCCCTAAAAATAAATTTTCCCCTCGATAATTTATATTCTGAAGGAAAAAAATGAGGGCACTTATTCTTCATCAGATCCTCAAGTTCCCATGTAGCTTTAGGTGGTATCTCCTTAGAACATTGACTAAGTGAGTGGTCTTGATTCAAAAAAAATTCTTGGTATAATATGGAAACTCCACTGGTTTTCCTCATAATAAATATATTACTCTAGTGGTATAACCTATAAATTCAGTAAATGTGAATGGTCAAGTATATACTAACTTGGGAGACATACATGAAACCCATTGTGGACTTGAAATATGTTAATTTGAAGTGCCATATTATAGGTTACCAACCCCATACAATCAATAATTTAGAATGAAATGATATAAATAGGGATTTTTTTAATTTCTTCATGAATCTCATAACCTTCTTCAATAGAGAAATTATAAAAAATTCACAACAAAATTCTAGATCACATCAGTGATTATAAAATAAACTTTTCTACTAACTCTTAGATTTCTTGATTTGATGATGAATGTTTGTAAAATTAATTTCCATTTCATAATTGATCTTAGAAACCAATATATTTCTTTCTCCAACTTCATTCCATCACATGGGTGCTTTTCATTCCTTTCCATTGAGGGATTCATGATGATACATATAAATGCCTGAGTAAAAGCTATTATTTTATAAAAACTAAAATTGAGTAAGGTGTTGATTGTAACATCCCATTGTCTTGAAAATAAATATTTAATGTATGAAACACTGAGTCCTTAAAAACCAAAAAATTTATAATATATCCATTAAACACAACATTTCCTCTATTATGTTTAGAATTTGAAAAAACGGTTTTCTAGATTTGTGATATGTAAGTCATTTGGAGTATGACAAAACCAACTTGATTTTTGGTGACTATTAACATACCATTATTAATATTAAAATGAATAGTACTATGACCCTTATGAATAGTAAATAATAATAATATTTTATTTTCTTAAGGTAAAAATATAATGAGATCTTAATAAATTTTTCAATGTGATATAAAACTAATTTTACCTTCAAAATTGTTTTTTTCGAATTAACTATGGTTTTATTTAAAAATTCAATTAATAATAAATAGAAAATTATTTTTTGAAAAATGGAGTTTATTTTTTAATTCTACATGTGAAAAATGGTCAGGGTGGATTTTTGGTATTTTTATGAAATTCATGAATTTTTTATGAATAGTAAAATATGGTAAAATACTGTACATACAAATTTTTAGTTAAATATACATTTTATGACATCATAAGTGATGTAAATCCACTTGGATCGATCTAAAATAATGTTATTACTATTATGGGTCACATGAAACAACACTATTGGTTGTCTTGAGGGAAATAATAAAATAATGAATAACATGTTAAAAATTCACTCCTCTCGTCCACTATAAACCCCCTCACTTCCTCTCATATTAACTCCTATAAGGCTTTATTCCCCTCCATTTTCTACAAAATTACACTTCCCTAGTAAATCCACACTTCCAAGAAGCTCTTTTCCTTTCCAAAAGTCCAAAACCCCCTTCCTTAAGGAGGTTATTACAAAAGGTAAATCATCTTTCTTTTTCATTTAGTTTCATTTAAATTTATCATATTTAATTATTGTATCCTAACCTACTATATACAAATAAAACTAATTACTCTAGTATAATCTATATAAATTAATTATATAATGTTAATGAAACAATAATCATCAATATTCTTAATCTCTGTCTTTTATTTTATAAAAGAATTCAGCATCTGTGAGGTAACAATTTACAACCATTGTGGATGATGAAGTTTTGTTCTTCAATTTATCCTTCATTGCTGGACATGAAACCATTTTTATGGTTGAACAAGACTATAGTATATGTATTGTAACCTATTTAATATTAAAGAACCGGTATATGTATATAATATTAAATCATAAGTCCAAACCAGTTCTTAATAACAAAATACCGCTAAAATAATAAAAGTTGTTGTCTTTAATATTTCATCTAATGATTTATCCTCATTCCATGTACTAAATGATATAAATGACCATTAAAACTTATTTATGTTTATAAATAAAATTTTATTTCAATTATGTGGATTTACATCCATTTCCTCAGGAACTACATTACGTAAAACCCAGTGAACCAATTATGAAAATGAACTCTTTAGAACGACAAAATTCAATCTTATAACAAATAAATAAATAAATAATGAAATTAATAAAATTATAATAAAAAATACAGGTATAAGAGGTTCTTAATTAAGTTATTAATAATTATAATTTCATATTCCAGGACATTATGTTCAAGAGGGGAACACATTTCAGACTTAATATAAGGGTTTTTCACCAAACCTCCATTTTAATTCGAGTTACTTATATTTTCCAATTACCTAAATTAAATTAATAATAATAATTATTTACTATGTATAAATTGATTTTTATTGTTATATATATGTTTACCATTTATAACATTTCCTTATTTTATGGGGAGTTATGCGTTTTAAAGTAACATTGACAATTCCATCCAAAATAGAATCCTCATTCAACGGAATTTTCCAAATTCCTACCTATATTCAAGGGAGTATATTAATATGTTTTTAAAAACCATTATCTTTATAAAATCACTCATTTTTTAATGAAAATAATATCTTACATTAGTTCTGGTTTAATTCAAAGACTTTTCTAAAAGAACTATTCTTTTCCCTGTAAAAGGGTTTTTATAACAAGAATTACTCAATGATTTTAAAAGATTGTTTTTACCTATTTAAACACTATTGTTGATTCATATGTTTAAATGGGGATAATTATTAATGATATCATCACGTATGTTTTGACTGTGGATGTTCTATCTCATGAACATTCACCAATTCACTCTGAATGGTTGTTGTATGTACTTAATAATCGAGGAAAGTTATTTACATTTCATATATTAGTTTCAATATGAATGTACATGTTTTGTATGTTTATTCCCATTCATATGAGGAATTTATTGGACTTATTAAGTGTTCGGTGGGGCACACTAAATCCCCTCGGTGCATCCTTAGGTCGTATGAGACAAACTTTGGTCTTGGCACGTGGCTTTGACAGAATGACTTTTTATGGTCTTGGCACGAGGCCTTGACGGTATGGTTATGATGTCCCACATTATGAATTACCTCATTATGAAAATAGTATTGATAGTTAATTTGGTTATTAGACTAGTAGAATACCAATGATTATGTTTTATTATAGAATTATTTAGTGATCTCATATTCCATCCATAAAGTGTTCAAGTTTATTATTTGTAAAGGCATGCGTTTTCAATTATTCACCATGCCAAATGTTAATGTTATCTTATTCTATATTTATTACTATTAATGAGCATTTTAGTTCCCCCATTTCTTATGATTAATTTTCTTAGGAAATGAATAATTATATTATGTATGACATGCTAAAATAACCTATGATTTATGGATGTGGTCAATGAAATTTCTATGTTGTTTTTCGTTTCAAGTTGTAATGTTGAACTTATGTATGTATATTGTTTCCAATAGTACTAAACTACTCAATCTGTCGGGATGCATATTCCTTGTTTATATTCCAATGTAATTAAATAAGGAACCAGATCTGGGAAACTGGGGTTGGGTCCTTATAGTTGGTATCAAATGATGTTTAGTAGATAACATGGAAACCAGATTTAGAAAATGTAGATTAGAGAACAAATACCTAAGATAGTAATTGAGAATAAGCATACAAGTACATCCTAGTATTTTGGTAAGGAATATATTACGTTGATATTTCATGAAAACACATCCATGTCTAGATAATACAAGTGGACATGGTTTTAGCATAGATGTACCTAGTAGTAAAAACCCCAACAAGGAGTATCGGGCTTCACCTAGGGTATCCTGGTACATGACAACAACCCTTACTGGGCACCAGGTTTGGCACTCCTGGGGGATATGATTAGGATAATAACATATTATTTACAATCCATTATTAAGGGTTTAAATGTAAATTTTCCCCAATGAAATCATGTTTATGATTAAAATATTTTCTAGGTATATAATTTCAATTTAAGCTATGTATTTTTCTATATTGAGAATATATACCTAATCTAGTGTATTCCATTATTTAGAAATGGTGCCAGGTGGATGAAATGGAAACTTCATGATCAATTTATCCCATGTAGGGATTTCCTATCATGAATGATAATGATGTTCGCTCTGGTACTGCAACATGTTCATAGTAGCTTATAACTACACTGGAACAACTTACCCAGGTTTTGAACAATAACCATGCTTTTATGCAGTATCCAGATCCTCCACATGGGGGAGCTTTGTTATATTGATTTATGTGACAAAATCCTCTCTCATTCAATAGGAATAAAACCCCATTAGAATATGAGTAGTGGATAAGTTCTTTAAAGAATATATTTCTCACTTTGGGATGTAACTAATGATAAAAGGTCATATTGATAGTTTATTTTCCATTAGAAGATGTGGATTAGTGGTTGTAATTAATCCAAAACACAAAGGAGGAGGAAGAGAGAGAATGGAAGGAATGGTGGGATATAAAGGAAATATTCTTAGAGAAATACTTTCCTCGTGAACTGTGAACAGATATGGAAAGGAAATTATTGAATCTAAGGAATAAGGAGGATGAAAATGTTGCTAAGTATGAAGCCAACATTAAAAGCCTGGAAAGGCATGCTCCGAACTACATAAGTAATAAAAGGAGAAAAATTGATTGATTTTTTGATGGTTTAAAACCATTCCTCTGAAGGGATCTAGTCTCCCAAAGTGTCTCATCATATGAAGATATAGTCTCAAGTGCAATCAAGACAGAAAAAGAATTTTTTTAAGTCTTTTGACTTTAAAGGAAGGCATGAAAATAATAGGGCTTCCTAAAAATATGGAAAAGGAAATAATAAAATGGGAAATAAGGTAAGAGTAGAACATCCATCCTGTAGTAATTGTGGGAAGAAACACCCTGGCACTTTTCTGAAGGGAATGGGAGTCTCTTACAAGTGCGGAGAAAAAGGCCACATATATCGGGATTTTAAGGGGAATAAAGAAGCTACCAAAGTTCAAGGTTATAATTTTAGGGATATGGGACATTATGCACATGAATTTCTTAAGAATCAGAGAAACATTCCCCAAAGAAGGACAAAGGAGAATGACCAAGCTTATGTGGTCACAACTACAGATGCTACAGTTCCTAACAATGTAGAGGAAGGTACTTTAATCATTTCATCAAACTTATCCAATGGTTTATTTGATTCTAGATCATTGATTTTATTCATATATTCCTAGTTTTTCAAGAAAATAATATATTTCCAATTTGATTTAATAATAGATTTGTTATTAAAAACCACTAAGAGAAGTATCATTACAATAAGGCTTTGTAAGATAGACCCCATTATGGAAAATAAACATGCATTATCTGCTGATTTTTTTGTCATACCCATGATTGAAATTGATATAATCCATGGAATATATTGGATTTCGAACCATGACGTGAACATTTATTTTAATAGGAAGGATATTACAATTTTTTAGAACGATGTGGAATCCCTTATATTTTTTGTAGAAACATCACCCTCAGAATCTCATCCAGATCCACCCCCAATATCTATGCTAATTTCATTTATTGGGGAGAGAGGGAATGTAATATCTATGTTTGAGGAAAAGAATGTTCAAATAAAGGATGCACCAATAGTGTAATAATATGTTTATGTCTTTCCAGACGATTTACCTGTACATCCTAGAGAGTGGGAAATTGATTTTTTCATTGACTTAATCTTAATTCAAGGCCCATATCAAATACCACTTATAGAATGGCCACTGTACAGTTCGTGGATGTGGATAAAAAATAAGTGGAATTAATCGATAAAGGATTTATTCTCCCTAGTGTTTATCTATGGGGAGCCCATGATCTTTTCATTAAGAAGAAAAATGAATCTATGGGGTTATACAGTGACTACAGGGAGATCAATGCTATAACAACAAAGAACAAGAGTCCCCTACAACAAATTGATGATTTATTTGATCAACATCATAGATCCAAATATTTTTCGATGATTGATATTAGATCCAAATATCATCAGTTTCTTGCGAGGAAGTAAGACATTCCAAAAATAGTATTTCAAACCAGGTGTGGGAAATAAGATTTTACAGTAATTCCTTTTAGACTGACTAATGAACCATATATTTTCATGAATCTAATGAATAGAGTTTTCATGGAATATCTTGATGACTTTGTGGTGGTGTTTATTAATGATATCTTTGTATACTATAACAGTTATGAAGTTCATGAAAATCACTTTTGCACTATTATGAATACTCTTATAAGGAATGAATTATATGGGATGTTTATCAAGTGTGAATTTTGGATTAAATTAGTTTTATTTCTGGGCCACATTATCTCTAAATATGGAATTTATGTTGATTCTATGATGAAAAAGGTTGTGCAATAATGTACTACACCAATGAACGTAAATGAGGTACATAGTTTTATTGGTTTAGTAGGATATTATCGGAATTTCATTCATAATTTCTCCCATTTATCAAACCCAATGTCCAACCATACATGCAAAGGTATTAGTTTCTTATGGAAAAAATAATGTGAAGACTGTTTCAAATAATCGAAGAGAAGATTAGTGAATTCTCCGATCCTAACCCTCCCATCGTGGAATGATGGTTTTGTGATCTATAGCGATGTATCAAAAAAGGAAAGGGTTGTGTCCTTATGGAAAATGATAGATTTATTGATTATGAATCAAGGAAGTTGAAAATTCATGAGAAAAAAATCACACTCATGATTTTGATTTAGCAGCGGTAATCATTGCTCTAAATACAAGGATGAATTATCTTTATTGTGAAAATTGTGAGATATATACGGATCACAAGAGCCTGAAGTATATCATCTCACATAAAGAAATAAACATGAAAAAAAGATGATGGCTGAAACTACTCAAGGATTTTTATTGTACAATAAACTACCACATAGGAAAGGAAAAAAAGGTAGCTAATTCATTGAGTAGGAAGGATCATGGGGTTCTCAATAGGTTGAGGATTGAAAAGTATCCTTTGTACATGGATCTACTAAGGATGGATATGGGAATTATCAAAGAAGGTGAAACATCAATACTTTTTCATTTAGTTTCCAAACCCTCTTAATTAGAAAGGTTTAAAAGTTCTCCGTCTGATGATGAGAACCTGAAAAGTAAAATTAATGCTGTGAAAGATTGACATACGGTTGAATTTTTGTGTAAAGATGGTGTTATGAAATTTGGGAAGAGTTTTTATGTTCCATATATACCCAATCTAAAAAAGAAGTTATTGGATGATTCACATACTTAAAATTTCTCTATACATACTGGTAGCACTATGATATATAGATATTTGAAGGAACATTTCTGGTGGGATAACATGAAGAGGGAAATTGTGGATTACGTATCATGATGTTTTTTCCGTCAACAAGTGAAGGCTGAAAGGAAACATCTAAAAAGTGTCTTGAATCCTCTAAAGATTCCTATGTGGAAATTGGATGATGTAACCATGTATTTTTTTCACTAGATTACCCAAAACTCCAAGAAATAATGATGCGATATGGGTAATTGTGGATCGACTTACCAAATCTGCAAATATCCTTGAAATAAGTGAAGATTTGCCACTGGAGTGCCTAACAAGACTCTATATCAATGAAGCTATGTAACATCATGGAGAACAACTCTCAATTGTGTCTGGTCATGACCTGTGATTTATGTCAAAATTATGGAAAATTCTTTAGAAATATTTGGATATCAAACTTCGATTTAGTACTGCATACCACCCACAAACTGAAGAGCAATTAGAGAGGATGATCAAAACCTTAGAGTAACTATTAAGATCATGTTCACTTGACTTACAAGGTATTTGGGGTCCATACTTACCTTCGGTGGATTCTTCCTACAACAATAGTTACCATTCATGTAATCAAATGGCACCATATGAAGCATTGTATAGAAAGAGATGTTGTACACCAACTTGTTGGGATGATGTTGGATAAAGGAGGCTTGTCAATCAAGAGCTTGTAGAGAAAATAATGGGGAAGGAAATGATTATTCAAGAACATACGAAAATAGCATAAAGAAGACAAAAGAGCTATGCCGATAATCGAATGAAGGATCTGTAATTTCAAGTGGCTGATCACGTTTTCGTGAAAGCACCTCCATGGAAGGGTGTTATAAGATTGTTGAAGAAAGGGAAAATGAACCCTATGTACATAGACACTTTTTAAATTTTAGAGATAATTAGAGATGTTTCATATCGTTTGGCGATGTTTGCTAGCCTTTCAACTGTACACATTGTGTTCTATGTCTCATTACTTAGAAAGTTCATGCCAGACCCAATGCATGACCTCACATCTGAAGGTATAGAGTTGGAACCTGATCTGTCTTACTGTGAAGATCACATCCATATTCTGGGAACTAATGAACATGTGTTGGGGGAATGAATGAATCATCTAGTAAAAATAATTTGGAGATATCATAAAATCAAAGAGGCAGCATGGGTTCTTGAGGAGCTTATGTTGAAGACATACCCAATTTTTTTGTGAGACAAATTCTATGAATTTCGAGGATGAAATTTTTGTAAAGATGTGAGAATGTAACACCCCAATGTATTGAAAATAAATATTTAATTCATTAAACTCTGAGTCCCTATAAAACAAAAAAATTATAATCCTTCCATTAAACACATCATTTCTTATACTATGTTTTGAATTTTGAAAAACGGTTATCCTGAGTTCTGATTAGTAAGTCATTTGGAGTATGATAGAACCAACATGATTTTTGGGGAATAGTAACAAAACATTATGAATAGTAAAATGAATTGTGATATGACCCTTATGAATTGTAAATAAAAATATTATTTTATCTTCTTAGGGTAACAAGATAATGAGATCTTAATTAATTTTTCAATGTGATATAAAACCAATTTTACCTTTAAAATTGTCATTTTTGAAATTAACTATTGTTTTATTTAAAAATTAAATTAACATTAATTAGAATTTTTTTTTCTAAAAATTTAGTTAATTTTTTAATTTTACACATCAAAAAATGGTTATAGTAAATTTTTCGTATTTTCTTGATATTCATGAATTTTTTTTATGATTAATGGAATACAATAAAATACAGTATATAAAAATTATCAGTTAAATACACCTTTTATGAAATCATAAGTGATGTAACACCAATTCATTTGAAATCACATGAAATTATTACTATTATGGGTCACATGATACAACCCTATTGTTTGACTTTAGGGAGATAATAAAATAATGATTAAAACATTCAAAATTCAATCCTCTCCTCTAGTATAAACCCCATTTACTTCCTCTACTCTTCACTCCTATAACACATCAATATCCTCAATGTTTTGCCCAATTATAAATCCCTAGTCACTAACTACTTCCAATAACCTATTTTTATTGCAAAAAGATCAAAACCCTTTCCGTTATGGAGGTTCTCAAGGAGGTTATTACGAAAAGCAAAATCATCTTTCTTTTTCATTTAGTTTCATTTCAATTTATCTTCTTTTCTCATTATCTCCTAACCTCTTATTTAAAAATGACTATGATTATTCTAGTATAATATATATAATAGAATTTAATCATGTTAATGTAATAACCATCATCAATATTCTTAATCTCTATCTTTTATTTTATAAATGAAATCATCTTTTGGGAGGTTCCAATTTACAACCTTTGTGGACGGTGAAGTTTCATTCTTTAATTTCGCATTCATTAATGATCATGAAACCATTTTTTTGGTTGAAAAATACTATAATATATATATTATAACCTGTTTAATATTCAAAAACCAATATATGTACAAAATAATAAATCATAAGACCAAACTAGTTCCTAATAACCAAATACCTCTAAAATAATCGAAGTGGTAGTCATTAATATTTCATCTACAGATTCATCATACTTCCATGTAACCAAATGATATGAATGAAAATTAACACATATTTATGTTCATAAGTAATATTTAATTTTAATTCTATAGAAATACATCCATTTCCTCATGAACTCTATTACATAAAAACAATTGAACAGATTTTGAAAATCAAGAAAACAAACACTTCAAAATGAATTAATTCAATATTATTACTAATAAATAAGGGAATAATGAACTCAATAAAATTATTTTATACTAAAAATATGTATAATAGGTTATTTAATAAATTATTGATAATTCTAATTTCATATTCCAGGACCTTATGTGCAAAAGGGGAACACATTTCTGACTTATGTTAATAGTTTTATAAAAGAAACTCCATTTTAATATAGGTTACTTTTATTGTCTAATTACCATTATAAAATCCTTAATTATTATTATTCAATACTAGTAAATTATTTTTTAGTTTTCTATATTTTTTTACCAATCATAGTCCTTCCTTATTTTATGGGTATTTACACATTTTAAAAGGATCTTTCACAATTCTTTCCAAAATACAGGTCTGGTTCAAGGGAATTTCTCAAATTATTACCTACTTTCAAGGGAAAAATAAAATATTTTTTACCAACTATTATCATTAAAAAATAAAAAAATTTATTATTTAAATACAATCTTAATTTATTTTTGGTTTTATACAAAGACTTTTCCAAAAGAACTCTTCTTTTCTAATTAAAAGGGTTTTTATAACAAGAATTACTCAGCGATTTTAAAAGAGTGTTTTCACCAATTTCAACAGTATTTTGATTCATTTGATTATGTGGGGCTCATGTTGTATGATATCATCACATATGTATTGAATATGGATGTGCTATCTTAAATCCATTCACCAATTTACTCTGAATGGTTGGTGTATGTGCTTAATATTTTGGGAAAGTTATTTACATTTCATATATTGGTTTAAATATGTATGTATATGATGTTTTTGTTTATCACCATTCATATGAGGAATTCATTGGAGATAGTAAGTGCCAGGTGAGGTCCGCTACATCTCTCTGGTGAATCAGTTGGTCTCATGAGAGAAACTATGGTCTTGGCACAAGGCCTTGACAAAATGATTATTTATGGTCTTGGTATAAGGACTTGGTAGTATAGTTATATTATCCCACATTATGCATTCTATCAATATGAAAATTGTATTGATGGTTCATGTGGATATTCTACTAGTATAATATCCATTATTATTTTTTATTACGACATTATTTACTCAACTCCTATTCCTTACATAAAGTTTTCAGCTTTATTAATTGTAAAGGCATGTGTTCTGAATTGTTCACCATGTTTAAAATTTATATTATCCTCCACTATATTGATTACTCTAACTAAGAGTTTGAGCTCATCCATTTCATATATTTCATTTTCTAAGGACATGATTAATTTCATTATGTATGACATGCTGAAATAATCTAGGTGTTATGGATATGGTCAAAGAAATTTCTATGTTGTTTTTGGTTTCATGTTTTAATTTTTAACTTATTTTTATATATTGTTTCTAATTCTACTAAACTAATCAGTAATTTGGGATTCATATTCCTTGATTATATGACAATGTAATCAAATAATGTATCGGCTTTGGGAAACTAGGGTCGGGTCCTTACAGTTATCCCAACCACCTTTGAAATCCAATGATCATGATCTCAACATATCGT
The DNA here is from genome assembly GCA_963277665.1 of Viscum album. Classification (NCBI taxonomy): domain Eukaryota; kingdom Viridiplantae; phylum Streptophyta; class Magnoliopsida; order Santalales; family Viscaceae; genus Viscum; species Viscum album. The sequence continues at coordinate 1,673,668,632 of OY728145.1, forward strand.
CAAGGGTTTGAATTGTTATCTAATATTGAACACCCATATGTGGATGATAAGAATAGATGATACTAAACATAGAATCAAGTGAATTATAATGATTTATCCATAACATTGATGTAAACATCTGATCCTAATCAAATACAATGGAATGTGTTTCACCATGAAACCGTACCACTTCTTTAATTTTTATCCAAGAAGGATGATCCATAGAGAATTATAATATGATATTATTGATGTTTTTTGACTTAGTAATGAAATATAATAAAATATTTATGCATTATTCTATTTATCTGGTTTTTTGAGCCTAGAAACAACATCCATGGTGATGTTCTTTTATTTTCATTCTACTCTGAGTAATGGATACAATATACCCTTAGACTTTTTCTTCCAGCCTTAACATATTAGAATAATGAGCACCAATATTCAAACTCTATGATATCTCTCTTTATTACATACCTTCATAAGTATTATTTAAAACATCAATACATATTCATACTTTTAGTACATATTGAGAATGATTTATAATCAGCTTCCTATAAAAAATCCTTATACAAATCTAGTTTGGAAGGAATGCATACATGGTTATTGAACCTTATCTTTCAATGATGATCAATGTTAAACTCATGAACATTTGTATCATTATTTTATAGTTCTAAATCCTAATTTTATGCATTATTAATCCTCAAATGGATATATAGTTGAACATTAATTTGAGAAAGATAATATTTCTCATCATCCTTTAGATTTTATAAATCTATCCTTTCAAAATATATAAATATTTCATCTTTTGTTATCCTCATAATGGATATGCTAGAATTATCCATTCAACTCAAAGCATCAACCAACTTGTTCTCTATCATAGGGTGGTATGTTATTGAGTAGTAATAAACCTCTATCAACTCTAACCATATTTTCAGATTCATGTTCAACTCCTTATTTGTGAATATATATTTTAAAAAATTTCTATTGGTATATAAATCATACTTTTCATTGTCAATATAGTGTATCCATATCATTAATGAAATCAATTATCGCATCGTACTCCAAATCATGTGTTGGGTAATTATATTCATTAATCATCAATTTTCACGAAACAAATGTTATAATAATTAATTCTTCATAAGAACACATCCCAATTGCTTTAGGGATTAATCAATTCAGACTAAAAGGTATTCTTCACAACCGTGAAATTTAAGCGCATGTGTATGGACTAATATTATCATCAGTTCTCGGATATTTTCCACACATTTAACATTCCCGAGGAAATATTTTCCTTTATGAGTTCACATGGTTTTATGATTATATATTTTTGAGAAATCATCCAATAACTATAGATAATATATTTCTATCCCAAGAAAACTATAGATCTCAGTCACCATTGATGGTCTATCCAAATATTCATTAGACACTTTCTTTGATGGAACTATAAATATACAGTCTCTTCATATTATGTGACAAAAAATTGATGCTTTTGTAGAAAAATTCACTCTTTTTAAATTTTTCATATATTTTATTATAATTTTGGATCCATGGTAACATTTTCAAATGATCTTCATTCTCTTCCTTTCTCTTTGAATAAATAATAATATCATCTATAAAGAATACCAAAAAATATTTAAGGTAATATCAGAACTCCCTATTTATTAAATCCACCATGATATATGGGGCATTAGTAACACAAAACGGAATCACTATATATTCATAATGTACATACAATTTATGTTATTCCATATTTGGAATTTCCTCCTTAATAACCTTTAATTTTATATATCTAGATATAATGGATGTCCGGGAAAAGTAGTGAGCTCAACACAGTTGATCAAACATTCCATCAATACGGGGAACATGATACTTGTTATTAATTTTGATCTTATTCAGCTCCAAATAATCAAGGAATAATGACATCAGTCCGTTTTTTCAAAAAATAATAAGTCCTCCCCAAGGTAACAAAATTGGATGATTGAATCCCTTTTCAAGTTTTTATTGGATATTCTTCACCAATTCAGGAAACCCTATCAGGGAGATTCTACAGTAAGTCATTGAAACTATTGTGGCACCAAGTATTATTTATATTGAGAAATAAACATCACATTTTTTGTGGACGACTGATCATTTCCTCTAGAAATCCATCTAAAAATTACAAAATAATAGTCATATCGTTGATGTTGAGTTTTACCCATCCGTCAAAATTAAACAACCCTTTGTAATGGGAACTAGAAGCCATACATTAGATGTGATCTCCCTCAAAATCTTGTACTTATCATCAAATTAATATATGATCATATGATGATTTATAATATCAATTGTGACTTTTATTACGCACTAATTGATTCAACATTTATGTATATAAATTCAATATATTCCTAAGATGATACCAACTTCAACCTGAGGAAGAATGACTACAGTTTCCAGATGAACATTCCCAACAACATAGACTTGAGAGGAATCAGACTTTATATGCAATCATCGCACCATTTGGAGTTTTATTTAATAATTATACATCTATTAATTTTTGTGGAATCATGATCCCGTTAGAAAATTATATAGATACAACAAAATTGTAAGATCCATAGTGAGATAAGAGACTAAAAGTTCTACTATGGATGTTACGTATATGTTAGTCTGTATCATTATCACACCTCTGATCAAAATAAGGATCGCGTGATATTTCCCTCTACCCCTCAGTATAAGTGGTTATTGATGTAGATAACTATCATTTACCCTTGAGTTTTCTAACTAGTTTTAATAATTCCCACTCTCCTGACACGTGAATAACTAAAGTAGGGAGGTGTATTCAGTGAATCATTTGTTCAATTCCCACTCTTATCTATCATATTCCCATCTCATTGGTAATCCATTGATCGAATACCATCCCTTCTAAATGTAAAACATTTAGTAGTGCACTTATGGAAATTTACAACATTCTACTTCCCACACATTTAGCATAAATTAATGTTTAACATATTCTATTCATGGTTTTAATATTTTCCATTCAACTCAATCTTCCTTTTCTTCTCAAAACCATGATATTAATATATAAATTCATTTTCTATTTCAACATTGATTGTATAATGTAAATTATTTATATATATTCTAATGTTTATTTTTGATAACATTGTTCTGATACATGATCTCAATACATTAATGAATTTATCAACCTCAAATTCATTTTGGATGATAATAAAAGAACTATACCTATAAATTCTAGTAAAATTATCCTCATAAGTACCAATAGATTTATCATAATTTTTCTTTAACTCAAGTCAGTCCTTTACCACATTCATATGAAGAAATTGAGTAATGTACTTATTGAAAAATAATTTCATGAAATCCTCGCAATCCATGAAGTCAATTTCTTTATTTTTTTCTTAAATTCTTTATATGAGTCCACCATTTATCTGCTTGAATTTCAAATTAGTAGACTTCCAAAATGACTTTTCCATGTTCTGAATAATGGTAACAAAACAATATCTCTTATGTTGTACTAATCTAATTCTCTGGAACTAATGGATTAGGATATCCATTGATAGAAGGTGGGATTTGTCACATAAAGGACTCAACATAACATTGTTCCATCTCTTTCTCATTTTGATGTTTATAATGATTCATATCTTCGAAAAGTTATATGAGATATAATAGATATTTTTCATTCCAACTCCCATAGAATTATGAATCTTAATAGGAAAAACAATTCATTTTCTATCACACTCATTGTTGGCATCGTTTCTTTAGGTTTAATCCATTGACTAAAACATCAAATCACAGTGTAAGAAACACTTATCATAGTGGGTAACCACATAGTCATGAAAACCACTTGTTGGATTAATAAATCATGAAATCCACTAATTTTATCTATGAATCATTGGTTTTATCCTATATCATTCATATCCATTATTTATTTAAATCACCCATGATGGATCATAAAGAGATGTTTAATTTCTATAGCATATCCCCCAGGAGTGTCAAACATATTATGCAACAGGGAAACCAATTCCCAATTGAGTCTGTTCCAATGGTGTTATTTATGGGTTATTAAAACTATGTACATCTATTCTAGAGCTGCATCTACTTTTAGTATTCATATAGGGATATAATTTCATGGATACCACTCACTATATCATTTACCAAAATTTCATGAATTTTTCCTATACTTTATTAATAATCCGTATAAATATCCTTAGAAATGTCCTTAGGGATCTCACTAAATTTTTTTCATCCATGTTTCAAATGGGATTCTAAACCTTCACTATGATACCAACTATAACCACCAAAACGTAACATATACTGACATTACATCATTTTTCTAGAATATATATTTTATTATACTAACAGATGCCTGAAAATCCAAATAGTCTTGTGATATTTGAAACATTGAAACATAAACACTAATCCATAATATATATACATCACCTTAAACTACATTATTCATAACATACACACTTCATAAACACATCATAAATAATAAATATCTTTATAACCTAGGAAAATAAATCACAAGAAATAGAGAGCACAGATTCTCAATAAGGGTGAACATGTGAGATATTTAAGAATAACATGATAATAATGTCATGAGAAATTATAAAAATATTTTAAAATGATACCTTGTATGTCATATATCATTCTCATGATTCATAGAATACAGATTAGAAGTTTAGAAGGAATGAATCATAATGAAATCTAAGAGAATGTTTCAGGCACCGTACAAGTTTGTACGAGGAAATGCTAGTCGATCAACAATGCAGGTGGGGAGCTAAAGGTGATCAATGATGCAGAAGCTAGGGAGGGGTAGTTCTAGTGGGCTGGGTCTACATGTCATGTATGGGCATGGTATGCCTATGGGCCTTCGGGTCATGTATTACAGGTCAATACTTTATTATTGATCCTTAAACTTATCCTTAGTTATTTACTTTGGTTTCCAATGACGGTTTTCTCATCCATGTTTCCAAATTCCAACTATTCCTTTTCTTTAATACCAACCATTATGAACTAGGATTAATATAAATAGATATTATATCATTTATCAGATTATTTTTTACATTTCAAAATCTCACACCTAAAGACCATAATAGGTTACTACTTTTGGAATATTTGGAACATAAACGCTTGTCCATAAGTAAGATACCTCAACACCACCAATGATAATTGTAACTAGAACCATTTTTGGACACATAAAAAATAAAAGATATCTTCAAAACACGGGGAAAGGAATCATAAGAATTGAATAGATCATATTTTTAGTAATGGTAAACAAGGGTAACATATAAGCATAAAATTAACACAAGGGTATGAGAACATGAGAAAAATATTTGAAAACCATACCCTTCATATCAATGGTCATAATAATTATTCATTTAATAAATATTGGTAGTTCATAAGACATGAATCATAATGGAATCTTGGAAAACGAGCCGTGGGAGTATAAAATTGGTATAAGAAATGAATTTTTATAATACACATAATCATGTAAAATAATTTCAATATTTTCTGGGGCTCAATACCTAGGCCATTACACCGGAAAAAGTCCCTTACTATATTATGTTCACTATTTCTATCCATATAAATAGCATAGAGGGTCAGCTCCTCATTATAGGGATCCAATTAGTATCTCAGGTTCACTCTTCATTCTATCTATATCTATATCATTTGATATATAAATCCTTACCCAATACATTGGTAAGAGAAAATAGTCCCACCCATCACAAAATTAAAACCATATTCTATGTTCCACGTCATCATAAAAATTCATTATATCATAAATCATGAAATGAAATTGGTATCATAAATAGTTAACCATAAAATTACCTATGAAAAATAGGCAGGATATATAATTATTCCATCACAACTAAACCCATGAAAATAGGTTGTTCCATAAGCATATAACTCATGGAAGATAAAAGGGTTTCCAAAACATCATTCCATTAAAATATTATCCACTCGAATAATGAATAGAATGTCACCCTTCGATCATGTACCTAGTAAGGAATGAGTAATAACAAAACATTTCATATTAGATGAATTTTTTTAAAAGATCATTTAAAACATTACATAAAGAAAAATATTCTTTCATTTCTGAAAAAAACTTTTTAAAACATAATACATTTTGAAAACACATTTCATTGAAAATAATATGTAAAACTAATATATTAATTTTTTAACATAATTTTAAAAAAATAAAACATTAAATATTTTCAAATTCCTTTTCAGTAATAATTATCTTAAAAATTCATTTAAAAATTATATTGATAACATTTTTAGAAGACATGTGTTTCGAATAAAAAATTATTGTTTCAATGAGAGAAATAATTCCGGATTATCATAAAATCATCGTATTACTTGTATTAAGTTCCAACGTGTTGAAACATAGTACCATTACATGAGGATATCAGGAATAACCCGTTTATTTTAATTTTTAAGCTAATTATTGAGTTTTGTAACATGGTATTTCAAATTTGGATATATAAACATAAATAATCCAAACAATTGATGATATATTAACATAACATATTTTACACTTTAGTCAAATCGATTCACAAGCCCCCCGAATGAAGAAAATATATTGAAATATAAAAAATCATTTTTATGAATAAACTATTGATGTTAAATTTCAAAGAGGATGTATGTACACCTTTTTTAGGAATATAGGTGTACAACATAACATATATCTCAAATGAGAAATTTTTTTATGAAAATCTGCTTAACGCTTTACTAATGGTTTAACCATAAACACCATAAATGATAGATACTAAAATTGTATTTTTAAATCCTAATAATTCTCAGTATAATGCTCATAAAATAAATCCATGGGATTTATACACACGAAAAAGAAGAAATATGTGGTGAACATGGATTTTGTCACAATGAAAACAAAAGTGATATAGAAATTCCATACCTTCGGTCTTAACATGCGTCGTACTCAATAATGACCCCATTATAAAAAAATATTATTATTATAAATATAATAAAAAATAATATTCATATACATCATATCATATTTGAATTTATTAAGGCCATTTAATACCCTCTTATTGATGATTATAAGTTAATGTTGTATTTCTGGGTAATAATCACTTTGTTTTTCATAAAAGTTTTGATTTGTTATATTTTTTTATTATCATAAATTAATGATGACATAATAATCCTGAGAATTGTATAAATTTTATACATATCATATATTTTCAGTATATATGCATTTAAAGTAATCTATAACTTATAAAAATATGAAATTAAATACATCATTTATAGAGACGACAATTCATACATACGCAAGAATACTGTTACCATTTTCTTTTTGGATTAAATGCGGTAAATTTAAATAATATATTATTATTATAGAATAATATTTTTTCCATATATATCCCATATTATTATTTAACCCATCCATAATACATTCCATGTAATGTGTGAATGAATTACATCCCTTCGTGAGGCGGTAGTTCGGTGTACAGAAGAATAACATTATTGTATTCCCACAAAATGGAAAGACAAAATTTATGTGTTATATAATAAATACAGAATCATAATATAATAATAAATATCAAATATATAATATTAATATAATTTTTCTATCATTATTCCAAACCACTAATGGTGGTAATGGAAAAACAAAAAACATCGGTATGCAAGTCTTTAGTCCGCCGTACACATGAAGCGTAATTTTGTAACCAATTTGATGGAAATATGGGTGGTTGTAGGTCATACCCCTATGATAATAACATATATGTATCTATAATAAACTAATTTTTTTATATCATAATGATATAAAAATAATTAAAGGGTTATTGGGATGATATTAAACAAAAATGATCGTTGATGAACGTCACCACTTCTTGAGGTATCTACAATTGGTTTGCACAAAATTCCTTCCATGGTTGGATTTCTACCCAAAGTAGGGTCTCTAGGATGAATGTTTGGAATTATATAAGTTATTTGGTGTGGGATTTATAGAACCATTTTTTTATTGGTTTAAGAGTTGGTTATAGTGGGTTGCCTTTTATAAGGTAGGTGAGTGGCAAACTTGTCATTTTTTAATAGAGAGAATTGAACATTTATTTTTCTTATTGAAAAAGAGTAAAACAATGGATCAAATTAAAATAATATACATTATAAGGTCAAAATATATATATATAATAGAATTTGGAAAATATTAGGTTCATTTTTAGACCATATATTCTATGATTTACCACTAAGTATTCTTATTTTAACTCAATCACTTTAAATAATTTTATTTTATTTCACTTATAAATTTATAAAAAAATTAAACTTAGAATATTAGAAATTAGGAATTATTTTAATTCCAAATATGGTATGAATTTTTACAAATTATTATTATATAATTATGAAAAAATTAATTTAAAATTAATCCAACTCATGTATTGAGAAAATGAGCTTTTAATGTGAAAAAGATCAAAATTTTAGTATGTTTTTATATTCCATTTGAATTTCAAAATGATTAAATGAACTAAATTGGATTAAAATATATATAAATAGAAATAATATATTTTAAAAAAACATAAAATAATATTTAATTATATAAATAAATTATACAAAAATGATAATTTCAATTAAATTCATTATTTTTTAATATTCATCAAAAAATGAAACATTTCTGAAAAATACAAAACATTAACCATAAGAAAATTTTAACATTATGAATTCAAAAATTAGGTTTGTTGTTTCAAATTTATTTCCTAAATGCATAAAATTTTAGTTTTATTATTGTCCACAAAAAGACACAAGTGGAGTTTTGTTGAGAAAAAAGTATTTCTAAAACATAAAAGTATTTACAAAAAATTATGTATTTTATTCAATATATATTTCCTTTATGTTAAACCATTATACATAATATTTTAAAACTAGTTATTAATATCTAAATTACTATGTCAACATCTAGGTTATAATAGTTGTGTTTAAATAACTATATTAATCATGTATTACAATCTTATGTAATATAGGCTAGGAAGGTGTTACATCTAGATAAATATTAACATTGTGGAGCATTAAAAAAAATGAAAGAAATATAATTTAATTGAGAAAAGGTTTGTTGAATCTAGTGGTGTTACATCATCCATGAAGGATTCTAGCCCATGGAATGTGTGCTACAGTCCTTGCGCTCTGTAGAACTACATAGGTCTGATTATCATGAGGGCCTTATACATAGGTATTCCTCGGGGGTTGATCATTAGGTCCCACTCTACATGGTTCAGGTAAATCCATGGGGGATTCCCATTGGTTTTCTTATTTTTTTTATGAGGCATAATTTTACTAGGAAATTTTTCTTGAATAATGTAAAGTAAAATTATTTATTCAAAAAATAACCACCTCATTAAAAATATACAATATATTTCATGCCAAAAGACTCAAAATCTTCACAATAAAATTTTTCAAAATATTTTTCATATATTACATAAACTATTTTCTTAATGAAACTAAGATGTTTCATGAATTTCATAAAATAACCTTTTTATTTCTAATTCTCAATTTCCCAACTTCATCATCATGCAGGATGTTTTTTTGAATGGCCATAAAATTTGTCCTAACATATTATATGAATATCACACATACTACTTCTAAATTGTTTAAGATAATGCGTAATATCCCAGTATAACTAAAACATAAATAAGAACATAATATGATCTCAAATAATCATCAGATTTGTCATGGAGAATTATGAAAATGTGATATCCAATTCCATTAGGTGAATCCATAACAATTCCTTAGTAATCACCAATTAATTATCCATATCCTATTGATGTATTAGAAGAAAAATTCAATAAATCCAACACATGTATTATAACATATTATTGGCATAAAAAGTCTCATATTTAATAAGGATAATAATCTATGAGTTATAAAAAAATACATTAGATGAATCCATGATAATTCCCCATGAATCACCACATTATTAACCAAATCTTATTTACTTTTTGGTAAAAAATACAACCAAATATAAACTGTAACGCCCCGACCCCAGCTACCCAGAGCCGGTGCGTTACTTCGTAACATTGGCATGATCACAAAAGATCAAGTCTCGAAAGACCAATTAGTTTAGTAGCCTTGGAAACACTAGATACATTCGTAAATGTTACATTACATCATAAAGTGAAAAACTACAATAACAAAGTCTCCATAGTCCACACTCATATCCTCTTCTGACTATCCCTGCAGGTCATTCATAAAATACTTCTTCACATCCTCTTGTCTGACTTGACTCAACCGTTCTTTAACCTCCTGAATAATAAACTATAGTTAATATATACCTTATTAAGAACCATTTTCAACTTCATTATCCTTATTATATAACTTATTACAATGATATGAACATTATGTAATTATTTAAGTTAATAACGGTCGTTTTGTCGATCTTTGGTACTTGAGTCAACAATAAGCTTCTTATAATTACAAGTTGTTTATGTGGTGAAATATCCATTATATCCAGAATTATATTAATGATTTATATGTCATATATATCTTATATATCCAGTATATACATTCATTTATAATATTACGTAACATTTAGAGGTAAGAAATGAAATGCACAGTTCATGGAGACGGTAAGCCGTACGTACGCATGAACGCTACTTTCATTTCAATTTCATATTTAATGGAACTAAATCATAATTATATAAATGTATAATATAATTCCAGTATAATATAGTGTATAATACCATTTACTCCATCCTTTATACATCCCACATATGGCATTAACGATTCAAATCACTTTGAGGGGGCGGTAGTCCGCACTTCCTAAAATGAAGATATCGCGTATACCCATAATGGAAGCCATAAAGGTAAGACACAAATGAAAAATAAAGAAGCATAAGTAAAACATAAACACATTATATATCATATATAAATATAGTGACATCTTAATGGCCACCTTTGAAGGTGTTATATGAGTGTTGAACAATCATCGTTTCGTGAGGCAGAAATTCGCCATCCACAGAAACCGTATGTTCTTTAACCATTAGATGTAGGTGTGTGTAAGTGTAGCTCGAATCCTTCTTATAAAAACATCCTAGTATATTGAGGATACTGGTGTTGTTACAAAAGAAATTAATAAAAATAGTTTAGGGGGTTTGAGAAGAAAAATAAAACAAAACAACATTAGAGAAGACATTACCTCAAAATCGGGTAACTCTTTTTGATTTGAGCCAAAGGATTCCTTGGGAAGAGTTCTGCCCAAAGTGAGGATTCTATGAGTAAGGGAGGAATGTTGGGAGAGTATTTGGGCAGAGTTTGGCCGAGCCAAATGGCTTGAATGTGTGAATAATGTGGGAGAGGTGGGGGCCTTTTATAAGTGGAGAGGAGGGGCACTTTTGGAAAGATTGAAATGTTACATTATTTCACAATGCTTTTCGGATTCTAAAGGTCCCACACTTATATAATTCTAGGATAAGGTGATAAGGTTTCGAAATATCTTCATCCAATTGGCTTTGGACAAGTGTAATCCTTGTATTTTGCATTATCTTCCCATTTTATTTAAATCGTTAAATAATGAGGTCATCACTGCATCATCATGATGTCATAAATAATTTAATTTATTTAATGTCTAAAAATTATAAAACAACAACTATGATGTAGGAAATCTTTTTAGCTTTCTAATGAATATTTATAATCAAAATTTGGACTTGTTTAACCCCACGTAAAAATTGTCTTAGTAAAATAACTCATGTTTGTGTCAATTTAACTTTAACCTTAAATAAATATATATTAATGTCATTTTCCAACTAAAGTGGCTCCATGGGGTCCCCAAGTTGACCCATGGGTTGTCTTGGTCGGCCATGACTCATCCAATAGGAGTAGTACAAGTGTCAAGCTAATATCATATTATTAAAACATTGTTTTTACCTTAAACTACACTAATTAACTCTAATCGCGATTAAGAACTTAAAAGTTACTATTCACCAAAAAATTATTTTAATCTCATTGAACCACATTTTACTTCTTAATGACAACCATGTATGTCGGATTTTTGAAAATCAAATCACAGAAGTGGTAATATTTCATTTAAACGAAAAATCAGTTATTTAACAACCACTTAGTGGTTTCACTATTCATCAAAAATTGAAGTTTTTCAGAATAAGGCCAAAATTTCACCCTAAGCTATAATTGATATTACGAATTCAAAAATTATGTCTATTTTACAAAATTCCAAACATATTAGTTGCATTAATTAATTTTATAATTGATTCCCGCTGTCACAACAAATTGCGTGTTTTTAAGAAACAATTTATATCAAAAGATTAGCAATTGTTTATGTCCAATTTCAATGTTAAATTAATTCTAATGACCACCATTGGATAAAATGGTAAAAATATATTCTAATTATACTCTAAAACCACTCAATAGTATAATTTATCACTATGAATTATTTTGATTAAAAAAGTTGTTTTAAGTATTTTTCACTATTCATAAAAATTTTGAAGTTCTCAGAAAATTACAAAAAATTCAACATAGGTTAATTTCAATATTAGGAATACAAAAATGAAGTCCATTTTGAAATATAAAATTTCTATAATTTTAAAAATTGGTTATTACTATTCATAACGGCTACTTTGATTTGTCGCGATGTTTTAGATCTCAAAGTTGCGTACAATGCAAGCTATTGTATTATTGAATGAGAAGCGTATCGTGGAAGCTCGGGGTGTTACATTCTCCCCTCCTTCAATAAATTGCGTCCTCGCAATTTGAAATTTTTCTTGGAAAATAAAAGGTTGCAAATAGAAAATACCTTTGTGTAAAACCCACATCAGAAATAAGGTTAATAGAATTTAGTCTTAATAAGAGGGAAAGGGAAATGAAAAGTCACCACCCAATTATGATCTCGATTAGGAGAACATTGGTGGCAATTAAAGACATATAATTGGAGGAAAAACGCAAATATTTGTAGGGAGTGATTGAGGTCATCAATCACAATCAACTGTCAAATTGAGGGCCTCAAAGCCTTCAATCTATGTTGATTTAAAATATCATCAGTTCAACAAGACATAAGGTATTAGGATAACACATTTTTTTGTTTTAATATCCCTTTACTAAAGTTTGAGAATTAATTTATTCATTGAATAACAGATAGGTATATATAAATTTATGCTTGACAATTAGAGTTTCAACCTTCAACTCACCTTTCACTCAAAAAGATAATAGAACCCAAAAATATTATACTTATCCTAATTGTATAAGGTTCCAAATGTTAACACATACCATTTAGATTAGTAAAATTATTTTGTAATAACCAGGGACTTCCTGTAGGCTAGTGGTAGGAAATAAAGGCCTGTCGCACTATGATTGTGGGTTCGATTCCTGCAGCTTTGTCCGACGTGACGGGTTATGCCCCACCCTGCAGGTTGTACTTTTCCTAAAACTATAGTATCATAATATTCCAAAAATAATCTTCATAAATTTTTTAACCTTAAACAATACTATCCAAAGATCAACTTAATCCATTCCAACCTTTATAGTTATCCAAAATACTTCTGTCCAACTCACAGTCCAAATTTTATAAGGAAGGTAAACATAATGATGATCCTTTTTCCCATGTAACAACATGTGAACACCTTCATCATGTATTCTTTTTAAACATACTGAATTACCATGATCCCTTATTCCCTATAGAATACTAGATATACTCCTTCTATCCAAAAATGTATAAAAATCATCAATCAGTTTCACGGAAGTTAAGAATATCCAATATAATTTATCCAAATCAATCACGTCTTATTCCAAAATCACTATCTCGGTATCAGAACCATATTATGGTTTATCTTTCTCTCAACTATATATTTTCCAAAAATTTAACCTACTGTGGAGTCACTTTTCTTGGTTCCACACAATCTCAAGTCCTTGATGAAATAGTACTGCAGTACAATCCTTATATACTCCATAATTATTATAACCAGTACATCATTGATACAACACTCAAATTAAAAAAAATCTTTAATAACAACATAAGAACTCTAATCATTACTCCTCATCTGTGGTAGTATCATAACTTGATTATTATCCAATAACATCATTTGGGGCATGCTCTGATGATTTGGACATTGGTTTGCGTAGTGTCCCCAATCCTTGCAGAAGAAGCATTGTACATTTGAAACCATTTTCTTACTCTTGCAGTCACGCACTTTGTGTCCTTTTTCTCTACACTTATAACAAACTCCCATTCCCTTTAGGCAAGTTCCATGATGTTTCTTCCCACAATTACCACATATTGGAAAATTCTTCTTTCCCCTCATCCCTTTATCCATCATTCTCTCTTCCATCCCTTTCGTCTCTTGCTTCGCTTCAAAGCCATAGGACTCAGAGAATTCTTTACTTATCCTATTAACACATGATACTATTTCTTCATATGTTGAGAACACATGGGAGACTATTTCCCTTCGAAATGTTGGCTTAATACCGTGAAAGATACTATCCTTCTTACTCTTTGGATCATACGTACTGCTGGAGTTCACATTCCTTCTACTGGGTGCCATTTCTATACAACGGCATAAACTAGGTTAGTTTATGAATCAAAATACATAATTCCATACTTGTAAAACACTTTACATAAATTGTACTATTTATGGATATAATCCATAATCATAAAAAGAAATGTTTTCTTTGAGAAAGTATGTACTCATAACCCTTCATAGTGGTTTGTAAATAAAATGAGAATTATCCTAAGCATATCCCCCGGGAGTGTCGTAACCAAGAGTGCAGCAAGGCCCGTTGTCGTGCACCAGTTCCCGTTCGAGTCTAGCTCAAAGCGGTGTTTTCGGGTTTTACCCCTAGGTACATCTGTGCCAGAGCCGCCTCTACCTGCTCGTATCCAGACAGGGATGTATTGCTCGGAAATGTCATAACATCTCTATAATACCAAAATTCTAGGAAGTTCTTCTATACTAATCCTCAAAGTCTATATTTGGGCTATGTGCTCTAATCAGAGTTTATCTAAATCTAGCTTCCAAGGTTAGTACTAAACTGCCTCTGATACCAACTGTAACGCCCCGACCCCAGCTACCCAGAGCCGGTGCGTTACTTCGTAACATTGGCATGATCACAAAAGATCAAGTCTCGAAAGACCGATTAGTTTAGTAGCCTTGGAAACACTAGATACATTCGTAAACGTTACATTACATCATAAAGTGAAAAACTACAATAACAAAGTCTCCATAGTCCACACTCATATCCTCTTCTGACTATCCCTGCAGGTCATTCATAAAATACTTCTTCACATCCTCTTGTCTGACTTGACTCAACCGTTCTTTAACCTCCTGAATAATAAACTAGAGTTAATATATACCTTATTAAGAACCATTTTCAACTTCATTATCCTTATTATATAACTTATTACAATGATATGAACATTATGTAATTATTTAAGTTAATAACGGTCGTTTTGTCGATCTTTGGTACTTGAGTCAACAATAAGCTTCTTATAATTACAAGTTGTTTATGTGGTGAAATATCCATTATATCCAGAATTATATTAATGATTTAGATGTCATATATATCTTATATATCCAGTATATACATTCATTTATAATATTACGTAACATTTAGAGGTAAGAAATGAAATGCACCGTTCATGGAGACGGTAAGCCGTACGTACGCATGAACGCTACTTTCATTTCAATTTCATATTTAATGGAACTAAATCATAATGATATAAATGTATAATATAATTCCAGTATAATATAGTGTATAATACCATTTACTCCATCCTTTATACATCCCACATATGGCATTAACGATTCAAATCACTTTGAGGGGGCGGTAGTCCGCACTTCCTAAAATGAAGATATCACGTATACCCATAATGGAAGCCATAAAGGTAAGACACAAATGAAAAATAAAGAAGCATAAGTAAAACATAAACACATTATATATCATATATAAATATAGTGACATCTTAATGGCCACCTTTGAAGGTGTTATATGAGTGTTGAACAATCATCGTTTCGTGAGGCAGAAATTCGCCATCCACAGAAACCGTATGTTCTTTAACCATTAGATGTAGGTGTGTGTAAGTGTAGCTCGAATCCTTCTTATAACAACATCCTAGTATATTGAGGATACTGGTGTTGTTACAAAAGAAATTAATAAAAAGAGTTTAGGGGGTTGGAGAAGAAAAATAAAACAAAACAACATTAGAGAAGACATTACCTCAAAATCGGGTAACTCTTTTTGATTTGAGCCAGAGGCTTCCTTGGGAAGAGTTCTGCCCAAAGTGAGGCTTCTATGAGTAAGGGAGGAATGTTGGGAGAGTATTTGGGAAGAGTTTGGCCGAGCCAAATGGCTTGAATGTGTGAATAAGGTGGGAGAGGTGGGGGCCTTTTATAAGTGGAGAGGAGGGGCACTTTTGGAAAGATTGAAATGTTACATTATTTCACAATGCTTTTCGGATTCTAAAGGTCCCACACTTATATAATTCTAGGCTAAGGTGATAAGGTTTCGAAATATCTTCATCCAATTGGCTTTGGACAAGTGTAAGCCTTGGATTTTGCATTATCTTCCCATTTTATTTAAATCGTTAAATAATGAGGTCATCACTGCATCATCATGATGTCATAAATAATTTAATTTATTTAATTTCTAAAAATTATAAAACAACTACTATGATGTAGGAAATATTTTTAGCTTTCTAATGAATATTTATAATCAAAATTTGGACTTCTGTAACCCCACGTAAAAATTGTCTTAGTAAAATAACTCATGTTTGTGTCAATTTAACTTTAACCTTAAATAAATATATATTAATGTCATTTTCCAACTAAAGTGGCTCCATGGGGTCCCCAAGTTGACCCATGGGTTGTCTTGGTCGCCCATGACTCATCCAATAGGAGTAGGACAAGTGTCAAGCTCATATCATATTATTAAAACATTGTTTTTACCTTAAACTACACTAATTAACTCTAATCGCGATTAAGAACTTAAAAGTTACTATTCACCAAAAAATTATTTTAATCTCATTGAACCACATTTTACTTCTTAATGACAACCATGTATGTCGGATTTTTGAAAATCAAATCACAGAAGTGGTAATATTTCATTTAAACGAAAAATCAGTTATTTAACAACCACTTAGTGGTTTCACTATTCATCAAAAATTGAAGTTTTTCAGAATAAGGCCAAAATTTCACCCTAAGCTATAATTGATATTACGAATTCAAAAATGATGTCTATTTTACAAAATTCCAAACATATTAGTTGCATTAATTAATTTTATAATTGATTCCCGCTGTCACAACAAATAGCATGTTTTTAAGAAACAATTTATATCAAAAGATTAGCAATTGTTTATGTCCAATTTCAATGTTAAATTAATTCTAATGACCACCATTGGATAAAATGGTAAAAATATATTCTAATTATACTATAAAACCACTCAATAGTATAATTTATCACTATGAATTATTTTGATTAAAAAAGTTGTTTTAAGTATTTTTCACTATTCATAAAAATTTTGAAGTTCTCAGAAAATTACAAAAAATTCAACATAGGTTAATTTCAATATTAGGAATACAAAAATGAAGTCCATTTTGAAATATAAAATTTCTATAATTTTAAAAATTGGTTATTACTATTCATAACGGCTACTTTGATTTGTCGCGATGTTTTAGAACTCAAAGTTGCGTACAATGCAAGCTATTGTATTATTGAATGAGAAGCGTATCGTGGAAGCTCGGGGTGTTACATAAACAATATCTATTTTTTATTTTGTTGTCAATATCACCCCAAATCATATTTCAATATGTAAGTATAAATTTTCGTCCCCTTATTAACAATCAATGCTAAAAGTTAAATGGTCCCTTCATAGATAACCATCTTTTAAAATACTTGATAACCTCCATTATATGAAAATTTTAAGGTAACTTTAATTAGAGGAGTGACATAATATGGTAATCTTACTAAGGAGCCTTTAATAAATAGACTATATGAATATATAGGCTAACAAGATGTAGAAGTAAATATATATACAACAAAGGTTTTCTAATAAATCTATAAATACCATCAATATGCAATCATGATCATAAATTTTCAATTCATATTAAAGGGATTAAATGTATTTAGATTCATCCATAAAATACTATATCAGGATAATATATCCACAAAAAAATTAGTAAATTCAAGTGTAAACTATATACCACCAACTTTTATTTACCTTGATATCAATCATGAACTCCCCTTTAATTGATATTATAAACATAATTATGAAGAATGGATGAAAGTGTGACTAAAAAAATTTATCTTGAAATTTTATAAATATTTTCAGAGGGTCCTCATTTACTATGTAGTGAATATTTAATAGCTTCATCTCTAAAATTATCCCACTTAAGGAATTAATATATCTCCATTAATTCCCATAATGTCAAAATAAAATATTTTCTCTATATAATGGAATAAGTATGGACCTCCTCATTCATCGGGAGAAACATTCTGGTTGAGTGGTTTCTATTAACCTTGTCTGTTAATTTCTACCAATCTCAGTCTTTCCTCTCTGTGAAGTCTCCTTTTCAAATTTATTATTTTCAGTAGATGATGTCTCTAGTTTGTTCACTTTAACTTCAAACAACTGCCACAAATTAGGGAGGATCATTATACAATTGTGTTGAGCATGTCCATATTTATAATACCTTACACACAAGTCACTAATTTGGTGGGCAATAGATTTTTATACATTAATATCTATAGAAACTATATTTTCTTTAGTTTAGGTATATATTCCACTCTATCTAATATTTTATCCAATTTTAATTTACCTTTTCAGAAAAATCTGAATTATTTATTGAAATTACTTGCCTTCTCATAATCTTTACATGACTCACTAATATTTTTTTATTATATAATCTTATATTTCTCATCACAGGGAATATATCTTGGTAGACTTTTCTTGAATTTTAAATCCTTTTAAACCTTCTTTTAACATCTACCAACAATTTGTTAGGTTTTTATATTCGTTTTTTAGTGTCTTGAATGAGTTTATGGCCACATCACCCTTTCCCTAAGAGTATGTTCTAATTTTCTCACCATAAACCCCATTTTTTTAGGAATGTATTTGGTAAATTAATCATTATACCAAAAATATTAAGCTTTATGCTGATATGTTTCAAAGAACCAACAAAAACTCCTTAACCAAGATCTTCCAACATAATATGTATTCTATCTAGACACATGTTGTTGTTGTTCTTTTTTAAACCAAGCCTTCTTTTTCTTATTGGATTGTAATTTATTCGACACATTTCTTCATCCCATTGATATAGGAGAGGATATCTGATTATTATTAATTGGTTATAGTCATTTTAAATGTATTAATGTTATGTTCACATCTCATGACTAACTTATAATCATATTTCATTACCTAATTTTCCTTCTATTGTGGTCCTCTATTCACACTATCAGCTGATTTGGGCAAGAAAGGAACATACCATAACTCATCATAAAAGTGACCACTCCATTGAATAACTCACAGAAATATCGATATCATTCATATCTATTTTATTATAGAGATTCATTTTCTAAGAATTTTTACTATATGATATAATTTTTCAGTTTTCTCTACATTTTCTCCTAAATTCCAGACTTCTAATATTTCCATCAATTTTCAGGTTGTGAAAACATTCGAAAACTATATGTACAAACATCCAGAAATACCAACAATAGCTTTTGATCCATTTTCAATTCTTTTGTGATGAAATTTTTTTTTAAAAAGATTCTAAACAATGTTAATTTTGAGTGGAATCACCATTATTTTGAAATTTTATAGGTAAATGTTTCTTCATTATTATTTTAACATTCATATTTTATATAAACAATTTAGAAGAATTTTCAACCATCCATATTATCCATGAGTTTGGTTTAAAAACTTTACCAATATTTAAAAAATGGTTTTTATATAAAAAGAAATATCGGTTATTTAATACATTATTCATGGATGATTATTCAATTTGATTAGAATATGATCTATTTTTTTTTTTTGAATCACGATCCATAATAAAATTTTGCGTTACATCATCTCTACTTTTAGTTATTTGGTATGTTATATATTATGATGATTATTTATTTTTCAGTCTCACCACATGCTCTAAACACTTCATATTGAGGGATTCCTTCTCATTCTTAATAGATTTCTGCTTATATTACCAGTCCTACACCCGCTTATTCATTTTTTCTTCATGAATTATTTTTGATTCTTGAAAATAATTTTCATGATTTTTTAACATGATATCTCTATTATCTAGTTGAGAAATTTCTAATTCCATATAAACTTTGTGAATTTTTTAAATTCGTGGACATATTCTACGAATACAATGACAAATAATTTCTTCTCACAAAAAATTACTTGCAAATCATCCATAGTTTCATCAACCCTTTCATTATATTGAGATTCTTTATTATTATTCCTTCAAATTTATTGTTAATTCATTGGATATCCCAGCCCTTTTATCTAATGAAACTTCTATATAATATAGCATCCTCCCATTTTAATACATTACTTTTCATTACATTTTACATATTGAGGATCTTTAAAGTCTAGTGTCTTGGAAATCAGGGACATAAAACATGAAAACAACATAAAACATTCTTTTAATCCACTTGTTAGGCTTCATCATTAATTCCTAAAATGTAAAAATAATTCATCTCATATCCAGGAGACATACATAAAAGTAAAGGGTGAGCAGAGGCCCAGTAATGGTAAACCAAGAATCAGTTTACTTTTGATATCAATAAGAACATGAATGAAAACATAAAGACATGAGAAATGGATGTATAGAAATATCATAATGAAAAGAACATGAAACATACTTGAATATGTGGATAAAAAATTTCATTTAGACATTCATGAATATATCACCAAGGTCAATCCCTAAGGTTTCATAAAAATTACCAAGGTTATTCACCAAGGTATCATAAAAATTACAAAGGTTATTCACCAAGGTATCATAAAAATTAACAAGGTTATTCACCAAGGTATCATGAAACATGTCATCTATAGAGATTAATTCTTTACCCAATGCATTTGGTATCTATCAGGGTGCACCCTTAGTATGTCATTACATATAGGTGAGCCACATAGATCATAATCAAACATTTCATAAATAACCCATAGAGAATAAAAGGAATGGGTTTAATTTCAAAAGCGTGATGTTATAAAAGATCTTAAAAATAAGATCATTATATCATTTATAACCCATGGAAAAGGAGTTAGGGTTATATTTATGTCAATTCCAGAATCAAATATCTCATATTTATATATTTATGAACACCCATAGAAATTAAATATGTCTTGGTATTCACATAAATAAACAAGGGTATTTCTTGAGAGAAAGAGATATAAATTTTGAGATGAAATTTCTACAGCCTAACGGCTATATATCAGGGTTTTAGAACACATTTAAAAGAGAAGAAACAAGGATCACCCACTCATAAATAATTCATAATACCTTAGGGGTACTGAATAAGATCATGGTGTGGATATATGAATGACATACGACCTGAAAAAGAAACATGGAAGAAAAGAAAAGATGCAATTTCTTTTAAGAGAAATTCGACAGCCTACCGACATCACATAAAAATTCAGAAAACAAATTGATGAGAAACAAAATGGTCTCTAATAATTTGGACATTAAATGGGAATTAATAAGAACATATAATAACATACCCTCAACATAAATAGATGGAAAATATAAGACACAACATAAAGGAAATCATGACTTAAAAAATAAGGGTGAATGAATCCCGTACCGATTTGGTAACATTCGAAATGTTACCCTATGAAAGAAGGATCATATAATGAATATTTCAAACCCATAAATTAAATTATATTACAAAAATAGTAGAATATTGGTCAGTAAATCAACCACACAAAAGTAAATAGTGGAAAATATACCATGAATCTCACAGGAATAAGAAGTGAGATAAAAATCTCTTACCACGTTGTAATCAATCGAATCGTATGACAAAAAAATACTAACCTCCAAAATAATCATAAGATACCATGAATATAAAAAGAATAGTGATAATATATATCCAATGGCATCACACAATCCACCTCATGCTATAAATAAGTACTGAACAACTGAAATCTCTTGTACTTGAAAGTGAGATAAGAATCCCTTACCTCGTTTCCGACTTGACTCACTCGTATGCTCCTTGTTATTCCTGAATGATAAACTTAAGATAATTTATAAATTCATAAGATTAAATTTCATGTTTATTATCCTTTTCATATCACTTATTACCTTTCTATAAAAATTATTTATTTGGTTGATTTCATAATGGACATTTTGTCGATGTTCGGAACTTGAGTAAAAAAACGGACTTCTTATAATCACATGATGTTCATGTGGTATAAAGTTCATTAAATACAGAGTGATATTCATCATTTATATGTAATTTATATCATATATAACCATTATATATATGTAATTATAATAGTACATGTCATTTGGAGATAAGAAAAGAAATGTACCGTTCATGGAGACGGTAGACCGTACGTACACGTGAACGCTAATTTCATTTCTATTTCATACATTAATGAAATGAAAACATAATTATACATAGTTATATTAAAATTAAAGTATAATATATATGTTATATATGTTACATAAGTTCATAAATTCTATCCTTTATAAGTTCCACATATGGCATTAACGATTCAAATCATTTTGAGTCGGCGGTAGTCCGCACTTCCTAAAATGCAATTATCTCATTTACTTATTATGGAAACCATAAAGGTATGCCATAAAAGAAAAATACAGAAGCATAAGATAAACATAAACATAATATATATATATATATAAATTTACATCTTAATGTCCACCATGAGAGGCGGTAGGAGATAATTGAACAATCATCATTTCGTGAGGCAGTAGTTTGCCGTCCACAGAAACATTATGGTCTTCACCCATTAGATTAAGGTGTGTGTTAGTGTAGATCAAATACTTCACATAAAAAAATCCTATAATATTTAATATAATTGTTTTTTTACAAAATAAAGGGATAAAAAGAGTTTAGGGGTTTGGAGAATCAATATAAAACAAAAGAACATTAGAGAAGACATTACCTTTAAATCGTGTAACTCCCCTTGGTTTGATCCAAAAGGGATTGTTGAACTTCTTCTTCCTAAGGTAAGGCTTCTAGAATGAATAGAGGGATATTGTGAGATTATTTTCCAAGATTTTGGACGAGCCAATGGGCTTGAGAAGTGAAATAAAGGGGTAGGAAGTGGGGTTGATTTTAAAGGGAGAGGAGGGGCTCTTTTGGAAAGCTTGAAAATATTATTTTATTATATAATGATTTTCAGTTTCTAAAGGTCCTAAAAATCATTAAATTAGAATATAATGTGTCCAATGTTCAAAATAAAATCATCCAATAAGAATTTGACATGTGTTGGATATTATTTTAAACTTTATCTTCTTATTTATTTAAATCATTCATTAATGGCGTAAACACTGCATCATCATTGTGTCATAAATAATATTATTTATTTCATTTCTAAAAATTATAAAAAATTACCATGATGTAGAAAATAATTTTATATTTCTAATTAATACTTATAGTCAAAAGGATAACTTATATAACCCCATGTAAAAATTGTTTTAGTAAAACAATACATGTTTTTGACATATTTATCTTTACATTAAATAAAACTTTAATAATGTCATTATCATACCCAAGTGGATCCATGGGGACCCAAATTGACGC
Source organism: Viscum album (assembly GCA_963277665.1). Lineage (NCBI taxonomy): Eukaryota > Viridiplantae > Streptophyta > Magnoliopsida > Santalales > Viscaceae > Viscum > Viscum album. The sequence goes on from OY728145.1 coordinate 1,673,692,311, forward strand.
ATGGATTGTCTTGGTCGGCTATGACTCATCCAATAAGGTTAGGACATTTTTAATGGTATTTTCATATTATTATAATATTATTTTTACCTTATATCACCCAAAGTATCTTTAATCGTGGTTAATAAAACTCAAAAGTTACTATTCGACAAAAATTATTTTCATCCCATTGAACCACATTTTACTTACTAACGACAACAATGTTTGTCAGATTTTTGAAATTCAATTCACAGATGTAGTAATATTTCATTTAAATGAAAAACATAGCATATTTAACTACTACTTAGTGATTTCACTATTCATCAAAAATTGATGTTTTTCTGAAAAAATACAAAAAATTCACCCTAACTATATTTGATATTCCAAATTCAAAAATGATATCCATATTACCAAATTCAAAACATATAATTATAATTAGTTAATTTTATAATTAAATCCTGCTGTCAAAAAAATAGCGTGATTTTAAGAAACAATATCTATCAAATGATTGGCATTTGTTTATGTTCAATTTCAAAGTGAAATTAACTCCAATGTCCACCATTGGATTAAATGGTAAAAATATATTCTAATTACACATTAAAACCAATTAAAAATATAATATAACCATATAAATTAATTATATTAAAAGGAGGGTTTGAATTAAAATACCATATTTTTTACTATTCATTAAAAAAAATGAACTATATCGGAAAAATAACAAAAGTTTACAGAAAGAAAATTTTGATGTCCCTATTCCAAAGAAGGATTTTATTTTTTCAAATACAACATATAAAATTAAAATGAAATAGATTTAAAAAGGGTTCTCCATTAAAAGGGAGTTAATCAACCTTTTAAAGAATATTAGAATATTTATGCTTAAAATTGGATTCATTTTTATTTTAAGCCGCTAACATTAATAAATGTAAAAATATTTAACAAACATATATAATCATATTTTTAGTTCATTATATTAATTCCTACCAATACAACGACTAGGTGTTAACTACCATTTTGAATAATATTATTATATTAATAGTGTGCAACATAAGATTTCAAAGAAACCCGTTGTTGTGTATCGGGTAGGCTATCAAACATAGAAAACCCTTTAAAGTAATATAAATATTTAATTAAACAATATTAATAAATAATAAAATTTCATATTCTTTATTTATCTAGTATATTACATTCCTCCCCCTTTTGGATATTGAATCCTCGCAATTTTAAAATTGGGCTTGGAAACTTCATTGAATGTCCCACATCGAAAAAAGAGTCATTAAAAATATCACTTTAAAAGAAATAAAGAGAAGTACAAAGGTCATCCAAGTTAACCCATAATAGGATTCAATGTATGAATACATGGACATGGAAGAGAAAACAAACAGTCAAGTTTTGATGAAGAGTGATATAAAATATGATTAGGAGAAAGTTAACCAGAAGAAAATCACAAACTTATTATGTGTGTAAACAGTCATTGATTACCCAGTAGGAAACGTAAACCAACAATGTTTTATTTTTTACGTTCATTTTCATAATTTTAAGGAATTAATTTACTACATAGAATAAAAATGTAAGGAAATATAATTACATTCATGAAGAGTTTCATCCATTAATAATTTTCTACCAAAACTAATCCTTTCACCAAAGGATGATCATTCAAAAAGACTTGGTTACATCAAAAGCACAAGAATCATCTTCTAGAGAATCACATAATCCAAAAAAAGAGAGCTACATATTTTCCTTTTATTTATACATCAACTAAAACCAAAATGGTTAGTACGAGATCATATAATCCACAAAAGGATAATCCTTTATAAAAAAATACTACTATTTATCTCTGAAATTCAACAAATAGTACCCAAAGTTAAAGAAAGACCATTCAATACACAATCATCCTTAAAATTCATCAAAATAATCCAAAATAATTTTGAAACCCAAAACTCAAGAGTATTTAATCACATAGTCTTCCATAATTAATCTTAAAATTTATCTCCAAATTACATCGACTACTCTTAAAGTCTCATACTAAAGTGTAATTAACCTAATCATATATTCTCTATTCTAGGTTAATCATTTTCAAGAAATTATCCAAATCAACCTATGTCCTCAATATATACATTTATTCTTACAAAATTAAAATTTCAACCATTCCTCCACAAATAAAATCATGTAGTATTTTATTTTCCTTAGGGATATAGTATTCCAAAAGACAAAACATATTCCAAAATAACATTTATCCTTTAATCAAAAAATAATTTTTCTTATACCTAGGATATCCATTTGATAAAACATAAGTTCCCAAAATAAACTTATTATTGATCCATAAAATCATTTAACTAAAAATAATAAGTCATACTAACCAGGGACCTCACATAGGTCAGTGGTAGGTGATAAAACCTAAAGGCACTTTATTTGTGGGTTTGATTCCATATCTTTATTCGATGTGATGGGTTGTCACACGGTCTTCATGTTTTACTTTTTATAAACTAAAAAAATTACCCTAACAGGTTTTAACCTCAATGGTTTTCTTATACCTTTAATTTTCATCTGAACACACTAAGATAGTTCTGCTTGTATTCAGATAGAGATGTATTTTCATGATAACCAACTTACTTTATACTCACCAAAATACCATGAAGTTTTCCTATATTTAAACTTTTATATAGTGTTCTTCCTAAAGTTTTCATATCCTATTTTATATAAATAACTAAACTATCATTTTATACCTACTATAGCATCCCACCATTTTAATACATAAATTTTCATTAGATTTTAAATACAGTGGATATTTAAATTCTATTGTCTTGGAAATCCGGGACATAGAACATGAAAACGAAAGAAAACATTCTTCTAATCAACTTATAAGGCTTTATCATATGTTCATCCTATGTAAAAATATTTAATCTCATATCCTGGAAAAATAAATCAAAGTAAAGGGTGACCAGAGGCCTAGTAAGGTAATCAGGGAATCAGTTTTCTTGTGATATCAATAAGAACATGAATGAAACCCCTAAAGACATGAACAATGGATGTAAAGGAAAATCATAATGAAAAGAACTTGAAACATACTTGAATATGTGGCTACAACATTTAACCTATAAATTCATGACCATATCACCAATATCCACCCCCAAGGTTTCATAAAAATTACCATGGTTATTCACCAAGGTATCGTAAAACTTGTCATCTCTAGAGATTAATTTTTTACCCAATGAATTGGAGTGCTATCAAGGAACACCCTTATTATGTATTTACTTACATGTGAGTCACATTGATCATAATCAAACATTTCAAAAATAACCCATAGAGAATAAGAGGAATGGGTTTCATTTCAAAATCGTGACATTTTAAAAGCTTTTAAAAATAAGATCATTATATTATCTATAAACCATGGAAAATGATTGAGGGTGATATGTATTTAAATTACAGAATTAAATTTCTCATCATTATATATTTATGAACACCCATTGAAATGAAATAGGTCTAGGTATTCACATAAATAAACAAGGGTATTTCTTGGGGGAAAGAGATAGAAATTTTGAGATAGAATTTTTGCAGCCTAGCGACTATATAACATGGTTTTAGAAAACATTGAAAAGATAGGGGAAAAGGGTCACCCACTCATAAATAATTCATAATACATTATGGGTGCTTAATAAGATCATGGTATGGATATTTTAATGATATACCACATGAAAAGGAAACATGAAAGAAAAGAGAAAATGTGATTTCTTTTATGAGAAATTCGGCAGCCTAATGACGTCACATTAAAATTAAGAAATAAAATTGATGAGAGAAGAAATATCTATCATAATTTTGACATGCAATGGTCAGTAATAAGAATATATAATAACATACCCTCATCATATAGATATGGAAAACATAATACATAATATAAAGGATGTCATGACATAAAAAACAAGGGTGAAAGAATCCCTTGCTGATTTGGTAACATTCGAAACATACACCCTACGAACGAAGGATAATATAATGAATATGTAAATAACCATAAATTAAAACATATTACTCAAATATTACAATCATGGGAATTACATAAACCACACAAAAGGAAATAGGTGAAAATATACCGTGAATCTCACATGAATAAGAAGTTAGGTGAAAATCCATTACCACATATTATTCAATTGAATCGTATGACCAAAAATTACATACCACCAAAATAATCACAGTATACCATGAATATAAACAGAATAATGATAATATATATCCAATTGAATTACACAATACACCTCATGCTATAAATAATTGGCGAAAAATTGAAATCTCTTGGACATGAATGTGAGATAAGAATCCCTTACCACGTTTCCGACTTGACTCGCTCGTATGTTCATTATTCTTCCTGAATGATAAACATAAGTTAATTTATACTTTATTAAGAATAATTTTCCTTTTTATTATCCCTTTTATTCCACTTATTACCTTTCTATAATAATTATTTAATTGTATGAGTTCATAATGGAAATGTTGTCGATGTTCGGAATGTGAGTCAAAAAATGGACATCTTATAATCACATGATGTTCATGTGGTCTAAAGTTTATTAAATCTGGAATTATATTCATCATTTAGATGTAATATATATCATATATATCAATTTTATATATGTACTTATAATAGTACATAACATTTGGAGATAATAAATGAAATGCACCGTTCATGGAGATGGTAAGTCGTACGTACGCATGAATGTTACTTTCAATTCTATTTCATACTTTAATAGAATGAAAAAATAATGATACATAGGTATATTATAAGTAAAGTATAATATATATGTTATATATGTTAAATAAATTCATAAATTCTATCCTTTATACGTTCCACGTATGGAATTAATGATTGAAATCATTTTGAGGGGCAGTAGTCTGAACTTCCTAAAATGAAATTATCACATTTACCTATTATGGAAACCATAAAGGTATTCAATAAAAGAAAAATACAGAAGCATTAGGAAAACATAGGCATAATATATATATCATATATAAATAAAGTGACATCTTAATCGACACCATGAGAGGCAGTAGGAGATAATTGAACAATCATCGTTTCGTGAGGCCATAGTTCGTCGTCCAGAGAAACTGTATGTTCTTAACCCATTACATTAAGGTGTGTGTTAGTGTAGCTATAATACATCTCATAACAAAATAATTGTATATTTATGATACTGGGGTTCTTACAAAATAAATGAATAAAAAGAGTTTATGGGTTTGGAGAAGCAAAATAAAACAAAAGAACATAAGAGAAGACATTACATTTAAATTGGGTAACTCACCTTGGATTGAACCAAAAGGGTTTCTAGAAGTGCATTCTTCCTAAGTTAATTCTTTTCTGGTGAATATAGGGATCTTGGGAGCTTATTTGAGTAGAGTTTGGACGAGACAATGGGCTTGATTAGTGAAATAAAGGGGTAGGAAGTGGGGTCTATTTATAAGGGAGAGGAGGGGATCTTTTGGAAGGCATGAAAATATTATTTTATTATAAAATGATTTTCGGCTTATAAAGGTCCAAAAATCATTAAAGTCGAAGATAATGTGTCCCATGTTGGAAATAAAATCATCCAATAATAATTGTACAAGTGTTGGATATTATTTTAAATTTATCTTCTTATTTATTTAAATCATTCATTAATGATGTAAACACTCCATCATCATTGTGTCATAAATAATTTTATTTATTTGATTTCTAAAAATTAAAAAAAATTACCATGATGTAGGAAATATTTTTAGATTTCTAATAACTATTTATAGTCAAAAATATAACTTATATAACCCCATGAAAAAATGATTTTAGTAAAACAATACATGTTTGTGACATTTTTATTTTTACATTAAATAAAAATTTATTAATGTCATTATTATACCCATGTGGCTCCATGGGGCCCCCAAATTGACCCATGGATTTTCTTGGTCGAACATGACTAATCCAATAGGGTTAGTACATGTGTCGAGGTATTTTTATATTTTTATAATATTATTTTTACCTTAAATTACCCTAACTACCTTTAATTGCGGTGAATAAAACTCAAAACTTACTATTCACCAAAAATAATTTTCAACCCATTGAAAAATATTTTACATACTAATGACAACCATGTATATAGGATTTTTGAAATTAAATTCACAGAAGCGTTAATATTTCATTTAAACTAAAAATTCAGTTTTTTTAACTACAACTTAGTGGTTTCACTATTCATAAAAATTGATGTTTTTACGAAAAAATACCAAAAATTCACCCTAATATATATTTTATATTACAAATTCAAAAATTATATCCATTTTAAAAAATTAAAAACATAAAAGTTGGATTAATTAATTATATAATTGAATCCCTCAGTAAAAACAAATAGCGTGTTTTTAAGAAAAAATATATATCAAAAGATTGACACTTGTTTATGTTCAATTTCAAAGTAAAATTATTCCAATGACCACCATTGGATTAAATGGTAAAAATATATTCTAATTACACATTAAAACCAATTAAAATAATAATCTAACCATATAAATTAATTATATTAAATGGAGTTTTTGAATTAAAATACTGCATTTTTCACTATTCATTAAAAAATGAACTTTATCGGAAAAATAATAAAAATTTACAAAAAGTAAATTTTAATGTCCCGATTCCAAACAAGGAATTTATTTTTTAAAATATAACATATAAAAGTGAAAAAAATTGATTTAAAAAGGGTTCCCCATCAAAAGGCAGTTAATCAACCTTTTATAGATTATTAATATATTTATGCTTAAAATTGGAATAATTCATATTTTAAGCCTCTATCATTTATAAATGTAAAAATATTTAAAAAACAAATCTAATCATATTTTAATTAGTTCTATTAATTCTTTCAAATAAAATGTATCGGCGTTAACTACAATTTAAAATAATATTATTATATTATTAGTGTGAACCGTAAGATTTCAAAGAAACCCCTTGTTTGGGTATCGGGTACGCTATTGAACGTAGAAACCCCTTTAATGTATTATTAATGTTTAATTCACAAATATTAATAAATAAGAAAAATTCATATTCTTTTTTTTCTGGGATGTTACATTCTTCCCCCTTTTGGATATTGTGTCCTCGTAATTTTAAAATTGGGCTATGAAACTTCATTAAAAGTCGAACATCGAAAAAAGAGTCAGTAAACCCATCACTTTAAAAGAAAGAAAGAGAAGTGAAAAGGTCACCCGAGTTAACCCATACTAGGATTTCATGTAGGAAAACATGGATATGTAATAGAAAACAAATGGTCAAGTTCTAATGGAGAGTGATCGAAAATATGATTAGGATAATGTTAACCACAAGAAAATCACAAACATATGATGTGTGTAAACGGTCATTGATTACCCAGTAGGAAAAGTAAACTAACAATGTTTTTGTTTTACATTCCTTTTCATAATTTTGAGGAATTAATTTACTACATAGATTAAAAACATAAAGAAAATATACTTACCTTCAAGTAGAGTTTCATCCATTAATAAGTGTCTACCAAAAATAATCTTTTCTCTAAACGATGAGCATTCAAAAAGACTTGGTCACATCAAAAGCACAAGAATCATCATCTAGAGAATCACATAATCCAAAAAAGGAGAATTATATATTTTCCTTGTGTTTATACATAAACTAAAACTAAAATGGTTAGAACGAGATCATATAATCTCCAAAATGGATAATCCTTTATAAAAAAAATGCATCTATTAATCTCCAAAATTCATAAAATAGTACCTAGAGTTCAAGAAAGACCATTCATTACACAATCATCCTTAAAATTCATCAAAATAATCCAAAAAAGATTGAAACCCAAAACTCAGAAGGATTTAATCACATAGCCTTCCACAATAAATCTTAACATTTATCTCCAAATAATATTGACTAATCATAAAGTCTCATACTAAAGTGTAATTAACCAAATCACATATTCTCTATTCTAGGTTAATAATTGTCCATAAATAACCCAAATCACCATATATCCACAATAAATACATGGATTCTTACAAAATAAAAATTTCAACCATTCCTCCACAAATCAAATCTTGTAGTATTTTATTTTCTGTAGGCATCTAGTATTCCAAAATAGAAAACATCTTCCAAAATAATCTTTATCATTTAATAAGCAAATCATTTTCTTATACCTAGGATATCCATTTGATAAAACATAAGTTCCCAAAATCAACTTATTCTTGATCCATAAAATAATTTAACTAAAAATAATAAGTCATACTAACCAGGGACTTCACGTAGGCCGGTGGTAAGTGATAAAACCCAATGGCACTTTGGTTGTGGGTTCGATTCCATAGCTTTGTTCAATGTGACGGGTTGTCACACGGTCTGCATCTTGTCATTTTTATAAAACTAAAAAAAACCCTAAAATTTTTTAACCTCAAATGTTTTTTTATACCTTTAATTTTCATCCAAACACATTGAGACAGTTCTGCTCATATCCAAATAGGGATGTATTTTCTTGATAAACTACTTACTCCATACTCACCAAAATACCAGGAAGTTTTCCTATATTTAATATTTTATATAGGGTTCTTCCTAAAGTTTTCATATCATAATTTCCATAAATAAATAAACTCTCTTTTGATACCAACTATGGAATCCCACCATTTTAATACATAACTATTCATTACATTTTACATATAGAGGGTCTTTAAAGTCTAGTGTCTTGGAAATCAGGTACATGGAACATGAAAAGAACATAAAACATTCTTCTAATCCACTAGTAAAGATTCATCATATGTTCATCCTATGTACAAATACTGCATCTCATATCCTGGAGACATACATCAAAGTAAAGGGTGAGAAGAGTCCCATTAAGGGTAAATAGGGAATCAGTTTACTTGTGATATCAATAAGAACATGAATGAAAACCTAAAGACATGAGCAATGGATGTATAGGAATAGCATAATGAAAAGAAATTCAAACATACTTGAATATGTGGCTAAAAAATTTCATGTATACATTCAAGAAAATATTACCAATGTCCATCCCCAAGGATTCATATAAATTACCAAGGTTATTCCTCAAGGTATCATAAAAATTCCCTACGTTATTCACCAAGGTATCGTAAAAATTACCATGGTTATTCACCAAGGTATCGTGAATCTTGTCATCTCTAGAGATTAATTCTTTATGCAATTAATTGGAGCGATATCAGGGTGCACCTGTAATATGTATTTAATTACATGTGATCCACATAGATCCTAATAAAAAATTTCATAAATAACCCATAAGGAATAAAAGTAATGGGTTTCATTTCAAAATTGTGACGTTTTAAAAGATCTTAAAATAAGATCATTATATCATTTATAACCCATGTAAAAGGAGTAAAGGTTATATGTATGTCAATTCCAGAATCAAATATCTCATATTTATATGTTTATGAACACCCATATAAATAAAATAGGTCTATTTATTCACATAAATAAACAAGGGGATTTCTTGAGAGAAAGAGATAGAAATTTTGAGATGAAATTTCTGCAGACTAACGTCTATATAACATGGTTTTAGAAAACATTGAAAAGAGAGGGGACATGGGTAAAATACTCATAAATAATTCATAATATTGTATGGTCACTGAATAAGATCATGGTATGGATATTTGAATGCCATACCACATGAAAAGGAAACATGAAAGAAAGATAAGATGTGATTTATTTTACGAGCAGTTCGGCATCCTAACGGCGTCACATAAAAATTCAGAAAACAAATTGATGAGAGAAGAAAGGGTCTATCATCATTCATAAATTAAATGGGCAGTAATAAGAACATATAATAACATACCATGAATATAAAGGGATGGAAAATATAAGACACAACATAAAAGAAGTCATGACTTAAAAAAGAAGGGTGAAAGAATCCCTTACCGATTTGGTAACTTTCGAAGCGTATAACCTTTGAAAGAAGGATAATATAATGAATATGTAAATAACCATAAATTAAAGTATATTACACAAATATTACATTCATTGGAAGTACATAAACCACACAAAATGAAATAGTGGAAAATATACCATGAATCTCACAAGAATAAGAAGTGAGATGAAAATCTCATACCACGTTGTATTCAATCGAATCGTATGACCAAAAATTACTAACCACAAAAATAATAACATGATACCATGAATATAAATATAATAATGATAATATATATCTAATGTCAGTATAAAATACACCTCAAGCTATAAATAAGTGGCGAACAATTGAAATCTCTCAGACTTGAATGTGGGATATGAATCCAATACCACATTTCCGACATGACTCGCTCGTATGATCATTGTTCTTCCGGAATGATAAACTTAAGTAAATTTCTACTTGATTAAGAATAATATTCAAGTTTATTATCCCTTTTATATAACTTATTATCTTTCTATAACAATTATTTTATTTTTTGAGTTCATAATGGACATTTTTTGGATGTTCGGAACTTGAGTAAAAAAATGGACTTCTTATAATCACATGATGTTCATGTGGTCAAAAGTTCATTAAATCTCAAATGATATTCTTCATTTAGATATAACATATATAATATATATCCATTATATATATGTACTTATAATAGTACAAAACATTTGGATATATGAAATGAAATACACCGTTCATGGATACGGTAAGTCGTACGTACACATGAACGCTACTTTCATTTCTATTTCATACTCCAATTGAATGAAAACATAATGATACATAGGTATATTATAATTAAATTATAATATATATTTTATATATTTTACATATGTTCATAAATTCTATCCTTTATATGTTCCATGTATGGAATTAACGATTCTAATTATTTTGAGGGGGCGGTAGTCCGCACTTCCAAATATGAAATTATCGCGTTTACCTATTATGGAAACCATAATGTTATTCCACAAAATAAAAATACTGAAGAATAAGTAAAACATAAAAATAATATATATATCATATATATATATATACCGTGACATCTTAATGGCCACCATGAGAGTTGGTAGGAGATAATTGAATAATCATAGTTTCGTGAGGCAGTAGTTCTCCGTCCACAGAAACAGTATGTTCTTCACCCATTAGATTAAGGTGTGTGTTAGTGTAGCTCTAATAATTATCATAAAAACATACTAGTATATTGAAGACAATGTTTTTGTTACAAAATAAATGAATAAAAAGAGTTTAGGGGTTTGGAGAAGTAGAATAAAACAAAAGAACATAAGAGAAGACATTACCTTTAAATCGGGTAACTCCCCATGGTTTGAACTATCAGGGTTTCTTGAAGTGCTTTATTCTTTATGTAATGATTCTAGGATGAAGAGATAGATCTTGGGATCTTATTTGAGTTGAGTTTGGATGGTTTAATGGGATTTATAACTGAAATAAAGGGGTATGAAGTGTGGTATATTTATAGGGCAGAGGAGGGGCTCTTTTGGAAAAAATGAAAATATTATTTTATTATATAATGATTTTCGGTTTCTAAAGGTCCAAAAATCATTAAAGTCGAATATATTGTGTGCCATGTTCGAAATAAAATCATTTAATAAGAATTGGACAAGTTTTATATATTATTTGGACTATATCTGCTTATTTATTTAAATCATTCATTAATGACGTAGACACTACACCATCATTGTGTCATAAATAATTTTATTTATTTGATGTCTAAAAATTATAAAACAATTACCATGATGTAGGAAATTTTTTTATATTTCTAATGAATATTTATATTCAAAATGAAAACTTATATAACCCCATGTAAAAATTGTTTTATTAAAACAATACATGTTTGTGACATTTTTATTTTAACTTTAAATAAAAAGTTATTAATGTCAATATCATACCCAAGTGGCTCCATGGGGCCCCAAAATTCACCCATGAATTTTATTGGTAGGACATTGTTGGGCGGAAAGAAAACGGGGAATGATGGCAAGAGGGGGGGTGAATTGCCTTTTAAAAAAAGAATGAACAAATTAAAATCAAAGTAAAGAATGCAGCGGAAATAAAGAGGCAAGACACAAGAATTGATAACGGAGTTCGGCCAAAAACCCGGACTACGTCTCCGCTCCCAACTCAACCGTTGAGAGATTCCTACCGCTTTCTTTTCAATGGTTTTAGCAAGAAACCCACTAGGCTTTGAGGTAGCACTAGGACCTATTACAGCTTGCTTTTATTGGTTTAGCAAGAACCCACTTGCTTTCAATGGAATAGCAAGAACCCACTAGCCTTTTTAACGGGTGAAGGCTAGCTCACCGGTGACACAAGCCTTTTAAAAGGAAAGGCTTGAAGAAACCTCTTCACACCTTAGTGGTGATGTGAAACCCAAAAAGAAAGGGGGATGAGAAAAGTTTGGGGTTTGTAGGCACAAACCCAATTTTAAGGCTCAAAATAAATAAAACAATAAAACCCGTAATGGAGGAAGTCTTGGGTGCCTTTGATTGATTGGAGATGTTGAAGGCCGCTTCCAAGCTTCTTTGAAGGAGCTCCTTGGATGTGGAATTGGATGGAGCACTTGGGGTTCCCTTGGAGGAATGCACCGGAGGTACGCCAAATGATGGAAAATGTGTACGTTGGCTTCACAAGTGTTCCGGTAAGTGTCCGGGGCTTCCTCAGCCTTTATTTATAGGCATGGAACCCATTGGGGGCCTTCGGAGCCGTTGGAGAAGTCCTCGGAGCCATTGGAGGCCAAAAGAGGGTTGACTGGTCAAAGCCAACGGCTAGTTTGACTGGGCTACCGGCTGGCCGGTACAGCTCCACCGGCTGGCCGGTGCCTTGGCAGAGGGGAAGAGTTTTGGTCCAGGCTCCACCGGCTGACCGGTGGAGGAGCCACCGGCTGGCCGGTGGCAAGACAGTAGCAAACACTATTTGGGCTGGGTGCCACCGGCTGGCCGGTGGTCAAGCCACCGGCTGACCGGTGGAGCCTTGCAGTGGGCAATGCCTCTGCCAGGTCCACCGGCTGGTCGGTGCTATCACACCGGTTGGCCGGTGGACTGCAATTCAGTCCATTTTGCCAGCTTTCTTGGGCCAATCCTTTGGCAATCAATTTCCTATCAACAAAAACACTTAAAACACAATTAGATAAACATGAAAGTGATTGTGATCATGAAAATTAAACCACGAGGGGATATGAGAGGTACAACAATATCCCCCTATTTTGATGATCACAATCACCAAAACAATTAAAGTAAAAACAAAAATTAAAGACATTCTTAAAGGATAATTTGAAAATAAATCAAAGCATGATAGAAAAGATTCTCCCCCAATCAATCAAGAAATTTCTCCCCCTTTGTGATTATCAAAATAGCTCGGGGCATAAAACTTGATTGAGGGAAAGGAGATTTGAAAAACAAGATTTGAGATTTGAAAATCAATTGAATTTTTGGAAATTGAAATGAATATTTGAATAACAGTTTGAATTGAAAGTTTTGAATCAAAAACCAATTGAAATTTGAAATTTGAAACCAAATGTTGAAATTGAAAGTTTTGAATCAAGGTTTGAAAACAATTTAGAAAGTTCTCCCCCTAAATAAAAACAATGAATCACCGGGGAAAGGAAACTATTTTTGGCCCGGAGAGACTCGCAAGAAGGGATTTTTCAATCCAAACTTGTCTCATGGCGGGTCTTCTCCTATAAAACTCATCCGAAAAGAAAAAAGACTTGGGTTGGCCGTACCGGGCATTTTTGCAATCACACTCATAAATGAGGTGCCCGGGTTTTTTACAATAATTGCAAAATTTATAACTAGAGCTCCCCCTTACAAAAACAGTGGGTGCATAGGAGGAGGAGGCTTGGTTGGTATAGCCAAGCCCTTGGGTGGTTCTAGATATTCGTTGGGAACCTAGGAGATTGTTCAAATTTTGTTCCCCTTGGGTGAACTTAGCTAGGGTCTCCCTTAGGTCTTTGATGGTTGATTCCATGGAATCAACATTTGGAAAATTTTGGATTTTAAGTGTCAACTCTTCCTTCTCTTTGAGAAGTTGTTCTTTTTCGGAAGAGAGTTTTTTGAAATTCTTTTTTAAAGCAACAAATTTTGACGATAAAGCATGAAAACCTTTTTCTAGTTGGTCTCTAGCGTGTGAGAGTTCTTCATAAGATAAATGATTAAATGAATTAGAAGAACTAGAGGAGGAAGAGTCGGAAGAAGTTACCTCATGAAATGCCATTAGGCATTTTGTACCTTGGTCGCTCGAGGAGGAGGAGGAGGAGGATGATGAGGAGGTGTCACTCCAAGTCGCCTTGAAGACCTTTTTCTTTCCTTTTTCCTTTTGCGTGGCCCGTTTCTTGTTGAGTGGGCAATCGGGCTTGTAATGGCCCTTTTCGCCGCACCCGTAGCATTTCACCTTGGGCACGGATTTTGCGGTGGGTTCTTGCTTTCGGTGCTTGCGGGATTTCTTCTTTTTGTGCTTCTTCATAAATTTGTGCATTTGGCGGGCGAGATTCTCCATTTCCGAGTCGCCGCTTGATGATGAAGTAGATGAGGAAGATGAGGATGATGAGGAGCTTACTTCTTTTTGAACCTTGAGGGCAATGTTATTTGGTGTCTTGATTGGTGTGCCCTCCTTTTGAGCTTGCCTCCTCATCGTAATCTCGTACGTCATTAGGGATCCGGTGAGCTCCTCTACCGGCATGTATTTGACATCCTTAGCTTCTTGGATTGCCGTCACTTTAGGTGCCCATGAGCTCGGAAGGATCCATAGGATCTTCTTGACCATTGTTTCTGCAGAAATGTTATCTCCAAGGGACTTTCTACCATTGCAAACGTCAGTGAAGCGTGTAAACATTTCAGAAATGGACTAATTTGGATGCATTGAAAAAGATTCAAAGTCTTGTGTATACATATCTAATCTAGTATCTTTGACTTTATTAGTGCCTTCATGGGTCACTTCTAAAAGCTTCCAAATTTCATGTGAAGATGTGCAAGTGGATACACGATTAAATTCATTTCTATCTAACCCGCAATGAAGAGCATTCATGGCTTTGCCATCAAGCTCAAAATTCTTAATATCGGCGGGGGTCCATTTGGATTCGTCGGGGGAAGACAAAGAATAACCTTGCATGACAATTTTGTAAATAGGATATCCTATGCTTCTTAAAAAAGTGGTCATGCGGGTTTTCCAATAATTATAGTCGGTCCCATCAAAAAATGGAGCCCGACCCAAAGAAAAGCCTTCGGGGGCGAAAGAGGTAGATGCCATCACAATGGATCTTTGAATTTGAAACCGTTTAAGGTATTACTCAAATTATCCCTCTGATGCCAATTGTTGGGCGGAAAGAAAACGGGGAATGATGGCAAGAGGGGGGGTGAATTTCCTTTTAAAAAAAGAATGAACAAATTAAAATCAAAGTAAAGAATGCAGCGGAAATAAAGAGGCAAGACACAAGAATTGATAATGGAGTTCGGCCAAAAACCCGGCCTACGTCTCCGCTCCCAACTCAACCGTTGAGAGATTCCTACCGCTTGCTTTTCAATGGTTTTAGCAAGAAACCCACTAGGCTTTGAGGTAGCACTAGGACCTATTACAGCTTGCTTTTATTGGTTTAGCAAGAACCCACTTGCTTTCAATGGAATAGCAAGAACCCACTAGCCTTTTTAACGGGTGAAGGCTAGCTCACCGGTGACACAAGCCTTTTAAAAGGAAAGGCTTGAAGAAACCTCTTCACACCTTAGTGGTGATGTGAAACCCAAAAAGAAAGGGGGATGAGAAAAGTTTGGGGTTTGTAGGCACAAACCCAATTTTAAGGCTCAAAATAAATAAAACAATAAAACCCGTAATGGAGGAAGTCTTGGGCGCCTTTGATTGATTGGAGATGTTGAAGGCCGCTTCCAAGCTTCTTTGAAGGAGCTCCTTGGATGTGGAATTGGATGGAGCACTTGGGGTTCCCTTGGAGGAATGCACCGGAGGTGCGCCAAATGATGGAAAATGTGTACGTTGGCTTCACAAGTGTTCCGGTAAGTGTCCGGGGCTTCCTCAGCCTTTATTTATAGGCATGGAACCCATTGGGGTCCTTCGGAGCCGTTGGAGAAGTCCTCGGAGCCGTTGGAGGCCAAAAGAGGGTTGACTGGTCAAAGCCAACGGCTAGTTTGACTGGGCTACCGGCTGGCCGGTACAGCTCCACCGGCTGGCCGGTGCCTTGGCAGAGGGGAAGAGTTTTGGTCCAGGCTGCACCGGCTGACCGGTGGAGGAGCCACCGGCTGGCCGGTGGCAAGACAGTAGCAAACACTATTTGGGCTGGGTGCCACCGGCTGGCCGGTGGTCAAGCCACCGGCTGACCGGTGGAGCCTGGCAGTGGGCAATGCCTCTGCCAGGTCCACCGGCTGGCCGGTGCTATCACACCGGTTGGCCGGTGGACTACAATTCAATCCATTTTGCCAGATTTCTTGGGCCAATCCTTTGGCAATCAATTGCCTATCAACAAAAACACTTAAAACACAATTAGATAAACATGAAAGTGATTGTGATCATGAAAATTAAACCACGAGGGGATACGAGAGGTACAACAGACATGACTCATCCAATAAGGTTAGGACATGTTTCAAGGTATTTTTATATTTTTATAATATTATTCTTACCTTAAATTACCCTAATTACCTTTAATCGCAGTTAATTAAAGCCAAAAGTTACTATTCACCAAAAAATTATTTTCAACCTATTGAACCACATTTTACTTACTGATGAAAATCAAGTATTTCAGATTTTTTAAATTCAATTCACAGAAGCTGTAATAGTTTATTTAAACAAAAAATTCCATATTTTTAACTACTACTTAGTGGTTTCACTATTCATCAAATATTGATGTTTTTAAAAAAAACCAAAAATTCACCCTAAGATATATTTGATATTAAAAATTAAAAAATGATATCCATTTTTTCAAATTCAAAACATATTATTTGCATTAATTAATTCTATAGTTAAATCCTGTTGTCAAAACAAATAGCGTGTTTTTGACAAACAATATCTATCAAAAGATTGACACTTGTTTTTGATAAATTTCAAAGTGAAATAATCTCCAATTACCCCCATTGGATTAAATGGTAAAAATATATTCTAATTGAACATTAAAACCAATTAAAAAGTTAATCAATCCGTATAAATAAATTACATTAAAAGGTTATTTTGAATTAAAATAAAGCATTTTTCACTATTCATTAAAAATGAACTTTATTGAAAAAATAACAAAAATTTACACAATGTAAATTTTGTTGTCCCGATTCAAAGAAGGATTTTATTTTGTCAAATATAACATATAAATGTGAAAAAAGTATATTTAAATAGGTTTTTCCATCAAAATGCAGTTAATCAACCTTTTAAAGAATATTAGAATATTTATGCTTAAAATTGGATTCATTTATATTTTAAACCTCTAACATTTATAAATGAAAAAACAATTTAACAAACATATATAATCATATTTTAATTAGTTATATTAATTATTTACAATACAACGGCTAGGGGTTAACGGCCATTTAAAATAATATTATTATATTATTTTTGTGCAACTTAAGATTTCAATGAAACCCATTGTTCTGTATTGGGTACGCTATCGAACATAGAAACCTCTTTAAAGTAATATTAGTATTTCATTCAAAAATATTAATAAATTTGAAATTTTCATATTCTTTATTTATCTGGGATGTTACATATAATTATCTTATACTTCCTACAATAAAGTTTCATCACGGTGACCATTAACACCTTCAACAATATTCTCTACAACTTCATCAGAAACAATATTCAGAAGTTCAATGAATTAAATGAGTACTTCACTAAGAGATATACTATCATCAAAACTTGAACATGCTTCATTAGAATAATAATCATCAAAAAAATTGACACAAAATCACCGATTTTGAAAAACATCAATACGAGGTGCCTATGTCTTTATAGAAATATTCTACTTGTTTAGATGTATCTATGTATGTACTATAGGATTCTTCTTTATTAATATTTAAAGTATCTTAAATTAATTCTTATGTACATTGGATGTTTTTTTTTCAGGTTATTATACTCTATCTATGTTAACATACTCATTTTATGAAATTTTTACATCAAAAAAATTTCTCGGTCAGTGTAGGTATCCTATTTTCTAATAACATCTTTAATTCACCAAGACTTATTGACTACTAAGTGTGGGGGGGGGGTTAATTAAAGGTTTACCTTTTAAAAAATATTTCTTTTGAGGTAAACCTCTTAAACATGTTAATTTTATTTATCCACTAAGTGATATATCAATGATTCACTTCATAAGGAAAAATAATTACCTATGTAACAACAAATTATATTTACAAGGATTGTTACAAATACCTATACCTTTTTGTGTTAGTTATTCTCCCCCACATAGATTATCCACTGTATTAAAAGGTAATTACAATGAATAAGGAATAAAATGGTTATGAACCACAATAATCAATCCTATATTTTATCCCATTTGTATTCCATAAAAACCAACTCTCTGGCCTTGGTTGTTAAGGCACCCCAACGGTGTTCACTTATCATTATCATATACTAGTTAGACACCCCAATGTAAAGAATATTTATTAGCTAGTTAGAAAACCAAGTCAAACACACCTTATTCTTCTCAATGTATTTTATCCCCAAAATATATGATACAAATTTTATTATCATTGTTTTTGAAACTCATGAAATATATCTTCCTCCATGGGTGTAGTAGATCATTTCCACTCGTGTAAAAATTCATGACCTTCAAAAACATCTTGAAATAAGCCCGGTGGTATTGAATGTAATTCACACCAGATCTTGAATTACCTTGTTATTATTAGATTATTGAATGCTCATATGTGTCTTTCTTTTACTACAAGTATATTCTATATCCTGTCTAATTAAATTCTAATCTTCCTTGAATGATCTGATCTTACGTGATCATATTCATGGGGAATAAATATTCCTTTATATGATGAATTCTCTGCCTCAATGATAGTGTGTGTAGATGTTGCACACAAATTCTCCAAGAATATTTATATTAATGAAGGATCTTGAACAATATCATCTCTAACTGTCATCATGAATTTTAAAACCATGTGATCTCATATATAGGATATTCAATTATTCTTCTTAACTTTAGTCTCAAATTAAAAAAACCTCATACATATATTATATGGTGTATAAATAATTTTCACATTCAGTAATGATAATTATTATTTTATGTTCTATTTATCAAATATGTTTCAAGTATCTCAATATCCTAATTTATTTTTCATGTTTTCATGTCATAATGCAATGTCCACTTTCATGCTTTATTATTTTTTGCATAAAACCCCTAATGAATATGACCATCTATATTGTTTTATTTATGTACTACATGAAATTTTTTCACTAGTATCATGAAACCATATCTTCCTTTATTCGTCATTGTCTCTTTTGAAGTGCATGATTTATCGTTGTTATTCACTTCTTTCACGTGATCCAATTGTTAATCACCAAGCTTCTTCACATATAAAAATAGTTTTGTCACAAGATCTCCCTAATTATAGATATGTTGTCATTGGGTTAATATTATTTATCTTTCAAAATCAAATTTTCTATGTGGATAGGCTTTCACATGATGGTTTCGTTCCATCGTTTCTCAAAAAACTCTTTGTGAGAATAGGTTTTCATGTGGGATTATTCTACCTTACTTCATAAAATACCTTCAAATGATTAACGCACTATACAATATTTTTTATAGGTGACAAAGTGAACGTATGTGATTTCCTTAGAATGAAAAAGTTGTATGTTCTTAGGTTACATCAATGAATATGTGGTTTCTATAGGTCACTATCTTATCAACTTCACACGACCTGATGTCTAATGGATTTATTATTCATAATACAATAGGTGTCCAAATTATTATTCTCAAAAAAATATTTTTTTCCATACATTATTCATCCTTCCTTTTCTTAATTTATGTTTGTATGATCAGGAATAAAAATCCTTTTATCCATCTCAAACAACATTGTGTGACTGGTGGTGTTCTCTGGGGGTCTATTTTAAACCCTTCATCAGAAAAGGTTAGCTCGTGTATAATTGTTTCTCAATGAACTCTATCTAGACGAAACAAATCATGTTAAATTATTTCTTTAAAAGACAAGGTTCAAATAGTCTCATTCTCATTTTTTAAACTAGTTGGTTCTTTAGATACACCTTCATGTGATCGAATCACACAAGCTCTATATTTCATTCGATTAAATGATTCTTATGATTTCCCTATTTCAAGAGATCTCATCGTATCTCAATGGGAAATGTAATTTTAATTCTCTACCATGACATGATTTATATTGCTGATTTGACACCTCATATATCAAATAATTATTTAATTTCAATTACATATTTAAAAACACAAATATATCATGATAAATTTAATGAAAAAAATCTCAACTCATTGAATCCTTATTCCTTACTAGAATGATCACATGATTCATGTGATAGCTTCTTCATATTTTCATGATAACTTAATTTATCATGTGATGCCTCAATATAATTCTTATGATTCCATGTGATATCTTTGATCTAAGATTGATGTTATTTATGAAACATTGTTTGAGTTCATGAAATGTCATATTTATCATATTATTTTCTCGTGACGTCTCTTTCTAGTGGATCATTTAATTTTTCCATATGGTCTTGTGATCTTATGAATATTATATGATGAAATCATAAAAATATAGATCACTAATGATAAATATTCATGAAATCAATTCATGGAAATCATATTCATTCGAGGAATCCATTTAATACATTTGATTTTTGGAATTGATTTTTTCTCAAGCTCTGGAGATGGCTAGTTTTCTGTGATCTTAGGTGGTCGTGGTTGAAGAAAATGCCCAAACATAAAAACAACAGGGTGTCATATCAATTTATGGGGGTTATTTCATATATAAGGAATCATATTATGTATCCAACTTTAACATAACACATGAAATGTTTTGAAATCTCCACATCCCCCATCATAAATTTTCATTAACACTTCTCTAGTATAACATAAAAGTTTTATCCAATGTTCATTCGAGACGGATACTAGGTTCAATACTGATTATATATTTAGACACCCAATATATGTCTTCAAAAGTTTGGGATTTTGTCTTAATCTATTACTTCTTTTGTGAACTAACTCTTTGGAAGTAGTTGATCCATGCCTTTCTGCAATCCTTATGCATGGTCCTATTGAAGGCTCATACATGCTCCTCGTTCCCCCTTTTGTCAACTCTATTGGGAAGATCTCTAATAAAGATTGACCATCAGATCTCCTTATATGTTGTTGAGGTCTATACCTAGGGGATCCTCATAAGCTGTCCATATTTTTTATGAGTATTAATTATACATGGTAATAATTGAAGTATAATGTTATATCGACGCCATTATTAAACAATAATAACTTTATAAAAAAACTCTAATATATGACATGCCAACTAAACTATTAAAATTCTTTAAACAATGTATAAAAAATTCCTTCAAATATTCAAGAAAATACTTTCATTAGGAAATAAATAATTATCATGGAAATCATAAAAACTCTTCTTTCATTCCAAATATCATTTCCCCAATTTCATCATCATATAGGATGATATTATGATTGCCCCTCAAATGTACCATTAAAATATGATTTTCACGGCCATATTCTTCATTTTAAAATATTTAAGACATTGTAGACTATTTTAGTGAAATATAATAAATTCTTAGAACATAATATCATCTTAAAATATCATGGAATTTAACAAAGATTAGTGTGGATTCATGAAATCCAATGACATTAGAATAGTCCATAATAATATACAGGAGTCACCACTTTATTTACCCACTCATATTGACTTATTTAAAAAATGTAGTGGAATTGAAATATGACATATAAAATAAGATCATAACAAATAATAAACATATTTAAACTGGCGAATTTTCCAATAATGATATCCAATGATATTAGATTAATTCATAACATTTCTCAAAGCATCAGTACATCATTAAACAACACATGTTGACTCATTGAAAACAAATTAAAACTAAGACCAACAAAAATAATTGATTGTGGGGTGGGATTAGTTTAATAGATCAACCACCATTTATTTTAACACATGTTTCAATAAAATTTTAAATCATTTTATTTTTGGAAAAAAAATTTATTGTCATTATTTTTTTTTAAATAGGAACCTCAATTTTATGAATATAATATATGTTTTTATAAAGATATAAAAACTATATTCTTCAAAAAAAATTATTTTATAAACTTGAATTTAAATTCAATTTAATCCAATTTCATCACTAAATAATTTAATAAATATTATTTAAATTAATATTTAGAAATTTTTTATAGGAAACTTTTTCTATTAGTAAGTGTTATTGATCTTATTTAGTATTGATTACCAGTTGAATGATTCATAACATATTCACGTAAGAGTTTCAAAATTATATTAAATTAATTTACTAAAATTTATTTGATTAAATTAATACTTTACAAAACTAATAAATCCATTCTTTAAAAATAACAATTTTACCATAATCACGGTAAATATTATTAATCTTAATAATAATAAATCTATAACAAAAAAATAAATTGACCTTATTACATAATATGATCATTTTTATCTAAAATAATAAATCAATATTGATATATTTAATTTATTCATGAAATGATAACTAATTATTAATATATTAAAATAAAAATAGTTTTTAGAGTGAAATATTACATTGGATTCCAGAAACAAACACAATTGTTTTATAAATTCAATATATTATAGTTTAAATAATTTATTTTACTGTATAAATATAAATATTTATATATAAAATGTTTCTGAAAACATTTTATTCATTATTGGGTTATAATATTTTCATAAAAGTAGCGTTATTAGAAAAAACATATATTTTTTAATATTATCCTAAAAATATTCTATTTTAGATAAAGCATATACAATAACCTAATGATAAATTTCTTATATGGAATTTTTTAATAAATTTCATTCTTAAAAATTAAAATTATGTTTTTCTATATTTTATTTTTAAATTAATGTTCAATATATATATATATTTAAGAAAAATTGATATTTTGTTAAAAAATTATTTTTAAAACATTATTCTATCATAATCATATTATTTATGAATTTTAATATTAATTGGATTATTTTTTATTTATTATTGATTTTTTATGCACATATTTTCTTATTAATAAATGATTTACACCTCATTTTAGTTTAGTTGTTTTGGAGTATTCTATCAAAGATTGTATAATTTTAAATGTTCCATAATTGATAGTAGTATCATTTTTTTGAAATCGTACGGATGAGAAATCAGGTGAATTTGATGTTGTAATGATTCAATACCAAGATAAAATGATTTAATGTTGTTGAGGTGAATTTTATGCTGTCATATCGTGGGTCCATCTAAACTTTTTTTAGGTGACGGTTAGATTTTATTTCAATATTAGAATATAATATTGTTTGTTTTTTGAAATACTATTATTTTATTTTTGATGATTCAAAATTATTAAGAGAAATTTTACTAGGGTTCAATATTTTTGTGTAAAGGGGGTGTCACCATAGAGAGATTAATGAATGTGGGTGGTTATGAGTACTCGGTGGAAGGTATCAGGTACCCAGTGGCTTGGGATAAAATCTAGGCATTCTATGGGTGACAACCGGTAAATTATTGGCCTTAAAATTGGTTCTTGGGGTTTGGTAAATTATTACATCTAAATTTGGGGTAATTTTCAATTATTACCCTCATCCTATTAATCCTAACTATATCCACCCTCAAATAACCATATTCTAAACACTAAATAAACCCCTTGAGATATAATCCATAGATTCTTGTTATCCATTCATTTATTCTATGATTAAAGGGCATTCATACCAAGTAATTTAAATTTACTTAAGGATATATATATCTCTATCATCTAATCTATCCAATTATTCTCTTCTAGCCTAATTTATTCTTCATTTTCATTTGATTCTAGATTGATTTACAGAATATCATGGTGTGAATCACTCGAAATCATGGTGCAATATTTTCTATTCTTTATGTTTATGATGCTTTGTTCGGGGCATGTGCATCCGTCTGTTTTGAGGACGATGAGGATGCGCTGGTTATTGCCTTAAATTCTTGATTTCTAATGGCGTGCGACATTGGTTGCTTGTTCAAGGATGTTTGGTCCTTAATCAAAACAGGATGATGGGATGTATGTCTCTGCTTTCGTGGATTCCTCCTCAAAAATTATTACCTAGTATGGGTCTCCCTAATAGACTAAGATGTTGTTCGTGAAAATCTTCCTAGTGCTATATCTTCATGGACACCAGTTAATTATACTACTTCTGTCAAGACAATCCAAGGGGTCCGGTCAGGGCAGAAACTATCGGTAGGGGGAGTAGTCACGTTGGACATCACTGGCATGTTTGTATGTTGGAACACAAGTGCTTCTGGGTTTCTTCATTTTAATACAGGGCTTCTCGGGGGGTATGGAAGAATGAGAAATACTAGGTCTAATGCGAGGAATTATATGCCATAGGCATGTCATTGAGGTTTTCCTCAGCTTCCCATGATTAACACAGGGTATGCCGCGAGTTTAATGTCTAGTAGGGATGGATTTTACTGATCAGAACACTGCCTAGAGTGGATCAGATGAGTGGAACCCCTAGAGGGAACACTGATGTCGGGGATAACACATGGTTAATTACCCAGCTAATACTAAGAGCAGTGAAGAGGTGAATTGGTCTGATCTTACTGGGATATGGCGGCCAATGTAAGAATCAAGATGGATAATGGATGGTCAAGTGAAGTGGATGAAGAATGATATGGAGTCGACTCGAGGCGAAAGTGATGTTGGGACTGATCCTCGAAGAGACCTCCTACGTATCCCCGTGGTAGGGAATCAAATCCTACGTAGTTTAGGTTGGGGTATAGGATTGGGGTGTGCACAATGGAAAGTTACCTGATGATATACTGGGGGCTTACACATTTCTAGCAACCCAAGGTTGGTCTGACGCCATTGGGACATACCAGAGATATGGGTCCCAACAGAGGTAACGAAAACGGCTTACCGTCAATTGGGGGACATGATGACTTACTATCGATTGGGGTTGACAATAGCATACCACTACTGGAGTTTCATTGACTTACCACTACGTGAGGTTCACAATGACTTATTGTTGGTTGGGGGATCACAATGGCTTACCACTGGATGGGGTTTACAATGGCTTACAACTAGATGGGGAACAACGACTTAGCACTGAATAGGGGACAATTTAGTGTCATGCGGGACAAAAGGTGGTGTACAGTTTAATGTCATCCGGGATTAGGGTGGATAGACATGGAGATGGTTGGGACCAATGGATGGTGGGATTGAACCTCAGAGAGGATTCATACGTACCTTTCCATGGAAAGGTCCATAGTCCCTATAGATTGGGAGGGGTGTTGGGGAACCGACCTGACGATGGTCGAGACCAATTGGGTTTGTGTTTGAACCTCAGTGAGGCTTCTTACATACCTTTCCATGGAAAGGATCAAATTCCACATAGTTCGGGATGGGGGGAACTGACGTGAATGGGGTCAAAACCCGTGGTTGTGAAGCTTGAACCTTAGAGAGGCTTTCTACGTATTTTGCCTTGGCAATAATCAATGTCCATGTAGTTTGGGATGGGATTGGGGCTTACACTCTAGGCATACTGGGGAGTATGTCATGGTATATGCTCACTCTAAGACCACGTGATTCATGCTCAATGTGAGAAACAAGAGGCAGTAAAGACCTGATGATCACGTCGTGAAAGGTGCATCTGTGGGAAGTGGAATGGTGCTTACACATGGTTATAATCTCAAAATGGAAATAGGGGCTTACACATTGTTAACATCCCAGAGAGATATAGACTAGGACTTACACCAGGGTGGAGGCCCAGGTTGTGAAAAATCCCAAAGGGAGAGGAATTTGGAACCGAGGAAGAGAGCTCTCTGGTGCCCATCACCCTCTCTAGTCCTTGAGACAGAGTATGAAAGGAGGAGCATGGATGATGCCTCCTGCAAGAAAGGCTAGTGCCTTACTCCACGGTGGTTTCCCTATCCCCACAGACAGAAGTCTCTCCAATAAAGAGGATCTCAATCCATATGTGGAATGATTTCACTCCAGTGGAGACCAGTGGGTGTCTACAATGTCCGAGACGAGGCACCTCGTGTGTGATTCACAGGGCGGGGACACAGTTTAAAATCATGTGCTGAGGACGATGGTGCTTGACAGTTTAACGTCCTGAAGCTCGGACGAGATGGGTTCACTCTGCAACCCTAGGACATAGTTGATTGATACCCACCCACCCCTCAGGAAGGGAAGGCATCAGCAACACCGTGGTGAGAGAGTGTTATAGAGTGATCCATTGGGGGGTCCATATATGCATGACTATGTGAAGAAGTAATTGTTGTTATCATGACTATTAGAAGAAGCATGAGGTGAAGCAACGCAACATGTAGCACCACCCAAGGGACATTGAAATCACTTTATGAAAACCTGGAGGGTGTCACAGGAAAAGGAGGTGTGAAGCAAAGGGGTTCATAGGTAGAAGCCTCATGAATCACTGGTGCTCCATGTAGTAGAGAAGCATCATGAAGGGGTATGATTTGCGAAGTGAGAGGCCCAGATTAGGCATAGGGTATAGGTGCATATGGAATTTGCTTCGTGAAGTGGAAAGGCATTCACGGAGCAGTGCTTCGCGAAGAAAGGGTGCCATACGAAGCGTAGCATTGTGAAGTAATGTACTTCATGAAGCCTAGTTACCCTGCCTTAGCATGTGGGCCACATGTTCTTGGAGGTTACTTCACGAAGCCAAAGTTCTCCATGAATACCCGAGTCCCCTTAGGGATCCCCTTCCATCACGGAGGCCTGTGGGCTCCATGAAGGGAAACCCTCTTGGAAGAGGGTCTGAATTCAGACTATAGGAGAGGCACTTCGCGATGCTAAAGTACCCTGAAGAGCTCATGGTTCCCAGAGCATATGTTTCATTGTTATTTGAGACATAATAAGGTGAAAGGTTTTAGGATTTGTCCTTTGGGATCGGGGGGATACTGATATTTATAGACAAGGGGCACCGTGAACCAGATCTCACTCGGCATAAAGACACATGGAATTTTGTCTTAACCATGAAGCCTCCCATCACCTTGCTCTGAAGCGGCCTCGCGAACATCAAATAGGTTTTCGGAGCATCCATCCTCCTTGATATATGGTGTTTTTAGGAATATCATATGGGTTCATGGATCATCCCACCTCCTTGCTCTGCGGTGGCTTCGTAAAGGGGGAGCTTTGCACCGGATAGGAGGCTATAGGGGCTCTGCGAACAGGCTTCGTGAGGCAGCCCCTAACCCTTTTTGTTTTTCTTTTTCATCCCAATTTTGGCTCTAAAAAATTCCCCCCTTAGACTAGGAGGCAAGGATAAAGTGATGGTCAAAGTATGATGGTCAATCGCCAAATTTTCTCGGTCAATCGTGATGCTGAATCGTGAAGGAGGCTCGCAAAGTGGAGAGGCAAGGGGCAGACTAAGCGCGCCACGAAGCTCACCGTGGTTGGACACGCCACGAAGCACCCGAGGTCCACTCCTATAAATAGGGGAGATGACCTCTATTTTTTCCATTATATTATCAATGTTTTGGGCATTTACCAATATCGATTCGTGAACCTCTGTACACTTTGTGATTGCTCTCCGCGAATCAGGCCTTCTGCTTCGTGGCACAGAACGAGGCTTTGGCTTCGTGTCGGTGCACTCTACGAATTGTGCCTTAAGGCTATGGTAGGGATCTGCAAACTTCCTCCGCAAATGAGCTCCGTCAATGATCTCCATGAAAGAGATTAAAAATAAAGAATAAAAAACATCTAAATCTACAAAACTGAATGGCTCACCAAGAGGCTGCTAGGGGGTCCTTGTAGATGCTGCCTGGAGGGAGGATATAGAAGATATCTCAAGTATATGGGAGATCATACAGAGCCATTATGGCCATAGTTCGTTGGTGGTGCTATTGTAGGAAATCCAAAATAACTACCTGCTATTCAAGAGGCTGAATCTATATGGATTTGGTCTGAGGGATGACGTCTTCATCCCTGAAGCGAGCTGGGATGAACTGATTTATTGGTTTAGGTGCACGTCGGTCCAGTGCTAGTGGTTCAGGGTGGCTGATGGTCATGACTGGGAGGACTTCATGTCGGTCAATGCTAAGTGTTTATACAATAATCTGAAAAACTTTGACGGAATTGAGCAGCAGCAAGATACATCCACCCCTATGTACCACACAATCATTAAGGAAACCATGAGGAACCCGGGAAAGGGGTGTTCCAATGAGTGGGATTTGCACTAGAGCGGAAAATTCACGGAAGACTGGTTCTGGGCCTACTGGGTAGGTTCCTCATGCGAGGAATTTAGGGAAGAGATGAGAAGGTTGGTCCTATATAAGGCGGCCTGGGCCTCCCAATTCCATATCTATCATCCGAAGCAGCTGAAGCTGGTGTGGTTGAGCATATGGTCATCGGGGACCAATACCTTCCATTTTCACTGTGGATTGGTTGACATCAGTTTATGGGAATTGCATCAGATCTCAAGTGTCCCAATATTGGGGGCAATGTATGATGAGTTCTTCCCTGTTATGGGTGCATGGGAGGATCTTGATCAAATTTCACGCTAGCGATGGCATTAATGAACCTGGTACTGAGATAATACATAGAAGCAATGAGGGACGTCCATTTCAGACGATGGTTCAAGTAGTTCCTGAACTTCCCAGAAGATAATTAGTTTACAGTGAGGCCTCAAACTCACCCGAATGGGGCTCAATGTGGTATGGAGCACTCGTACTAGCATCTCCTTGAAGATATCAAGTGGAAAACCTAGTTGTTCAGCGTCAGCACTGAGCAGCAATAGGTAGTCAGGATGGATGCATTCATCGCAACACATATCTGATGTTGGATCCTTCTAGTGAGGGATAAAAACATGGGTGTGTGACCAAGTACATTTATCATGGCATCCGTGATGGAGATAAGAGGGAGGGTCAACATTGGGATCCCAATGCTCGCCAATCTGTACAATATGTTGTGGTATATCAGCGAGGGGAAGAAGCCACAAAAAAGAGGCGGGCTAATCCACCTCATGTATCGGTGGATAGTGGTGCACATTAGGGGGTTTATAAATATCTAAACCCCATCTCCCCTTTGATATCAAACTTCCACCCATCCATTCTTAATGTCGTAGGTAGCTTTCCGGCCAAGCTGACCATGCAGTCAGTACTGAATCGGGTCTGGAAGGTACATGAGTTCAACATTGACCCATTCCCATTGCTAATGGATGGGTTCACTAATTATGGATATGGAATGGAAGAGCATCGATTCTACCTACTAGACTTCCTGGGTGGAGTCTTGGTGGCATGGGTGGACCGTGAGCCCCTCTGTGAGCCGAACACCCCACACCGATTTGCAAGGAAATTTTGGTGCATGCAGCGACTGACCCTATAGGTTTATTTGGGGGTGCACTACGAGGAGAACCCATTCGTGATGAGACAAAAGTTGTTAATGTTCACATAGGAAGGCGGGAAGATACATAATTAGCTGCTTGCACCCATGATCATCTTTTAGTTGGTGAAAGATTACACGAAATGCTAGAAGGAGTCCTACCCGATGGGAAATGTTGAATCAGCCAACCATTTGGGCCGATGATGGTGTGCCTCCCCAACCTCAAGGCCGAGGCCAGAAGGTAGCGAGGACATCTCTTGGTGGAACAGTTGCAGTGGTGGAAAGGCCAACATCTATTGAGGGGAGTCAGTGGTAGAGGATCCAGCGGTGGCAGTGGACCCAACGATCCCATATGTGCAAAGTTATCCAGAATGGAGGTCACCAAGAGGATTCCACAGAGTATCCACCCAGGATCCGGGGAAGTGGTTGCATCACATAGACATTCCGAAGAATGCTGTCTTCCCAGGGGCCTGAGACATCTGGGATGTCAACAGACAATTTCTCTACCCATAAAAGATGTGGAAACACTTGAACTATCTCAGGATGGATCTTCTGTGAATCGGCCTCGCCAGTGTCGACTATGCAGTATCCTAGGCGGAGGCAGAGCAATACCTGGCCGAGTTGGAGGACTTCTTGAACTCCCGAGGTTCCCCACATCTAATGAATGATCAGTTGAAGGTGTTGTGGGATCGAATGACCCCTCCGTAGTTGTCAACAGCTAATATGAGGAAACGGATCCCTCTGTAGGAAGAATCGGGTGAAACCTCTAGGGGAGAGGAGGTTGGTAGAGGGAGCCCTCTGGAGGTGGGAAAAGTTTGTGATCAAGGCCCAGATCTTGTAGAATTTGCAAGGGTCCTTGAGGTAACATCCCAAGACCCTTCCTCAGGGTTTTTCTTCGAGGTCATTCTGAACTCCTTATGATTATTTGAACTTTTCAAGAGGACCTCATACACATAAATTTCTCTCGTCTCCCTGTGGATACAGATGCGGGGCCTCTGGGATCCATGTCTGTGACAACGGCGATTAACTCATCTAGTGGGTCTAGGACACCCGAGGTGGCTCCACTGGTGTTTTTAGACTTTATAATGATATAAATAGGGCCAAACCTTGGGGTATCTATGGAATCAACCCATGAACGAAACCAAGAGTTTGATCTCTCTAAGTATCATCTATAAAATTCATGAAATCCACCCATAGATCATGTTAACTGACATCCATGCACCTCTTGGTATGAAAAGTTATTTAAATAGCGTGGGCTACTATGGAAAGGTTGGTGGGTACTCCTTGAATTGATTTTCCCAATGGAATGTCGGTGGTATTGGTTTTATATTTTCTTACCAACCAAGATGCGATGCTCCCAGTCACTGGTGGGACCGTCAGCGGGGCATATCATGTGATTATTGAGTTGGGATCTGACGATGAATATTGATCAGACAACATGGGTCCTGCCATACTCGATCAGAAACCATATACTGGCCCTACTAAAATGTTCCTAGGGGCGTTCCCTATATATGAGCCTGCCAACCCCATAGACTGGGATGAAATGACTTCTGATGAAGAGGATATCATGATAGTCCATGGACGGTCATGGAAATTGATCAAGCACATCATTGATGAATCCCTTCAAGAAGAATGGATAGACCAGATGGAGAGACTTACATCGCAACTGCGTGAACTGTGTGTTCAGGGGTGAATGCCCCACATCCCCACATGATCGTCTGTGATCTCATTTAGGAGAAGATTCGGGAGTATGACCGCGACCTCGGTGTGGGTTAACAATGGAAAAAATCGGTGAACATAAAGAGGCTCTGGGAGGCTGAATATGAGATTCACCAGCTACAAATCTGGGCATATGAACATTCTATTTCCCTCCACGCGCATTAAAATATTATATCGTAGCTGAAGGCCCAAATGGAGGAGGCCGAAGAGCACATGAGGCAAGCCTCTGAGGAGATGACCGTTATCTGAACCAATGAGGAGTGGGCTTGGATTGCAGCTGATGAACTACATCCCATTGTTGTCAGAGTGGAGTGGGAAATGAATAGGTGACAGTGAATCTTGGATTCCACAAGCCAGAGGGTTGCATAGTTTCAACGTTCTTTCGACGGGGGTACTATGGTGCATGTAACTCTTGAACACACTTTCATGCATTAACTATTTATGCTAGATGCATGCCTGATTTCTGTTATTTGTCTTTGGTATATTCCATTTATATTACATCCATGGAACATACAGTGACCAGTCCCTAAGATCACATGGGTTGAGCCTAATTCAAGAAACAAGGGATGATCGCCTTGTCAATCCACCCAAATATAATAGTGAAATACAGGCTTCAGGAATCTAGGTTTTGAACAACCAATACAGATTTTTGAGAAGCAAGGGAGAGGCACAGATGCAGTACAAAGACCTCACAATAATCGAAATTACATCTTGCCAATGTACACTAGTGCAAGAGTGGGGAAACACTCGGGGCATTGGAATTAATCCGAACATAGGGGAGTGGAATGTGTGAATCAAGATACCCCAAATTCATAACACGGTTATATGGCATGAAAATGAAGAATAACTATTGACCATGTTCGAAACACAATATCCTTATTGTGTTATCCTGAAACGGGGATAACAAATGAAGGCCGACCGCTGACTATGTTTGAAACACGGGTCCTGACTTGAAATGTCATCCAATTGTCTTCCAGAACGTTGGTCCAGGATAGTAGGTCAGCCATAGACCGAGAATCCATTCTGTTAGAGGGTTATTTTAGACATGAAAGAGGATGAGGGTCCGAATAAAGGTCACACAAAGCATGGAGGGAGGAGTGATGGGGTTTTCAAATAGAATCCAACACTCTTAAAATTACACCACTTTGGTGGAAACACATTAGGTGGGCACATCAGTGTGATTTGGGATCAAAAATACTTTCGAACATGACCTCTTTGGTAAGGAACTGGCATGATCTATAGTATCATGTCATACCAATAATAATGATAGAAATTTATTTAAACAACATATGGTGAGGACGATACAAATAGTTTAAAGGTCATAATTCTTGGACCGAGATTAGGGTTAAGAGTCCAGAAGTGTTAATGACCCTGGGGCTGGGCCCGAGGTGGAATGCCAGGGTGTCACTACATATCCCATAAAGATGATAATCTAGAAAAATGTAGATCTTAGTCACGGTGTGGCTAGAGTCCAACACTGTTATTGGATAATCCTATCTGGAAAGAGATCTGGTGTATCCCATGACCAACATGGGGCATCCTGAACTTGTTCACGGTAGAACCACAGTTTAGTGTCACGCAACAAGGACATGTGGCCTCGTGCAGTTTAACGTCATACGATAGGATGATGATTGAATGGGAATATCCTTGGAAGGGAGTATGTGGTGCAGTAACTATAAACCCAATGTGAATGGGGACATAAGGAGTTCTCACCACAACACACACCCCCAGAGGAAGTTCATTAGGTCAAGGTACTAAACGTGAAAGTTAAGATGGGCATCAAGAAAAGTGGTTAGGTATTCCTACATACCCCATTAGGATGGGAATCAGGTCGTATGTAGTTCTGAGAGTGCAGTTTAACATCATATGGGACGATGAAAGGCATGTGTGGCATGGCTGCACTAGCACATGTCCTACAAAAACTACTAATCTCACCTGATTCATGCTCAATGTGGGAAACAAGAAGGAGTGATGGGACATTTCTGACACCATAAGAAACATGTTAGGGGTGTAAGACACTAGGTGAATAATGTCAAAAAAAATTGACCCGCCAACTTGACGTACCTAGACGCGCGAAGGGGTAATGCTAAGTATGTTGGAATTCCACTTGAACATAAGGAAGAAGAAATATTTGAATCATGATCATCGAGATCTAGACAAAAAATGTTTGTGGTGTGACGATAGGGGATTTATATTGTCCATGTTAGAAACAAGTCATCCATATCGCATTAGCCTGATATGGGGATAGACAGATGAGGGTCGACCACTGACCATTTTTGGAACACCAGACCTATCACAAATGTCATCCAAGGTCCTCAGGGTTGTTGGCCCCAAGACGGTAGGTAAGCCAATGTGGCATGAGACTAGGCAATAAAGGGGGTTCCTTCAAATGTGGAAGAGTATGAGGATCCAAACAATAGGGTTAAGAATCTTGGACATGGAACAAGGGTGATGTCCACGTGAAAATCCAACACTTCTGTATCTCTGTCAAAATGCATCTGATTACGATGATAATACGCATCAGATAGTGGGAGTCAAGTCCCCCTCTAAGGACAAGGGTCCTAGGGTCGCATGATTCCATCTTAATGGTCATTGTATGGGCCCTAACGGGGGACCTTATTTAATGGATTATGTATAGGGAGGCGAAGTAGCCAAACCTGACACACAGTTCCCATAGGAATATCTTAGTTTAGGGTCATAGAACTCAGACCAGGTTGGGAAAAGACATGGGAGGCACATGGTGCATCTGTTGAAAACCCCAACTGGAATGAGAACCCACGAGCTACTCACCACACCTCATGTTCCCAAAGTGGTTCGGGGCTAAGGGTCGAAAGGGAGGGAACATGATTTTATATTACTGGGGATGCACCCCGAGACGAGGTGTCTTGGCATTCCTACATATCTCATAAGGATGGGAATCAAGCCATACGTGGTTCTTAAAGAGGAATTCTTGCAGAAAGGACGCAAAGTGTTCTTATTTAATGCTCATAGAGCTCAGACCATAGATGGTATGGATTTCAGGAGACCCATGGTGAGGTAATTATACAACCCGACGTGAATGAGGACATGGAGTCTTGATCACCACGTGTTTCTTGGGGAGGTTTTAGGTCGAGGGACCGAAAATGAAAGTTAGGATGGGCCCGTAGCCAAGTGCATGAGCATTCATATATATCCTAGGATAATTAGGATCAACCCATACATAGCTCTTGGGGTGGCATGGTTAGGCACCAGTGCAAGGGATGATAAGGTTGTGCGGGTCTGGACCTCGCACCTAAAGAAGTGTCATTTGATATATCTTGATTTTCCTTTAGGATGAATGTATGTATATTATTTTTGGGGAATTGATGGACCTAGGATGGAAATTAAAGGTATCACCACAAGAATCAAGACTTATGAAGGCGTTGACTAATGGTTTGCGGTGTAACCAATACCAAACTGGATGTCCCCTTGAGTGAAGACACCACAATGCAATTCTATTTTTCATCGTGCAGCTAGGACAATAATTTCATAGTTTAGGGTCATGTGATGGGACCAGCCATGAACATTAACATCATGCAATATATAATTAATAGTTTGAATCCATGTGGGACTAGGCAACATAGTTTAGAGTCATACGCCTCAAACATATACAGGAGAGGTGAGGTTCAAGAGGGAATGTGCAAGGCATGATAAAGAATACTTGACTTGAATAAGGACGAGGTCCACATCACACAGCGTGTGATTCCAAGAATGAAACCTTGGTCCAAGGGGCCAAAAAAGGATAGGGAATTTAGGGCAGGGGAGACTAGCTCTCGGTTGAGCTGGACCCACTTACGATATGTCCACACATTCCTATATATCCCATAATTATCGGAATCATTCCATAAGTTGTTCTAGAAGGTGTCACATAAATATATCTTAGTTTAAGGTCTTAGAGATCAGACCAGGGAAGATGCGAAACTCATTCAAGTGAGCGCATATCTTGATCTGGTCCCTATGACCATGTGAGTCAAACATTATGTGGGAAACAAGGGTGGAAGTGGTCTTTTCAACACATGGAATACATGTGAAGGGGAAGTTTGTGTGGGGCCCAAAATGATGCCTTACTGCGGTTTTTTCCTCCTAACATGAAAATGTGCATTGTGGGATAATACCGGGAGTGTCGAAATTCTACTTGGACGTGATGGGGTGGAAAATAATTTGAATCATGTAACCAACATTTAGAGCATGATGGGTTTGTTGTAACGATGGAGGACAAATATTGACCATGTTTGAAACACAACATCCATATCGTGTGACCTGAAATGGAAACAATAAATGAGCATCGACCACCTACCATATTCGAAATGTGGGACCTGTTTAAATTTGGCATCTGAAACACTTGATGATGTTGGCCCGTAATGGTATGATATCCCTTAGGCTGAGCATCCATGCCATTTGGGGGATACATTTGGATGTGAAAGATAATGGAAGCCCAAATGAGGGGGAACATGAACCTGAAAAATGGGTGAGAGCATGTCTAGATAGAATCCGACAGTCGAGGCTCTGAACTAGAGTACTCCTAGGCACTTTTATGAGTCACCGAATAGGGTTGAGATTCCCAACTTAAAAGTAGCCGACTTGAAAAATGAGTCTAAGGAAAGAGCGTGATGGGAGCACGTTAGAGAGAGAGAGGTTTCTGGAATAGTAGTTAAAAACCCTACATGAATGAGGACACAATCCTATACAACACCATACACCCGTCCCCTGAAAAAACACAGGCCAAGGGGCCAAGATGATAGGGCGGTTTTTAAGAGATAGGGCTGGGCCCAAAGACTAGATGTTCTGGTGGTCCAGCGTATCCCATTATGATGGGAATCAAGCCACATGAAGTTATAGAGAAGGAAGACGTGTAGTTTATTATCATGCATCCAGGATGAAAACAAGGGAACGAAACCCCAATGAGGGATTTGTGCGTAACGATGAGTAACCCGACATAAATGAGAATATAATCCAATACCACATCGTAAAATTTTCAGTGAGAACTGGGGTCGGGGGCCTGAGAAGGCCGAGGGACCTGAGGCTCGGCCCTGAACATAATGTCATAGCTAGCTTTCAATTTGACTTCTTACAGTGAGGATGATGGTGATCATAGTTTATGGTCATAGATCTCAGACTGTAGATGCCTAGTTAAATGTCATATGCATGGGATAGTTGAGTGGAGAGGATGAATCATATTGCCTATGAAGGACCATAAAGTTGCAACGATGATAGAGGAAACCGGTTGACCAGGTTTACAACACAGTATCTGCCCTTGCGTGACCGGAGGTCAGGGTAAAAAAATTGAGTTTCGACCATTCACCCTATTCTCAACCTGAGACTTTTATCAATTTTCCTCTCAAAATACATGGGGGCCTTGGCCCAAAATGGTATGAGGGCCCTTGGGCCGAGAAGCAGCTCTGTTCGAGGGACCTGTTGGATATAGAATATGATGCAAACCCAAATGACATGGCTCGCACAACATGGCAGGTCCAATGCTCACAGAAAGGACAATATATGGATGGATGTCTCAAAGGGGGGGGGGGGTATGTGCAGTGTGAAAAAATAGCATGACATGAATAAAGAAGTGAGTCCATACCACACCGCACACTCCCAAATGATAACTTGGGCTAGGGTGTCGAAAGGGCCATGGGGTATGATGCTGGACATGGTGGCCAACTGTAGCCATATGACCTATTATACGGTCATTACACTATCATAGCTTCTAATCCCACATGATCAGTGCTCAGTGAGGGAAACAAGGAGTAGGACTAGGCTCTCCCCATCATATAAGGGTCTGATAGCTGGAATCACACTCATGCCTGAGACAGATCAATGCTTGAAGAGACAGTGGGGCAGAGTGAACCACTACACTTCATTTTTGGTACATAGGGGGTGGTGACAATAACGAAGGTAGTTTTTGACCAGATTTGAAACACAAAATTCATATCTTGTAACATGAAATGGGAAAAAATGAGCATCGACCACTGACTGTATTCACAATGCGGGACATGTATCAATTTTTTGTTCAAAATCTTCCAAGGCATTGGCCCGAAATGATAAGAGATCCCTTTGGCTAGGTATACATACCATTCGGGGGCCCTTTCAGATGTGAAAGATAATGGAATCCCAAATGATGGAGTGTGTGGAGCATACACGTGTTCATGAAACATAAAGTAAACCTGGGCAGTAGAAGAGGTGGGGATCTTCAGGGAGGAGGGATACATGGTACGGTCATGATGGACTCACAATGAATGAGGGAAAGATCCTTCACCAAGCCATGTGTTTCATCCCAATGGGAGATCCCAATATTTGGGGATAGGCCTACAGTTGAAATATTCGGGCATTCGTGCGTATCCCATAAGGATTGGAATCAAGCCATATGTAGTTCTGAAGGCCATACAATTTAGCATCGTGTTGTAAGGAAGTTGGAGGAGAGAAGAAAGAGGGAGGGAACATGGTGCATTCATCATACTTATAACATGAGTGGGGATGAAGAAGCCTACACAACACCATGTTAGATCCTCCAAGAGAACTATACCCAGGGGTAACAGTCGAAGAGGTAACTTGGGGCTGGACTCGAGACGAGGCGTCCGAGCTTTCCTACGTATCCCATAATGATGGGAATCAAGACATACATAGTTCTTATGGTTTAACGTCTCACGGGATGACATACAGTTTATCATCATGTGGGATGACATACATTTTAACATCATGGGGGATGAAATACAATTTAACATCATGTTGGACAACATAATGTTTAAAGTGATGTGGGACATTTTATAGTTTTACGTCAAGCAGGGCGACATTTCACAGTTTAAGGTCATTTAGGACTGGAATTTTTATGTTCATTTTGGACTGTAATGCAGTTTGGGGTCATGTGGGACCGTACAGTTTAAGGTCATGTGGGACAAAATACTGTTTAACGTCCTGCGGGACGACATACAATTTATTGTCATGTAGGAAATAACATTTTAAGGTCAAGTAGGACCCTGGTTTCTCAGGTAAAGTATTGTATAAGGAACTTGGCATTGGTGGGAGGATTTATATACTCACCATCCATGGTAACCAAGTAATATGCACCATTGGAGTAAACCTAGTGAACAATGTATGGTCCTTCCCATTTGGGCTCCAACTTGGGTGATTTCCTTCAAATTATCATTGGTGTTCTTAGGACCAACACCAAGTAGCCTTGCAAGAATAAGTAGCAGAGAACTTTCTTATTGAAATATCAATCTATCTTGTTCTGATGACTTTCTAGATTGTACAGTGCACTAAGCTTGTTCTTTTTGGGCTCATCTAGCTCTACCAGATGAATTTCAACTACTTTATCTTGTGCTTTCTAATCGTAAAAAGCTATGAAAAATGAGGGAAACTAAATCTCGATGGGTAGGACGACCTCTATTCCGTACACTAGGGAATATGGGGTCACCTGGGTAGAATTACGATTCATTTTTTGGTAAGCCCAGAGGGCATTAGGGAGCTTGTCTACAAACTCTTCTTGTTCTGAACAGTCATTTTATTCAGAATTTTAGAGAGGGTTTTGTTGAACGCCTCAATCAATACATTGGAATTCACATGATAGCGGGAGGTATGGTTAGAATGGATGTTGTACTTAGCATACAGTTTCTTCAGCTCAGGTATCTAGAAGTTCATGTCGTTATTGGTGAGGAAAATGTGAGGGACTCCAAATCGGAAGATTATGTTGGAGCGTAAAAAGTCAATGATGGAACGGGCCTTGACCTCCTTGAGTGGAACTGCTTCTACCCACATAGAGAAGAAATCTATAATAGTCCGGATAAATCATCACTAGAGAGCTTCCACTGGTGGATATGGCCCCACGACATCATGTCCCCATAGCGAAAATGGCCAAGAGTACATGGTAGTGTGGAGAGGGTCTCGAGGCCGATGCATAAAGTTGGCATGAATTTGGAATGCGTGGAACCTTTTTGGAAAAATGAATGAATTCATGGATTATGGAGGGAAAAAATACCACAGTCTTTGAATCTGGTGAGATAGTTTCAGCCTAGTCTAATGAGCCCCACATGAACCGGCATGAACCTCCAGTATGACATGGTAAATCTCGACTCCTTGAATGAAATAGAGGAGAACCCCATCAAACCCACGCCTGTAGAGGATCAACATATGACTAGGACCGTCCTGGAGGGTAAAATGTAATGCACAATATCGAATTCGCTCAAGATCGGCTCGATCTGTTAGGAGATTACCATTTTGGAGGTACTCAACAAAGGCGGTAATCTAGTCAGGAGTCACTTCAATCACTGCATCCTGGGGACCTGTGGGTCCTGAGGTGGAGGCACCGGTGGTAAGGTGGCATACCTATGGGATATCATCGTCATCTATGCTGAAAAGTGAAATGACTCTTCGGTGTGCCATGTGGATAATCATATCATCTTGTTCGGGTTCCTCAAGTGATGCAGCTAGGATGGATAGGGCGTTAGCCCGACTGATATGAGATCGAGGGGCATGAGTAACTTCTGGCCAAGATGGGAACTAGGCCATTAGCTGGATATTGTGTTTCAATAATGGTACATGCTCTAGATTTCTAATGACATAGTCACCGTTGATCTATTTGATGACTAGTTCAGAATCCCCCTTCACATGAAATTGGGGCACATCAATCTCTAAGACCAGATCAAGGCTAGTAAAGAGATATTGATACTATTCCAAATTGTTGTTGTAACCTTCTAAAAATAGGAATGAATACGACATAATGTCTTGTGTCGGGGTAATGAAGATAAAAACCAGGCCTACATTGTTGAGTCGGGGGTCATTGATCCTTCTACCTGTGCGGATCTGGGAATCATCATCGAAGTGCATTTTTCAGAATGGGATGGCTTGGTATACTATGAGAATCGCTTTATCAGGGAAATAGGGATCTAGAGAATGGTCCGTAGGAGCTGGATCCCGAGAATAGA
This sequence comes from Viscum album, assembly GCA_963277665.1. Taxonomy (NCBI): domain Eukaryota; kingdom Viridiplantae; phylum Streptophyta; class Magnoliopsida; order Santalales; family Viscaceae; genus Viscum; species Viscum album. The sequence continues at coordinate 1,673,732,366 of OY728145.1, forward strand.
CTTCTGGGGGACAAAACTAATGTGAAACTAGTGAAGAATTACCACCCACCGAGCTAGACAACCTGTTAACATGGGTTGGTTTTGGTTGTACATCTGTGGATCAAATTGGGACAACAGCTTCACCTTGTGGTGCTCTAAGTAATGTCTCAATTTTTGTACTGTGAATATGAGAACAAAGCGGTTCTTCTCGATATGGGAGTATCTGGTCTTCATATCGAGGATCTTGCAGATGAGGTAGTAGAGTTTGTTCTCTGTCACCTAATTGTTATTCTGGATGAGAAGGGTGCCGAGAGACCATTCCAGGGAGGTCACATAAAGGACCATGGGATTTCCAGAGTTGGGTGGTATTATGACCGAAGGATTGAGTAGGTACAACTCGATATCCTCGAATGCAGTTTGACATTCTTCTTCCCACTCATAGACAATGTCATTCTTCATTATATGAGGAAAGGGATCATAGTTTCCGGCCATATTTTTGATGAATCGGTGTAGTCCAAGTGGCCTTGGAAGCCTTAAAGCTCCCGAATTTTGCTCGGGGGAGACATCGGGATAATGTCCTTGATCATCTCCAGGTCAATCTCGATGCCCCTGTATCTAACAACGAAGCCGAGAAACATTATAGAGGTGAACCCGAAGGCACACTTCAATGGATTCATGTACAGATGGCAGGAATGGAGGAAGTCAAACAATTTATAATGGTCTTTGAGGAGGTCCTAATGTTGGCAGGATTTGACCACCAGATCTTCCATGTAACATTCCACCAACATTATGAGGATCAGGTTAAATATGTGATGCATAGCATGCTGATAGGTGGCACCTTCATTCTTTAAACCAATGGGCATGACTTTGTAATAGAAAGTACCATGTTGTTCTCTGAAGTCTATAGTCTCTTCATCCTCGGGGGCCATTCAGATCATGTTATATCCGGAGTACCCTTCCATGAAGGAGAGTGCTTAGAAACCAGCTGTAGCATCGATCAACAATTCCATCAAAGGAAGGGGAAAACCGTCCTTTGGACACTGAATATTGAGATCCTGGAAATCAATATAGAATCTGATCTGTCCGTACTTCTTCCGGGATGGTACAATTTTGGATATCCATTTGGGGTACTGGCCCTCCTTAAAGAAATTTTCTCTGATAAACATATCAAATTCTACCTCTATCCTGGAACCGTGATAAGGGTGAATCTTTTTGGGAGGCTTATTGAACGCACGATGATTTACTGGGAGACCGAGGCGGTACATGAATACCTGAGGATATATTCTTATAATATCTTCATAACTCCAGGCAAACACATCATGGTGTTGTTTCAGGAAGCCTATGTACTACTGTTGCTCCTCGAGGGGTATAGCAGTACAGATCAGTGTGGGATTTGGGCCCGCCTCTCTACTAAGGTTAACATGTAACAATTCATCGACCATGGTGGAGACACCCTCTTTAACGGCGGGTGGAGCATCCTCAAAATCATGTTCTTCACTTATGGAGGAGGCATCCTCAGTGTGAGGAGTTTCCTCTAAGTTGAAAGATCCCTATGGGAGGCTAGTGCCTACCTGAGCGGCCCTGGACACTGCATCAGGGAGCTCATGTGCTATCGAAACCATAATGATGATGGTTGTTGATCATATCCCATCTAGTCATCAGACCAAGGGTCTATGTTTGATGATATCAAAGAAATAGTGGCACATCGTCTTGAGCCGGTTAATTATAGATCAGAAAAACAAGCAAGTATGATGTATTTCCATTTCCATGGGGAGGACATCCCGATACCTTATTGGACTAGGAGGCTCCTGGATCACTTGAGCCTGATTTGTGTAGGAGTATGAGGTGATATTCCGGCTTCTCTTAGATATGGGAATGTGTTATCCCATCATTCCAGAAACAATGAATAATTTTCCCATGTCCTGAGTTGAAGCCTCCAATAGATGGATTGCAAAGATGTAGGCATCATCTAGATCTATCCATGGGTCAGTGACAACCATGGCACACTCAACCTCATTAGCCTGAATCTTCTTGTCTTTTCTTTTATAATAATCAGCATCCAAATAATGGGCCTCACAAGAGGAAAAGGGAGACATGTCACCTTGAAGCATGTCCACTTGACCATTAAAAGAGTACCTGAGGCACATGTGATACGATGAAGGAACTGCCACATGACGGTAGAGCCACGACATGCCCATCAACGTATTATTGGTGGTGTCCTAGAAGAAAACCATAAATTTAGTGCTTGAAACATGGCCACCAAAATGGGTATTCAAGCAGATCTTGTAGATCAGTTTCTCTTTTGTCCTGTCATAACCTTGGATTCATAGGTCAGAGGGACTCAGATCATCCTCAGAAAACCTTAATTTTCGCATTGTCTGAGTTAGGATTAGGTTGATCCCAGAGCCCATGTCGACAAGACAGCGGCGACCCTCCAAGCCATTGAACTGGTCAGTGATCTACTGTGGGTGAATGTGCCCCTGTATGGGAGAGTCTTCATCTTTTCCAGAGAACGAGACGATGTCCTAGAATTCATCATTCTCGACCACCTGAGCATGAAAGGCCTCTACGGCTGTGATGTGGCAGTGTTTTCACACACTTTGCCACATCTTTTGTGTATTTTTATTGACTTATTTATACCAAAATGATTTTTTAGTAAATAATTGATAATTGTTGTGTTTTGTACATTGCTGTGTAAAATAATCGATTTTTAGTTTAAAACATGTGTTTTAATGTGATTTAGTGTCAATTTAAATAATTCTAAAATTAAATGAGTCGTGCGAATTAGGAATTAATTTATTTAATTTTTTTTTTGTTTAATAGTTCATTTATTAAATTAATTAATGCTTTATTCTTTAAATTGTATATAAATAACTCTGTTTGTTTTTAGTTTTTAATAATTTATTTAGTTTTAAAAAATTAATTTTATTCGGTTAATATTTTTATTCTTTAATTTAATTAGTTCTTTAATTAATTGGTTAATACATGTAATTTTAATTATTTTAATTTGTGCCTTAATTATGTTTGTTTATTTTTTTAGACCAAAATTAATTTATTCTTTTTAATAAAGTTTCATTAATTTTTCTTATTATTTACTTTGTGTTTTTAGTTTTTAATTTTATTCTATTTAATTTAATTTATTAATTGATTTATTGATTTATTAGTTTTATTAATTTATTTTATTGATTTATTTTTCTTTGTTTGATTCGTAGGTGTTGTGGTCACGCGTTGACCCTCCCTAGCAGAAGCCCAACTACCGATACAGTCCACCGATACGCCCATCCTCATTGTTATCCCTCTACTAGTAACCCAACTACTGATACACCTCCCCCCCTGCATATTATATTCTTGCTACCGATACACAAAACTCTACCGTTAACCCCGCTAGGTCCAGCTACCGATACAGTCTCCAGCTACCGATACAATTTCCAGTCTACCGTTACACCCATTCTCACTGATACACCCATCCTCACTACTCTACTAGTAGCTGCCCAGCCTCACTCCTCTACCAGTAGCTGCAATTCCTCAACCCCTTTACCAGTAGCCCAGTCTACTGTCACACCTCACCCCCTGCATATCCTCACTGATACACCATCTCTACCGATATAGCCAACGCCTCCAAGCCTGCATCTTTTTCCGTTCCAGTAGCTCACTACACCCGCACATAATACAACAGCGGAAAAATCCCTACAAATCACTACAGAATCACAGCAACAGGAGCAACAAATTCAAAGAATCAATGAATTTCAAAACTTTTCAAGAGAAAAAATAAATTGCAGAACTCAATATCTAAACCCTTGCATAGCAGTAGTCCGGCCTAACCATGCTCTTACTATGCACCACACTGCCCTGCTTCACGCACACACTACCTATTCCTGCACCGGTCTCACCCTTCTCCACGGCTGGACCTCTCTATCTGCACTCCACCTTTTGCCGACCTGTTTCAATCCGAACCCTCAGCGCACGAACTAGCCACCGCTGTCCGCCTCTCCTGCTCTTTGCGAGCCGGCCTCACACCCTCGTTTCCCCTGCACTCCATCTCTCGCACTCCACTATCCGAACCGGCCACCCACTCTCCCCCACATCCTCACCTGCGCCGCGAGCCGAGAGTCACCAGTGCCGAACCCCTCTCTTCCTCAGCCTTCGTCTCCACCACCCGATCCCGTCTCCTGCTTCACCATGGATACGCCTGAAAAATCCTTCACTCGAACATGGCTGCGCTACTGCCTTACTCCTCGCCGCAGAACCACCTGCTTTGCGCCTTCTCACCCATCTCTGCCACCAGCTCAGACTCCCCGGAAAAATCCCACAGTCGCCGCCTCCCCTGATGCGCCGCACGCCGAGATTTCCCCTTCCCTAAACCCTTTCTCCAGACCCAAAGCCCCCCCTCTTTCACTTTGTTTTCTTTATATATATATATATATATATATATTATAACATATAATAACATTCATATAATATAATTACTTAATATTTTAGCTTATATATAATATAACTATAATAACATATAATATAAACATAACATATTACATAAACTATAGGTATATTAATAATATTATACAAGCTTATATATATTATTAGTATATCATAATAAAAATAATTATTATAATTACATATTTTAGTATTAATATTAAGTATTATATATATTAATAATTATGTTTATTAACTAATCTATGTAACAATATTAATATATAATTTAGTTTCATTTTTTTTATAACTTGTTTTGTTTTTTTTTCTTTTGTTGCAAGGGGAGTCACGTGTACTTGCGTGGATTAAAAGAAGTTGTTTATTGCAAGGGGGAGATGCACTCACTTGGAGCTCACATAACAGAGGGTGATGTGCACATCAACGCATGCCACGTGGACTTGCTGATTTATAGAGGGTTGTGACTCGCCGCATGCACATTATTTTTCATTCAGTTAGGAGCAACTGCTCCGATGACAAGCACGGGAGGAGAAGCACAGCGAAGGAGCCACATGGAGGCTGGGGAACACTTAATATGAGATTCCAGAGGCTTCAGTTTGGTGATGAATGCATGAGAGGTGGGAGAGGCATGCATTGATTCAGCGGAGCAGGAGTCTGTAGGGAAATCAACAGACATCAATGAAGAAGACAAGGAGGCGCATAGTAGGAGAAACTGACACCATCTTCCTCGGAGCAGATTGGAGTATGAGATCAGATCATTTTCACACCTCGATTCCCAGGACGGGATATCAAGCGCATCCTAGTGTCACTTCCACCATTGAGCACTAGGAATTTAGAACTGTCAAGAGTAGTAGCAGGGAGTTGGAAGATCTTAGTTTTTCTTGTGCTCTGTTTTTCTGCACTTATTTAAATATGAACTACATTGATTCTTATTCTACTGTTGTATTAAAACCATCCATGATTTCTGGCTAATTCCCTTTGGGTGGAATAAGCTGGTTGATTCGATCTGTTTAATCTCATTCATGCACTGCATCATTGCTCTGGATTGTCTCTCTCACTACATACAGACGAGCTTGTTTTCAAAACAAAAGTATCGAGTGAAAACTGATCTTGTTTTCACTTGAATTAAAACTATTTAAATCTAAGTAATTAATTGACAAGTGAATTACTCTTGAAAGAGAGAGACACACCGAACTCAAATGACAAGTTGAGCTCGGTGACTACTGACTTGATTTCACCATTGGATGGAATGACTCATACAGTCGAGGGACTATAAGAGCTATTACATCACAAGATGACCATATGACAACTCTGTCTGGTTACTCTTAGTCAGATCCATGCTCTTTGATTGAAGAGCATGAATAGGGTTAATCAACATCAAATCGGCCAGTGGACTTCCCCTCTTCCTCATCTATTGGTTGTTTGCACTATAAATCCTCTTGCTTCTCTGTTTTTGTCTACTCACTTTGCATTCACCATTTCACCCCTTCTTCTTCACACTCTAAATCTCTTTCAGTTCACTTCACCACCACTATTTTCCTCTAATCATTTTTTTCATGTGTGTTTTTTGTTTAGCCTTTTTTTAGAGCACCAAATACAACAACATGCCTCCCTGTGGTTCGACCCTGTCTTGCCACTGTCCTAATAAGTAAGTAGGTATATATTTTAGTTTGTCGCCCGTGCCCAACGACGTACGAGTGTGAAAATTTTAGCGTCATTTCCGGGGAGTCTAGGTGTGTTAAAAAATCAAACAAAATCAAATAAAAAAATCACAAAAAATTCAGAATAAAAAATCACAAAAAAAAATGCAAAATGAAAATTGAAATTAAAAAAAAGAATTCTGAACCTGCTACATGAAATCCATGTCTAGGTCAAAACACTTAGTACCTGGTAATCCTGAGATTGATAAACACCATAAAAAAGTGAAAAAGAACAAAGACAAGGTCAAAATGGAAGAAAACAGAAATGAAAACGTGAACAATCCACTTCTTGAGAATGTGAACCAACATGGAATGATGAACCCACCAAGGAATGAGATAGTTGAGAGGCACAATTTGAGAGTGTTCTTGTTACCTTTAGTGTCTAGAAATCCTTCATGCATTAGACTCTCTCTTAGGTATAGGAACTATGAGATCAAACAATCCATGCTTAGTCAGCTGCCTAGCTTCAATGGAATGCCTAGTGAAAACTCTCTTGACTTCATTAGAGCCTTCTATTGTAGTGTCCAATAGATGCCACTTAGGGGTCTCACTGAGGAAGAGCTTAAATTGAGAGTGTTCCCCTTCTTTTTCAAGGGAAATTCTAGGTCTTGGTTCCAACAGTTAGAGGAAGAGACCTTTGTCACCTAGGATCAAGTTTCAATGCCTTCACAATGAAATTCTATCCTAGGAGGTTGACATCTGTGATTAGGCACAAAATCACTGGATTGTTTCAGGATGAAGGAGAATTGTTTCATGAAGCCTGGGATAGGTTTAGAGGTTTGCTTAGGAAGTTTCCAAACCATCAATGTACACCTAATTTCATTATGGACACCTTCTACAATAGTCTCACCCCTTACCACCAAACCTTGGTGGATTAGTCTTCTGGAGGATACTTTAGTGATAGGACTGATGAGGATCTCAAACATATCTTTAACACATTAGCTTAGAACTCCCAGCACAAATGCTCTAGGAGGAGAACCATTGTTAGAAAAGAAACCGCCCATGCTCCTCAAGCTGAAGCCCAAGCTGTTGGGTTCTTTATTGAGAACCCACATCAACTCCTTAAGGAATAGTGTCACCACTGTGGCATGTATGGTCATTCTCAAACCTGTTGTCCAATCTTTGATATGCATGTCCAGCCTCATGAGAGTTCCAGATTTGCTGGCTATGGACCTCGGTTGCTGCCTAGGGATGATCCTTTTTCCAACACCTACAATTAGGGGTATAGGAACCATCTGAACCTTTCATGGAGGGATCATAGATTCCTCTGACCTACTGCCCCTCCTAGATTCCATTAGCCTCCTATACAGTAGTTACAACCCCAATCCCAACCAAAGGCTACGTCATCAAAATCAAATGATGAGGTGAGATACATGTTCCATCATTTTATAGGGAGGTTTGATGAACGAAAGACCAAAAATGATTTTGATAATGTTCAAATGGATGCTAGAATGAAAAACATGGAAATTCAAATGGGGTAGTTGGCTAGGGATGCTAGTAATTGAGAAAAGGGTAGGCTGCCCAGCACCACTGAATCCAATCTTAGGGATAATTCCATGGTTGTGACCACCATATGTGATCTCCAAACCCACAAAGAGCCTAGGAATGAACCCCAAAATGCTGAAAATGAGAAACTGGATGAATCTGAAAACTCAAATCTAAATGAACCTGAATCTAGAAAACTGGACAACACAGCTGAAATTCTTCTAGTTCATACTACTTAAGCTCAATAACCTAAAGAAAATAGCTTGAAAAACAATGACAATAAAGGGATGAAAATTGTTGAAGAAGAATCTGTAGAGATTCCCCCAATTGTGAGGAATTTTTCCCCTGCAATTCCCTTCCCTCAAAGGATAAGAAACCAATTCATGATTCTGAACTGTTGAAATTTTTGAAAGTAGTTTAAAATATGAACATTGATATCCCATTCCTGGAAGCATTGATTCAAATCACTTAATATCTGAAATCACTCAAGAAAATATCTTCAAACAAAAAGACTTCGGAAGAATTTTCCACCTATAGCTTAACAGAGGAGTTTAGTGAAGTCTTGCAGAATAGGATACCTCCTAAGCTTTAGGACCCTGGAAGCTTTGTCATCCATTGCACATTTGGGGATAGGGGGTGGTAAGTTCAATTTCCTGTGTGATCTGAGTGCTAGTATTAATTTGATTCCACTGTCACTTTTTCAGCACCTAAGATTAGGAGTTCACCAACCCACCACTGTTGTGTTACAGCTTTCTGATAGGTCTTTTACTCATCCAGTGGGTAGGGTTGATGATCTGTTAGTGGGTGTAGGAAAATTCCTTTTGCCTGCAGACTTTCTTATCCTTGATATGGAGTGTTCCCAGGAGGTTCCTATCATTCTTGGTAGGCCCTTCATGGCCACAGGGGGAGCTGTGATAGATGTGTCTAAGGGGAAACTGATTTTCAATTTGGGTGAGCAGAAAGAAGAATTCAATGTGTTTAAGGAAATCCACGAACCCATCCACCCAATTTTCCTAAAATATGAGATTTTATCTGTTGAGAGTAGTGTTGATAAGGAGGAAGAAGAGTTTCTCAAGATGATAGGTGAAATAAACAGTGATCCTGAAATCCCTGCTGCCTCTTGCATGGGGATCAGATCAAGTAAGGAGAGAGAAAGTATTGATGAGTATGATGGATAATTCTTAGAGAACATAGATGAGTTTGTTTTGGAGAACATTCTTATCCAATGATGGGAGTCTATGTTTGAGGAGATATCTTTTGGAAGCTCTTACACTGAGGAAAAAGCCTTGTCTACTGCCTTCATTAAGAGGCAGCATGAAGACCTTGGGCCACCCAGGCCCAAGTGTCTTCCCTCAAGCCAGTCACTACCCACCCATGAACTTAAGACCCTCCCTTCCCATTTCATGTATTCCTTTTTAAGAGACAATTCCACCCTTCTTGTGATCATTTCATCCAACCTATAGGTGAGTCAAGAGTAAAATCTTCTTACTGTTTTGAGGAGGTACAAGTCTATCATAGGATGGTCAATTGATGATATCAAAGGGATATGTCCAGCCTTATGTATTCATAAAATCACCATGGAACCTGAGTGTAAGCCCAGAGTAGAATCCCAAATAAGACTCAACCATTACATGAAGGAAGTTGTGAGAGAAGAAGTGATTAGGATGCTGTATGCTGGAATAATTGTTCCAATTTTTAATAGCCCCTGGGTCAGTCCTGTCCAGGTGGTTCCCAAAAAAAGTGGAGTGACAGTGGTCACTAATGAAAGGAATGAGAAAATCCAGACATGGGCAGTGAATAAATGGAGAGTTTGTATTGACTACAGAAAATTAAATTCTGCCACGAGAAATGACCACTTCCCTATTCCATTTTTGGATCAAATGTTATAGAGGTTGGCAGGCAATGAATTCTTCTGATTTCTTGATGGCTATTCCGGTTACAAACAGATTTCCATTTCACCAGAGGACCAAGAGAAAACCACATTCACATGTCTATTTGGGACAGTTTTCTAATAGAGAATTCCCTTTCGATTGTGTGGTGCTCCTGACACTTTTCAGAAAAGTATGATGGAAATTTTTTCATACATGATTGAGAGGATTATTGAAGTGTTCATGGATGATTTTTCTTTTGTGGGAGATAACATTGAGAACTATCTGAAAAATCTGGAACTTGTGTTAGAAAGGTTCCAAGAAACCAACTTAGTGTTAAATTGGGAAAAGTGTCAATTCATGGCCACTGAAGGCATTTTTTTGGGACACAAAGTTTATAAGAAGGGGATAGAGGTCGATAATGCTAAAATTGAGGTCATATAGAAGTTTCACCCACCTGAAAATATCAAAGGAATTAGATGTTTTTTGGGTCATGCTGGGTTCTATAGGAGATTCATTAAGGATTTTTCTAATATTACTATACCCCTATGCTCCCTGCTGGTTAAGGACACACCCTTTGTCTTCGATGAGACTTGTCTAGAGGCCTTTAATTTTCTCAAGGAGAACCTGACTACTACACCTGTAATAACTGATCTTGACTGGAAGCTTCCTTTTGAGGTTATGTTTGATGCTAGTGACTTTGCAGTAAGAGTTGTGTTAGGGCTGAGGAAGGATAGGAAATTTCATGTTATTTACTATGCAATCAAGATATTAGATGATCCCCAGAATAATTATTCTACAACTGAAAAAGAGTTGGCTACTGTCATGTTTTCTTTGGAAACGTTTAGGCAGTATTTGATAGGATCAAGGATCCTAGATTTCAGAGATCATTCATCCATTATGTATTTGCTGGCTAAAAAGGACTCAAAGCCTAAAATCATGAGGTGGACCTTGCAGCTATAGGAGTTTTATTTAGTGATTAAGGATAATAAAGGGGATGAGAATGTAGTTTCAGATCACTTGTCTAGATATCCCAATTCCCCAAGTAAGGAACCAAAAGAGATCAACACTTCCTTCACTGATGAACAATTGTGTGCTGCTTCTGTGCAGCAGTCTGCTTGGTTTGCAGACTATGACATCATTCTGGCAGCTGGAGTCATGCCCTAGGATCTCTCACACAACCAGAAGAAGAGGTTTATATCTGAACTGGAATATTATTTTTGGGATGACCCTCTTCTCTTTAGGAGGTGTGCTGATGGGATTTTGAGAATATGTGTGGTTGAGGTGAGATTTTTCTTATACTTGAGAGCTTCCATTCATCACCTTGGGGTGGCCGCCATGGAAGATAATGGATGGCTTAGAAGGTCCACCAGTCTGGTTTCTACTGGCCAACACTATTTAATGATTATAGGTGTTTGGTTATTGGATGTAAGAAATGTCAAATGTTGGGGAATGTTGGAAGAATGCAGGAACTACCCCAAAAAGGTATTCTGGAGGTCGAAAACATTGATATGTGGGGCTTGGACTTTATGGGACCATTTCCATATTCATATGGGAATGAGTACATCTTGGTTGATGTGGACTATGTGTCCATGTGGGTTGAGGCAGTAGCTCTGCCTGATAACTCAGCTGCAAATGTTGTGACATTCATTAAGAAAATCATTTTTCCAGATTTGGTGTGCCTCAGGCATTCATAACTGATAATGGAACTCACTTAAAGAACTATAAGTTCAGAGGTTTTGTGGAGAAGTATGGGTGATCCCTTAGGACATTCACTACTTATCACCCACAGTCTAGTGGGAAAGTAGAGGTGTCAAAAAGAGAGCTGAAACAGATTTTAGAGAAAATAGTGTCTAGCTCTAGGAAAGAATGGTTAAGGAAATTGGATGAGGCCCTTTGGGCCAACATAACTCCTTATAAGACTCCTATAGGGATGTCACCATATAGGCTACTCTTTGGGAAATCATTCCATCTATCTATTGAGTTACAACAGAGATGTTATTGGGCAGTGAAGGCTCTTAATGTTGATTTTAAGTCTACTAGAGAGAGGATACTGCTAGAGCTGAGTGAGCTAGATGTGAACCCAAGAGAGTCTTTTGAGAATGCTGAAATTTAAAAAAAAAGAACGAAGGATTTTCCTGACTCAATCATTCAAAATAAGAATTTAAAGGTTGGTGAGATGGTCCTGCTTTTCAATTCAAGATTGAAGCTGTTTCCAGGGATGTTGAAGTCCAAGTGGTCATGACCCTTTACCATTATTAGAGTTCAAGTTAATGGAGCTGTTGAGCTAGTTGGGGATTAGAATATACCCTTCATAGTTAATGGTCAAAGAATAAATCACTTCATTGAAGGGCATCCAAAGGGATTGGCTGCCATTTTTCTGTTGGAAGAATGAGATGATTCAAGTCTAACTGAGGACTACAATCTCAGTGTTGCAAGGAAACTAACCCATGGTTACTTAGTAGTTTCTATTTTATTTTTTGTTTTTCAATAAATTAACCCCCGATGCTTCTTCTCCAGTTTAATTGTTTGGCTGCTAATGGTGGCTCATGATCTGCTGTTTTTTAGAAAGAGTTTTTGCTGCAGGAAACTTGGCCAAAAAAACCACAGGGAGAAATCCACTACATCATATGGATGACTTTTCTCTCTATTCACTCTCCTGGGTAATTTTTCATGATCATTAAAATTTGAAATCTTATTCTACTTATTTAAACTTGCAGGTTCTGAAGAGGAATAAAAACCCTTTGAAGCTGAAGAGGATCTGTTGATGAAATCCACTGCTAAAGGTCCAATAATTCAGGGAAGTGTTGTTTTGTCTTTCTCATTTTCAATTACTTGCCTACTTGTCATTGTGAACTAAGTGTGGGGGACTTCCTCCCGATCTGTGAGTAGTGACAATTTTTTCTTGCTTGGGTGTTAGCTGCTAGTATCTAGAGAAGTGAAAATTATTTTGAGCTAATGTGTAGAACCTGCTTTCACCCATTTCTTTCAATTTCATTGAGCTGCTACTACACATCACTTCTTAACATGCTACATTTTGAAGTAAATTGTTAAAATCTTTTGTCTGCTCATAATGATTCAATTCATGCTCTTTTTAGGAACAAAATTGTACATGGTTACTGGTGAGGCTAAGGGGGTTGGTCTTTTCTGTTTTTATTTTGTTTTTGTTTTTCTTTTCTTTTACTTTTTGTGTGGAAAAGACAATTTTTGAACTCCATTTTCACCCCTCCATATCCTTTTTAAGCTATATTTTTCATCAATTTTGAACTTCCACTGTCCCCCGCCTTGAGAGACAACATTGAGGACAATGTTGGGTTTTATGTGTGGGGGAGAGGGGTCATTCTAGTGTCATGTTTAATTATCCCTTCTTCACCAGAGTTTTTTTTCAAAATAATGGTTCAAAAATGGTTCAAAATCCCTTAAAAAAATTTCATATTCTTTCATCACATGATGGTTATTGGATGTTCACTGGTAATTCAATTATGTCTTGTTTAGTGGATAAGTGTTTGATGGATGTTGAGAGTGGCACTGAGTCAGAAACTGTTAAGTGTGAATGATTGTTGAGTGAAATTTTTCACTGTCTGTATGGATCTTTCTGTTTAGGAACTGATGATGAGAGTATGATAAGAAAGGTTTTGGGGAGTTAGGATCATGACTTGGAGTAACTAGAAGTTCTCACTGGAACCTAGGGGACTCACATTTTTTTAAAATAATTTCAATCACTTTAGGAAGTCAACTTGATTGATTATTAATTAATTCATTTTTAGCTGAGGTAAAAAGGGAAAATGGGATCCCACAGTGAGTTTATGAGACAAGGTGCACTGGGTGTGTTTCTGTGAATAAATAATTCCAATTTCAATCTTAATAAGTGCTATGCACAGTGCTCCACACATGGAATATGGCTGGGAAAAAGTAAAACAATGTGCCCTTGTCAAAAATGAACTAATTAAAGTGAGGGGAATTATGAACCCAGATGAAGAAGGGAGAAATTTCCTTGGTTAATTTTCATTTGAGCTGAATCAATAAAGTGATCAAATTAATGGACTTTAATTTCTGAAACCTGGAGGAAGGTGAGAATGGAAGGTTCCCATTGTTATGTTTTGAGTTCCATTTTATCTAACCTGTCAACACTCCTTAAATCAGTACTTGAATTGGAAGGTGAAGTAAGACAGTTAATGAATACACATAGGAGGCATGACATACTTGACAGTGTATGAGTTTGTGAGGCTTTTGACTTCCAGTGGGATTTTGAAGCTAGATAGAACAAAATTTTTTGAGCACCATTGAAAATCCTGACCTACTGTTGGTGTTGATCCTCTAGCTATTAATGTTTAATCATGCACCTTTTGAACTAAAACTCACAAATTATATTTCTATTTTAATGACTAAGGCATGTATTTGTTTGAGGACGAACAAGGCTTTAAGTGTGGGGGAGTTTGATGTGGTAGTGTTTTCACACTCTTTGCCACATCTTTTGTGTATTTTTATTGACTTTTTTATACCAAAATGATTGTTTTTAGTAAATAAATGATAATTTATGTGTTTTTTATTATTTGTGAAAAATAATCTGTTTTTAGTTAAAAAAATTTGTTTTAATGTGCTTTAGTGTCATTTTAAATAATTCATAAATTAAATTTGTCGTGCGAATTAGACTTTTATTTATTTATTCTTTTATTTTTATTCTAGTTAGTTTATTAATTCATTTATTCAATTAATTAATGATTTATTCTTTAAATTGTAAATAAATAACTCTTTATGTTTTTAGTCCTTCAATAATTTAATTAGTTTTAACAAATTATTTTTATTCAGTTAATATTTTTATTCTTTCATTTAATTAGTTCTTTAATTAATTGGTTAAATCAAGTAATTGTAAGTATTTTAATATGTGCATTAATTAAGTTTGTTTATTTTTTATACCCAAATCAATTCCTTCTTTTTAATAAAGTTTCAATAATTTTTTTTGTTATTAACTTTGTGTTTTTAGTTTTTAATTTTATTCTATTTACTTTAATTTATTACTTGATTTATTTATTTTTTAGTTTTATTAAATTATTTTATTAATTTTATTTTATTTTTTTGATTCGCAGGTGTTGTGGTCGGGCGTTGACCCTCCATATCAGCAGCCCAACTACCAATACATTCCACCGATACACCCATCCTCACAGTTACCCCTCTACCAGTAACCCAACTATCGATACGACTTCTCCCCTGCATATTCTATTCTTGCTACCGATACAGAAAACACTACCGTTAACCCCGCAAGGTCCAGCTACTGATACACTCTCCAACTACCTACCATTTCCAGTCTACCTTTACACCCATTCTCACTAATACACCCATCCTCACTGCTCTACCAGTAGCCACCCATCATCACTCCTCTACTAGTAGTCGCAATTCCTTAACCCCTTTACCAGTAGCCTAGTCTACCGACACACCTCCGCCCCTGCATATCCTCACTGATACACCATCTCTACCGATACAGCCACCGCCTCCAAGCCTGCATCTACCTCCCTTCCAGAAGATCATGACACCCGCACATAATACAACAGCCGAAAAATCCCCACAAATCGAAACAGTATAACATCAACTGCAGCAAAAAATTCAAAGAATCAAAGAATTTCAAAACTTTTCAAGTGAAAAAATCAATTCTATAACTCAATATCTGATCCCTTGAACTGCAGTAGTCTGGCCTCGCCTTGCTCCTGCTCTGCACCGCACTGCCCTGCTTCACGCACGCACTACCTATTCCCACACTGGTCTCACCCTTCTCCACATCTGGACCTCCCTTTCCACACTCCACCTTTTTCCAGCCATATTCAATCCGAACCCTCGGCTCAAGAACCAGCCACCGCTGTCTTCCTCTCCTGCTCTTTGCGAGCCAACCTCACACCCTCGTTTCCCCTGCAGTACAACTCATTCACTCCTCTATCCAAACTGGCCTCCCACTCTCCCCCACCTCCACACTTGCGCCTCGAGCTGAGAGTCACCTGCGCTGAACCCCTCTCTTCCCCGACCTTCATCTCCACCACCCGAGCCCGTCTCCTGCTTCACCATGGCCACGCCGCACAAATCCTTCACCCAAACCAGGTTGTGCCGCTGCCTTACTCCTCACCGTGGAACAACCTGCTTCGTTCCTTCTCACCCATCCCTGCCATCGGCCCGGACTCATCAGACAAATCCCATAGTCACCACCTCCCATGATGCACCGCATGCTGAGATTTCCCCTGCCCGAAACCCCTTCTCCAGACCTGAAGTCCCCACCCCCCTCTTTCACATTGTTTTCTTTATATATATATATATTATAACATATAATAACATTCATATAATATATATACTTAATATTTTAGCTAATATATAATATAAATATAATAACATATAATATAAACATAACATATTATATAAACTATATGTATATTAATAATATTATATAAGCTTATATATATTATTATTATGTCATAATAATAATAATAATTATAATTACATATTTTAGTATTAATATTAAGTAATATATATATATATTAATAATTATGTTTATTAACTAATATAAGTAACAATATTAATATGTAGTTTAGTTTCATTTTTTTGTTTAACTTGTTTTTTTTCTTTTGTTGCAAGGGGAGTCACGTGTACTTGCGGGGATTAAAATAAGTTGTTCGATTAAAGGGAGAGAGAAAATAACTTGGAGCTCACTTAAAAGAGGGTGACGTGCACATCAAAGCATGCCACGTGGACTTGCTGATTTACAGAGGGTTGTGACTCGCCGCGCCCGCATTATTTTTCATTTAGTTAGGATCAACTGCTCCGGTGACAAGCACGGGAGGAGAAGAACAATGAAGGAGCCACGTGGAGGCCGGGGAACACTTCATATGAGATTCCAGAGGCTTCAGTTGGGTGATAAATTCACCAGAGGAAGGAGAGGCATGCATTGATTCAACGGAGCATGAGTCTGTGGGGCAAGCTGCAGACATCAGAGAAGAACACAAGGAGGAGCAGAACAGGAGAAACTAACACCATCTTCCTCGGAGAAGATCGGAGTTCTATATCAGAGCATTTTCACTCCTCAATTCCAAGGGCGGGATATCGAGCACATCCCAGTGTCACTTCCACCATTGAGCATCAGGAATTTAGAACTGTCAAGAGTAGTAGCTGGGAGTTGGAACATCTTAGTTTTGCTTGTGATCTATTTTTCTGCACTTATTTCAATATAAACTACATTGATTATTATTCTAATGTTTCATTAAAACCAACCATGATGTCCTGCTAATTATCTTTAGGTGGAATAATCTGGTTGATTCGATCTGTTTAATCTCATTCATGCACTGCATCATTGCTCTGGATTGTCTCTCTCACTATTTAAAGACGAGCATATATTCAAAACAACAGGATCGAGTGAAAACTGATCTTATTTGAACATTAATTAAAACTGTTTCAATCTATGTAATTCACTGACAAGTGAATTACTCGTGAAAGAGAGAGACACACCAAACTCAACTGACACGTTGAGCTCGGTGACTACTAACTTGATTTCACCATTGGAGGGAATGACCCTTACAATGGAGGGACTGTAAGAGCTATTACATCACAATCTGACCAGATGACCACTTTGGCTGGTTACTTTTAGTCAGATTCATGCTCTTCGATTGCAGTGCATGAATAGGGTTCAACAACATCAAATCGGCCAGTGGAATTCCCATCTTCCTCATCTATTGGTTTT
This sequence comes from Viscum album, assembly GCA_963277665.1. NCBI lineage: Eukaryota > Viridiplantae > Streptophyta > Magnoliopsida > Santalales > Viscaceae > Viscum > Viscum album. Next base: position 1,673,749,537 of record OY728145.1, read on the forward strand.
TTGCACCATAATTCCTCTTACTGCACTGTTTTTGTCTAGTCATTTTGTGTTAAAAAATTCACCCCTTCTTCTTCGCGCACTAAATATATTTCAGTTCACTTCACCACCACCATTTGCCTCAGATCACTTTTTTTCATGTGTGTTTTTGTTTAGCCTTTTTTTAGAGCACCAAACACAACAACATGCCTCCCTTTGGTTCGACCCTGTCTTGCCACTGTCCTAAGTAGTAAGTAAGTATAAATTTTAGTTTTTTACCCATTCCTAATGACGCACGAGCATGTAGGCTGCTACCTCTATCTCAAACTTGATGGGGCTTCATAAATCCTCAGAGAGGACCTCACACATATCTGATGACTGTAAAGGGCCTCAAGGATGGAGAGATTTGCTGGAATGCTGGAAGATGTTTGAAAACATCATACTTCCCTTCCAGGAATGAGCATCTACTTACATGAGGTCACTCTATGACAGGGGGTATGGTGGACCCTGCCGGCCAAACCAACAACTGACTGGTGCTAGGAATATTCCACTACTCACTAGACAATGACTGCTGAGTGACTACCAGATGAGAGCCAGATGACTAATACTTGTTCGGGGCAAAGCTCGGCTGATCCCAAAATGGTCCATGTGGCTCTGCCTAATCCAACAACACAAATCGTGGTGAAGGCAGACCTGGTGACACCAGATGAGAAGGCTTTGTGTGATGAGATCTATGATGGGAATGCTACATAGTTTCGGTAGCATGCACAACTGGGCTGGACGTGTTGACTGAGGCACTCTGACGACCCATATAGCCACCGCTCCATCGACACTAATGACGGGTGGGGACGTTGGAAGGATCTAACTGGAACTCCTCATCGTTAGGAATTTTGTAGGGGTTTTCCAACTCTACGGTATTAATTGAGGCATACCCAGGACTTTCACTTAACGAGACATCCACAATAGGATGGATACTAGGAGGGATCGTCATCTACAAGGGCATGAATTCACCGATAGTACGGGATGATGATGGCATCAGTGGGGGACTTTTTTGTCTCTTGTTCTGTTAGTGTTTGCTCTTATGAAAAGGGGACTACTGAGAAGACAATGCAGAAGTAGTATATGTGGATTGTGAAGGATCTGGATGATTCATGCATGAGCGGATAAAACCATGGGCCTGAGCGACTATTTTACGATCCATCAAGTCTTCATACTTGTAAGACCCATGGTTACAAACCTGATTCCACTTGCCTTCACTGTCACCGTTGCTATCTAGACTCACAAAGACACATGCCACCTATTCCGGAGTTGGGCCTAACTGGACAATGTTGTTATCAACCTCGTCTTGAAACTAGTATTTGAACACATAACTATTTTTGAGGGTGAACCCCAGGATCTGGTGATAGGGGAAGTAATTAGTGTGGGCAGTGAGGTTTGCCTCTTCTAGACTTCTGATTTAGGAAAATGTCCAATCCCATACTCCAAGGTACTGTAGAAGTAGATGAGGACCTAATTCTTGATGAATGAGTAGGTCCGATTACTCTTGTCCAGAAAGGAGGACCTTGGAGCCTGAACTTGACGAGGAGTTTTAGGAGCCTATTGAGGAGGTGGATCATGGTTATCTTACCTAGGTTGTGGAAGAACATTGTGCGGAAGAACCTACCCATTATGAGGTGGGTGTTGTGGGGCCGGAGGCTATGCTTTAGGTGGAGGGCCTCTTTGAGGCTGTGGATGTGGCTCCACTAGTAACAACACCTGTTTCCTGGGGTCCTCTTTTTGAGCCACTAGGGCGGGCTCAGCCCTAGCGACCCTTCCCATGGGGATTTAAGGAGGCAACATACGTGCCTTATTATCCTATTGTAAGGCTTCTATAGGTTCTAGGCCTTATCAAAATATTCTCAAAATCCACGTGGTAGTTATGGGTGATCAAAGAGAAGACCAGTTCTATCTTAATATTCCCTACTCACATCTTCAATACTTTCTACTAAGTCAGTGGCATGTCAAGGGAGTATGTGAGCCCTTTCCACCGGGTGACAAAGTCTGCAACATGATCATCAGGCCTCTTATTTTGCTTGAAGAGGTACACAATAATCGTCTTCTGAGTGGTGGAATAGAACAGGTATAGAAATTGCCTACGGAGGTCTGCCTAGCTGGCTACTAATCCGATGGGGAGATGGTTGTACCAGAAAAACACATGCTATTCCAATGTCTGTACAAAATATCAGAGTTTGGTGGCCTCCTTCTATGCTATAGTTCCCAACATAGGCCCACACCTTGAGATAATGTGGTCTAGATCCTGCAGTGGGTCCCCTGTCCCATTGAAGGGGAAAATTTGGGATTTCTGAAACCCGAGAGTACTGGTATATCATCCACCCATACCGGATATGGCTTTCCATCAGGCAGGATTTCCACATGTCAAGTATCTAATGCCTCGAGACGGGCAATGAGTGCCACCATTGGATCATCTGGGTGGGTTTCCCAATCTTGATGGTGATCCCTAACCACTTGTGCATTGGCAGGTTCTTCAATAAGATAATCATGCCCAATGGCTCGTGGAGTGGATGTTGGAACAACCTGTGGAGCATCTAGGGGAACCTGAGCTCAATGGTGAAGATTTTCACACCATTCAGGAGGATTTGATGAGACATACCATGCACTCTTGCCGTAAGTTCTTGCCTCAACCCTGTCTGCCTGGGCAGGATGGCCATGGTCACTTTGAGGTAGTTCTCCAAGGAGAAGGTGTGCCTGCCCATTCATCCCTATCCGACAATCACCATAGTATGGCCATCGCTCTGAAGCACATTCAGCAAGGAGTTCGTCAACCATCTTCTTGTGTTCGGAATTTTTTTGATGTAATGCAGATTTTTCATGATCATCATCTTCCTTCGGTATTGATCCAGACGGGTCAGAAGGTATAAGAGCTCCTATGTGTTATTTTCCCTTGTTGGGATTCCGGCAGAGGACAAGTGCCTTGGTGGGCATGGGATGACCCAGTAGGTTTCTTTGCTGGTGAGTAATCCTTCACAATGGATCCAAGAGGTGTGAAACTCCCTATGGGGTAGGTCCTCTCCAAGAAGACCTAGCCCATTCTCACCCCCGGAAGGTCGACCATGTTAACTGCATCCCTTCCTTGAGGTATATCCTTTATGTCGCACAACAAATTGGGATGGCGCGAGATTGAACTAGAATGGAGGGGCACGTACTACCACCAAACACAGATTTTTACATGGGGAGAAGCCTCCTTGATTATCCTGCAGAGCACATGAAAGCTCTGGATGCATCGTTGTTGGAGGGTCCTATGGAGGGCTGGTGACTCAGGGCGCTGGGCCACTGGGAGTGCGACAGATCAACCAAACAACATTGTTGTCCAATGTATTAAAAGTGTTCCTGACTCTTGGGGTATGCCACTCTTCGATGAAGAAGACAGAAATGAGTAGCCTAGAGGGTTTGGCTAAACCACCCAACATCCTCCAGGGTGAGTGCTTCCGGTGCCCCGAAATTTGGCACTATAACTGGCCAGAACATATCTGGAAAATGGATCACTGAGAAAATATCCTACAAGACCCTTAGTTCAGATTCAGGGTCTAGTCCTTCATTGCCCCACTCGTCAACTGGATGAGGCTGGGGTAATTGTAGTGGTACCGAAGTAGAAAGCTGAGATGGAAGGCTGGCCGAGGGAGAATACAGGGAGCGAGCTGAAAAACCACCGCATCTCATGCTATCCTCTGAAGAATGCAGTGACTTAGCCACCACATTGCTGTACGACGGGATGGATATCATAGTTTTTGGAATTTGGAATAATGATACTGGAGATGGACCACACTGCTTCTCATCTTCCATTTATCCCCAAAATAGCTCTATGTGTTCTCTCATCGAGGTAGAATGTTCTTCTAGTGATGATGGTGGAGATTGTATGGTCATAAACTGTAGATTAGAAAACTTTTCGTTCTCCTAGATATACATGCGGAGGGAGGTGGGAATCCGATGGACCTCACATTCTAGAAGAATGAGTCTACTGCACCTTGTTCCTACCCCATCCCTTGACATAGAGGATCTAGGCTAGGGTTCTATATCTGAGTCCTATTCGGCCACATTATCTAGAAAGAAAACCGATTTGATCTCAGTCTAAATATTTTCGGCATTATTTTTATGGAGGAGATGACCCACCTTCCTCCCCTGAGATGGTTCTTCAGGATAGGGTAGATTTTTGATATGAGGATGGCCTTCAGTCGTGCTGGTGCTGGGGCAGAGAGGATTTCCTCCTTAGTGAGATGGGGTGCGAGGGGCACCTGGACAGATATCAAAGGGAACACGGGGAGGACCACCATGCCCACTCAATGACGTGTGGAGGAAATATCCGCGAGATATTTTGGTGTGGGTAGGACCTCTCGGTGGAGCTGATAGGAGCCCTCTTAGGACATCCATGTTTATTTCCCCATACTATGTCATCTTGAGGAGGGTCCTCTTACTGGTCAAGCCGAACATGGGTAGGACCTCCGTGCTGGGTGCTGGTGAAGCAAAGCTGGCCTTCACTCATCTGATTGCTGAGGTGAGGAGTACCTTTTCCAGCTGTTGTAAGGATAGGGGGAAGCCCCCCCATGCTGGAGATTGACAGAATGTTAAACTTCCCACACACTGTTGGTCTATGGCAAGAGGAATGATCCAATAACTGATGTAGGATAACCCTTTTTAAATACATTTTATTTAACTTTTATAAATTATATTTTTTTAAAATAAAATCTTTATTTGGAAGAAGGCCATAAAAATTTAATTTGGTTGACATTTTGGTTTTTTTGATAGACTTCAAATTTTAATTAACAGTGAAAAATATTTAAATTTTAATTCAAAACTGCATTTTCATATAATTTATTTATATTGTTAGATTATCCTTTTTAATTGTTTTATATTATAATTATATGATGTTTTTACCATTTAATAAAATTTATTTCATTGGATTCTATTAAAATTAAAATGAAATAGAATAACTATGTGAAATTTTGAATGTTTTACATAAAAAACACATTTTCTTGAACAGTCGATAAGATTAGTGTTCATCTTAATTTAACCAATTCAGTGAATTTAATTTCCAAAAAAGAAAATACATGGTTATACTCATTATAGAAAATGTGGTCCAATTGGGTCAAAATAAATTTTTTGAATAGTAACTTGAGTATTTTATATACAACAGTTAAATTTAAAGAGGGTATTTAAAGGTCAAATTAATATTATAATATCATAAAATTACCATAAAATTGTCCTAATAGTATTTTATAAGTTATTATCAGCCATGAAAATCCATGGGACTAATGTTTTACCTTTTTAAGCCACATGGGTTGGATTATGAAATTTTTAACATTTAATTTAAACTAATGACAAATATTTCATAAAATGACTATTCTTACTAAAACTATTTTAATATGGGGATAGGTAAGTGATATCTCTGACTATTAATAGGACATATAAATCTAAAAATATTAACTATAACATGGAAATTTATTTATAATTTTTATAAATTGAATAATTAAATTTATTTACAACATAATTATAATAATGTAATAGATTTATTTGATGAAATTATCCAATAAATGATGTTAAAAATATATAAATAAATATAATATGAAATATTTGGTTCCAAACAGTAATTTTTTGGATAATAGTGAAATTTAAGTATTTTTTTTCATTTTTAGAAGTAATAGTGTTTTTATGATATTTTTAAAAATTCATGTAATGAATAGTGTCAATATTGACAAAAGCCATATTTCATAGTACAAAATATTTAACTAAATGATATGAAATTTCTGAAATTTTATGATTTTTAAAAAAGATGGTATAAATCCAAATCTAGTCTTATTTACTCATTAATTTAAGCTTGGAAATATTTGGAAATTATTTTAACTCTCTGGGTATAAATTACTTGATAAAATGGTAATAATTAAATGGGGTCAAAACAAAAGGATATGATTTACAGAAATACAAAACAACATGTATAATTTTTATTTGATGGTTAAAATTAGACACATAATAATCCTATATTCTGACTAAATGAGTTTTTAACCATTTGGAGTCAAAATTTAATTTATATTAATTTAATACTTTTTATAATTCCAAGGGTTCCCCCTACCCCTCTACTATAAAAAATAGCCATTCATATATATTACTCACACATAAAAAACGTTTTAGTTCCAGCAATATCTAGCCAAACCCATTATTATAATCCCTACCCACATTCTTGGATCCTTAGTTTAGACAGATAACCCTCCTAATAGGCGTTATGGTGTTAAGAATGGTGATCATTAGAAGGAAATGTAATGTTTTTATTTAAGTGTTTCTATTTAATTTCTCCTCCCACTTAATCCAATACTCCCGAAAAATTATGGGATAATAAATCATGTATCCACAATATAATAATATTTTATTGGGTTAATATAATCACTTTAATCCATTTCCAATTTGGTCAAATGGGAAAAGAACTTTTCATTCTTGTGTATCGAAGACTACTGCTTCGTGAACCGATATAGTGCATTTTTCATTACCATCTATCAAGACCAGTCCTAATGATGGAATTATGGTTTATATATGAATTTAATGAAATATTTATAATTATAATGTAATAATATATCGATTATGTTCTTACTTCCCATGCACATAAAGACGATATCATCATTTGTGCATACGTTTGAACTACCACCTTCACAAAGCGATGTGAATTATTTTTAATCACCACATAACTTGTATGTTATATATGTATATTTAAATGATTATGATGATGTTAATAATATTATGATCATTATGGAAACATAAAATTATAATTAAATTATTTCTATAATTATCAATGAAGAATTGAAATGTTACTCATGCGTACGTACAACCTATCATCTCCACAATTATAACATTGTACATTTTTCATAACAAACAGTTAATTGTTGTATATAAATGTATAATTGATGTATAAAAATTATAATAGTTTTAGGAATATTATGTTGGAGATGATGTACTTATGACCACATGTACTATTGACATTGTACTAAGTTCATTTCGACTGAAGTACAAAATATCGACAAAATGTCTGATATGAACATAAATAATTATGTAATTATCATATAATGATAATAAGTGATATAAAATTAATAATAAACATTAATTTTTTTATAAATAATGTATAAATTAACATAATTTTATTATTTTGGAATATATAAATTGTACATGACGTGTCATACTAATGGTATGAGATTTCATCTTAATCTCCTTTCATTGAGGCATTTCTTGATTCTATGCACCTTTATTCTTAAAAAAAGTGTACATACAACTACTATGACATTTAATATCCATATTGTATCTATAATCATGATATCAAATGTTTTGGTAAATTTATTCTTTCATGGAGATTTTTATTTAAATGTTCAATTTGGTTTGGGATACTTTGAATGTTTAATGATTTAATTATCAAATCTCTTTTGTCCTTGTTAATATTAATGATGTTATATTAAATATTTATTTATTTGTATATAAAATGATTTTAAAGTATTTTTTTCATATATATTTTTAATTTAATTTAATATTTTTTAAAATTAATATGTTTACATGTTTTATATGGATCTTTTTGACAAAAAACAAATGGAATGTTCTTTTTAATGTATACGACAACAAAAACTTCTCTACCGCTATTACCATTATTTGATATTTGGATTACTCTATAAGACTTAATGAATTTTAAATTGAATAAAATCTATTATTCTTATTTTGGTATCTTGGTATTGAAAATGTGTTCTTAAATATTAAAAGTATTTTTATATGGAAATGTTTTTTATTTGGGATTAAAGATGTTTTCAAAAGGGTTTTGTGATGATAGTGTTTTATTACAAAAATGGTACATCAATATTATATGAAACAGGTGATCCTAATATAGCTTATATGAATGGTTTAATCCTATTATAGATAATTGGTGATCCCGACATAGCTTATACAAATGGTTGAGACCCATTTTAGCTCACAGTTGAGTCCATTATAACCTATATATAGTGATGAGAACTATTATAGCTCATGAGTGAGCCCAATGTTTCTTATATGAAGGTTGATCCCCATTATAGATCTCCAAATTATTGGGTATAAATAATATTGGATGTAACGCTCCGATCCCAGTTACCCAGAGTTGGTACATTATTATATAACATTGGAATGATCACAAGATATCATGTCCTGAAACTCTGAATAGTTTAGTATCCTAGGAATTTCTAGATACATTCATAAGTTTTACATTAAATTATTAAATGAAAAAGAAAAATTGTGTCTACTTTTAACACACTCATATAACATAGCATATCCCTGCAGGTTAGTCATAATATACTTCATCGCATCTTGGAAAAAATAAACCATAAAAAGGGGTGAGCCCCCATGTTTAGTAAAGATATCAACATAGCGGAAATTATTATAAATAAGAATAAAAATTTAAACCAATTTATAAGACTAAAACACAAGCCTTATAAACATATAATTTGTTCTAATATATAAAAGATAAATCAAATAATTCTTTTTACTTATTCACATGAATATTCTACTAGTATAATAATCATATGTAATATCAATAACTAATCTCCTAATGATGGAATGCATAATGCTGGACATCATATCCACATAGCCAAGGCCATGTGCCAAGACTACAAATAAAAATATTTTCAAGGCCTTGTTTAAAGACACCAGTTTGTCTCAAAAGACCTACCAATGCATCAATGTGCTATAGTGGACCATGCCTGTCACTTACTACGTCCAATTCATTCTTCAGATGAAAAGGGTGAAACATTATATAAACATTCCTATTAAAACAACATATTAAATGTTAACACATTAACCATAAATCATGAATGACATACAAATAGAACATATATAGTCAAAAATATCATAAAAATATCAATAATTTTTTTAAAGATTGTATCATAATAAATAAACATCAATTAAACATAAAATCCGACAACAGATGTCGACATAGATGAAATCAACTGAGAAAGTATTTAAGAGAAATTCCTATTTATACTTGATATTATTTAAAAGTTTCATAATTATAATAGAAAAAAATTATTTTGAAAATATTAATACAAGATTCAATAGGAACCTTCGAAGATGATATGATGGCAGAAAATAACTGCAACCGCCGTATAAGTTAAAAAACATTCTTTCCTCAATTTGTCGAAAAGGTCATAAAGTACCTTGTTTGGAAGACGATAGAGAGATTACTTTCAATGAATTTTATAAAAATTAAAACATGGGTGTAAATTAATTTATCCCATATTCTAGGAAATAGTAAAAAAAATTGAAATACATTTTTAGGAAACACTAATGTGGATGATAAGGAATTCCTAGTAGATACTTACATATAAACAACCTCAGATAATAAAGGGATTATAATGTTATACCTTACCTGGTAATTTTACTTAGTCAAGTGTATGTTAAACTCTTGTATAATAGTTAAATTAATTTTATTAAATTATACAAGAACCAAATACATAAATATGATATCATATATGATCCTCTAATATTACTTTGGTAATAATATTTCAGTAGATTCATTGTTTCGGGTGTTAACTGATTCATTTTATTTTATATGTTTTATTATGTAAGTCATGTTTGTTATCAACAAGATGTATATTATTCTTATAAAAATGATATTATGTTTTTAAACATTATTTTTTAATCATCAAATTAGAATTATTCATGAATGTTTAGGATGGGGAATGAAATCTCATCGCATCATAGAGACGGTAAGTCGTATGTACGCACGAGCGAAAATATCATTCTATTGATGGTAAAATAGTATGTAATTTGATGGTGTATTATATACACAGAATCATTAACAAGTTATATTTATTATTTACGTCAATTATACTCATTATTATACCCATCCAAATAATGATGTGTTGAATAACAAACTACACCATGACGTGGAGACGGTAAGACGTATGTACGCACGTATGATGACTTTATAATTCATAGGATGGATAAAATAATGAATATAGTTGTACCATATTTATAATAATATCTAATTATGTAGGAGGTACTAGGGTTATTATTTTTTATGGAAACAACAAAGAGATAGGAAGTGGAAGAAGAAAATAACTTTGAAAGAGGTGATGAAATAATTACCTCTTCTTCGGGTGCTTCCTTTTGATTTGAAGACAAGGACACCATTGGTTAGATTTATGATAATATTAAGTCCTCTAGGATGAATTGAGGGTAGTTTTTAGGATATTTTATCAGGGTTTGGCTGATCCAAATTCCATTGGAGTTTTTAATATAAGAGAATGGGAATTACCTGTTTATAAGAGAGGTGAGGGACACATTTGGAAAAGCTTGAAATATTAATTTATTATACAATGAGTTTCAGTTATAATAGATCCAAATGGATATATTTCGATGATATGTTGGGTATTGGTCAAAATATACTCAACCAAAAGTTATATACATGTTTATGTCACCATATTAACCTTAGCTTTTAGACTTAACACTTAGTTAAATAGTTTAAATTTTATTGTGTCTTCTTGTATTTTTATACTACATGGTTAATATATTTGAAATAAAATACCAAGAGAACCAAAAGTGGTTCATTAATGAAATATATAACACTAACTAAGTTATTTTGGCGAAAATTATATTTTTAAGACTATTATATAATTTAATAAAATATTATTTTTATTAAAAACTCAGTTATCTAAATTTTGAAACTTTTTAGTATTCGGTTTATTAAAGCCATAAAAACATGAATCCTTCAAAAAAATTGTATTTAATGAACCCTAACATGTATTATTCACCTATAAAAGTCATGTATGGCATAAAAATATTTAATTTACATTTATTTTAATATTTATAACATCAATTATTTTAATCATTCATTAATAAGGTAATTAATGTATCATTATTATGTCACAAAAAAATTTAATTATTTAATGTCTTAAAATTATAAATAAATAACCATGATGAAGGAAATGTTTTTATCTTTATAAGGAATATATATTGGTGAATTTATCTTATGTATAACTCTATATTAAAAATGGTTTAGTTAATAAAATTTGAATTTAATACTTTTAGTACTTCTTTAAATAAATCTAACAAATGTCTTAATCTAATACATGTGGATAAAAAAGGATAATATATTTTTCCTAAGGTTTATTTTGGTTTAAATACACTTATAAATTGAAATTAGTTCATTTTTTGGGGTAATTTGATATTATTATAATATTATTTTTACCTTTAACTACCCAATTTACTTTTAACCATGGTAAATAAAAATCAAAAGTGACTATTTACAAAAAATTATTTTCATCATATTGAACCACATTTTACATACTGATTACAACTGTGTCATTCGAATTTTTGAAATTTAATTCACAAAATCTATAAAATTATGTTTTATAAAAATTTAAAAATGTGCCTAGCAGATTGGTTAAAGATGATAAAAAGTTCAATAAAATTATATATATATAATCTTATTATAAAATGACTCCAATGAATTACATTGGACTACTATAAGTATTTTTTATCTATTTTTACATTAATGTAAATTTAATTTTAAAAATAATTTTGTAAATAAAAAAGCATCTTTAAACAATAATGTAGTTTTTTTCACTATTCATCAGAAAATGATATTTTTCAGAAAAATACAAAAAAATTTACCCTAAGATACTTTTGATAATCCAAATAAAAAAATAAACTCAATTTTTGTAAATACAATTTATAAAATTTAAAAAAGTGGGTACTACTATTCATAATAACTTTTTAAATTGCTAGTTTGATTGGTCATGGTGGGTTAAATCTCAGAGTTATGTGCAACACAAGCTATTGTATTATTGAAAGAGAACTGAACCATGGAAGTTTGGGGTGTTACATTCTTCCCTCCTTTAAATAATTTCATTCTAGAAATTTCAAGAATATTACTGCATAAAAATATTTAGGTGGTTCTTCATTATATGTTCCTCTGGTTCCCACATTACTTTTTCCATTTTAGGGTTTCTGAAAAGAACATTTATCAGACGAGTCGGTAGGTTTCTCAAAATTTTTTCTCTGGATTCAAGAATTTTAATAGGATCTTCACAATAAGATAGAATGGGTTCCATTTCTATTTCATCATAAGTGAGTACATGCATTGGGTCTCCCATGTATTTTCTCAACAGTGATACGTGTAACACATCATGAACTTTGGAGAGACTTGGCAGCATTTCCAAATGATAAGTTAAAACTGCAATTTGTTGTAGAATTTTGAATGTTCCAATGTAATTGGGGCTTACTTTACCCTTCTTACAGAATCATATAACACCCTTCCATAGAGATACCTTTAAAAAACACAATATCCTACATGAAATTCTAAATCATTCCTTCAGTTATCAGCATAACTCTTTTGACTACTCTGAGCTAATTTGATGTGGGTTTGGATAATATTAACCTTTTCTATCGTTTCCTCAATATGTTCTGGGCCAATAAGTTTTCTCTAATGGACATCATCCCAACAAGTGGGTGTGCGTGATCTCTTTACATATAATGCTTCGTATGGTGCCATCTAAATACTTGAATGGAAGATATTGTTATAGAAAAATTCTACCATAGGTAAATACGAATTCCACATACCATGAAATTCAAGTGATAAAGATATCAACATTTCTTCTATGGTTTCAATATTATTTTCTAATTGTCAATCAGTTTGAGGGTGGTAGGCAACACTCAAACAGAGATCATTATCCAAGATTTTCTAAAAACTTTTTCAAAATCTTGATGTAAAAAACAGATCAAGATAAGAAACAATCGATAGGGGTACACCATGAAGTCTTACAACTTTATTAACATATAGTCTCACTAAAAATTCAATTGGTAAATCTGCTCTTATAGCTATAAATTGTGATGAATTGGTATGAAGACCAATAATGACCCATATTGCATCATCACTTCAAGGATTGTTTGAAATCCCCATGATAATGTACATCGTAATATCTTCCCATTTCCACTCAGGTAGGGGAAGAGGTTGAATTACTCTGCTAGGATGTTGTCTTCCATCCTTCACCTGTTGAAAAACCATATATCGTGACACATAATAAGCAATCTCCCTCTTCATGTTGTCCCACAAAAAATGTTCCTTCAAATCTCGACACATATTAGGGATACCATGGTGTATAGTGAAATTAGAGCTATGAAAATCATCAAAAAATTACATTTTTAGATTATGTATGTCTGGAACACAAATTCTTTTTCAAAATTTCAAAATTTCAAAATTCCATCTTCACATATCAAGTCAACCAATATCTGATCATCCACAGATTTAATTTTCTTTTCAAACTCCCCATCATCAGTCTAAGAACATATTACCCTTTTCAGTATAGTTGGTTAGGAAACCATTTGAAAACGTATTGATGTTTCACCTTCCATAATTATTCCCATATCCATCATCACTAGATTCATGAACATAGGATCCCATTCAACATTCATCTTATTTAGAACTCCATGATCCTTTCTGATCAAAGCATCTGCTACATTATTTTCCTTCCCTGGGTGGTAGTGTATTGTGCAATCAAAAACCATGAGTAGTTCAATCCATCTTCATTGCCTCATGTTGAGTTATTTATGTGAGAAAATATACTTCAAACTCTTGTGATCAGTATATATCTCACAATTTTTACCATAGAGATAATGGATTCATATCTTAAGAGAAAATATTACATCTGATAACTAAAGATCATGAGTGGGACAATTTTTTTCATGAATTATTATCTACTATGATGCATAGGAAATAACTCTATCATTCTTCATAAGCACATAACTAAGTCCTTTCTATGATGCATCTCTATAAATAACAAACACAACCATCCCTGATGGTAGATTCATGGTTGGAGCATTGACTAATATTCTCTTCAATTATTCAAAAAATTCTTCATGCTCTTTTTTTTAAATCAAATTTAACCCTTTTACGTGTGAGGTTGGTTAATGTGTTAGAAAATCAGGAAAAAGTATAGATGAAACACTGATAATAACCGGATAAACAAATAAAACTGTAGAAATTAGTTATAATCATCGGTGTTGGACATTATTGGATTTCCCTTGTCCTTGAAGGATCAACATAGATTCCATCCTTAGAGACAATATGGAAAGGAAAATAAATCTCATGAAGCGAGAAATCACACTTTCTAAACTCTTAATATAATTAAATTCTTCTAATATTATTTATAATAGTGCTCAAGTTATTTTCATGATCTTCATAGATTTTTTAGAATATAATTATATCATCAATAAAAAACACTACATTGTCATAATGATATTCCATGAAAAATCTAATCATTAGATCCATGAAAATAGAGGGTGCATTGGTGAGTCCAAAAGAAATTATTGTAAACTCGTAATGTCAAAACCTGGTTCGAAATGATGTCTTTAGAATGTCTTTCTTCCTCATGAACAACTGATGATATTCAGATCATAGGTTAATCATTGAAAAATATTGAGCTCCATGAAGTTGATCGAATAAATCATCAATGCGAGGTAGCGGTACTTGTTGTTTATTTTTATAGAAATGTTCTCCCTATAACCAATGCACAACCTCATAGATATATATTTATTCTTAACAAAAATAACAGGGGATCCCTATAGATAAACACTGAACAGAATAAATATATTCTTATTCAATTCCTTTAGTTGTTTCTTCAGTTCCACTAATTCCACAATGTCCATTCCATAACCTATCTTTGATATGGCGCTTGAACCAGAAATGAAGTCAATGGAAAAATCAATTTCTTATTCTGGAGCATTTCAAGGTAAATCCTATGGAAACACATCAACATATTCTTGCACAATAAGTATATACTCTATTTGAAAATTCTTTTCCTCACCATTAGTTATTTGACTCCCTTTCTCCCCAACAATTTAATTTACTATAACTACTGGTGGTGGATCTACATGATAATCCGATGGTGATGTTTCTGGTCTAAAGATAAGGTATTCCTAATCATCCTAAAACTTTTATCCTCCTTCTTCTTAAAATAAATTTTTATATTATGGTCTTAAATCCAATCTATACTGAGGATTATATCAAATTCAATCATGTGAATGACAATACGAATAGCAAATAAAGCATTTTTATAAGCCACAATAGTAAATGATTGGAAAAACATTATTTCTATGATACTTCCATTAGATGTTTTGACTGAAAATACCCTTATTAAGTCAAATTGGAAATATCTAATTTTCATTGAAAACTAAGAAGATATGAAAGAATGTGTTGATCCAAAATCAAATAATGCTCTGTCTAATTTTGAGTAAAGGATTAAAGTACCTACCACCACGTCATTAGAAACTTCAAACTTATCCACTGTGATTGTATAAGCTTGGCCATTCTCCCTTGTCCTTTACTGAGAAAATTTTCTTTGACTCTTAGGAAATTAATTTTAAAAATGCACCATTTCTTTACAATTGTAGAATTGAACATCGATAGCCTCTTTCTTCCACTTACAATCACGAGCTTGGTGGCCTTTTTCTCTACACTTGTAACAAACTCCCATCCACTCTAGGAATGTACTAGGGTGTTTCTTCCCATTATTACTACATCATGTAAAGTCAAAATTTCCCTTATACCCCTTATTTAATTTTCCAAAATGTTCATATGCTCTCGTCTTGTCTGGAATCACTTTTAAGTCACAAGACTTAGAGAATTCCTTTTCTGTCTTAATAACACATCAGACTATATCTTCATATGATGAGAAGGACCACATACATAAATATGATATCATATATGATTCTATAATATTTTGATTATTAATAGTATTTCAGTAGCATTGTTGTTTTCAGTGTTAAATGATTTTTGTTCCATTATATGTTTTGTTACGTAAGTCATGTTTGTTATTGAAAATATTTATTTGATTCATATACAGAATTATTTAATGATATTAATAGTCACAATTTCTATAAAAAAGTGGGTGTGAAAACAATATGAGAATAATTATATTATGATCCGGTAAAATAAATATTTTTGTATAAGGAGGATGATAAAATTAAATTTATGTGCGTGAAAGAAAGATTTTCACTAGTGTAGATATGCTAGATAATATGACTATTCTTAATAGTAATGATTTAAAATGTATTCATAGTTTAAATAATGTAAGAAAATATGAAAATATGTAATGTAAAGGTTAGGGGATGATAATTTTGGAAATTACTGGTGGTATTTCATATTTTAGATGATGAATCTATGGTCTTTCATAAGAAAAAATAATTACATGGATTGATATAAGAACAATAAACTTTTAATGCTTATTTGGACTATCATAAGAAGAACATAGTATTTTAAAAAAGTTGGTCTATCATATCCACATTGTGATATTATTTATGGATGTTCAGTTAATATAACTTATATACATCGACAATATACCATTTATTTAAAGAAATGTTCAATGGGTGGATGTTTTCTATAGATAAATTATATTAGTATTCAATATTTATATATATATAGTGATATTAACAACATTATTAGGCTTTAAGTAATGTTTAAATTCTTATTTCATTCTAAAAGTAAGTAAAATGCCTTCTAAATAAATTTTATGCTCAATATTGAATTCTAATTTCAATGTTAATATTTTTGAAAACTGAACCATAGAAAATTTATGATATACTTGACATAAATAAAACTTCATATTAAAGCATAATTTGAATCATATTTAATGTTATAAAATCAAGGTTTCACAACGTTTAAGACACTTCATTGGTTATGCGGGTTCAAAGTCACTATAAATAAGAATGTATCAATATGATAAAAAGAAAGATAGGTTATTATCAGTGGTTCTCTGATTATGGATGATTGATTGAAGTAGGGAATGATTTTATTTTATTAGAATATTTTTTTTTCAAACTATCCATGTCAAATTTTTGGACGAAATATCTGTAAGATAAGGATCATTCTTTACTAATATGAAATGCATTGTTCAAATTTTAATGAAATTATGAAGTATATTTGTTATCATAGATAAAGTCAAAGATAACTATACTATGAACACATGGGGACAACTGATATATGTGATACAATAATTGAAAGAACATGATGAATTATAGAAACAAAATGTGGTGATTGAATATAATAGATTTTTTTTATAAATTTAATGAAGATCGAAATAAAATCCCTTGAAATGATGCCCAATAAAGTGTATATTTTTTATATAAAATAAAATTTAGAGCAATGAATTATTATGGTTGATAACATTTTATCATACCAAAAATTAATATAAGTAATTATTAATAAATTGTCCCCATTAGTATTTGAGAGTAATCGATTAAATCTCTGTGTTCAACCACCTCTTGTTGCTTGAGGATGTTATGAAAATCCCCTCTACCTATATCATTTTAGTAAATTACATGGTTTCTCATGTTCGATAACATCTTTAAAACATTGTTTTATTTTCATATTGGATAAATATATGAAATTTATTAACTATTCAAATATATCACTGATGTTTTGTCATTCAGAAATTAGAATTTTCATGTTTCTAAAATAACACTAGTGTGTGATCTTGATTTGATTTGATAAAAAAGTGGTGTTTGTGTCAAATTAGGAAATCAATGGGAATAAATATACTCTGTAAGGATAGTTTTCTCTATAAGAGACATGAATAATAAATCCATATTAAATTTTTAGTGTCTTGGGTTTTGACAAGTAAGGCTTCTGAATATTTCTAAGAATATTTCAGAATCCAAGTTCTAAGTCAGTAAGTAATTCTAGGTCTTGAAGAACCTTGATGGAAGGATATTAAATATATTTATATATATTATCACATGTGAGTATATTCTTTGAAAATGTCAAAAAACTGTCATTTGGAGTCTCAGATCGTAAATTTGAGTCTGTGGTTGAGTATGTAACATCACGTTTACACTATGCATGACATAAAACATGTCAGCACTGGGTGCCGGGTCAGAAGAGAGTCGTGGGTGGGGTGTTAATAGAATGATATTAATTTAATAATAATTAAATGATTATCCATCACCTTACCCTTTGGTGTGCATGGAATAAAAGGATTTGCTAATCCTCCCCCCCCCTTTGGAATGATGGAAGAACCAAGGATAATACAAGGAGAAGTGGCAACATCGATCTCTTAAATATACAACTATTAATCTCAGATCATGATTTAGTAGATTCAGAGCATCGATCTTTACCCGAAGTTTCATAATTTCACCTCTATTTGCTCGGTTTTGATATTTATCTCATGATACCCTATTTATATATCATTTTATAGTTGTAGAGACCACGGAATCTTGATATGGACCTTGTGTGGGTTTATATAGAGGTCTCTGGGAAAATCAGGGTGAATTGGGCTTCTCATAGGGGATTCAAGTTCAGTATTTTTTATCACAAGGAATCTAGTGAAAGGTAAAAATACATGTGTTTTTTTCGATTTGGTAAATATTTTTTTTGGGGACTATACTACATGTATTGGAGTTACATTTCATGTTGTGATCCCATGTCTTATGGCTATGAGACATGGCTAAGGAAGTAGTTTGAGGGTATATGTCCATCTTGAACTACATAGACATATTACATGGAAATAGGGTTCTAGAAATTGGATTGGGTAGAAAAAACATCCATGTGGTTGGTTGACAGGGACATGTTATGTACTAGGGGGTGCATATCATGTGTGAGACATGGATGGTCAGGCTGTGTGTAGAAAGAACATGGATGGGGGCACAGGTGAGGTGAGAACCATAGTGTACCACCAATATACACCGTGTAAGTGCACAATTCTAGCCTCTCCAAGAAATCAGAGGATGTTGATGGTCATTCAGGTATGCCCACAAACCTTCTAGACCCCCTTATATGTGATGTAGTATTTTTTTTAGATTCTTCAAAAATTCATATCTCCTTCATAGGGGATCAAATTTTGTATTGAGAGTAGTCAATCCTAATCAATTTTGCATTTATTATCAAATAAGGTACATGTTGTGCTCCTTTGATCTATGATATGAGGTGATGTTAAGGGATTCTTAGTTTATGGACCTTTTGATTGATATTGGGTGAGTTTCCATGGTTAATCCATATAATGGTTCATTGTGGCATTATGTACTCAATAATGTTTTGTGATCTCCATGATATGGTGAGATTAGATATTGTTGTATTATCCCTCTTTAGAGGTTTTGATGGGAGAATATATCATATCTATTACAAATATCATTTTCTTGGTATCATCGCAACCAACACTACATAGGTGGTGATCCCCTTTCTGGCAGGATAGACCAGTAGGGTTTGTGGCATCGTCTGTTATAAAATACGCTTGGGGTTGTGGAATTGTCAGTTATGTGCCAGTGTTTTCATTAAATAGGAATGCCTATATAGAAGAGTACCTGTTTTCTTCCCGTAGGTGCTAACAAATCAGTCAGAAGTAGGTCTGATAGTGAAGGGAGAACACTTGCTGGGTACAACTCTCTTATGGATGTCCTTCTTGATACAAGTAATCAGTAGAAAATCACACAATAGGCAGAGGAAATCCCCTATATTGAAGGTGGTATTAGTAGGATTTTGGAAACCTCATATATATGATCCAATACAGAGAAGATGTTTTGTGTTGGGTTTTGGTGTCATTGGTTATATGATCCCCTACTTCTCAAGTTTTATGAGGTTGGGTTTGTGGAATTATCATAACGAACACTATACAGGATAAAATCTCATATCTTATTGATTAGGTCTCTGGTATGATAGAATGGGTTGCAGTGTTTCCATGTTTTACAGGTGTGATCCACTTTTGGGTGATCTTGTGTTACCATATTAGGTTTTTGGTGTCCCAGAAGTGGACAATGGGAGTGATCACCTATCTTAGGATATGTGGTATTCAATGTTCTAGATTGGGTTTGTGGTGCCCCTAGTGGATTCGAGGAGTGATCCACTTTCTAAGTGATGAAAAATATTTTAGATAAATTAGGGTTAGTTGAATCCAATATCTAGGGTGGGTGAGATACATACATGATTAACATGATCATCTGGGTTCTAGGGTGACATTCTTTACAGTGAGATCCAACAAGCGTGTTCTCTCGGATGTTCTCCATCTGAGATAGTGGGGGTGCTCCATCAGTGTTTTGATTCCAGATGGAGTAGTATCTCTTTAATTTTCTATTTGGAATGGGAGAGTTATTCCAAATAGATTTTTTCTCTCGGAATACTGTCTTATATGATGTTAGAGCCCATGGAGTGTGTTTTATGAGACATGTGTTACCTCTCAAGACTCACGAAGAATCTTGTATCTTGGTATGGGGTTGGAAACTGATGAGACTTGGAGTCTAATATGAGTATATCTAGGTTTTATTCTAGGTTTCCATAAAGTGTTTTCACATTAACTATTTTAATAACCATGTATCGAAAGCTTGTTATTAATGCATATCCAATGATTTGTGAGGTGGAGTTTCCCTCACATTTGCGTTCCCTCTCTTTGGGTTGGGTTGACTGTTTCCTTTCGATTAATAAAATTTATTTTGATATTTAGGGTTCCTACTGTGTATTTTTATATACACCCCTTGATAGAATTTCCCCACAAAATTGTCTCTCATACATGCCACATTGCATTCTATGGAGTCCCCAAAGGACCCAAGGTCGGTGGATCTTAATGGACTAGATTGACAAGGGTGTTTAACAGAGATTGGATGAGGAGGTTTTCCATTATTACATCTGACAATGATCCCATCCATATGAGAATGTTAGAAGCTTTTCATGTATGTTTGGTATTTATTTATTCTCTTTATTTACTCTTGCTTCACTCTAGATTGGGAAAGATGTATTCAATTATTTTAGTTTCCTACTCTTTATGTATCTGCACAGTTGAATAGAGATGTTTTTGGTTTCTTGTGTTCTTGTAAAACATTCTTTTGTTGGTTCCTATATACATGTACTATACTCTAAGGCCATCCATGTGCATGATATGCCTACTTTGGAATGAACACATGACCCTGGAACATGTAGGTAGGCTTGGAAGCTATAGATCGATCCATGATGGGTTAGTTTGTTATAAAATGGTATTATAGTGGTTTACACTTTGATACCATAGTATGAGGAGATTAATTTGGGATTTATTATGATAGTTTTATAGTGCTTCAAATTTGGTTTTCAGTCTAGGTCATCCGTTGTTGGTTTTGTAGCCAAACAATCCATTCCTCAAGAATCTGATAACCATCTATTCAACTAAGTGCATTTGAAAGATGGTCATAGAAAATTTTTTATTCATTCATTATATATGATTAAGTTCTGGGGTTTCTTATCCTTCTAGATTCATATCCCGAAATATACTCTTTTACTATGGAATGTGTTGATTCTATTTCAATATTCAACCACACTGACAATAAAATTTGGTTTTGTAGTAGGATTTTGACGATGAGATTCCCCATGTTGAGACTTATATGCATAGCATTGAACCAGAGGCTAGACATTCATGTGTTATTCAAGTTGATCGACCACCCATTGAGTAGAAGGTTGTGATAGCACTACATGACCATGATACCTGTAAGATTATTGTGTTTCAAAAGTTCTAAAGGTAGTTTAATATGAGATATTGGGGTGATCTTGAACCATATGTATAAGATTATTGTATTGGGTAATTCTCACAAATTTTGGCCATGGGTGGATACCTATTAATCCTAAGGTGTCCCTAGTAGTTATACTTATGCACGGTTTATCTAGGTGATAGTGGATTTTGGTGGTGTAGGCTCATGATGAGGTGACACTAATTTGGGTGGAGTTTGAGAGGCACTTCAAGGAAGAGTTTTACCCAGACATGTTGTGGTCTATGTGTATCCGGGATCTTTTTTAGCTTCAGCGGTATATCATTTTCGTGGAAGAGTGCTCGGTGAGGTTCATAAAACTATCATGATACTCCATATATATGATTTTATATCCATTTTTTAGATTACTGATATTTGATCAGGGAATTATTCAACTAATATGCACATCATTGGTACCACTGTTCATTCCCACCTATGTTTCTGTTCTTGAGAAGGCCATTGTGGTGGAAACCATTATTGATGAGAATACTATGACCATTAGTGTTTTTCAAACAAGATATTATGCCTTATAATCTTGTCTCCAACTACATGATTAAGAATCTAGGCATAATAGATTATTTAGTAGATGATCCAATGATGGTGGAACTATGGCTCATGTCAGCTAGGATGGTTTTGGGAAGCCAAAGGTGAGGAATTTTTTTATGTGATGGTCAGGGACACCTTTATTGAGATTTGTTGAATTGTTTTACTACTATAGGGATATGGTTAATGCCCCACCATGGCAGAGAAAATGTACGAGTCATGGAATTCCGCATGATAATAGAATCTACTATGGAGCGAGGATGGTAGAATGATGTGGGAGACAATATGATTTTCCACCACCACTACAGGTGGTCCATGAAACACTCAGGGGGATGTAGAAAGGTGGAGAGGCCTATTGTAGGCCATATAGTCCTTTGACCTAGAGGCTATTAAGGTGACTAAAATCAATCTATGTTTCTTTTCTGCTTACTAAAACAGTATTGATGGAATTCCTTATGAGATATTCTTTTGTTTTTTCTTGTTACTCTATGTTTGTTTCGGTGTGATTATGGTCATCATCATAACCAGGTGTTGAAATTGTAATATGTGTCTTTAAATGTATAAGGGGGATGTATTCCCCACTTAGATGTGTTTTTTATGCGAGTAAAATAATCTATGTATGCCATTTCTACCCAAGAAGGATAGTGTCGAGGTGGTGTCGATGAGTTCCTTCTATTTTTTATGTCTGGGGTGGGGTTGTGACTTGTCAGTTTTCATGGAGAGTTGATATGATCCATAGTTTAAAAGTTGGAAGCCCTTGGTTTTCTATTGATATTAACTTGTAATCGGCGTAATATTTTTATGAGAGACTTTTTAGGAGGATGTGGTGTAGTTTGACATGGATTTTAATTCAAAATTCAGAGGGATTCGTTCCCCAATAAGACACATTCTAGAGATGTGATACAAAATTGTGCTGTAAATTTAGTTCCCCCCAAAGTAGATAGTATTGAGGTGTGTTGGAGAATTTCATTTTCTTGTGTGTGGGTTAGCAAGGTGTCATACTGCTAGACCCTATGGAGACCTTTGATGATGAGTTGGTGTTTTTTTGTCCCACCATAATTATGGAAAAATGTCAAATATTGTTTCATGATGTTGAATTGGTTTGAGATGGATGTGGGTGTGGTCTGAACTTTTTAGTTCCCCACGATGCATGATTGTAGGAAGCACAAGAACATTTAGAGGCCTTTTTGGTGGTCTTGATGAGCTCAATGAAAAGGGATACCTATTGGATAGATTTATTCAATGGATTATATCTTGTATTTATATTTTATGTAATGTGAATCCTTCTGTTGGGAGGATTTAGTGACTAAGGTTTGTACCTGAATGACTTTGGGATAATTCTAATAATATTTATAATGACATGAGCTGAGTTATCATGGGATTCAAGGGCTCAGAGTTCCTCAATTAGGCGATATTAATATTTTTTGATATATTTTATCACAAATTCATAGTTTTATTCTAAACATATAATTAATATTGCATGAAGTATCAGATCAGAAATATGAGGCTACAACAGAATTCATAACATTTTGTTCACCGTAGGTGTGACATAAATATTTACAACACCTAGTGTCGGGTCGAAGGAGACTCATGGGATGTTTGTTAATACAAGGATATTAATTTATTAAAAATTAAATGAATAACCCTCCCCATTCCCATTAGTGTGCGTGAAAAAATGGGTGGATCCAATCCCCACTACCCCCCATTTGGATCGATGTAGGAATTGAGGAGAATACAAGGAGAAGTGGCACCACTGATCACCAATCTTGT
The DNA here is from genome assembly GCA_963277665.1 of Viscum album. Taxonomy (NCBI): domain Eukaryota; kingdom Viridiplantae; phylum Streptophyta; class Magnoliopsida; order Santalales; family Viscaceae; genus Viscum; species Viscum album. The sequence goes on from OY728145.1 coordinate 1,673,773,348, forward strand.
TAGAAATCAATCCTGGGTCATGGTGCTGTGACTTCGAGGAATGGATCTACACCCGAAGAATTAATGTTCCATGATTAGGTAGGTGGTTTTTAGTTTTACATATTGATCCTCTTTTTATGAATTTTTTAAGGTTTTATATCCCTTATATTCATTTTAGGGACACCGTGAGGGTTGATCTAGATCGTTCATGGGAATCAATATGAATCGGGTTACTCATTTGGGAATACCATTATACCTCCCAATCACATGATATGTTGTATAGGTACACACACCGCATGTTCTTCATATTTATGGTAGATCAAATTTGGGTACTAATCACCTTGTACTTAGGTTACATGTCATGTAGAGACCTTGGGTCATGTGGCCTGGGGTCATGGCCATGGAAGACATGTAGGGGCCATTGTCATTTAAAGATACATGAAAAAAGTACAAAGTTATGTGTTTTAAAAAATAGGCTCACGTTGAAGACGTAGCCAAGTGGCCTGTTGACCAGGATGTACTATGTACCAGTGGGTGCATTCCATGTGTGAGACAATGTCGACCGAGCTATTTGGGTAAAGGACATGGTTGGAAGATCGAGTGAGGGGAGACATTCCATGTACCTTCAATACATGCCACGTATGCTCACATTTCTAGCCATGCCATGAACATCTAAGTAAATGGTTGGGTGTTTAGGTGGAGTCATAATACATCTGGATCCACATATATAAAAATTATCCCTTTTGGGAGATTTATCCACCATTAATATCTCCTTCATTGGGAATCAGGAACTTGATTGTGAGTATTCTATCCTTAGAAAATTTCCTTGTAAAATGTGATAGATTAAATAGTGTGTGCCTTGGATATACGACATGAAAATATTTTATGGGTCACATGGGTTATAAACGCTTTCACTAACAGTGATTTGTTTCCCATAGTTGATCTCTATGAGGGTTTTTTATTTCATTGCAATCTCATAATAGCATTGTGATCCCTTTGATAGGGTGATCTTAGATAGAGTTAGATTATCCCTGTAGAATGTTCAGGAAAGGATCCTCTATCATGTAATTTCAATAGATTAGGATCTTGGTATCCTCGTAAAAACAATACACAGGTAGTGATCCCCTATCTAGTTGAATATTCGAGTAGGGTTTTGGGCATCGTCGGTTATACAATCCTAAGTATAGAAGATGGCATCAGTTGGGTCATGGAATTTTGATATATATAATATCCTACTTAGCAGATGGTTAATTATTTTTCTTTGGTAACGTCAGTTATATGATCCCATACTTTATGATCTATAATATGTGGGGTTCATTGAATCATCCTGATAGACACTACATGTGAGATGATCCCCTAGCTATGAAATTTCAACTATAGGAAGTCATATTGGGTTCTGGTGTCCCCCAATGGTAGTGAATGTGATCCCTTTTTTAGATATAGTCTGTTATCAAATTTGGTCATTGGGGTCCCTAGAAGATCCTGGGGAGATCCATATCCGAAGTGGTGTAGTCTTCTATGTTCTACACAGGATTTGTTGTCTCACCTACTAAATTATTTGAGTGATCCCCTTTCTAAGTGATGAGGATTCTAATGGTTCCAGTAGGTTTTGTATCATCCCCAAACAATGATGAGTGAGATAAAATATTAGAGGATTGGGATTTATTAGGTTCCACTGTGACATTCGTACTTGAAATATATGACTTTTGTGTTCTCTTGGATGTATACCACCTATGATGGTGTGGGTGTTCTAGTGGTGTTGTGATGTCTAATTGTAGTATCCTTCCACCCTCGTTGTCTTGAGATGGAATTGGAATTTTACATGGCCTTAAGATACGTCTCCAGAGGTCCAATTTATAAAAATAAATGCCAAGGGTTTCATTAATAATGAGGCACAATTTTTCCATAGAAAATAAAAAAATCAACCCAAGGTTCCAATATCAAATAAAAACCTACATCAAGTATGATATAAATTAGATTAAACCCAAATAATTATCATTTATATCAAAATGAAATTAATATAAAGTTCCAAAGTGGAGGAATAAAAAAATAAGTTACACAACATATGATAGAACCCAAGACTCCAAATAAAATCTCTAAATCTCTAACAAGCTCCATGCTCCAACTCTTCAAATTTCCTAAGTGTCACTATGAACCACCATAAAATTATGATACATTACCTTTTACCATGTATTGATAAAGAGCATCTACAAAATTTACATAGTGAAGAGGAGGGTTGTGTAATTAAACTCACATGGATTTACCTAAATAAATTCCCAACTCATGCCACTAGGATAGAACATGTTAAAAAATTTATTTAAAACTATTTATATTAAAAAATTGAAACAGTTTATTATAAAGCAATATAGATCAGTACCAAAAACAATTCCATACTACAATGGTTTCCAATTAAAGTAATAAGGTAAGGCTCTAAAACAATTTCACAAATTTCTATTTTGTAAAAAATATGTCTATTCCACATATCCACACATCCAAACATGAATTCTACCTCAACCACACTATACTCACAAGTGGTGAGTCATACTTTAACTAATTTTTTACTTATTGATCCAATGTGGTGGGGGAGGGGATCCCTTACCCTTATCCATCCCACTAATTATTGGGGAAAATTTATACACAAATCATCCCAAAATAACTTGAATAAACATAACTAATATTCCAAACAAACCATTTCATCTTTTTCAATAAAACCATATTTTTATTGATAACATTTAAAAATATTCATTTCAATAAAACTAACCCTATATTGAAAAACATTTTCATGAATCAAAATGAAGTAATTATTTTAGAATCAACATTTTAAAATAACATTACAAATTTTACTTTTCACAAAAATGCATAATTTCAACAATTCTATAATCCGACACTAAAGAGTGTTTCCAACAAGCAATTCACATAAATTTTACAACTAATTTAAATATAAAAAATCAATTTGAAATCAAGACATAATGTTTTAAATAGAGGATTCAAGTGTGAATCCACCTACTAGGGAAAAATGGAAAAAATTATAAATGGATTTAATACATCCAAGAAATAGGATGAATCATAAAAACCCATCCTTAGAAATCATACAATATAAAAAAGGCCAAATATAATCATAGATGACATCAAATAACAATGATCAATCTATAGTGGAAGTATATCTAAAAAACTGAGAGATTGGTGGATGTAGATCTAAGAATAACCAAGGAAAACTACAAAAAATGATCACTTACCATGACAATTTTCTTCACGGAATGAAGAGAAGCATTTGGATATCCTATGGAATGATGGTAGAATCATCTAGGAATAAAAAATACAGATTTAGGGCCATTTTGGACAAAAAATGAAGGGTTATTTATTAATATCAACCTAGATCCAAAATCTTTGGATATGCTATTTAAACCATGAACAGTTACTCACACAGTTAGACAAACCGTGGACTAAATGTGCACCAACCGTGAAAATTTATAAAATCCCCAGTGACATTACAAAATTCTTCCAAACCCTACCAAAAAATATCCATATACATTATATACTTTGAAATCATTAAATATGGGTTACATACCTGAATCTAAGGGTTCTATATTCTTCAAACCACTGGCCTTCCTATACTTAGAAAGTATAAAACCATAGGTTTCATGAAGGAGTTAGGGACATTGATCAATCATTTGTTTCTCAGGTTCCCAAGTTACTTCCTGAATCTAATAATGTTTCCAAAGAACTCACATTAGACCACTGATTTTTCTAAACAAAAATTTTTCTTTACTATACCAATCTACAATGATATATGTACCAATGAAGCATTCATCTATAGTAAAACATAATTACATCAAATTATATGGTTAGGATCAGGTAGATACTTTTCCAATAATGATACATTAAATAAATTATACACAATACTAAACTGTGGTGACACAACAAATGATATTCCACCTCGCTATCATATTAAAGTATCTCAAAAGGAACTCAATATATTCGATATAACTGTCTACACTTTTGAAAATGTTGATGTCGAAGTCTTGGATATATCCTCAAAAAAACATGATTTCTCACCTTGGATGAAAATGGTCGTCGATGATGACATGTATATGACTTATTTTGAAAGATAACCATGTCTATCTGTTTCCTGATTATTTGAATCTTCATTAAATTTTCGTAGAAAAGGATCGACCCAACTAGTGAAGTCTCACAAGTTTCCGCCAACCATACTGGAGAATGACAAGTAAGTACAGTCAATGAATCAAAGGGATATTTATATATATATTGAAGACTGATAACTGTTGTTATATGATAACTTCACTAATAGTACATTCTCTTACAATGATCCACCTAAATCCATTACAGATTCCCATAAAATGTCTCCCAATGTTTGTATCATCCTTATAGATTTCCCATCCAAATGAGGATGATATGTTGTACTTATATTCAACAGATTCCAAATGGATTTCTATAAGGGTATATATAAATGAGATGTAAACCTCATACATCTATCTGACACTATTGAAACTGGTATTCCATGCCTAATTTCCACTTTATATATAGGGTTTTTTATAAGACCTCCAACGTATGAGATTAACAAATAGGGATGAAATGTGATGACTTTGTGCGATGATCCATTATCACCCATATAGAATCATTTTTCGGAACCATTATTTGGAGTCATATTTAAAAATTCTTAAATATTTACTCACATTTACAAACATGAATGTATAATGACAACAATATACATGTGGGTCTTTTATGATCTACATTAACACACTGACAAGTTAAGCATCTCAAAAAAATCATCCACCTTCTTTTTCATAATTAACCACAAAAAATTAACTATAAATGCCTTATATATCTTATGTATTCTTGAATGAACCTCCCATCGTGAATGGTGGTATTCATTAAGAAGTTATTCCTAACAATCCATAGGCACAACCATTAAATTTTAGAACCATTAACAAAACTCCCATCCACCCTCCAGCCCCCAATTTTCTCCCACTATTGAGTTGTGACCTCATAGCCACACATTCTGTATTAGATTTCTATTCATATTTAACTATCTCACCCTAATGAAGAACTAATGAAACTGGAAATAAAACCACAACATCACATCTATCTTCAAATTGAATGTCCATGTCAGCGAGGACTGATATTGAATACAACTCATATGAAGATTATTTTTCCATCTAAGCATATGACTTACTACTTAATGCATCTACCACCGTATTTCCATTACCTGGTGTATATATTAATTCCAATTAAAATTTTGGATATTCTCTATTCATCTTCTTTGTCTTAGGTTCATATCCCCTTGTGATAAAATGTGTTTCATGATCTTATGATCCGTAAAAATAGTGAATTTATCCCCAAAGTGTTAAAGACAAAATGCCTTCATAGTATGGAATATGGATGCTAACTCCCAATCATGTGTTGGGTAGTTTTCCTAATTTATCCTTAACTACCTTGATCTTTAGGAAGAAACCTAATCACACTCATAAGAACATTTCCTAACCCCAATCATCAAGCATCACAATACACCCCAAAACCTCCTGATTCAGGAAAATTAAGTATTGTTGCTGATGTAAGGGGAACATTAAACTCTTGAAAATAATCTTTATTAATTTGGAAAGGATAATTATTCTTTGTAAAAGACACAATATGAGAAGATAGTCATGGAAAATCATGAAAAAATCATCGGTAATAACCAACAAGGAAAAGTAAACATCGTATCTCGAAGACAATATTTGGAATTTTCCATGATATAACAGCTTTTATATGCTCTATATCCACATAATAACATCTTTTAGGGATTAAATGTCCTTGAAAATGTACACCTAGTATCTATAAATCACAAATTTACAGTTCCATATTCAACCAATGATCCCTCATGATTCTCGACACTATTACTATGTGTTTCTCATGCTAACCCTTTACCTGGAATACCCCAATATGAAATCCACAAACAGACCCACAAAAGAATACATATATTTCTGAAATATCTGATTACTCAATTCTATAATTATTTCTAGTACATTTGTAATACCAAATGGAATTAACATATATTCATAATGTTTATATCTACACCTGAATATTGTCATTAGAATTTCCTCTTTCGAAGCAACAATTGTTGATATCTAGAGTGAATGTCAATCTTAGAGAACCCCCGAGATCCCGTAAACTGATCAAATAGATCATCAATGCATGGACGAGGATTTTTATTCTACAAAATTACTTGGTTAATCTTAAGATAATCAACCTAAATCCTTATAGTTCCATATACCCTTTTGAAAAACAAGACTAGTAAAACCCAGGGAGACATGTTATGCCAAATGAACCACATACTTTCCAGTTATTCCACCTACACTTTCAACTCCCTTAATTAGGATAGTTTTATCCTATAAGAGGGGATCAAAGTAAGACTGGTCCAAATAAGGAGATAAATGGTAAACTCTACTTACCTTATTGGTGGAAGGCCATATATATTCTCAAAAAACAATCAGTGAACTGATCAAGAACTACTAGAAAACCGATTTTCTCAATCGATTTCATCAATTCCAAATACATCATTATAAATTGATACTATATTCTTCCAAATGGTGGTTCTGACAATACCATTTCACTTGTCGTCACATTATGGTCACCTTATAGGTGATACTCGACACCATCCTCTGTTTTAAAACCATCCTTCCGGGTATAATAGATGATATGAGACATGAACATAGTAAACCAATAAATTCCAAGGATTATATTATAGAGATATGTATCATGCACAGAGAGATTCCATATCAAACTCATCTCCATCAATAGTTATAGAACATTATGTACACAAAAGGATCAAAATTTCTCTTTGAACAAGATGATTTTGCAGTCTTATCACAGAAGGAATTATCTCAACTTTTATACTCATGAAATCAATAGCACAAGAAACAATAATTTATTGGGATTCACCCATATTACAAAATATATATTTTATAATGGGATAATTAAAATGAATAATTCCTCTCACCAACGATGGTCTAGACTGATCATCCATAATAATTTTTTCATCTCCAAAAAATTTCTTTCTCCCTGCACTTTATTCCTTATTTCCATATTGAGATTTCCCTTGGTTAGGACTCATGTTATTCCAATAATCACCACGTCTATCCTTATTCTACTAATGAGATGGACTCTTTAACACTCAACCTTTCAAGAAATCTGATTCTTGAGACACCAGAGAAGTGTCTCGAACAGCTGACCTCATAGAACATTGACAATAGTGATGATGATTACCCATATGATTTAAATTCTGGTATTCTCTAGGAGGTGTTGTACACTATTTTTTCATGTGGTCTAACAAACCACATTTTAAAAAACCAGGCTGGATCATGGGTCTTGCAGGGTGTTTCATTGTTCCATCCATTTGATTCTAAGCCATTATCCCACAATGGAAATAGGTATCCTTCTTATAATTTCTCTCAAATTTAGAGTTCCTACCATTTAACATACGTATCAACATTCTCCCTCCACCAATAGCTATTGATATATCAAGTTCTTCCATTGTAACACAATTTAACATCTCTATATAATCTGTTATACATTTCATTGAAATCTTCAAGTGAATCTCCTACTTATCCCCCAATTCTATGATTTGTGCATTCAATGATTCAATAGTCGCAACATCGGGTGAAAATATGAATAAATTCATAAATTTAGCCACATAATATGTGATATAATTATTTTTTTATTTCAAGATGACAAATTTTATCATTATTTGAATTTTGAATATGTGAGGATATAATTTTTTGTTGAAATTTTTTTTAACGTCCTCCCATGGTATTCCTTGATTTCATATATCCTGACCTACTATATACAACTAATTTCATGTAAGATATTCCAGCATATATTTTTCATTCTTGATAATCATCTTTGTTATTGTGGTAAGGAAATCAAAGATATGAATCATCATATTTAGCCACACCTCTACTTTTTTGTTTTGTTTTAGAATCACATCAAAAGGTTTCTGAATTCTGCTTTCTGGAATTTGAGGGAATGATCCCCTTTCCTTATTTTATCCTTCCACTCCAATATATCAAAATCCTAAGATTACTAGAAAATTCATTGAACCAACTATTGGTTCACCTATGGATTCAGTGAAACTAAATTTTCAGCAGGTTCCTTAGGTTGATTTCTATGATGTCGAACATGTTCCATTTTCTGAACAGAAAATAAATTCCATGAGTCTCACTCTCTAGAACTAAATTCAAGAAAATTTTAAATTACACCACATCATACTATCAAAACTTTAAATTCCAGAATTAAAAATTTCTATGTAGAAACATTTTTATTAATATTCACCATAGTTTTGAAAATATATCCATTTTAAAAATACCACAACCGTGCCCTTTTCAAATCCTCATATTTGAAAACATTTTCAATATTTTTCAACATTCAATACATTTACACCGAGTCATAACTCATTGATCAAAATGAAATATGAACTTCTAGTGGGAATTAATTTCTAAAATACTATTCATTCTCATCTTATTTGATAAAAACAAGATAATGAGATTAAAAATCCTATAAGTGTATCTATAGAACTTATGTAACCAACTCCTTGGTAAAATTATGTTCAACACAATAAGGTTTGGTATGCTTTTTATGATCTATGTTTCATGTACCAAAAATTATACTCCTTTACAATATCCTAACTCTATGAAAAATGAAAATGAATTTTAACTCTAAAACTGATATAATTGATGACCACTTGTTTAAAAAAGGTAACTTGATGGAACAAGAATTATACCACTTATGCCACAATGATTTTTGAACTAACCAATATTGATACAACTTGTAACATCCCACCACTACTCATTGGATTGAGAAGATGATGGAATGTTACTTGGAATTATATGACATCACCAATGCATTAATTGATGTCAATAATCTCCAAGGGCTTCATATACTATGGGGGAAAATTTTCCCTTAGTGAATAAAAAAACCAACCAAACCTACCATTATTAAATAAAATAATACATTTTGAATTATATCAATGAAAGGAAACTCAAATAATTACCATTTATATCAAAATCAAGCTAATCCCATGTAACACATTAGAATAATACCTTAATATGGTACACAATGGAAGAGAAAACTCCTCACTCTAACAACAAAAAAAAATCAAAAACTAAATCATGCTCTATGTTTAGACTCCACAAAAAACCTGAGTATCACTAAGTACCACTAGAGAGGTGTGATACATTTCCTTTATCCATTTCCTGATAAATAACCACTATAAATGCCCCAAATTTTGAAATCGAGGTTGTGTAATAAATCTCATTATCCTTTACCCAAATGACTTCTCTACTCATGCCACTAGGAAAGAAAAAATTAGCACATTTATATAAAATATTGTACATAAAATAATTGAATTAGTATATTACAAATAAAATAATTTCAATACCAAATTATTTTTCATTAATAAAATGGTTTCCAAGGAATGAAACAAAATAATTATCTAAAAGATTTTCAAAAACCTCCATTTTCACATAACAAATTCCATTCCACATATCCACACATCCAACCACGCAATAAACATTGACCACCCTATACTCGAGAGTTATGACTCATCATTTCAAAAGAAATTCACGTAATTAAAAAATCTTATGGGGGAAATACCTCACCCCAATCCATCACATTAGTGATGGGGGAGAGTTCATTCTAGTATCCATCCTGAATGCATATGAACACAAACCACTATTATGCCAAACAATAATGCCATAAAAACCCTTACAAATATTTAAAAAAAATTAATTTTTTATGAATTCAATTCAAAAATACATTACAATAAAACCATATATTCATTGAAATAACTTTTCTATGCATCAAAATCAACTAGTTGATTCAAAATCATAATTGTTTTACAAAATTTCCAATTTAACATTTTACAAAAATGCCCAAATTTCATAATTCTATAAACCATCACTAAATAGGGTTTCAAAAATAAAATTCATATCAATTTATTAACCAATTTCAAGAAAAATAATCATTTTGAAATAAATATTTATTTTTTAAATAGAGGAGTCAATAGTGAACACAAAAACCTTGAAATAAATGTCAAAAATTAATAATGGCACTAAAACATCCTTGAAAATGGGTTGAGATTCAAAACCCCCACATTAGATCTCTTACCCTATAAAAAAATCCAAATATAATCATATTTGTAATAAAATACCTTATATATGTCCACCATTGAAGTATATATATGGAATAGAGAGACAGAGATAGAAGTAGATCTATTGAAAACTCCCAAAAAATATCAAGAAAAATGACTTACCATGAGAATATGGCTTTAACACACCAATAGAATCTTTTGGATAACTTTCTAATAGATGGGAGAAGCCTATACTACCATTGGTAGTAGAAAATATTGAGTAATGGACATTATATAGAAAAGAATAATGGTTTAATTCATAATCCTGATCATGATCCACAATTTATGGATATTATTTTTGAATCATGAACTGTAAGTCTCATAGTTAGACAAACCATATACTAACCATGTTCCAGCTACTGTCTCACGAAGGAACTTTCATGGATGGCCTACATGGTTAGAAAAACTAGGCTTCAACCATGAAAAATTCCAATATCCTATGTTTTAAAGTTTCTCCTATAGGACCACATGGTTTGGATGAAGTGTTTTCCAACTAGTGTGCCTTACCCTTTGTCAATGTCTCAATATGTACTATTTATTGTAGAAGTTTAATAGTTTTAACTAACCATTCACCATTATTAAATCCCCTAAAACATTCCAAAACTCTTCCAAAATTTCCCAAACCGTAACCATATACATTACATATTGAAAAGGCATAAAAGAAGGGTTACTTACATTAAACCGTTGGTGATAGACTGATGGATTTGTATCTCTTGGATATTAAATCATTGATTTAAGAGTGGTTCATAATAGATTGTTTCACTCGGATGAATGAAATCCATTATGGAAGATCCTATGGAGTGTGTCCTTTTGGATATGTGTCACCTTTTGATCCTCAAGTAGAATCATGTAGATGGCTATGAGGTCAAAACATTGTGAGACTTGTAGTTTGAGAAGATTTTATCTATGATTGATTTTGAGTTTCATTGTAGTGTTGTCACAATACATAGATAAAATATCATGTCGACATAGTTGACTAGTATTGTATAGTTATGGATGTACAAGAGGGGGTTTCTCTCTCATTTGGGTTCCCTCTGGCTAGGTCAAGGGCACTATTTTCTTTCAGTTTATCCCTTTTTCTTTGGGTATTTTTGGTACCTGATGGGTGTTATTATAAAAACCAATTCATGAGATCTTACCACCATGGTTGGGTCTTGTGTAGAAAACATATCTTCCAGTAGAGTCCCAGAAGGTCTCAATGTATAAAGATCTTAATGAACTAGATTGACTGAGGTGTTTTCAAGAGTTTGACTGATGATCATTTTTGGAGTTTTATTTGATAGAGATACCCTCCATCTCAGTAGGTTGGAAGCTTTTTCTATTATATTTTTTTGGGTTTTTCTTTTTTCCATTTTTTTACTTCTGATGCAATCTTGTTTAGTGTAGATGTATCCATGTAATTTAGTCTCCGGATTTTTATATCATTTCACTACTATGTAGAAATGTTTTTCTATACCTACTTATATATACCTAAAGCTAAGGCCTCTCATGTGTGTAATATTACTACTAAATGTTGGATTTCGTCCCCAATCCTAGGAATGTGGGTTTGGGGAGTCTTTTGTGGAGCCTTTAGTAATTTAATGACAGAATTATTAGAGTAAACTATGATCGAGTAATCATTTAATTTTTTAGTAATTTTCATTTGATAGATTAGTGATAAATATTAAAATCCCCCAATAAGGAATATAATTATCTATTAATATCTTATTTTCTACACTGTTCATTTTTCATATTGAAAAATACTGATATATCAACTATTCCATTACGATTTAGTTTTAATTAGAACATTAAATGAGTAGAATTCCATTGAAGTTTCAAATGATTATAGGGGTAGAAATTAATCCATACAAGGAGTAATGTTCGATCCATAATTTAAATGGTGATGATATTGAAATCCATTCCATGGAGTATTGAAATCAAGTATTTATGAAATAATAGTTGACAATAAAGACCAAAATTCATTTTTTATTTTTAATATCCTTTTTAAAATGAATTTTTCAATTTTTTTTGGGGATGTTTCTGTAGTTTCAAAGATGTATCATTAGTAATTTTTTAAATAATTCAAAATCAAAAACAATATTATTTTCATCTTATAATATTTATTGTAGGTTTTTGGATTGGGTAGGAATACATATTTTTCCATTATAACAATAATTTATTGAAATATTTTTTGTAAGGTTGAATAAGGATGGTTTACATATCATAATAAGTATCTTCTAAATAATTACTCCACTACTTTATTTTGAAAAGTAGATGATGTTTTGAAAAAATAAAAAAATATATCAAATTTGAATAAATAGTAGCATGAATTGTGGTGTGGTAATGTGGTATTTCAAGGTGTTTTGTTACGATCTAATAGCCACTCCCTAATATTATGCAGTAATAAGTTTTTTATGTTGTGGTTTATGGATAAGATTTTGCATCACATTAAAATATTATAATATTTTGTATCTATGGTGTTTAAATTTTAATATATTATGTTACATTCTAATGCACCTACATTGAAATAATATATATATTTTCGAAACGTAATTTTTAGCATTTAAATTTTTAATTTGTTTTTGAATCCAAAGGACCTAGTAATATATGTATATTACACAATAATAGAAATAAATTCACAGGGATTTAATTTTTTTTTTAAAAATATGGGAATTATATATGGTATTGATGTAATGGACTAAACTTTTTCATTAATAATAATGAAAATACTCATCTTTCATAGTGGAAAATTTAATATTTTTTACAATAAAAACCCTTAAAAGGACATTAAAATTTAATTACGTGTCATGATTTAATGTTGATTGTAATAGTGATATATAATATATGGAGATTAACAATATAGAAAAATATACACACTAATGTAAACTCCAGAGACAAGAATTATTCATCAGAGAATGATCCCACTATAAAAATATAAAAAATAAATAATGTTCTTGAAATATGATGTAAATTACCATGGAATGTGTATAACTTATTAGTTGATGTAGTTATTGTTGAGGAAAGAAAATAGTAGTGCATATATTGGTTATATTTAGAAATGTGGCCACTAGTATCCGATTTATACCTGATCTTTGGTTATTATGACATAGGGTCAATATTATCATTTGTCATTATAACTATTGGTAATAATGTTAATAATATATTTTTTATATATATGTTAATTAAAGGTGATAATTAATGACTAATGGAGAAATAATTGTATCAAATAGTATGTTCATTCTCTTTAAATATAGTTTTTCAGTATTTGGTAGGGTTTAGTGTCATTGAGGTTCACCCATGACCAATCCCAAATAAATATTCGACATTTTAGTCTCAAAAAAAATTATGTGGGAGAATTGAAAGTTAGTGGAGGTTATAACTAGATCAATGTTAGTTTAGTAACCTATTCAAAGTACCACTATCTTTTCCATTATATAAATATAAATTTATTTTGATAAGTTCATTTTTAAATACCAATAAAACAAAAAAAATTGGAAAATATAAAATTTCAAATATGATTTTAATTAAAAACAATTTCATGAAATAATTTTATGGAATGGTATTTATTTTAAATATATATGATAACATAATTTTATAATATTCAATTCAATTTTTATACAATTCATAAATTTGATCTTATCATAAATACTATTATATTTAATAAATAGGGATTCATATTTTAATGTTAACCTTTTCACAATTAGAGTAAAATATTAGAAAAATCAATATTATATTTGAAAGTATAACATCATAATTTGTTTTGGGTGATACTTTTAGAATTATTTAAAAAACATTATCTTTTTCTGAGCGATAAAAATATTTTTATTTTCTTCTGATTTTTTTTCTGGATTCATAAATATATAATAATGAAATAATAATTACATATATATACCTATGAAAAAAATAAATTATATTATCAATATAATGTATTTTAAGGAATTAAAATGATTTTTCAAATCTGTAATTCTCATTCAAATCATAAATTTTAAATTAATAATGTTTGTAACAGTATGTTATAGATATATTATATTGTCACGCCCAATGTGATTTTAATTTTTTTTTCAATTCTTTGACGACTAAAATAAAAATCTATTCTTGAATGTCCAAAACTACGAGGTAAAATAATGGATATACAATTGGCTTTCCACTTTCCACAAAATATAATTCCAATGACTATATATATAAATTTATAAACAATTCTCATCCTTTGGCCATAAATATCATCCTCACCAACCAATTTCATTCACTCCCATGTAATTGAATGCGATGTTTCAAAAATTTTAATTCTATAAATTCTTCTTAGGTATCTTTCATTATTCTAGAAAATTATGCTCATGTTTTAGGATGTTACCTCATAAGGAATGGGATCCTCAACCTCTCACTTCCAAATACTTTTATTTTAGATAGTCTTATAATTTCTAATTTATTATGCTATCGAAATCTTATGATCAATCCACTTGTTTATAAATATTATTTTATCAATGATGGACTTCTATTATCTCTCATTAACCGTGTTCTATAAGAAACTATCTATACCTATTATGCATCTGAAATCATTCTTTGATTTTCCACTTATCTTATTTATATTGTGAATACCAATAAATATTTTTATTAAAGGGAATTAATTTATACATAATTAAATTTTAATGATTTTATAATTCAATTTATGAAACCTATATTCTCATTCGATGGGTTAAAAATGAATAGAATTTCATTTTCTCAAACACTTATGTTCCTAATGATTTTATACGAAATTCACTCATTTACCTACATGTGAAATTGATGAAATTATTATTATGATCTATGTGGAAAACATGAATTAGAAGAAAAGAATGGTGTGCTCTGATATCACTCCAATGAATTTATAAAATAAGTAATATCAATATATTTATGGTCTTCATAAACATCAATAAACAACCAAACTAATATATTATATGTCATTATGGTATTAAACAGTAGTTATTTTATTATGAGTGTCTCATTTTTACGTCTGAGTCCCATTACCATTTTAGTTATTACAAAAATATTGTTATTCTTTCATGTTATGTTACGAATTTTATACATGATAATAAGTATTGTTCAATTTCATATATTTTTTCTAAACTGGGATTTATGATCACCCTTTTTTACAGATGTATGTGTCCAGGAGA
The DNA here is from genome assembly GCA_963277665.1 of Viscum album. NCBI lineage: Eukaryota > Viridiplantae > Streptophyta > Magnoliopsida > Santalales > Viscaceae > Viscum > Viscum album. The sequence continues at coordinate 1,673,788,639 of OY728145.1, forward strand.
TCACTTATAGTGATGATAACAAATATTAAATGATAAATAATTATTTAAATGGTTTAATATAAATTTATTTTTATTCATCCTTATATATATCATGTATTGTTTACCTATTTTCTATGATAGTAAACAACGAATTATTCCATTATGATATTAATGCATTATTTTCTCTCTTATTATGTTAAAAATAATGAATCATAAGGTATGAAATTCATTGCTGGTATTAAATGAAGGGATTGGTTATTTGTAGAAATAAAGCATATAATCTTTGGTAATAACATTAGGTATTACTCTAAATATAAGAAAACCCCCTAAAATTTTATCTATTTATAAAGGGAACAATTTTAAAAAATTGAACTCTATTAGGATACAGCATGTAGATGTGGACCTGACATAGATATACATATAATTAATAATTGTGAAAGGGGTCATTTGGTATTAAATTGACTGGTACATAGAGAATTCAAAAGAGGCTTTTCAACACACCAGGCTTGATACTCTAAGAGTATATGATTTAGATAATCATATTATTTTTATAGACCACTATGAATTATTTATATATATAATATTATTTCAAAATATTTATGTACAACATCTGAGATGTGTTTAAAAAAATTTACGATTAATACATACATTAAAATTACCCTTATAATATTTCCAATTATCACATAGGTTTTCTTCTTCAAGAGAAATGGAGAGAAATATAAGGACTCCTTCCAAAAATAGATGTGTTAGAAAATGAGACAACGATATTCCTAATATTGTTGAGGTTGGAGTCAAAAACATCAGAGTGATGGTGAATTCATTAATAAGGTCAAGAATTACTACTTGGTCCATCCTGATAATAAAGATAAACCGTTGAAGGAACCACTATAAATTTAATCCATTATGCATCAATGATTGTCTATTTCTAGTGGAACTTCTATTTCACTGATCTCATAATAAAGGGAAAATATTATAAAGATGATATTTTATTTACTACATTGTTATGAGAATGGAAATATTACATTGTTTATATATATAATAGAGAGAGATAATTATCAGTAATAGATAGTGATTAGGAACATGAAGCCAAAGGATGACTTGGAAAATATAGAATTGGAAGATATCAAAAAAACATTATCATCATTTATTTTAATTTCAACCATTAAACGTGAATAGAATGTGAATTACTTAAATTGAAAAAAAAATTATAGGGAGTTATGGGATGAACTATATAAGGATTGTGTGGGTCTATTCAGTCATTTCATTGATAACATGGGAAGACTAAATGATTCTTTAGTGGGATAAAACATTATCTATATAAATATTTTACAATCTCCAACACTGGATGTTATGAGGAAATTGTGTAGAGATAAATCAATGTGGAAATAAAGTATGAAGATTAAAAAGAGTCTCTTGTACTTAATTTTATAGTGATGATGATGGGGATAAATGTAACACCCCGAGATTTTATGAAAAAGATTCTTTTTAATTTCATTAATTTCTTGTGTTGTACGCTACACCAAAAGGAGCTTGCACAACACGCATCCTTGACTTGAATTTCATTACACGCAATCACGACCTTCCTCGATAGCGTGTGTAGTACGCCATACCGAGATTCACTAAACAACGATATGCTATTAAAATATTATTAAAACTAGTCGTTATGAATAGTAATAACCACTTTTTTAAATTTTGTAAATTTTATTTTTCAAAATGGACTTCATTTTTGGATTCGGAATATCGAAATTAGATTAGGGTGAAATTTTGGTAATTTTCGGATAACTTTCATATTTTGATGAATAGTGAAAATTACTAAATTTTAATTAAAAACAACTTTTTCAATCGAAATAATTAATAGAGATAAATTATTAATTTGAGTGGTTTTAAAGTATATTTAGAATATATTTTTATAATTTAATACAATGTTGGTCATTGGATGTAATTTCACATTTAAACCAGTCATAAACAAGTGTCAATCTTTTGATAGTTATTATCTCTTAAAAACACGCCTTTTGTTTTGACGATGTGAATTAATTTATAAATTAATTAATGCAACTGATATGTTTTGAATTTGGTAAAATAGAAATCATTTTTGAGTTCATAATATCAAATATAGCTTAGGCCTAATTTTTGGTATTTTTCTGAAAACTTTCAATTCTTGATGAATAGTGAAGCCACTAAGTGGTAGTTAAAAAAACTGAATTTTTCATAAAACTTAATTTTACCGCTTCTGTGAGTGGAATTTCAAAAATCTGAGAGACACGGTTGATGTCAGTAAGTAAAATGTGGTTCAATGAGTTGAAAATAGTTTTTGGTGAATAGTAACTTTTTACTTTTATTTACCACGGTTAAAAGTAAATAGGGTAATTAAGGGTAAAAATGATATTATTATTACCCTAACACATGTCCAAATTCTATTGGATAAGTGTAATTCGACCAAAAACAAACTTAGGAATAAAATATGACCATTTAGGCCCACTTGGATTAGATTAGGACATTTATTATTATTTAATTCAAAGAAGAGTTAAAAGAGTTAAAATCAAAGTTTATTTACTAAAACATTTTTAATATAGGGTTATACATAAGATAAATTAGATTATAAATATTCATTAGAAAGATAAAACTATTTCCTACATAATGGTATTTTATTTGTAATTTTTAGACATTAAATAATTTATGACACAACGATAATGCAGTAATTATCTTATTAATGAAATATTGACATAATTGATGTTATAAATACCCAAATAAATATAATTTGAGACTTTTTATGAATTACACTAATTTTATAGGTTAATATTACATGTTAGTATTGATTTAATTAACTTTGTTTGAACTTATCATTCTGTTAGGATTTTCACAAAAATCAATTAATAATAGTGTCAAAATTGACATAAAATAGTTTATAAAAAGAAATATTATATTATTAATTGTAATTTTATTCCTAAAAATCTAAGGTTCGGCCAAATGACTTAGATAAGGTTATATATATTAATAATAAACAACTTGGGGTTCATTTGGCTTCATATAGAAAGTTTATTAACCTTATAGTATAAGAACACAAGAAGACACGGTAAAAGTAAAATTATTTAACTTAATGTTAAATCTAAATGATAAGGTTAAAATAGTAACCTAAACTTGTCTAAATTCTATTGGATGCGAGGATATCGACCCATCCCCACCTTAGCCTCGAAATAAATCAATTTGGAGCTATTTAAAACCGAAATTGACTTTATAATAAAATAATATTTTTTGTTATTCCAAAGGTGCCCCTCTCCTCCCTTATAAAAGGGCACCTCCTCCCTCTCTTCATCACACAACATTGAGCCTTCAAGCTCGGAACACCCCTGCCAAATTCTCTTCTCCACTTCCCTAGAAACATCCTAGAGGTTCTGGTCTTCCTCAAAGACCAATTTTAGCGCCCTAAGAGGAGGTCTCAAAGAGGCGCTTCAAAGAAGAGGTAATTTCCGTTACCAATTCTTTCACCTTTATTTCTTCTTCAACTTCTTCTTCTTAGTTTCTTTCATTATTAAGTAATAACATCAGTATCACTCATATAATGATATGTTATTATAAGTATGAAACAATCCTAATTCACCATCTATCCATCCTACGGAAAACGAAATCACCGCGCGTGCGTACGTACGGAATACCGTCTCCACGCCGTGGTGTAATCTGTTTTTCCACCAACACCTTACATGGATGGGTATTATGGTGTAAAGAATAACTATAAATAGTTATTATAACATCATAATTATTCTGATATATTGTATCATCCACTCCAATTCAATTCAATAATTATGGAAATGATATCATCGCTCATGCGTACGTACGGACTACCGTCTCCACGACGCGATGAGATTCATTCTCCATGTTAACCATTTAAGAATGATTATCAAGTATATATAAGCAATAATAATGAAATATATGACATGTTAAATCTACTGGATTTATGTATATATGTATATATATATCCACTTACTTCCATTCAAGACAATAAGGAAAGGAAAACAGCGTTCATGCGTACGTACGGACTACCGTCTCCATGCACGGTGTGTTTCATTTCATTTATCTATATATTATATATATATATACTAAATATTTATGATATATAAATCATGTTTTATATTCTGGAAGTAATTAAATCATGATATAAGTAATAATAATGTCAAGAACAACAAGTCCAAACACCTACGATAAATGAAACGATTTTACCCAAAACGCTTCTTTAACATGGAATTTACAAAAGAACGGGTAATATAAAGTCATAAGTGAACCATATATGATATCATAACAATGAGTATGATTCCGGAATAAGTCAACAACATTATTTAAATCATTATACAGGAGGTTCGGACACTTACGAAGAAAATCGGACCTAAGGTAAGGGAAGTATCACAATCTCATTTTTATCCGAGATTGTTTTTACTTTGGTATTTACTGGGGTGTATTTTATCATACACATCCATGTTTCCTCAATATGTAATATTATTTCCATCCTTCTACAATATTTTATATCCAATTTTACCCTTTGGTGAGTTTTTTGTAAAGGATATGAAAGGAATCTTTTGTCGTTTTTTCGTACGAGGTACTTTTTGACTTTTCCGACAAAATTACGAGAAGATTTTTTTTAACTTATACGGTATGAATGGATTTTTAAAAAATTATTTCCAAGAATCTTCCTTTACAAGTTTACAAGTTTATTTTTAATCAAGTTCTTTTAGTTTAAAATTGTATGACATGTTAAGAAAGGAGAAGTGTTTTTTAAGTAGAAAGAAAATTTTCCTCAAGAATGAAGTTCAAGTGTTTTATCAAAATTATTTTCCATCTAAGATAATAAAGGGTTCTGTTTTTATCGCTATTATTACATTGATTTGATTATGTTTTTATGGAATATTTTTATGAATTCCTTTATCTTATATGAATTGTTTTATGATATCATGTTGTTTAAGAATCCCATTTTTATTACATGGGTTATGCAATGATGTATGATTTATGAATTTGTGGCACACATAAGAATGGTATCATTATGAGATGGTTGGGACCTATATCTCCCTCAAATGCATTGGGTAAAGATTTTATATCTCATGAGATAGACATGGATGGAATGGTAGGTTATACCGGTTCAGTGAAACAGGACTGAAACGAGGGTGACTCGGTTCAGAAAGGGACTTTGTCCACTAAGATAGTCTTGGAAATGAGTCTTGACTAACAAGAAATGATTCTCTATGATTATGTGTGTATGCCACAATGTTTCATGTTTTAAGTTATGATTATTGGGATTTCATTTCACTACTATGATTTATCCCATGTTATGAAATTATGCTCACTTTTTCAGGTTAAGATTTCTAAAATGTTATGTTCTTATGAATATGATGTGATTGATATTTCTTTTGTTTACCCTTACTGAGCATTTGAGATCACCCTTTTATGTTTTTTCCCCAGGATATAAAGAATGGTTTTAGGTAAGAAAAAAAAGGAAGATCTTTATGGGAGATGTTGAAGATCTTTCACCACGATTAGAAGATTATATTCCGAGTTTCCAAAGACACTAAACTATTACGGTCCTTGTGTGTGTGTTTTTGTAATGTACTGAGTATTCCACAAAAGTAATATAATGTCCATGTACGAAAATCTTCGGGTCTCTACAGTTGGTATCAGAGGAAAGGTTTAGTCATCCTTTGAAAACTAGGATGCGAGAACTTTAGTGAGATCCATAGAGATATTTCTAAGGTATGTCTTGGGATGTCTCTAAGGTTAAATATACGTATAGGTTATAGTCCTAGAATTGCGCTAATGATCTTAGAATTTAACCTATGATGTTAGATATTGAGGGTACTCCCCCTTTATTATGTTGTTTTACCCATCATGATTTTTGCCTCTCACACTGTTCTTTTTGGGTTTTAGACGATGGCTGGAACCCGAAGGAACCGTGTTGATCAATGCAATGATTGTCCTCCTGAAGAAACAAATGTTATGGGTGATGAAGTGGAAAATCTTATTGCTATACTTACACAAGCTATGAATAATTCTGGACTTCCAAATGAGCAGAGAAGGGAACAATATTCTATTGAGACCTTCATGAGGCAACGTCCACCTTCTTTCAGTGGGACTTCCGATCCACTTGTTGCTGAACAATTGATTAGTACCACTGAAAAGATATTTTTAGTTCTTCAATGTTCTGAACATGATAAAGTCATCTTAGCAGTATATCGTTTGGAAGGTGAAGCTGATCAATGGTGGAATCTTATTAAGAATACGAGGCCAAGTGATGAAATTGAGTCCATGGAATGGGACGAGTTCAAGAACTTGTTTTTCAGTAAGTACTTCCCTCGTATTCTTCGAACAAAGATGGAAAAGGAGTTTCTTGAGCTGAAGCAGAAGGATGATGAATCTGTTGGTATATACGAAGCGAATTTTACAAGACTTGCAAGGTATGCATCTGGCATTATCATCCAACCTGAAAGTAAAGTTGATCGATTTTTCAGTGGCTTAAAACCAAGTCTTAGAAGGGCATTATCTATAAGAGACTTCAGTAGCTATGAAGAAATTGTGCGTTGTGCTATCAAGGTAGAAATGGAAGTTGGTGTTACATATCCATCTCATGGTTTTGACAAGAAACGAAAGATGGAGTTCAAGGAGAAATCTAAGAATAAAGGTGAAAAGAAGATGAATGTTTCCTTATGCACAAAGTGTGGAAAGAAGCATGGTGGAGATTGCCTTAAAGGGAATAGAAAATGTTTTAAGTGTGGAAAAGAAGGTCATCGAGCAGCTGAGTGTCGAAGTAATGGAAAAAGGGTTTCTAGTGATGTGAATAAAGCAAACACTGCAGAGAACACACCACCAACACTTCAATGCATCAAGTGCAAGTAAATGGGGCATTATGCTAATAAATGCCCTAATCCAAGGGTTAGTGATGATCGACATGAGCAACCACTTAAGGCAAAGGACAAAGGGAAGTCACATGCGATCACTATTGACGATGTTGAATATGACAACGATGTGGAGGAATGATTAAGTGTTTATGTAATGGGATTCCAAAATAATGTTGTATCATGGAGTATTGGAATATTTATGTATTGGTCTAATGTGGTATTCAATGTGACTGAGATATTTTTGGAAATAAGATGATATGCTCATAATGAAGGGAAAACGAGAAAATGAAATGTTTAACAGTATTCATGAGCTCATGATTGATATAAGGACTAAGTGATATCATGGTTTGAGTATATAGAATTTTGAGGATTTTGGTATGTGGAAAGTGTTAACTTTTATCTGCATTCATGTTTTCACTATGGTTCAATGGGTATTCATTTTTCAAGAGAATACATGATTAAGGTATTCACATGATTGGAATGTGACCAACAATATATATATATGGGGGATAAATGAATTTGGACCGAAGTATTTTAGATAAGCCTAAATATTGGAATGGATTATGTTGGACATATGCTAAGTATCGTTTAAGGATAGAATTTTTTTCGATATTACTGATGGGATTTTATAGTAATGTAGTTTTAGAAAAAGGACAACCTGTAGGACGGGCGACAACCCATCACGTCGGACAAGGTTGTGGGAATCAAACCCACAACCGAAGTGCGACTGGCCTTTATCGCCTACCACTGGCCTACAGGAAGTCCCTGTTTAGTAGAAACTAGTTTTATTATATTAAGCAGTATGATATATGAAGTATAAGTCCATTTTAGGAACCATATATGATTAATCTCACTAATGAATGACTTATGTATATTTAATAACTTTTTCTAACCTTTTGTTTGAGACAGATGGAATGCCCTGTCATACTAACACTTCAAGAATAAAAAATTCAACTTCATTTATTTAAGAGATGAAGTGGAAATTGTTCAAGGCACGAACAACAGTGATATTGTACCAAAATAAAGTAAGTATTTATTCTAATTCAAATTCTTCAACTTTAGGGAACTGATCTTGAAAACCAAAAATGTTGTCCTAGTGCTCTTATATCTGATTAATCATATGGTACCTTAGATCGTCACAAATTTATGGATTTGTGATTGCTAGCTTTTCCATAGCCATGTTCTCTACCACTCTCCATCAGAACATGATGGTTAGATTTCTCTTCCATATCCATATTTTCACCTATGTGGAAACCCAGTGATTAGTTAATTTGGGTAACCGTTACGTTTCATACTTTTGTTTTTAAAGATTGGTTTTGGTATTCCTTTTTACGATGTGGGTTTCGATTAAAGAAACTTTCAAATAGTAAACCATTTATAACCCCGACGAATTTTGAGGGTGAAATTCATTTTAAGGGGGGTAGAATGTAACACCCCGAGATTTTATGAAAAAGATTATTTTTAATTTCATTAATTTCTTGTGTTGTACGCTACACCAAAATGAGCTTGCACAACACACATCCTTGACATGCCTTGCATTACACGCAGTCACGACCTTCCTCGATAGCGTGTGTAGTACGCAATACCGAGTTTCACTAAACAACGATATGCTATTAAATTATTATTAAAACTAGCTGTTATGAATAGTAATAACCACTTTTTGAAATTTTTTAAATTTTATTTTTCAAAATGGACTTCATTTTTGGATTCAGAATATCGAAATTTGCTTAGGGTGAAATTTTGGTAATTTTCGGATAACTTTCATATTTTGATGAATAGTGAAAATTACTAAATTTTAATTAAAAACAACTTTTTCAATCGAAATAATTAATAGAGATAAATTATTAATTTGAGTGGTTTTAAAGTATATTTAGAATATATTTTTACAATTTAATATAATTTTGGTCATTGGATGTAATTTAACATTTAAACCAGTCATAAACAAGTGTCAATCTTTTGATAGTTATTATCTCTTAAAAACACACCTTTTGTTTTGACGACGAGAATTAATTTTTAAATTAATTAATGCAACTGATATGTTTTGAATTTGGTAAAATAGAAATCATTTTTGAGTTCATAATATCAAATATAGCTTAGGCCTAATTTTTGGTATTTTTCTGAAAACTTTCAATTCTTGATGAATAGTGAAACCACTAAGTGGTAGTTAAAAAAACTGAATTTTTCATAAAACTTAATTTTACCGCTTCTGTGAGTGAAATTTCAAAAATCCGAGAGACACGGTTGATGTCAGTAAGTAAAATGTGGTTCAATGAGATGAAAATAATTTTTGGTGAATAGTAACTTTTTACTTTTATTTACCACGATTAAAAGTAAATAGGGTAATTAAGGGTAAAAATGATATTATTATTACCCTAACACATGTACAAATTCTATTGGATAAGTGTAATTCGACCAAAAACAAACTTAGGAATAAAATATGACCATTTAGGCCCACTTGGATTAGATTAGGACATTTATTATTATTTAATTCAAAGAAGAGTTAAAAGAGTTAAAATCAAAGTTTATTTACTAAAACATTTTTAATATAGGGTTATACATAATATAAAGTCGATTATAAATACTCATTAGAAACCTAAAACGATTTCCTACATAATGGTATTTTATTTGTAATTTTTAGACATTAAATAATTTATGACACAACGATGATGCAGTAATTATCTTATTAATGAAATATTGACATAATTGATGTTATAAATACCCAAATAAATATAATTTGAGACTTTTTTATGAATTACACTAATTTTATAGGTTAATATTACATGTTATTATTGATTTAATTAACTTTGTTTGAACTTATCATTCTGTTAGGATTTTCACTAAAATCAATTACTAAATAGTGTCAAAATTGACATAAAATAGTTTTGAAAAACAAATATTATATTATTAATTGTTATTTTATTCTTAAAAATATAAGGTTCTGCCAAATGACATATATAAGGTTATATATATTAATAATAAACAACTTTGGGTTCGTTTGTCTTCATATAGTAAGTTTATTAACCTTATAGTATAAGAACACAAGAAGACACGGTAAAAGTAAAATTATTTAACTTAATGTTAAATCTAAATGATAAGGTTAAAATAGTAACCTAAACTTGTCTAAATTCTATTGGATGAGAGTATTTCTACCCATCCCCACCTTAGTCTCGAAATAAATCAATTTGGAGCTATTTAAAACTGAAATTGGCTTTATAATAATATAATATTTTTAGTTATTCCAAAGGTGTCCCTCTCCTCCCTTATAAAAGGGCACCTCCTCCCTCTCTTCCTCACACAACAATGATCCTTCAAGCTCGGCCAACCCCTTCCAAATTCTCTTCTCCACTTCCCTAGAAACATCCTAGAGGTTTTGGTCTTCCTCAAAGACCAATTTTAGTGCCCTAAGAGGAGGTCTCAAAGAGGCGCTTCAAAGAAGAGGTAATTTCTGTTACCAATTATTTCACCTTTATTTCTTCTTCCACTTCTTCTTCTTAGTTTGTTTCATTATGAAGTAATAACATCAGTATCACTCATATACTGATATGTTATTATAAGTATGAAACAATCCTAATTCACCATCTATCCATCCTACGGAAAACGAAATCACCGCGCGTGCGTACGTACGGAATACCGTCTCCACGCCGTGGTGTAATCTGTTTTTCCACCAACACCTTACATGGATGGGTATTATGGTGTAAAGAATAACTATAAATAGTTATTATAACATCATAATTATTCTGATATATTGTATCATCCACTCCAATTCAATTCAATAATTATGGAAATGATATCATCGCTCGTGCGTACGTACGGACTACCGTCTCCACGACGCGATGAGATTCATTCTCCATGTTAACCATTTATGAATGATTATCAAGTATATATAAGCAATAATAATGAAATATATGACATGTTAAATCTACTGGATTTATTTATATATGTATATATATATATATCCACTTACTTCCATTCAAGACAATAAGGAAAGGAAAACAGCGTTCATGCGTATGTACAGACTACCGTCTCCATGAACGGTGTGTTTCATTTCATTTATCTATATATTATATATATATACTGAATATATATGATATATAAATCATGTTCTATATTTTGTAAGTAATTAAATCATGATATAAGTAATAATAATGTCAAGAACAACTAGTCCAAACACCTACGATAAATGAAACGATTTTACCCAAAATGCTTCTTTAACATGGAATTTACAAAAGAACGGGTAATATAAAGTCATAAATGAACCATATATGATATCATAACAATGAGTATGATTCTGGAATAAGTCAATAACATTATTTAAATCATTATACAGGAGGTTCGTACACTTACGAAGCAAATCGGACCTAAGGTAAGGGAAATATCACAATCTCATTTTTATTCGAGATTGTTTTTACTTTGGTATTTACTGGGGTGTATTTTATCATCCACATCCATGTTCCCTCAATATGTAATATTATTTCCATCCTTATACAATATTTTATATCCAATTTTACCCTTCGGTGAGTTTTTTTGTAAAAGATATGAAAGGAATCTTTTGTCGTTTTTTCGTACGAGGTACTTTTTGACTTTTCCGACAAAATTACGAGAAGAATGTTTTTTTAACTTATACGACATGAATGGATTTTTAAAACATTATTTCCAAGAATCTTCCTTTACAAGTTTTCAAGTTTATTTTTAATCAAGTTTTTTTAGTTTAAAATTGTATGACATGTTAAGAAAGGAAAAGTGTTTTTGAAGTAGAAAGGGAATTTTCCTCAAGAATGAAGTTCAAGTGTTTTATCAAAATTATTTTCCATATAAGATAATAAAGGGTTCTATTTTTATCACTATTATTACATTGATTTGATTATGTTGTGATGGAATATTATTATGAATTCCTTTATCTTATATGAATTGTTTTATGATATCATGTTGTTTAAGAATCCCATTTTTATTACATGGGTTATGCAATGATGTATGATTCATGAATTTGTGGCACACATAAGAATGGTATCATTATGAGATGGGTGGGACCTATATCTCCATCCAATGCATTGGGTAAAGATTTTATATCTCTTGAGATAGACATGGCTGGAATGGTAGGTTATACCGGTTCAGTGAAACAGGACTGTAACGAGGGTGACTCGGTTCAGAAAGGGACTTTGTCCACTAAGATAGTCTTGGAAATGAGTCATGACTAACAAGAAATGATTCTCTATAATTATGTGTGTATGTAATAATGTTTCATGTTTTAAGTTATGATTATTGGGATTTCATTTCACTACTATGATTTATCCCGTGTTATGAAATTATGCTCTCTTTTTCAGGTTAAGATTTCTAAAATGTTATGTTCTTATGAATATGATGTGATTGATATTTATTTTGTTTACCCTTACTGAGCATTTGAGCTCACCCTTTTATGTTTTCTTTTCCCCAGGATATAAAGAAAGGTTTTAGGTAAGAAAAAAAAGGAAGATCTTTATGGGAGATGTTGAAGATCTTTCACCACGATTAGAGGATTATATTCCGAGTTTCCAAAGACACTAAACTATTACGATCCTTGTGTGTGTGTTATTGTAATGTACTAGGTATTCCACAAAAGTAATGAAATATCCATGTACGAAAAGCTTCGGGTCTCTATAGTTGGTATCAGAGGAAAGGTTTAGTCAACCTTTGGAAACTAGGATGCGAGAATTTAGTGAGATCCCTAGAGATATTTCTAAGGTATGTCTAGGGATGTCTCTAAGGTTAAGTATACGTATAGGTTATAGTCCTAGAATTGCACTAATGATCTTATAATTTAACCTATGATTTTAGATATTGAGGGTACTCCCCCTTTATTATGTTGTTTTCCCTATCATGATTTTTGACTCTCACACTGTTCTTTTTGGGTTTTAGACGATGGCTGGAACCCGAAGGAACCGTGTTGATCAATGAAATGGACAATGCAATGATTGTCCTCCTGAACAAACAAATGTTATGGGTAATGGAGTGCAAGATCTTATTGCTATACTTACACAAGATATGAATCATTCTGGACTTCCAAATGAGCAGAGAAGGGAACAATATTCTATTGAGACCTTCATGAGGCAACGTCCACCTTCTTTCAGTGGGACTTCCGATCCACTTGTTGCTGAACAATGGATCAGTACCACTGAAAAGATATTTTTAGTTCTTCAATGTTCTGAACATGATAAAGTCATCTTAGCAGTATATCGTTTGGAAGGTGAAGCTGATCAATGGTGTAATCTTATCAAGAATACGAGGCCAAGAGATGAAATTGAGTCCATGGAATGGGACGAGTTCAAGAACTTGTTTTTCAGTAAGTACTTCCCTCTTATTCTTTGAACAAAGATGGAAAAGGAGTTTCTTGAGCTGAAGCAGAAGTATGATGAATCTGTTGGTATATACGAAGCGAATTTTACAAGACTTGCAAGGTATGCATCTGGCATTATCATCCAAACTGAAAGTAAAGATGATCGATTTTTCAGTGGCTTAAAACCAAGTCTTAGAAGGGCATTAACTATAAGAGACTTCAGTAGCTATGAAGAAATTGTGCGTTGTGCTATCAAGGTAGAAATGGAAGTTGGTGTTACATATCCATCTCATGGTTTTGACAAGAAATGAAAAATGGAGTTCAAGGAGAAATCTCAGAATAATGGTGAAAAGAATATGAATGTTTCCTTATGCACAAAGTGTGGAAAGAAGCATAGTGGAGATTGTCTTAAAGGTACTAGAAAATGTTTTAAGTGTGGAAAAGAAGGTCATCGAGCAGCTGAGTGTCGAAGTAATGGAAAAAGGGTTTCTAATGATGTGAATAAAGCAAACACTGCAGAGAACGCACCACCAACACTTTAATGCTTCAAGTGCAAGTAAATGGGGCATTATGCTAATAAATGCCCTAATCCAAGGGTTAGTGATGATCGACATGAGCAACCGCTTAAGGCAAAGGACAAAGGGAAGTCACATGCGATCACTATTGGCGATGTTGAATATGACAACGATGTGGTGGAATGATTAAGTGTTTATGTAATGGGATTCCAAAACAATGTTGTATCATGGAGTATTGGAATATTTATGTATTGGTCTAATGTGGTATTCAAAGTGATTGAGATATTTTTGGAAATAAGATGATATGCGCATAATGAAGGGAAAACGAGAAAATGAAATGTTTAACAGTATTCATGAGCTCATGATTGATATCAGGACTAAGTGATATCATGGTTTGAGTATATAGAATTTTGAGGATTTTGGTATGTGGAAAGTGTTAACTTTTAACTGCATTCATGTTTTCACTATGGTTCAATGGGTATTCATTTTTCAAGAGAATACATGATTAAGGTATTCACATGATTGGAATGTGACCAACAATATATATATATGGGGGATAAATGAATTTGGACCGAAGTATTTTAGATAAGCCTAAATATTGGAATGGATTATGTTGGACATATGCAAAGTATCGTTTAAGGATATAACTTTTTTCGATATTACTGATGGGATTTTATAGTAATGTAGTTTTAGAAAAAGGACAACCTGCAGGACGGGCGACAGCCCATCGCGTCGGACAAGGCTGTGGGAATCGAACCCACAACCGAAGTGCGACTGGCCTTTATCGCCTACCACTGGCCTACAGGAAGTCCCTGTTTAGTAGAAACTAGTTTTATTATATTAAGCAGTATGATATATGAAGTATAAGTCCATTTTAGGAACCATATATGATTAATCTCACTAAAGAATGACTTATGTATATTTAATAACTTTTGCTAACATTTTGTTTGAGACAGATGGAATGACCTGTCATACTAACACTTCACGAATAACAAATTCAACTTCATTTATTTAAGAGATGAAGTGGAAATTGTTCAAGGAACGAACAAAAGTGAGATTGTACCAAAATAAAGTAAGTATTTATTTTAATTCAAATTCTTCAACTTTAGGGAACCGATCTTGAAAACCAAAAATGTTGTCCTAGTGCTCTTATATCTGATTAATCATATGGTACCTTAGATCATCACAAATTTATGGATTTGTGATTTCTATCTTTTCCATAGCCATGTTCTCTACCACTCTCCATCAGAACATGATGGTTAGATTTCTCTTCCATATCCATATTTTCACCTATATGGAAACCCAGTGATTAGTTTATTTGGGTAACCATTACGTTTCATACTTTTGTTTTTAAAGATTGGTTTTGGTATTCCTTTTTACAATGTGGGTTTCGATTAAAGAAACTTTCAAATAGTAAACCATTTATAACCCTGACGAATTTCGAGGGCGAAATTCATTTAAAGGGGGGTAGAATGTAACACCCCTAGATTTTATGAAAAAGATTCTTTTTTAATTTCATTAATTTCTTGGGTTGTACGCTACACCAAAAGGAGCTTGCACAACACTCATCCTTGACTTGCCTTGAATTACACGCAATCACGACCTTCCTTGATAGCGTGTGTAGTACGCAATACCGAGTTTCACTAAACAACGATATGCTATTAAATTATTATTAAAACTAGCCGTTATGAATAGTAATAACCACTTTTTGAAATTTTTTAAATTTTATTTTTCAAAATGGACTTCATTTTTGGATTCGGAATATCGAAATTAGGTTAGGGTGAAATTTTGGTAATTTTCGGATAACTTTCATATTTTGATGAATAGTGAAAATTACTAAATTTTAATTAAAAACAACTTTTTCAATCGAAATAATTAATAGAGATAAATTATTAATTTGAGTGGTTTTAAATTATATGTAGAATATATTTTTACAATTTAATACAATTTTGGTCATTGGATGTAATTTCACATTTAAACCAGTCATAAACAAGTGTCAATCTTTTGATAGTTATTATCTCTTAAAAACACGCCTTTTGTTTTGACGATGGGAATTAATTTTTAAATTAATTAATGCAACTGATATGTTTTGAATTTGGTAAAATAGAAATCATTTTTGAGTTCATAATATCAAATATAGCTTAGGCCTAATTTTTGGTATTTTTCTGAAAACTTTCAATTCTTAATGAATAGTGAAACCACTAAGTGGTAGTTAAAAAAACTGAATTTTTCATAAAACTTAATTTTACCGCTTCTGTGAGTGAAATTTCAAAAATCTGAGAGATACGGTTGATGTCAGTAAGTAAAATGTGGTTCAATGAGATGAAAATAATTTTTGGTGAATAGTAACTTTTTACTTTTATTTACCACGGTTAAAAGTAAATAGGGTAATTAAGGGTAAAAATGATATTATTATTACCCTAACACATGTCCAAATTCTATTGGATAAGTGTAATTCGACCAAAAACAAACTTAGGAATAAAATATGACCATTTAGGCCCACTTGGATTAGATTAGGACATTTATTATTATTTAATTCAAAGAAGAGTTAAAAGAGTTAAAATCAAAGTTTATTTATTAAAACATTTTTAATATAGGGTTATACATAAGATAAATTCTATTATAAGTATTCATTAGAAAGCTAAAACTATTTCCTACATAATGGTATTTTATTTGTAATTTTTAGACATTAAATAATTTATGACACAACGATGATGCAATAATTATCTTATTAATGAAATATTGACATAACTGATGTTATAAATACCCAAATAAATATAATTTGAGACTTTTTATGAATTACAATAATTTTATAGGTTAATATTACATGTTAGTATTGATTTAATTAACATTGTTCAAACTTATCATTCTGTTAGGATTTTCGCAAAAATCAATTACTAAATAGTGTCAAAATTGACATAAAATAGTTTTTAAAAACAAATATTATATTATTGATTGTTATTTTATTCCTAAAAAACTAAGGTTCGGCCAAATGACTTACATAAGGTTATATATATTAATAATAAACAACTTGGGGTTCGTTTGGCTTCATATAGTAAGTTTATTAACCTTATAGTATAAGAACACAAGAAGACATGGTAAAAGTAAAATTATTTAACTTAATGTTAAATCTAAATGATAAGGTTAAAATAGTAACCTAAACTTGTCTAAATTCTATTGGATGAGAGTATTTCGACCCATCCCCACCTTAGCCTAGAAATAAATCAATTTGGACCTATTTAAAACCGAAATTGACTTTATAATAAAATAATATATTTAGTTATTCCAAAGGTGCCCCTCTCATTTCTTATAAAAGGGCACCTCCTCCCTCTCTTCCTCACACAACATTGAGCCTTCAAGCTCGGCCAACCCCTGCCAAATTCTCTTCTCCACTTCCCTAGCAACAACCTAGAGGTTCTGGTCTTCCTCAAAGACCAATTTTAGTTCCCTAAGAGGATGTCTCAAAGAGGCGCTTCAAAGAAGAGGTAATTTGTGTTACCAATTCTTTCACCTTTATTTCTTCTTCCACTTATTCTTATTAGGTTGTTTCATTATGAAGTAATAACATCAGTATCACTCATATACTGATATGTTATTATAAGTATGAAACAATCCTAATTCACCATCTATCCATCCTACGGAAAACGAAATCACCGCGCGTGCGTACGTACGGAATACCGTCTCCACGCCGTGGTGTAATCTGTTTTTCCACCAACACCTTACATGGATAGGTATTATGGTGTAAAGAATAACTATACATAGTTATTATAACATCATAATTATTCTGATATATTGTATCATCCACTCCAATTCAATTCAATAATTATGGAAATGATATCATCGCTCGTGCGTACGTACGGACTACCGTCTCCACGACGCGATGAGATTCATTCTCCATGTTAACCATTTAAGAATGATTATCAAGTATATATAAGCAATAATAATGAAATATATGACATGTTAAATCTACTGGATTTATGTATATATGTATATATATATCCACTTACTTCCATTCAAGACAATAAGGAAAGGAAAACAGCGTTCATGCGTACGTACAGACTACCGTCTCCATGAACGGTGTATTTCATTTCATTTATCTATATATTATATATATGTACTGAATATATATGATATATAAATCATGTTTTATATTCTGGAAGTAAGTAAATCATGATATAAGTAATAATAATGTCAAGAACAACAAGTCCAAACACCTACGATAAATGAAACGATTTTACCCAAAACGCTTCTTTAACATGGAATTTACAAAAGAACGGGTAATATAAAGTCATAAGTGAACCATATATGATATCATAACAATGAGTATGATTATGTAATAAGTCAATAACATTATTTAAATCATTATACAGGAGGTTCGGACACTTACGAAGCAAATCGGACCTAAGGTAAGGGAAATATCACAATCTCATTTTTATCCGAGATTGTTTTTACTTTGGTATTTACTGGGGTGTATTTTATCATCCACATCCATGTTACCTCAATATGTAATATTATTTCCATCCTTCTACAATATTTTATATCCAATTTTACCCTTCAGTGAGTTTTTTGTAAAAGATATGAAAGGAATCTTTTGTCGTTTTTTCGTACGAGGTACTTTTTGACTTTTCCGACAAAATTACGAGAAGAATGTTTTTTTAACTTATACGGCATGAATGGATTTTTAAAACATTATTTCTAAGAAGCTTCCATTACAAGTTTTCAAGTTTATTTTTAATCAAGTTATTTTAGTTTAAAATTGTATGACATGTTAAGAAAGGAAAAGTGTTTTTTAAGTAGAAAGGAAATTTTCCTCAAGAATGAAGTTCAAGTGTTTTATCAAAATTATTTTCCATCTAAGATAATAAAGGGTTCTATTTTTAACCCTATTATTACATTGATTTTATTATTTTGTGATGGAATATTTTTATGAATTCCTTTATCTTATATGAATTGTTTTATGATATCATGTTGTTTAAGAATCCAATTTTTATTACATGGGTTATGCAATGATGTGTGATTTATGAATTTGTGGCACACATAAGAATGGAATCATTATGAGATGGGTGGGACCTATATCTCCCTCCAATACATTGGGTAAAGATTTTATATCTCATGAGATAGACATGGCTGGAATGGTAGGTTATACCGGTTCAGTGAAACAGGACTGAAACGAGGGTGACTCGGTTCAGAAAGGGACTTTGTCCACTAAGATAGTCTTGGAAATGAGTCTTGACTAACAAGAAATGATTATCTATGATTATGTGTGTATACCACAATGTTTCATGTTTTAAGTTATGATTATTGGGATTTCATTTCACTACTATGATTTATCCCATGTTATGAAATTATGCTCTCTTTTTCAGGTTAAGATTTCCAAAATGTTATGTTCTTATGAATATGATGTGATTGATATTTCTTTTGTTTACCCTTACTGAGCATTTGAGCTCACCCTTTTATGTTTTATTTTACCCAGTATATAAAGAATGGTTTTAGGTAAGAAAAAAAAGGAATATCTTTATGGGAGATGTTGAAGATCTTTCACCACGATTAAAAGATTATATTCCAAGTTTCAAAGACACTAAACTATTACGGTCCTTGTGTGTGTGTTTTTGTAATGTACCAAGTATTCCGAAAAAGTAATGTAATGTCTATGTACGAAAAGCTTCGGGTCTCTACAATAAATGTTATAAAAAAATCATATTTTAAAGAGAATAAAAGAATAAATAACTACACATGTACAGAATGTGTGTCAATAATAATTCAAGGAACTGTTTTCAATGAAAGTTATAATACTAAATGTGTGCATAATATTTTCATATATCTTGAAATCGCATTGGACATGTAAATTACTAAAATATTAATGGTTATTACAAAGGCAATGTGGTACATGTACAAACTATAGAAAAATTATTTGAGCGTGGGATCATGGAAATTGGGTTAATCTATGTCAAAATAAAAAAATAATGGATGGAACATATCATCTACCATATAAGGGGCCGAGAGATAATGGTCTTTATTTTTAAATCATGGTGTTTGAATTCAAGGATCCAAATTCTTCCGTTCTAGGTAGAACCATCATACATTCAAAGCTATATAGTATATTTTTTTTATTATGGGTATATTATCGGATTATATTTTATAAATAAAATTAAATTATTCCTTGAAATGTTAGTCATAGAGTTTTTGGATAATAATATTATAGACACTATTCTGGAATCAAGGATGTATATGGGTTCTTAAATTAACATTTATGAGTTAAATCCACCCAAAAAGCTAGTTTTCATTCAAATGGTATAATTTGAAAAAAAATATTAGGGATAAACTATTTTTTAAATTAGAATGCCAATAAATATTATAAAAATAAGTAAACTTTATTAATATTAAAGGTAAAACCTACAATTATAATCAAAGAAGATATTTTATATCCTGATCCTCATAATGAACAACCTCATATTTCCTTATTTATAGAAATTACCGGTAAATAAGGAAAGAAAGAGAAATATTAAATATAGGATATATACCCAATATTTTGGTAGAATTTTATGTTTTTGAGGAATATTTATATTGAGCTCCATAGGAATATAGGGTAATGTTCTCAATTGACATTATACCTTTATCCAGTCCAATATCATAGACCACGTAAGGAATGGAATATATAACATTGAAGAAATTAATGTAGAAACTTCTATATCTATTGAAGATGGTTTTTATTCAAAATTAATTTTCTCCATAGGGATTATATATAATATTTGTGAATAATTAGGATAAACAAATATGTTCATGAAAAAATTAAAGAGAACATAATGGGATAACAATGACGAAAAATTAATCACTTCTAAGGATGAATGATTTTTTTGACCAATGTCATGGGTCTCAATTATGAATGAAGATTAAAATCCAATTAGGGAATAATCTTGTGATGGTTATAAAAGAATATATGATTTAAATACATATTGATAAATTATTAGTTTATAATTATTTCATCTAGATCATAAAATTAACCCATCGTATTTATTAATTTTATGAAGAGTCCTTAGAGACTGCAAATTTTTTTCTTTAAGGATGATATTATGGTAATTGAAAATATTTATATGGATCTTTAAGATCATGAAATGGTGGTACTGAAAGATTTATTGAAATATTTTTTTTGTTAAATTAATAAAATGATATATCCCAATAAAAAGTATTCCTATTTGGGACACATTTTGGCTAATAAAGAAATCTATATTAATAAATAATAGTAAAAGGCCATTGAGGAGTTTCCTTTGATAAAAATAGTAATTGAGACTAAAAATTTCCTTGATATATAAGGATAATAAGGATTTTTGTTAAAAAATATTTCATAGATTTCTAATCCAATAAAAATTATAACTTCAAAAATAATTATTATTATCTTCATAGATAACTTTTAAGAATAATTTAATGAATTTAAGTAAATGTTAATTAGTGAACCTATTATAACTTTACCCACTAATTGGGAAGTATATTTCATTTATAGTGGTGTATCCATAAAAGTAAATGAATGTTTACTCTAAAAGAATGTTGATGTTGTTGTCTATGCATCTTTATAGTAAAAACCCATGGAATTGAATTATCATAAATAATTTTTGGAGTTATCTATAGTTTTCATTACTCAAAAGATATATAGACATTATATTTATGAGTATAATATTGATATATACACATGCCACCAAATTTCAATCTATATATTCACAAAAATGTAACTAAACTTGAGACAAATTATATAGTTATATCTTCTTTATGACTATGATTTTTTCTCCACTATCACATTGGAAATGAAAAAAAAATAAATTGATGAATGGAGTAGGGATGATCCTAGATTCTTTTAAATGATGGAGATTGAAATATATCCATTGATATCTTTAGCACCGCATGTCTTTATAATATTTTCCCTTTATATTAAATTTAATTTTGTTGATAGCTAGCAATTCATGCAATACCAGCTAAAAAAACTATTTACTCATGTTTTACAAGGTAAATTAAATTATAAAATTATGAGAGAATTTATAATGTAAATTTAAATTTTGTATATAAAATAAAATATTCTTACATTGATCCTATCTTTTTTATTATATTATAATAAACCAAATTTTACACATTAAAACATATATTTTTATCAAAGTAATGTTACCACATATTAATGGCACACATATTTTAAATACAAATTTATAAAATTTTAAAAAAATAATATACCAAAATAAATTTCATTTTTTAAATTTTAAAATTAAAATTTGTTTATGGTTAATTTTTTCTTTTTTTCTAGAAAGATTATTTTTTTCATGAATGAGGAAAAAAGCTGAATTTTAATTCAAAACTGATTTTTATATTATTTATTTATAGGGGAAAACTATATTCAAAATTAGTTTCAATTAAAATTATGTTCATTATATATCAATTAATACAATTTAGTTAATCAGAATCAAATTTACCTTAAAATTCGATATAAAGACATTGAAAACATTTGAACCTTTTTTCATTAAAAATCTGCATTGTCATCCTATCTATAGGATTAAATGTAAATTAATATATGCATATAATGTGATTGTAATTTGGAAAATTTGTATAAATTTTTTAATAATAAGAATTTATAATTTATAATAATTTTATTTTCATTTTTTAACAATATATTTAGTGAAATTAATTACAATTAATTAAAGAGATTAAGAGAAAACATAGCTTAACGATGGGCTAAATCTTAATCATAAGGGAATATATAACCTAAAAACTCTTCCAAAAACCATTGTATATTCATATTTAGACCACATTAGCTAATTTATCAAATTTAATCCATTATTTTTGACTCTTATCATATGAAAAATAATGGTGGAATTCCCTCATAAAAAATTACAAGAATACCACTCCTCCAACACTATTAAAAGGTACTCAGACCTCCCCCTTATTAGCACATGTAAACCCATTTGGATTCCAAAAAATAATCTCAAATAATATCCAAACACACCTCCTTTCATTTTAAATTCCCTCCTTTGCGAAGAAATCAATATGAGGAATCCCATTGGTGAAAACCAAAAGGAGTTACCAATAGAAGAGGTAACATCCTTCCTTAAACACCTTTGTCTTCTTCTAATTATAAACCAGATAAACTCTTTATATTATATTATTATATAATAACCTAATTATACTAAATATTAATATATAATTTTATTCTATGGGTTCAACTTACCCTTACAAACACTTCTATCTAATGGATAACAAACATACAGTTCTTGTGTGCAGTGAACTATCACCTCACAGAACAATGTTGTTCAATTTTCATTTACCACCTCCAATGGTTAAGAATTATGATTGAAAAACTATTTTATGTGATATATATAATATTTTTTCTTAATAATTATTTAACTTTTATATAACCCATACCTTCATGATTTTATATTTGTATAAATACGATAACATCATTTGTGGAAGTGTGGGATACCGCCTCCTCAAAGAGATGTGAATCACACAGACTATTCATGGAATATATAATAAATGGTTTTAATAAACACATATAGAAAATATTACATAGATATTATAATGTATTTATATTATACATATATATCATTTACTTTTCATTCGTCTAATATAGATAAGTAATTAACATAGCGAGCAGACATACGAATGGCCCACAGTCTCCATGAATGGTGCATTTCATTTCTAATATCTAAATATTATAGATTATTATAAATAAATATATAATATATATGTAATATATTTAAATCATATTTTCCATTAGTTTTATTATTAATTCATTATATAATTAATAGGAACAAAAAATAACAAGTCATATATATTCGAAAAACTATGCTATTAACAGTAGAAATAGTGGGACTAATTAAAGTTTTTTAACATATGGGTAATAAGATATTATAAGAATTTAATATATGATTATATAAACATATTTATGGTTTTGGTAAAAGTTTGTAACATTTATAAAACACTTACACTGATGTTTAATGGATATTCACCAAAAATGAGACGTGAGGTAAGAGATTCTTGTTTCATATTTCATTTCATGAGGCATACATCATTTTACCAACATTCATATATTTTGTGGGTTTTATACTTACAATATTGATATATTATATCATTAATTAATTTATATTAATTTTATGTTATGTTTAACTATGAATTAACTCACCCAAGGGGGTTGTCTTGGAAATTACCATGCAGTAAAATTCATCTTTACATTCTCACATTATTTTGTGATTGTTAACATTCAATTTAAATAATCACTTTATTGTAATAATATTTCGTTGGATATTCACTTAAATATCCACATTTTTGGGTGATTTATATTTTTATTTCATACACCATACACCATTTTTATAATTTTTTTACATTGAATGTTAATTTTCTATCTTGGTAAATATTCATAAATCCATATTCATTATTCAATACAAATATTTGAAAAGGAATATTTTTTATTAATTAAATAAATTAATGAATATGAGGAATGATTTAGAATAGAAATTATAGGTTGGTCCCATAATTTATATATCCCATGGATGCATCTATATGTCCTCATTACACGAATATGTTATCAAAATTAAATAGGCTTTTACATGTGGAATTAAGCTATGTTGGGAACGGTATTGATTGTATATGTTATAATGTTCCTCCAACATGATTTCAAATAATTAATCATTTCCATCAATGATATTTCATTTTTATTTGTTATTATCCATGATGTTTTTATATGATAAAATTTATGCATTCATTTTATTCTGAGTTTATTGATTAAGTGGAATGTTTTTTAGATTTTTACCATACCAAAATTATTAGTCCTTACCTTATTATTTGGATCGAATGTGTTATTAGTTATTTTACTTTACAAGTTTATTTAACTCTTTAATTAATACTTTTTTCCATTTCACAGGACCTTACTAAATATTTTAGTTCATCTTTATTATTTTTTCTTTCCCCGAGTTATAATAAGAAATCCATTGATTGAGTTTCAAGGGTGTTGTGTTTTTACCTCTGTTATGTTTAATTTTGTTTTTTCCAATGTTTTATGGGTATCATATATGTAATCAAGATTTCAAAACTAGTAAAAAATTTGGTCCTTAATGTTATTATATCTTGAAATCTTGTAAATTTAATAAAATAAAGCAAAGCTCCAGGCTACTGGGGTCGGGGTACTGGAGTTTGTATCAAAGGATGTTTAAAAGAAACCCAATAAAATAGATTTAGGAAATATAGATTAGTGAGAATAACCATATGATATACATTGACGATAAGTATAGAAAAACATTGTAGAATTTTAGTAAGGTATAGATTATTTAGTTATTCCTAATAATAAATCATTTACAAGATTATTCAAGGGAACATTGTTCTAGAACAAATGTGTTTAGAGGTAATAACTCCAAAAAGGTGTATCGAACCTGACTCATCGTAACCTAGTACATGACAATGAGACTTAATATGAACATGGTTCTAATTTAATTGGGGATACTCTTACTATAATACACTTTTTTATTTTTAATCTATTGTGAAGGATTTATAAATAAATATGTTCCCAAAGATACCAATGATAATGATTCTATGATTTTTGGGGTTAAAATTTATATAATACACTATTTAGAATTACCCATTATGAGATAATGCAGTATATTCAATTTTTTTATAAATGATTGATGAAATGATGAATGGTATAAATATTCATATAAAATTTAGTTATTTCTCATTTGATGTAACCAATACAACCAGTATTAGAATGGATTTTTTTTTGTAATATTATTGAAAATTTACCATGTTATGAAAACTAACATTTCCTGAAAGGAGAAATCTATTCAACGGAGTGAATCCCATATAACTAATCACTTTATATGGAAGAATCATCCATCGTTTGGTGGGACTAATAATATAATTTCAGCAGTGAAATGGATTAAGTTAATAGAGAATAAATTTGTGGAAATGGGATGTAGAGAAATGGATAAGGTTACACTTGAGGTCTATTGTCTCAAAGGAGATGAATATTAATGGTAGAACCTTATCAAAAATAATACGGATGAAGAAGAAATATAATACATGGAATAGAGGTGTTTTAGTGTTAAATTATTCAATAAAAACATCCCTTATAATCAAAAAATTCAGATGAAGAGAAATTTCATTAGCTTAATGAAAAAGGAAAAAATGAAGTATTGTGGATTATTAATCTACCTTTACACGATTATCTAGTATTATATATAGATTACATAAAAAATATATATTGCATGATTGATCAATTTTTATATGGTCTAAATCCAAGTCCTTGAAGGGAATTGATCTCTAAAAAAAATTCATTATATGATGAAATTGTTTTATGTGTCATAAAGATGGAAAATGAATATTATGGAATCAATATATTCAAGGGAATCAATGAAAATAATAGAACAACTTAGAACTGTGAAAAAGTTAATTCATTAAATAAGAATAAAATGTTTTATTGATTTATATCATGTAAAAACTATGGGGAAAAACACCCAAGGGAATGTTTCAAGAGGTTGTGATTTTATTATAAGTGCGAATATAGGTGTCAACAATGTCATGAATATAAGGTAAAGATAAAAATCATTGATATTCATATCTATAATATTAAATTTATGGGACACTAGGATAATTAATTCTTTAATATTCAATTTAATCTTCCAAAGAAATTGTTAGGGATGATGGACAAGATTATAAGTTCACTACAGTAGAGGTAGAATTACTAAATGTTGTGGTGTTTAGTAAATTAATCCCATATTGTAATTTAAAAAATGAATTATATTATTTTGGATAATAATACACTTTTTTACCCATGTATTTTTCTATGAAAATCAGAGATTTCTCTTTTGATTTAATATGGGATCCTTCATTAAAAATAGCTAAGTGATGTATCATTGCAATAAAGATGAGTTGCACAGTCCCCATTATGACACATAAATGTTATTTATGTGGTGAAATTATAATATTAAAAATATTTTAATTTTATATAATCATAGTTATGGACTAGATCTAATAATATGATGAAAATATTTATTGAAATAGGGAGAAAATTTTTATTTCTGAGGAAGATGTGGAATACTGCATCATTAGAGTGGAATATTCCAGACCCAATTATTATATCAATCCACCACTAGTAGATCTAGTGAATGAAATTCTTGAGAAGAATAGGAAAAAAATTTATTTGATGAAGAAGTTATTATTAAAATTTACGATGTAACTATTGTACAAGGATACATTGATGTATTTCATAATGAATTACCTACACATCACCTAGTGCATGAAGTTGAATTTCCCATTGATTTAGTTTCAAATAAAAGTGAAAAATCAAATACTCCATATAGAATGGACACTATTGAATTAGTGTATTTGAATAAACAAAGAGAATATTAGGCTAATAATGGAGTTATCATCCCTAGTATTTCCCATGGTATCACCCATCCACTTTTTTTGAGACGAAATATGGATCCATGTGGTTGTACATTAATTATAGGGAAATCAATGTTGTTATAATAAAGAACAAGTACACTATCCCTTGTATATATTTCTTTTGATCAAATCATAGATCCCAATATTTTTATAAGATTTATCTTAGTACATGGTATTTACAATTTTGAGTGAATATGAAATACATTCTAACGACAATATTTCATAAGAGTTATGGACATTACAAATTTGCAGTAATTCTATTTGGATTGAAGAATCCACCATCTATATTATATAACTATTTATCATTGTTTCAAGGAGTATTTTGATGAGTTTATTTTTGTATTCATTGATGATATTCTATTGTAATAAAATATTTATGAGGACCATGAGAATGTTATGAGGATAATTCTTAATGCTCTTATAAGGGAATAATTATATGGGAAATTTTTTATGTGTGATTTACATATTCGTGAAGTTTATTTACATTGATATATTATCTCAGAGGATAGAATATTAATAAATCCAATAAAGATAAAGGTAGTCAGTGAATGGATTATAACAAAAAACATAATTTTTGTACGTAGTTTCATTGGATTTACAGGTTACTATCAGTGATTCATTCATAGTTTTTCCAGTAGGAAAACACATTATCCAACATATCATGTAAATGGTTTAAGATTTATTAGGAAAGAGAATACGAAGACTGATTTTATGAAATAATGAAAATATTATTCAATGCTATAATTTTGACACTACCATCTCAAAGTGATTTGTTTTTCATATATTGTGATTCATTGAAGAAAGGAATTTGTTGTGTCCTAATGAAAAATGATAATTATTTTTCATATTCATTAAGTCCATTGAATATTCATGAATAAAACATTCCAACTCATAATCTGGAGTTAGTAGTTATAATCAAAACCTTGAAAATGTAGATACACTATCAATATGTTAAAATATAAGAGATACAACTGGATTATTAAAGCCTAAAATATATCTTCACAAATAAATATATCAACATGATACAAAAAATATGGATTAAGCTACTCAAAGATTATGATTGTTCAATACACTCTCAATCAGGGAAAGAAAATTTGGTATTGGATGCATCGAGTTGAAAGGATTGAGGAGTTCTAACCCAAATGAGGATTGATAATGATCTTATGTTCATGGATTTACAAATATACATGTGGGAATTTAAAATTAATATGAGAACTAAATATATTTTCAAATTATTGTAAAAAATAATTATTAGAGACGATAAAGAATTCTCAATATAATGATGAGAACTTTTATTATAAAACTAATGGTTTGAATGAAGTCAAATTTAAAGACATTATTTTGGAATATAGTTTTCTAAATTTTGGTAAGGTTCTATATGTTCCATATATACATTATATAAAAATGGAATTTGTTGGACGATGCTCATAGATCAATTTTCTCTATACACACTGGTGGAATAATGATCTATAGGGGATTGAAGGAACATTTCTGGTGTGATAAAATAAAGCGAGAAAGTAGAGATTATGTTTCCATATGATTGTTTTTTAGATAAGTTAAATCTTTGAGGTAGAATCAAAAAGAATTATTCAACCTCTCCCTTTTGAAGTGTGGAAATAGGATAAAATTACTATGGACATTTTCATGGGACTACAGAGGAGTCTTATAAACAATTACTTAATATGGGTTACTATTTATTGGATAACAAATCTAAAAATTTCATTTGTAATAGATAATACCTAACGCTTGAGTTACTCACAAGTCTCTATATTATTGAAATATTCAAACTTCATGACACACCTCTATAAATTATTTCTTCTCAAGATCCCCTCTTTACATCGAAGTTCTAGTAGATTTTTCAGAATGATCGAAATATAGACCTTCATTTCATCCATACATACCATCCCTAAATTTAAGGACATCCTAAAAGAAAAATTCAAATTATGGAAGACATGTTGAGATCATTCTCACTTGACTTTCAGTCTATGTGTGATCTATACTTACCTTTGGTTGAGTGTTCCTATAAAAAACCGTTTAATTTCTTGTATTCAAATGACATCATATTAGGACTTATATAAAATTATATTCCTCACTCCAACATGTGGAGATTAATTTCATGAATGGGAATCAATAGGTCAAGAACATTTTGAAGAGACTAGGATAAAGGTAAAGGCTATTCAAGATCGTATCAAAACATCTCAATGTAAAAAAAATTGTTATGTCAATAATTGTATGAAAGATTTAGAGTTCCAAGTGGGAGATCATGTATTCCTGAAAGTTCCTCCATGGAATGGTGTTATAAGGATAATAAGGAAATGTAAACTAAGCCCTAGGTACATTATATCCATTTAGATTATTGATTTTTTTTTGATTTGTCTATTATCATTTAGGGATGCATCCATATCTCTCAAAGATACATGTTGAGTTCTATATATTTATATGCTAATTAAGTACATACTAGAACCAAAA
This sequence comes from Viscum album, assembly GCA_963277665.1. Classification (NCBI taxonomy): domain Eukaryota; kingdom Viridiplantae; phylum Streptophyta; class Magnoliopsida; order Santalales; family Viscaceae; genus Viscum; species Viscum album. The sequence goes on from OY728145.1 coordinate 1,673,818,197, forward strand.
CCCGTGATAATCAATGATGGATTGGAGTCTAAAATATGCCTTTCATACTGTGAATAATGCCCTAATGTTTCTTAATACTATAGAGAGATCATTGAGGAATCAAACAACTCATCTAGTAAAAGTACTCTAGAGAAATTAAAAAATGGATGAAGCAACATGCGAACCAGAAGATTATATGAAGGATAACTACAAAAATAATTTTTAAGGAAATTCCCCTAAAATTTAAACAGATTTTTTTTTTCAGAGGTAATAATTTATCACACCATGACATTAAAATTTTTTCCTTTTTGAATAAATTTAATTTTGTTGATAGCTAACAGTGCACGTGACACAAGGTTTAAACAAAACACTATTTAAACATGTTTTAAAAATTTAATCTAAATGTAAAATTTTTAGATAATTAATATTGTAAATTTATATGTCAAATATAAAACAATAAAATTTTAAATTCTTCCCACATATTTTATCAAGCATAAGATAATAATAATCCAAATTTTACACATTAAAACACTATTTTTTTTTTTAAAAAAAAATTATCTCTATTTAATGGAACTACTAGTTTAAATATATATTTTGAAAATTATATAAATAAAATTTGAAACAATAAATTTAATTTTTGAAATTTAATCATAAAAATTAGGTTAGGGGGATTTCTTTTCATTTTTCTGTGAGGTTTTATTTTTTATTGAATTGTGAAAATACTAAATTTTAATTCAAAAATTATTTTTCATCTAATTTATTTATTAGGATAAATTATATTTTAAACTAGTTGGAAAGACAGATAATTAAAATTATATATCAATTATTATAATTCATGTACTTTATATTTATTTCAATTTGATATTGGATTAAAAAACATAGCTTGCTATTGAACATTTTGTACTTTATAAACCTACATTGTCTTCCATTATTTTGAAGTATATTTATATTTATTTGTTCCACATCAGTGATTTTACATTGGAAAAATGGATTCTATATTTTTTACAATAATAATTTATAATTTCAAATTAGTTCAACCTATTTTTTTCTAAAAATGATTTGTGAATGTAATTTAAATAAAATACAACGATTAATCGAAAAAAATTAACTTAAAATGGGACTAAACCTTATACATAAGGACAAAATGACCTATAATATTGTAAATAATATATTTCATGTTCATAATTATACCCTCTACTATACTTTATATAATTTTTTCCATTTATTTAACCATTTTACATAGAAAAAACATTAGTGTAATTCACATTTCAAACATTTAAAATAATGCCACTCTTCCCCCACTATAAATAGGAACTAACCCCTCTAACTTATTTACACATTTAAATACCTTTGGATCACCAAAAATATTCTCTAATAATCTCCCCAAATACATCCCTTAATACTATAAGACCATATTTGGGAATAAATCCATCTTTAGATAATCTCTGGTGTAAACCAAAAGGAGTTACCCAAAGAAGAGACAACAACCTTCGTCAAGACTCTTTGTTTTATACTCATTATCCACCCCCGAAATATTATTATTACGTGATTATATTATAACCATAGTATTTTAAATATAAAATTATTTATTTATTTATCTAAGGGTTACAGATTACACTTACACACACTTCCATCTAATGGGTAATGAATATATCAATATTGTGTACAGTGAACTACTGCTACATGAAACGATCATGTTCGTTTTTACACTACCTCCTCTCTTGGAAGGTCATTTTGATAGCCATCATGTTATTATATGATATATATAATCTTTATTCTATATTAATACTTATTTAATTTATATATATCATATTCTTTAATACTTTACATTTTGTGTAAATATAATTAAATTGTTTGTGGAAGTGTGGACTACCGTCTCCTCAATGTTATGTGATTCGTTCACAGTACACATAGAACATATAAAAGATGGTTTTAGTAAAATTATGATACATATATGAAATATATATGACACTATAATTCTAATATATATATATATATATATTACTTTTCATTCCTCTAACACGTAAATGTAATGAAAGTAGTGTTCATGCACACAAAAACCTACCGTCTCCAAGAATAGTGTATTTAATTTATTATCATCAATTAATTTAAATTATTCCAAATACATATATACTAGAAATATGTTATATCTACATCAAGGATTCCTTTATTCTTCACAATAAAATAATTATATAATTAACAATAAAAAATTATCATGTCATGACATATTAAAAAATAATGGAATTATCACCCAAAAAAGTGGAAATAACGAAATATTGTTATAAAATGTGTAATAATATAATATATGTTAATATATGATATTATAAATAATTTAATGTTTATTTTACAATTTATTATCATGTTTAAACCGTTTAAATTAATTTTAATGGATGTTCTCAAAAATGTTATGCAAGGTAATGGATACTTGTCTAATTTTTCTAGTTACTTATTTTATATAGTGTATATATTGTACATATTGATATATTATACAATTAATAACTTTATCGTTAATTTTTTATGTTTAATTGGAAATTAACTCACCCAAGTGGTTTATCATGGAAATTTCCATGTGTTAAAAGTCAAGTATAAAATCTCACTTTCTTTTGTGCTTATTACCATTATATTAAAACAATAAATTTTAGTTAATAATTTTTCATTTTTTATTTCCTTAAATTTAATCAATATTTGGTGATGGATATTACTATTTCTTAAACCACGGATCATTTTAACATTAATTTTTTACATTGAATGTTATTTGATTATCTATGGAAATTTTGATAACTCCTTATTCTTTATTCAACATAGATGTTTGATGAGAAATATTTGTTATTAATTAAATACATTTCTTGATTTGAAGAATTGTTTTTACAGGAAATGATAGGTGGGTCCCATAAATTATATATCCCCTCAATGCTTCTACAGGTTTCCATTAGAAAAATAAGTTGGTAAAATTAAATAGGTTTCTACCAATTTTTTTAAACAGTCCCATGAATGGTCTTGATGGTATTGGTTTTCATGTTCCTAGGACATTCCATAAAATAATTAATCATTTCCTTCATAGATATTTTAGTAATCTTAATTTTTATCCGTTATGTTTTCCTATGTTAAAATCTACTGATTCATTTCATTCTTTAGTTTATTGATTAAATGGAATGTGTTTTATTTATTTACCTTTCTATATTGATTATGACTAATGGAGTTATTTTAATAGAATATGTTACAAGTTGTTTGCCATTCCATACTGATTTATCATCTTATATTCATTAGTGCTTCATTTTTACACAACCTTAATTATAATTTTAGATCACCCATACTATGTTTCCATGCCCCTAGTTATGAAGAGGAATCCTTTGAATCAGTTTCAAGTATTTTGAGATTATTTATTGTGTTATGTTTTATTTTACATTTCTTAATGTATTATGGGTATCATGTATGTAATATAGATTTCCAAAAATACTCAATTTTTTTGTCATTCAAGATATTATTTCCCATTAATAATTCCAATGTAGTAAAATAATTACCCTACTCTAGGATTATGGGAAGATGGGGTTACAATTAAGGAAATTGAAATGATGGAAATGGATTTGAAAATGGAATGGGTATCATTATTCTTCCCAAAAAATAATTTCCCATAAATTATTTCTAGAGGGGATAAATAAAGAAAAAATATATTATCTAATGTTATAAAATAAGATATATATTTTGTAAAATTGACTGTTTATTGAGTTAATTGTTGATAAAGCTGGATAAATGAAGTTTGGTATAATGCTATGTATCTCATATATTAATAAGTTAATAAATGACAATATGGATTAATCTTAGAACCCTACATTATCTATAAATATTAGATGCACTAAAATATATATAGATCTATGATATAATTATTGATAGGATAACATGAAATATGATATTACAGATTATATTGATATAAGTTTCATATGTTAGGATGTTTTAGAGGTTGTAAACTACCAAATGTATAGATGAAAGAAATACAAAACCCTATATGGAAGTTGGACAACCTTATTATTGAATTTTTCACTAGCCTTCCCAAGACATCGTAGGGAAATATTACCATATGGTTAATCATTGATAGATTACATTTTCCCCATTTTATCACTATTTGATAATATTTTACAATATAGAACCATTCCCTTGAAAACATTCAGTTAGTTGTGAGGTATCATGGGCCACCACTGCCTATTCTTTCAGATAGTGATCCAAAATTTACATCAATGTTCTATAGTATACATCATAAGTATGTAAATAAAAATGTAAAAATTAAGACAACCTATAATCCTCAAAAGGATTGGAAGTATGAGAGGACAATTTATGCACTAGAATACATATTGATAGCTAGTTTAATAGATTTTCAACGGTGTTTAGTCAAATAAAATAAAAAAGAAATCATTTACTACAACATTTGATTTTTTCTTGAGTATTTACATGGATCCTTATAAAGCTATATATGATACTAGTTTTAGAACTCCAACTTATTGGGTTAAAGTTGGAGATGGAAATATATTGGAACAAAACATTATAAAGGTCACTATGGAGAAGATATAGGTGATCTGAAAAATATCAAGACTACTCATTATTGAAAAAATATTCACACTAAAATTCATAGGAAGGAATTATATTATGAAATTAAGGTCCATGTATTCATGAAAATATTTTCATGGAAAGGATACATGAGAATTTGAATAATGGGAAATTGATTCAAATATAAATTAAACCATTTTAGATTTTAGATTATTTTGGTGTTGTTTCTTATCAGTCTTTAATACCTCTAATTTTGTTTCAATATTTATGGTGTCTTCTAAATGTCCTTATAATGAAATTATGTGTTAAAAAAAGATTATATATTTGAAACAAATGGTATGGACCTATAAAATAACCAATCATATGAAAAATAGCTGATCAAATTTATTGATGAATAGAATCATGGCTTGATGTAAAATATAATCATGCTCATGAATATATTACTCATAGATGACATGTTCTATGAAGAAAAAAAGGATCCAGAATAAGTGGTGAGAATGAAATACACCCCTTTTATTTTAATTAGTTAAAAAAAATTATTTGAGACTTATTATTGTGTGGTATTTAGTGGCCAAAATACATCCATTTTATTAATAAAATAACTCATATTTCAAAATGGCTATATTATAAAGCATTATACTAGAAAAAGAAAAAAAAATATTTATATTTTATTACGTTTCTTGAATTAATAGAGACTATAAGATCTAGAAATAATAATTTGAGATAAATGGGAAATAAGTAAACAATCTAATTCAAACCATATATGATTAAATTATCTAATGATGATCACTTATTTTTTTAAATAAATAAATTAGAAGAATTAAAAATATGATAGAGATTGTCCTGGGAAGTGTAGAACCTTTGTTTGAGAAGTAGTGAATGAAGATATTTGAGAATGGTGGAGTATATATAAGGTAAAATGGAAAAGTTTCTATTGGTATTTGATTGTTACTATAAAAAGTTTAAATATGATTGTTGTTCATTATAATTGTTGTTAATAATGTTTTCATTAGAATCAGTGTATACCAATCTTAATGATAACATATAATCAACAAAGAAAGGATAAATGATATCTTAAACTAGTAGGATCATGAGATTTAAATCTAATTTATAATAACAAAGGTGGATGTTAGTGTCACTGGTGATTTTCCTTGACCAAAAATAATAATATCTTAATCAAATATGGCTGGATCCTAATCAGCCATTGGATAAGTTCAAGTTAAAGGTGATCAACACTATGTCAATGTTTGCTGATACACCACATGAATGTTCCACCAATGTAAACCATATTCTTTGGGTATTTTCATTTATAATAAGTGGTTATGTATCTATATATTAGTTTTATAATGGTAAAATTTTCCTCTTGAAAATTAATCAGGGGTTTCTTCAACTAAAGATTCATTATTTTTATATGAAAACACACACATTAGCATAAGAAAAATACGATAAATATATTTTTTGGATACAATGAAAATATAATTATAATTTGGAAAGAAATATTCTCAATTTATAAATTAAATAAATGTTATTTTCATGAAATGTTATTATAAAAAAATTCTTTGAAAAGTTTATTATAATATTATAATGTCCCATGTAATTTTTATATAGTCCATGAAGTTGATTTTGTTCATTTTTTTCAATTAATGAGGTTTATTATTTTCATTTTACAATTCTCATATTTATAATATTTATTATCATAAAAATAAACATTATAGTTGAAATAATCACTTAAAAAAAGTTGGTGATATTTTGATAAATTTTGAAAATAAATTATTGTTTATGGATTTTCACAATATATTTTGTGTATTAGCTATTTTTTTTATGAATTCATAAACATTTAATAATGGCTAAATTATTAAAATAATTAAATTTTTAAATAAATATTACTTTTTTAATATAATTTATTATAATGAGTTAAATTGATTATCAAAAACTAAAAATATCATTTCAATTTGAAAAATGGAACTTATAATTTCTAAAATAATAATTTTTTGAAATTATAATTTATCATTCCAAGATTAATATAATAAATTTATTTTTATCTCCTTGATGAAAAAATACATGGATTAAATTTCAGAAACTATGACTTAATAACACGAGAAATCTAACGGGATTTCATTTTACAAAATCATTAGTACCAAGGACTATATTTAAAAATTATTAAAAAATTCATTAAGTTTTAAAATAAATGCCCTCCTCTCACGCCCATTTCATTCACAAATAGGACATAAATAACGCAATTCCACCATTTTTACTTCTCCATACCCTTTTTAGGGATATTTTAGGTTTCCAATAAATTTTCCACAAGATTTAACAAGATTCCTCGCAAGGTGAGGAATTAATTTTCTCTCCCTCTGTATCTAAGTTCATTATTTATTGTTTTCTTCTCATTTCTATATTATTATATCTAAAATCACATTATATCATTACATTACATTCCAAGTGTTGTTATATCAATGTTGTATTTATATTATAACTTTATAATTTCATTCCATAACCCACTATGTATACTCATTATGCTTCTAAAATATTTTTTAATTTTCCATGACACTAATTTTATGTAATAAATTTACAAAACTATTCATATTCATTTTAATTCATATAGATGTAATAATAAATAAATATTTATGAATTTCACTGTATTTACCCCACATTCCCTTCATGTGGGTTGAAAATGGTAAAAATTAAGTGTATTTCTACACTTATATACTCAATGAATTTATATAAAACCAACTCTTTTTCCCCGACAGGTAAGTGATGAAAAGATTTATTATGATCTATTTAGAAAAAAATTCATAAGGAAATGTTATGGGTACACCAAAATATCTCTCCAAGTAAATCTGTAATGAAATAATATATATTGATGAAATTTTTTATGTTACATTTTTGAATAACAATGTTAATATGTTATATGAACACATAGTAGTGTTGAATCTTGGTAATATTATTTTCAACATCTCATTTTTTATGGTTTTTCAACATTTTAATGTAATTTATAACATACTTATGACAATTACTTCGTGTTAAGATCTAAGATTTATTTACTATGTGCACTAATATTCAATTTTTCACCATTTTGCTGATTTATGATCACCCTTTTCTACTAATGTATGTCCCTCAGAAGCCACATGTAATGATGTTAACAAATATGGAATAATAATGTACTATTTAATGGGGACTAAATAAAAGTTACTTTTATGTTTCCCTTTTGTACAACATTAATTATATACTAAGTTTACATTAAACTAAACATTAAAAAGTCCATCAATGTTATTGATGCAATAAGTTTTAATTTATTTTTATTAAAAATCATGTATTGGAAGGTAGGTCTCCATATAATTGAATTGAATTTTGGAATCTTTAATTTGAATCACATTATAGTAATTAATGAATAATTATAGGCCAATATATGATATTTCAATAGATAATAATTTCTTGGATAAATTAATATATTTATATTAAAATGGTAATATTAATGTAATTTTAATGTTGTAAAAATTAAAAATATATAAATTTCACAACATATTTAGTGTTCTTATTTAAAGATTTAATGATATATTTCTATCCCAATTTCACATTTTGAATTTTTCACTCGCTAAATCAAAATATGAAACACTAATTATAGTTGGTGTATTGACTAATATGTTATATTCATTAGGAAATTACTTTTAACTACAATATAACTAAACCTCTTCTTTTAAGTAGTTAAATAATAGGATTATAGAGGTCTAATACCATTCTTTTGTTTTTATCATTACATAACTATGGTAATAATGTATAAAGAGCTATGATTTTTATCTCTCTCAAACATGACAGGGAATATACAAATTGTATATAGTTCTTTTTGGTGAAAAAATATAATTATAATTTCAATACATTTAATTTTCCAATTTTATTTTCTTTTAAGGTGTTATTGGGGGTTTTGAAAAGTCCACTATGTTTTTTCTAGGATGTGATAAATATGTTTTCGAGGTTGAGAAGAAAGATTCTTCCCTGAATCACCCCCCATATTTGGGTGCGTTTATGATGATGATTACAAAATCAATTGATTCATTATTTTCTTGAAAAAAAGACATTGAAATATATTAAAAATTCATTCTTTTATTTTTGTAATGAATATTTTGATCTGATTTCAATGCAATAAAATTTATTAAAAAATGAAAATATTCAAGATGGAAAAAATAAGAAAATAAATAAAATTCCAATTTATTGATTTATCTTAGAATGGTCAACTGGAATAAAAATCTAATATCCTATGAAGAAAAATATTAAGATGATATATCCAAGAAAAAACATCATGATTTCAGTTTAAATATAATGATTTACCTCAAGAAAATGGAAGAGTTAAAGATTTTACAAAGTGCAATATCCATGGTTAAATTACTTACCTGAAAGGAACTTGTTTATTTTGGGATAAAATTAACTAACAAATATATAATTGAAGATAATAAATGTGATAACATTTTGGATAAAATATACCAAGGAATATCTTATACCACTATTGCAGGTATGGTAGATAAAAAAAATTAATTTGTGACATTTACATTCAAAATTTACATAAATATTCTCAATATTTTATTCGACATGAATATAATACATTATTCTACATCATTAATATTAAACAAAATATAAAAATTCACCACCTCAGAAAGTAGAGGTTGAATTTTCATCGAAAATCGAACTATTATAATTATTCTATCACTGATATTTTACCCCAATCAACAAACCAGGTATGATTTTTTACCAAGTAAAATGGTAATTCTTTTTGTGTAATTTGATGATATATTGGGAATATATTTTCTCTCCTTATGGAATGATAATATCAATGATTGGTAGAGGTGACTGTTATTCCACATCCAGAATGGTCTTGTATATACATGAAGGTATCTATATATACATACATGCATATATAGATTCATGTATTCACACATATATGTTTACACACAAACACTTTCATATATTATTAAAATTATGAAATTATATTTTAAACTACTTTACATATACATGTCTTATTATAAAATGAAGCATTATACATAGAAAAATGGTGATGATAGTAGAAAAGATCAAACTTTGGTACATGAATATTTTGAGGGAATGTGTGGTTGTGTTATAAGAAGCGTTGGTTAGTATTACACTAATCATGATGTGGATTCTTAAAAGAATCATTCCCGATGTAGTGATAATATCTAAAAGTTCCTAAATATAACCCATAGTAATTTTATAGTAATTAAAGGAGAAACTGCATGATCAAATGGACAAAGTGATTATATGACTATTTACTTCATCCTAGTGTGTGTTACACCTATTTTTATGAATAAGAATAGAAAAATATAGATTTTTATTTATTATTAGAAATATAACATAATCATGATAAATAACAATGATCATTTTAACCATATTAATATTTTATAACATGAAACTGATGGGGATAAATATTTTATAATGGTGGACATATGAATAATATAATATTGAATAATGTTTTATAGGTAACATGTTAGAGATATATCCATTTCTAAAAGATATTGTCACTATAATTTCATAGTAATTCTAGAAGGACTCAAAAATTTCATATTAATATTTATAAATATAAGGAATATATTATTTTAATATTAACTCATAATTTTTCTAAAAACATTATAGATGATATTCAATTATTTTAAAAAAATCATTACATTCATAAATAAAAATTGTAGATTGTTTTGATGAGTTTAAAGAAGCATATTTTATATAAAAAAATATTGAAAATGGACTTATAGATAGATTAAGTGACACACATGAGAAATTTGATAACCATTTAAAGATACATTTGTAGATTATTCAAATAAAAACCTGGTTAGAGAATGGAAAAGGTCTAATCTAGTGATATAAATCGATGTTTTTTTTTCAAATTATATGGGTAATGTAAATTCATGGCTAGAAATCTATCATCATTTTCTGATCCACTAACTAATTTCACTCATAATAGAGTATGTTTCCATTAGAAATAATAATATAAATAACTGTTGAAAAATCACGATAAGAGGATTGTAAAAAATACCATTACATATACTTCCATCTTGTATATAATGGATTCTAACATTAAATGATGACTCAAAGAAATTTATGGTGCTTCATCCTCATTAATAATAAAATGGTGATATCATGTTCGTTGTGTAAATTAAAAACCCATGAAATAAATTGTTCAATAGTATCCCAACAGAAGTGGTAAGATTTATCAATTAATATTTTAATGAATTATATGTAAAAATTGGAGTGAGATATATATTAATATATATATTGAAAAAAAAATTAATTTTCATATTTACATAAAAAGAGGAACATTCACCAACATGGATGGTTAGAGTTAATCACAGACTATAACATCTCAATACAATACCATCTTTAAATGAGTAAAAAGGTGGTCAATGTTTTTTTTAGAATTAATAATAATAATTTTTAATTGATAAGGATTATAAATTATTAAAAATTCTTGAAGATAAAAATTGTCTCCACATAAATCATACAATAATGGATGACATCCTAGATTTCTAAAATTATTTCTCAACTATCATTATTTGAGAATAATAAATTATAATATAAGGTCATTTGGTGCTTCAAAATAATATTTAATTCATAAATAATGGATAAATTCTACAATTCCATATTGATAAAGATGGATCAACAATTTTACTAAAAATATAATCTAAAGAATTAATTTTAGCATTAATGAATTAGAATCGTGAACATGTACACAGGTTTCCATTATATATTACAAATGGAATGCCTATGTTATAAATATAGTTTAGAGGTAAATTTTAGTGGTATGATACATGGAGGTATTATTAAATATATTTTATGAAAATATATATGAAAAAAGTTTTCAAAAATGACAATAATTGAAGGGTATGATGGAACCATAAACCCTATTAACATGGAAATAAGAAAACATCACCCTTTATATCATTGTGTGTAATATAAGTCCCTCTAATTGATGGAAGTTTGTATGGGTTAAAGAAAAAGATATTATAAATTCTACTCACTTCATTTTCATTTACAATGATTTTATGGTTGATCTAATTGAATTGATATATTCTAAATAAGTTATAAGGCTACAATTGTAAGTACTTTTAATTGTATCATTAATTTTCATGAGTATATATTTAATATTTTAGTATAATATAAATGTTGTATAAAAATCATTAGATGTAATTGAACAGATATTTTAAATCATTCACAGTTAACCACACATAGAGAGATTTTGAATTTTAAATGACCATCCAAAACATGTAATACATGATGATATTTTATATCTTGATTTAAAAGGAGGTTGGGGAAATCATATAACACTGGTTGAGTACATATATAAAAAATTATTAACTCAATCCTAAATATAGGCCCATGTGAAATATTATTTATAAAGGATTATAGAACTTTAACATACTGTGACGGTGTTTGAGAGAGGAATGAATAAGGACAATAAATTGAAATACATATTATATAAAGCTTCCAATCTATTCAAAATATTATTAAATAATCACATTGTTTTAATAATAAATAAACTAATAATCACTAAAAATACTATGATTTTTCTATTAGGGAAAAATTATTCCTCCAGTTATCTCCATGAATGTGGGTTACGATGTTAGGGGAAGCAAAAACTAATTACTAGATATATTGGTCTATTCAATATTATTGATGATAGAAGATTTATCACCTATAAAACGTTTCTCTTGAAAACCTATTAAAAATACATAATGTGTTACTTGTATCTCTGTAGAATATTTATATACAATAACCATCACATTTTTTGAATATAAAGGTGGTACCACATGTGCTTGATCTTTCTTATGGGGATAAACAAATATATATATATATATATATGTAATTCAATAGATAATGTTATCTATACCAAATTTCCAATATTGTAAATATAATTTTTTGAAATATAAATTATGAAGTGGAAAACTTATAACCTATGTCACATACCAACCAGGATAATAGAATAAATTGAAACCAGGATCAGCTCTTGCATGTCCTAAAGAGAATCTTTGATCCCCACGAGTTGGAAACTAGCACCTGGACATAAAAATATTTCATGGGAGAATTGTTTTTACACATGAATCACAAAAAAAACTAATGAATTGTCAAGGAATCCATTAATAGTCATTACACCAAAAATGACAGCAAGAGAAAAATCTGATATGGTACACTAGAATTAAAAAGTGTCACAAAAACAAAAATTTGATATCAAATAATTAAATACTCATGAAAAGTGGATCACATAAACCACTTGTAATCACAAACTCCCAAGTTCCTACCATCAATAAAATCCATTGTTATTTGTGGTGAATTCCCTTTTTATTTACTAAAGAAATTGAATTCAATAAATGAACAAAGAAAAATAATTATAGTGTGAGAAACACTATCCCAATAGGATTCCACTTAACATTCAATAAGAAAACTACATCAAATAAACTTATTATACTAAATTTAAATAAAACATTTCATGGTATTTTATTATTTCAAAATAAAATATTGTTTAGAAATTGATTCAATGGAAACTTATGAAGAAACTACAAATAAAATTACCATCAAAACATGATTAAAATGGATTTATTTAAAAGAATATGCATACATAAATAACATCAAAAATATTATCATGTATTAATCAATTTCAATAATAGATCCATGTATATAATCCATTGAATTCATTATATATAAGCTCATTCTTCCCATATATCTTAGTGAAATACAACTTCGTGTGTGTTCAAATCCATAGATATCAAGACTATGGGATAAAAGAATACACCCAAATGAGTGAACTCCCTACCCTCAATAATTTTGGTATAATTTTCCTCATCAATACAAGGATAGTTAGAGATAATAAATTCTTATCATCCTTTTTCTAGACAACCCCTATAACTACTAAAGCTCCCATGTGTATCAAGTAAATCCATAATGTGGTATATAATCCATCTCATATCAGTTTCATCAAGAATCATTCAAGATTCCCAAAATCAATATTCTAAAATTTAATTTTATTTATATAATAAAAATAAAAATGTTTTCAACAATAATCCTTCATTTAAAAATTTTATATTTCCTTTTAAATCCATAAAACATTTCATTCCTTTTATTTATCAAAACAATAATAATCTAAATCATCCTCAAAATGATTTAGTTTTTTTTCATGTATTTTTTTGAAAATAGGTAAATTATATTAAAATTAATTTTCAAATAGTTTGAACACACATTTCTTTTTAACAAAAATTATAATGATCTCAAATAAATATATGGATGTTATTTAGAAAACCATTTCAAATCAAGAATGTAATGAATGTTTTAATCTAATGTAGTTTCACTACAACACCTCCAACCTCAATCACAATATCCATAAAATACCAACAAGGTATCCATAAGAGATGATAAATATGAATCCATAATGACTACTACCCAATGATCAAGGTATGATAACCTTTAACTAACCTACATTGGTCACTTATAAGGAACTACAAGAATCATTCAAAAGGAACCAGATCTCTTACTATATCTATTATAACACCAAAAAATGCCTTTAAGAAAAAAAAACCATTCTCAAATCCATGGAAAAAAAGGTCAAAGATATGTTTAAAAGAATGAAAAAATTGAGTTTCATTAAAACATTGCATTATTTTTTCACATGGTTGGGGTAACCACATTGATGGATTAAATGATTGTTTAGATGCTTTATATTTTAAAACCCCCATAAAAATGTTCGGGTAAAAATTTCTCGAACATTTTATTCTAGAAGTTCCCTCCACCATACCCCAGTATATCCTTGTTGTTTCTAGTGGATAGGTAAAAAATTATCATGCCCTATCCAAGACAACAGTATGATCGAGTCATTTGTCCTAGTTATTTCACATTGATAACACTGAGGTGTAAATATAATTGGACCAGGGTATGGTCTACCGTATCGTTCAATGGAATGGAGTAAAATCATCTTATAGTCCTATTAACACCTCAAATTTTTATGTAACCAAAAATAAACTATTTAGAACCCAGATTAATACACGGTAAATAAAACTTTTACCTAAAATAAATAGACATGATGTTATAATTATATCCACCATATATATTTCTACACCTAAAAAATAAATGTCATGATGATTAATCCCAAAAGATATGAGAAGTATAAACAGACATAAATTTCTAATGTTATGAAGTCTCATGAGAATTATATACCTGATTCCATAACACTTGAAAAAAAGGTAAGGAATTCCAATAAATAAACATCATATGTGAGTCAATAATCTTAACATGATCTTCATACAATGTAATATCAGGTTATAGACTAAGGCCCTCACAATTAAAATCATTGTATGGGTCTGAAATATATTTTTTGAGTTTTGATATGAAAAATACATTATATAGAATATATTATTGAAATGTTTTACAATTGAAATTCCATATTTCTATTCTGTTATATAATCACAAATGGTCCCATATATCAAGGTGTCAACACACTTGGTTTCCGAATCCATTAATCATCCAACCAAGGGGAGACTCTCAGAATAGCATGGTCAAGACCGAGAAATCAAAATGATGTTTATGATTCTATAAAATATTTATATTTTCTCTTTTTCATCACCAACCTCTAATAAATCACAAAAATCATCATTGTCATCTCCTAGACCAAACATGGTCTCACATGATAAGATTCTCCAAAAACTATCCAAATAAGTAGATATTTACATTTTTGGCCATAAAATACCACAATGGTGTCGATATAAATAAATGAAAAGTATATATTGTTAAAATAAAAATCAACCAATCCCATATGGAAATGTCATACTCCTTCAAAGTTAAGGATTCAAGAATGGTACATGTCATCAATAATTTATATAGCCAATTTTGTTCTACCATTTCTCTAAGGTTCAAACCCTATGATCAAATTTATTAAATAACTAATAACCTCTTGGAGGCCTCTCCAAAACCATCATTTGAACTAAGGATCTCTATTAGAAACAAATGCAGACATAACTCTGTGCAATAATAAAATATCATAAATAAATATATTTCCCAAATCCTCAACATTGGTTGTATTGTTTATTGTAATAAAGTGATAAAATTTCATAAATCGATCAATTTACACCCAAATATTGGTCTTTTCTCTATTAATAACTTTAATCTGAACCATGAAATCCTTCGATATCTCATACCACATCCATGTTAGTTGAGGAAGGATTTGACAAAAACCTAAAGGCTTATGATGCTTGTACTTTGTCTGTTGATGTGTATAAAAATGGTAATAACAATAAAAAATGTCCCATCTAATACATGGACACAAAAAATAAATTCATAATATTAGGAAACATGCCGATCATTATAGGGTGTACATCCCACTAGGAAAGGAAAATATCCCTCATTACAATCTTTCATGTATGACAATGAATTACAAAACATTTCTCATCAGAAAGGATTCCCTATAGAGATAGATACCATTCATTGATGGTTTACCAACCACGAAAATAATACTTAATTCATTATTAATCATCATCATCCTACTAAACCTATATAATCATCTAAGTAAGAGAAAATATCAATAGAACAAATTCTGAGAAAACCTTTGTCTCATTCTCCTTAACTCCCAAATGTATGAGAGTATTTATATCCATGAGTTTCTTCTGTACTTGTGATTTCATCAAGTATATTTATGGTATCTTTCTATAGGGAATAAAAAAATCCCCTACCCATGGGAGTAGGTGATGTCTATGTAAAAATATTTTAGTTACCCCACCCATTACTAATAACAGATATTAAAATAATTTTTAGAGAATATATATGTAAATATCTTATCATTAGAGTAGATTATAAACCAAATTACATAAATTTAGTTTCACCAAATCTTTATAGAATGAATTATAGTTTTTTTCTCTTGATCATGTGAGGTCTAGTTCTTCTCATGTGATCAAAACTGATGAGAACCATAAGCCACCATGTGATCACTCAATAAAAGAGAATATCTCAATATTAAATCTAATGAAACAAAATATAACCAATATCCCAAGAAATGTATATGGATTTTTAACATTGGAGTTTACAAAAAAAACTTTTCAACTCATCAGAAAACCTGAAATTTCTAATCCCAAATGAACACCAATAAATTCTAGGTGACTGAGGAAAAAAAGAGGATAGATTAAAGAAATCATTCATGGAAAGATCTTAATTTCATGTAAAACATAAGAATAATTAGATCTCAATGAAATAATACTATTATTCAAAAGACATGATTGTTTTATCCTTTTCATAATGAACTGAGATACAATGTGAAAGATCTCGACCTTTCATAAATGTCTGTCCTTATTTGAACATCCATTTTTTATAATTAGGTGGTTCTTGGGTGCATGGGGAGTTTTAGGGGTGTTCAAGGTTGTTCAAAAGAAAAAATGGCGAGAAAATAGATCAAACATTGTGAATCAATTTGTTGGAATTGTTTAGAGAAACATTTGTGCCTTTCCCTAGAAACTGTGCTACGTGGGGATCCTTTTGGATTGTGTCTTGTAAATGGTTACCGTATGGTTTTTGAAACCATTTTTGTGATCTTATAAAACTATGTGGCTTGGCCCCTCTTATAAATTTAGAGCCACACATTTACCCTAACCATGAGGACAATCCATATGGAAAGTAAAAAGTGGTTTTAAGGCATTTCCCACCTAGTAATATTTATTTATTCCACATTTTTTCACACCATTTGACTTCGTATAGTAATGGTGATGAACAATAATCCCCCTCCTCCATGGGTGATTCTCCTTTTATTTATGTGTGTTTAGTGTGTTGTATAGTATGAATTAATTATATGTGTGAGTCTGACACTCCTCTTTGCTCAATATTTTGGATTAGGGCTTGTAAAATATCTTCTTTTTTATGGATCCAGAAAACCCCCATTTTTTCAAAATATTTAATTTTTCAGATTTAAATAGTGTTTGAGTTCGAATGAAGTGATGTTTTTAGGGCTAGTAATCATATTCAAGCATGACTTAGGTTGTTTTAAATATTTTTTCCATAATTTCATTATTACATATGTGTATGTGGCTATGCTAATGTATGGAATTGTTTCGTTTTAATGTCCTTGACTATAGATGGTGATTTGAGTTTTAAATTGAACTGTAAATCCTATCATGGACCCTGTTGGATTTTTTGGTGAGTGAGACTGAACCTAAGGCTATGCATTGGTTAAGATGTAGCCTTTTATGTGGTGATATAAATTGGTAAATGTTTATATTAGATAATTCTATAAATTAATGGGTAGTAGAATTGTAGTTGGTTGTGTGGTTAGGGATAATGGGTTTTGTTGAAACAATTATAGTTTGAATTTTCTAAATACCCAGGACATTTTGAAATGGATTTAATAGTGTATTTTAGGGTCTTGAACCCGATTATAGATTTATTGAAAAAAATGATATTTTAAATGGAATAATGTTTTTGAAAGGAAATGTTGACCTCAATGTGATTTCAAAAGGAATTTTGGTAAGATATTTCAAATGATGTTTGAAATGAGGGAATGGTTCCCTTTTGTGAAAATTGTTTAATGTTTGTTTTGGATTTTTGATATGGAAAAAAAAGTCATTATGGAATGTTTTATTTTTCAAAGAGTAATATTCATGATTTAATTGGATTATTCAAGTGATTTCATATAATAATTTTGAATTTTTTTTAAACCATGATGTTGTTTTAATGGTATGTTAGGACAATAGTAATTGAATGGATTGAAGGGTGAGTGAGACATGATCCATGAAAATTATGTTGTAATTTTAATAGGGTTATGAAATTAACTTAGTGATAAATGTGCATAGTTTATGACATAACATATTGGGTTGTTAGCAATATTGATATACATGCCTAATAGTTATGGGTTGTTTTGGAAAATGTGAATGAATTGTAAGTGGAACAAATATTATGTGTCTATACAATTAACAATTTGTAATAAGAGAGTGTTTGGAATAAGGCATGTGGGTTAGTGGTATATGAAATGTAAATGGTAAATGTTTTAATGGTTTAAGGAGTGATGAGTATTTATGCATTAAATGAATTTTTAAATGAGAATGTCATTTTTATTATTTCAGAATGTTTTAAAAGAAATTATAGGTGGTACATGGTTCAAAGTACTATTTGCACATGGATTAATAGTTATGGGGTATTGTACTTGAGGATCTATTCCCATGGGCTAGTTTATAATAAGATCTAAAACCAAGCCCTATAATTCGTGGGTTAGGGTATTGGAACAAGCCTCTATTCTCATAGTTGGATTAATTTCATGAGACTACCTAGAATGAGGATGAATGGTAATTGTGATGTATTTTTTTGGGAAATGTTTATCCTTGGTGATATGGAGAACATTACATATTCCCTTATGTATGGTAATTTGATAGATTACTCCATATTGTAAATGATTTAAATAAAATCCCCATGGGAAAATTATGAGAATGATCAAGTGAATATTGTTATCTAATGGGTATGTGATAGTTTTCGATTTGTGAACACCAATTGTGGTTAAATTTTGTGTAGCCCCTTCTACCTTGGATTAGACTCCCAGAGTGATATCAGTTAGGATTATTGATTTTCTGACTCTATAGAACGTAATGGATAAAATGGATATTAGATAATTACATAAATGATTTACTTGACTCCATGTTTTTTAATTACCCATTTTTCCTCACCTATACTATTATAAGGAATAGTTATTTACTTATACAATATTGGTATTAGCCTTTTGATTTGTACTCACACCCTTCTTGGGATGCTATGGAAAATTAGTAAATGAGAAAATGATACATGTTTTTTTATTCTGGTTCAGGGAAGGGACCAACTGTCTTCTAGTTCTTGGGATACCATTTTGAAGTACGGTAGGCCGGGATCAGGTCGTGAAATAGGTCCATGTTCGGCATCTTTTGGTAGTTTTTGTTTAGGTTTATGTTTTATTACTACCTAACATATGGTGTATTCATCATATTTTTATAACATGTATTTTTTGGTTACTTTATTTCATTGTCACATGTTATCCATTTAATTTTTCAGGTTTGTTATTATATATGTTGATATTATTTCTACTATGGAATTAGTTTGAAAAATGGTTATAGTCTCCCAATTTTATCTTCTTAGACCTCCGCTACTAGTTAGTAACCTCTGGAATTCTAGGTGGTGCACATACATTCTTGTGATGTTCTATCTCCAAGAACCAGAATGTAACCACTCGATCAGAGAATTTATAATGTCGTATCATAGAATTCCTTTTGTCTTACTATTTGGTGAATGGTAGAAAAGATACTATGATATTTTAGGGTCTCAGTAATAATCTCATTGACGTATGAATGTCACCGAGAATGGACAGGAGAAATTATATTTTTATAAGTGTAGCCCAGTGGCCGACTAGGGTCATCTCACTTGAGTGGTCTTCCAGTGTGGTTCACTTAATTCATTTATATCACCTAAACTATTACATTTTATTATTTTTTATTTAAATATAGATGATGAAAAAGTATGTTTGTGTTTTATATGAAAAATCTAAACTATCATACTGTTAAAATTGAATGATTTAATGAATAAAAAACTTTTTTGGGGGTCTAGTATTAGCTTCATTCATTATTCTCAATCATTTTTTTCATTCTAGCTTGATAATCAAGACCTGAAATATCCTGTTTGAATAATTATTTATTTCTAGAATATGAATAGTTTATGTATCATTCCATTGGGGCCATCATCACATTGTGGAAATTTTCCTCAACCAATCATGCTACCCAAATATGTGAAAAACATAAAATAAACATTAATGGAAATTCCAGAACATGTTGACCTCCACCATGCCAAGTATCGAGGTTACCCTCTAATTTTTAAGATTATGAGATCAAAATGGTGCATGGATTATAATAGATAGATATATATATATATATATAACATATAATGAAGGTAAAAATAAAAATAAAAATAAAAATAATTATTATCATTATTAATATTATTAAAATATATTTTATTTTGAAAAAATTGAAAGAGCGAAAATAAAATAGCTTTAAAAATGGATGGTGGTATTAAAAAGAATTTTTAAAATAATATTAATAAGAATCAATTATTATTATTAATATTATTATTAAGGAGGAATAAATTAAGTGGTGAAAAAACAAAATAAAAATATGAATTCATTAATTTATTTATAATTAATATTATAATTACAATTAAAATTTAACTTAAATAAAACTAAAATAGAAATAAAAAATGGAGAAAACCAGAGGGGGAAAGATAGTTTTCAGCATGTCCCGTGCTCTGGTGGGATCCCTCCATGAATGTGGGTTTCGAGTTGATCATTTAGGAAGGAGGCAAGGTCCACATTTTATATGAATAATTAGTCCTTTGAAATTTATGCGTCTTGGTCCCATTAACTGGATGATTCCTGACTTTAATTGTTCATAAATTTTTTTCATAGTTGTATCCACCCTTCACCGTAAATATTTCATCTTAAATGGTCACCAGATTTCCGATTTATTAATTTTCTATTAAGTGTTAGTTTTTTTTGGACGAAGGTAACTAGATGATTCCTTCAAAATATTTCATTCAGAGACCACCTTGGTGATATCAAAACCCCATGAAATTTGTTGTAAGGACGTTTCTATAAGTCCAAAATCTGTTTTAGGTTGAATAAAATCAATTTCAGGTGTGTATCCTGATTTATGAATCTATCACAGATGTAAGGTCCACTGTATCCACCTAGAATATTCTCCAATTTCAATGATTTTTTTCAGGCCTTTATCTCTTCGAATAAACTCTTGGTCCTGAAGACAATTTTGGAGAAAATGAATTAACTATTAATTGAATATAATCACTCATATTCGATATATATTATAAAAGATACTCCCAAAATTCCTTGGGACTGAATTCTACCAAAAATCCAGAATTAAGGAATTTTTATATTGTAGCCAATTTTCAATCTATAATACAAAAATACCCATTATTTTAATAAAATACTTATGGTTTTTATAATTTAATAAAATAAAAAATATTCAATATTTGATTAAATATATTCAAATTAATTTTCTCTGACCAATACCCCAACACATAAACCATTCTTGTAATCAAGAATAAAATCTCAACATTGAAATATGAGGACCCCAATGTTACCAATATTCAAATTATATGGCAATTTAATCAAACAATTTTCAATTTAAAATCAAATTGTTAAATTCCACATAAAACATCAATTCAAATTTTCAATTTTTGAAGAAACATTCAATATATGTATTTTATATTTCCAATTTTAAAAATGTGGGATCATCTTCTTTCCTTCATTCAAGCTTCTAAATTGGTTATTATTAACCCTTAAAATCACGATTTACCCCACATTTAATTCATTTATATCTTCTATCATTATAAAATTAAAGTAGATTTATGCTCATATTATGAGACCCTTCCCATTATGAATAATCATTTAGAATAACTACATTCTCTACTTTGTAAAGAGAAAAATAAAATAAAATAATAAGGAAATTCAATTAATGTTATATTGACTCTAAGAAATCAGGTAAGTATGATTTTTTTTAAATCATAAATCTCTAGGAAGAGGTTTATATCTTAGTATGATGTATCATATCAAAATGTGTAATAATATTCTCCCATTCAGTGTAGTAACTCCCACTTCCTCCATAACTCAGAGTAAATATCATTATCATTTTAAGCATAATTAATTATTTTTTTTGTAACACACAAAGCTTCCACGGTATGCTTCTCACTGAATAATAGAGTAGCGTTTGTTGTACGCAACTTCAAGTTCTAACACAAACCACAACAAATAAAACTAACCGTTATGAATAGTAATACCCACTTTTTGAAAATTTATACATTTTATCTTTTAAAATGGACTTAATTTTTGTATTTCGAATATCAAAATTATCCTAGGGTGAAATTTTAGTACTTTTCGGATAACTTTCATATATTGATGAATAGTGAAAATTAGTAAATTTTAATTAAAAAACGTTTTTAATCGAAATAATTAATAGTGATAAATTATGAATTTGAAGGGTTTTAAAGTATATTTAGAATATAGTTTTTCCATTTAATATAATTTTGGTCATTGGAAATAATTTCACATTTAAACCAGACATAAACAAGTGTCAATCTTTTGATAGTTATTATTTATTAAAAACACGATTTTTGTTTTGACAGCGGGAATTAATTTTAAATTAATTTTTACCACTTCTGTGTTATGAATTTGGAAAATTTGCTTAATATTTCGAATCAGGATGACCAAATTATGTAAATAGGTAACTCTTATTTTTATACATTTTGAATAATTACTTCGGTAAATATTTTATTTACCATGGTTAAAGGGTAAATCCGGTAGATAAGGGTAAAAAATAATATTATAATAATATTAATTTACCCTAAAACGTGTCCTAACCATTTTTTTATACATGTCCGACCATACGCATCCTTGGGTCAATTTTAAGACCCCATGGATCAACTTGTAAGTGATAATGACACATTATATTAATTAAGTTAAAGTAAATACAAAAATGACATAAGCCTATATCATTTAGAAAAACATTTTTTACATAGGGTTATATATGTATATTTTAGACTATAAATATTCATTAGAAAGATAAAAATATTTCCTACATAATGGAATTTTATTTATAATTTTTATACATTAAATGATTTAATTTATTAATGACACAATGATGATGCTATAATTACTTTATTAGTGAAATATTAAAATAATTGATATTATAAATACCCAAATAAATATTATTTGAGACATTTAATGCATTACATGAATTTTATAGGTTAATATGAAATGTTATTATTGATTTAAGTAACGTTTTATGTAGTAATAAATCTTTTTGGAGTTTCACAAAAATGAAATACCAAATAGTGTCAAAATTTACATAAAAGAGTTTTAAAACAAATATTATATTATTAAATGATATTAAATTCCTAAAAAACTAAGGATCAGCCAAAATACATTTATCATGATAGGTGTATCATTAATGGACCACTTGGGGGTGTCTTGGATGTATATAGTATGTTTATTAACTATATAATATAAAATACAAAGTGACATGGTAAATGTCAAACTAATTAACTAAGAGTTAAAATTAAATGATAAGGTTAATATAATGACCCAAACATGTCTAAAATATATTGGTTAAATGTATTTAGACCCATATCAACCTTATAATTTTATTAATCCACTTTTGAGCCACTATAATTGGAATAAATATTTATTATAAAATAATACTATAAGTTTTTCCAAAATAGTCCCTCCTCCCCCTTATAAAAGGACACCACTTCTAACCATTTTTTCACACTTTCAGAGCCTTTTGGATCAGAAAAACTCAGCCCCAATATCCTCCCAACTTCCCTCAATAAACCAAGAGGCCTTAGTTTGATCATAAATCCAACCTACGGAGCCCTTTTGATCAAATCAAAAGGAAGAACCCGAAGAAGAGGTAACATCTTCACCACCCTCTTTAAAGTTCCGTTCCTCTTCAACTACTTCATTACTTGTTATTTCCATTCTAAAAAAAATAACTCCAGTATATTATATATACTGTGATGTTAATATTATTATTGAATAAACAAATTCATTATTCTATCTATCCCTTGAATAACATGTCACCATACATGCGTACGTAAGGCATACCGTCTCCACGTTGTCGTGTAATTGTTATTAAATATATTATTATTTCTATGGGTATAATAATGATGTATAATTCATGTAAAAAATAAATATAACATGATAATGATTTTGTCTATATGATATCCCATCCAATTATTTATTATTTTAATATCAAAAGAATGATATTGTCGCTCGTGCGTACGTATGGATTACCGTCTCCACGAACGCGATGAGATCCATTCCCCATCATATCCATTAAAGAATAAATTTCATTTGATGAATAAAAATAAATTTTAGAGACATGATATCATTCTGTATATGAATAAGATACATCCCATCCATAACAAATACATATCGCATAACAAATAATATAAAGGAAAACGAATCCGTTAACACCCGAAACGACGATAATACTAAGATATTATTAACAAATCAATGTTAAAAGATCATATATGATATCATATTAATGTAAATGATATTTGTATAATTCAATAAAAATTATTTCACCATTATACATAATGTTAACCTACTGTCTAACAAGGAAAAAGTACAATGTAAGGGGTTTATTATCTAACTTTTAATTCCATGGGATTTCCATTGTTCACCACTTATTTATTGTATGTGGTGTGTGTACTGACCATGATTGTATTAATTATGTAATATAAAATAATTTATGGATAATTACATCATAATTTTATGATCCTTCTTTCATGGGTGTATGTTTCCTATGGTAACAAATTGATAAGGGAGTTTGAAATTTCAATTTCCACTCATTTGGCTTTACGCATACTTCATTGATTATTTTACTCCAAGATTATGTGTGGAATAACTATTCATTTGATTATGTCATAATTTCCACTCCCCATTTTGTGGATATACTTTTTATACACATAATCACTCCATTGAAAAATTCTCAAGTTATCGGTATGAACATGATAAGAGTAATTTTTACTCAATCTCGATTTGTTGAGTTAAACATCCAATTCATTGGTGTTTCTTTTACAAGAATATGTGTGAAAGTCCTTTGATTTTTTTTACACTTAATATCCAATAATATTGAATGTATTTATATTTTTCACACATAATTATGTCGTTTATTTATCCTTAACCTGAGGATACGACCTTTATAAGAGATTTCATCTCAATTTACATTCCATTGAGACTTCTTTTTTGTTATACGCCAATTCACTTTTATATGGTGTATATAATGTAATTTGACATATTATATCATGAATCCCTTTATTCTCATGATATTACAATGTTTTTATTACCTAAATTATTTGTATTCAAGTGTCTCTCTTTTGGTAAGAAACTCTAACTCATATATCATTTTTAAATGTTTTGATGAATTATTCTTCTAAATCCTTCTCATTAATGTCCATGTTTTAAAAATAGTTTTAAGGATTTATTTATATGGACATTAAAGTTTTTAAATTTAAATTACTTTTAAATGTTTCAAAGTTGTATGGGACACTTTGATTCAAAAATATATTTCTAAATGGATTCTTGACAAATAGTGTGACTTTTAAATGATTTCATGAAAAAGGGGGATATTTCTCTCTAATAGATTTGATGATTATTTTCATCTATGTCAATATCCTTCATTATTCTATATTGAGGATAATATGATACAATAAAATCTTTCATATTGTATCTAATGAGTTATGTTTGACTTGGGATGTGCTATTATCATACCATTCATGGGTTGCGGTTAAAGTATTGACATTTTTTATGCTAGTTTTCATACGAATGTTTATGTTATGTTTTAACCTGTTCATATGAGAAATGCATTGGACGTAGTAAGTGACGAGTGGTTCCCACTATAGATTCTCGATGCATCTGTAGGTCTCATGAGACAAACTAGTGTCTCAGAAAAATTCCTTGACAAAATCATATTTGTAGTCTCGGCACGAGGCCTTGGCTACGTGGTTTTGATAGTCTGGAATTATGCATTCCATCATTATGAAAGTGGTTATTGATATTTCATGTGATTAGTCGACTAGTAGGATATCCATGTGAATAGGTAAATGGAATTATTTCATTTTATCTTTTCCATATTATGCTTATGTTCAAGTTTATATGGCTTTTGTTTTAGTTATACATTGCCTTAAGTGTTTATGATTATCTATGAAAGATTATGCTATATTGTTTTCCTTAATGAGCATCCGAGGTCACCCCTTTCAATATTTTATTTTTCTGAGGATGTGAAGATGCAATTTATGAATGACCTTCAGGGATAGTATAAGGGGATATGAAGAAGAGATGTTTTTTTTGTTTTTTTATCTTATGATGTAATGTAAGACTTATGAATATATCTAGTGTTTCCAAGACTACTAAAATAATTGGTCTTTCGAGACTTGATCCTTTGTGACCATGCCAATGATACATAATAATGCACCGACTCTGGGTAACTGGGGTCGGGGGATTATAGAAAACCATGGAAGCTATATTTAGATAAAATCTGATTAGAGAACATAGCCCTAAGATAGAATTTGAGGATCAGTATAGAAGAACTTCCAAGAATTTTGGTATTGTAGAGATTTTGTGAGTTTTCCGAGAAATACATCCCTTTCTGGATACGAGCAGATAGAGGCGGCTCTGGAACATATGTACCTAGGTGTAAGACCCGAAAACACCACTTTGAGCTAAACTCGAATGGGAACTGGTGCACGACAATGGGCCTCGATGCACTCTTGGTTACGACACTCCTGGGGGATATGTTTGGATAATTTACTTTTTCTTTAAAAACCAATTTGAAGTATTATATATAATATGAGATTAAATGGCCCTGATTAATCCTAATGTGTTTAAAATTGAAAATATGATGACATGATATTCTCTAAATGATTTTATGACTACTGTTACTCACACAATGCTTTCTGGTTTTAGTCAATGGATGGATTCCAAGGAAGTCATAGTGACCTTGAGAATGATGTACAAGGTGGGAATAATGGTGGAAATGAGAAAAAAAATGAAATGTTGATAGCTGTAAAAGATATCATCTTCATATCAAAACAATTTTCCAAAAATATGATCAACAATATATATATTAACCAATTCCCGGACTCATCAAAGAAGAGAAAGGTGATGAATGATAAGAGCTCCAGTAGTGGAGGCCATGGAGAAAGGAATCCTCAATTTTCATCATCCAGTAAATGTGGAAGGAGACACCCAAGAAAGTCTCTCTATAGAACAAATAAATGATTTACGTGTGGGAAGGAAGGACATAAAGTGAAGAATCCCGAAGAAAAATGAAGAGTACTATGGAAGAAGATAAAAATGGTACCAATAATCCATTTAGAGTCATTTTCTATAAATGTAGGGGACCTAGACATTACCTGAGTGAATGCCCTATTCTATAGGATATTTTCATGGTTAAAGAAGAAGCCATGTGGAAATAAATGGGTGGAGAAATGTTTAAAAAGTATCAGTGCTCCTTGTTGATGGATTTACTTTGGAATAATTTTCTCTTGTATTTGTAACCCTGTAGTTTTCCATGTGAGAATGATATTTGAGGAAGAATTATCTTTTCTCTTGTGGATATAGTTTTAAATAAGTATTTGGTTTTATATGATCATTGGGTTTGAGGCAATTACAAGTTATTATAATTTGGGATGAAAATGCAAGGTATGAGATAAAATTTGTGGTTAAATTATGTTATGGTTATTTTTAGGAATTTTACTCATTTTGGTAATGTTATAAAATATTGTTTTTGAAAAAGGACAACACACAGACCGTGTGACAACCCGTCGCGTTGGACAATGATGTGGGAATCGAACCCACAACCAAAGTGCGATTGGGATTTATCGCCTACCATTGGACTATGTGAATTACCTGGTTAGTGTGACTTTTATTTTTAGTTAAATGATTTTATTGATCAATAATAATTTGATATGGGATCTTATGTCTTATCAAATGAATACAAATAGTATAGGAAAATGATTTGGTGACTAAGTGATAAATGTTATTTTGGAAGATGTTCTCTTTGTTGGGAACACTATATGCCCATGGAAAATAGAATAGTATGGTATTTCATTTTAGGTGTAATGTTGGATTTTTATCTATGTTTTTATTGTGGATTTATAGTGATTTGGGTTATTTATGGAAATGATTAACCTATAATAGAGAATATGGGATTAGGTTAATTACTTTTAAGTATGTGACTTTAAGAGTAATTGATGTCATTTGGAGATACCATTTAACGTGGAAGACTACATAACCAAATTCTTTTAAGTTTTTAGTTTCAATATTATTTTGGATTTTATTAAAGGATTTTAAGGCCAATTATTTATTTAAATTTGGGGTATTTTTGGTTTAGTTTTAGAAATAAAGATTAGTGTTTCTTTCCCTAATGAAATAACCTTTTGAGGGATTATATGATCTTATACGAACCATTTTGGTTTCGATTAATCTCTAAGGAAAAGGTAAATATATAGTTTATTCTTCGTGGATCATGTGATTCTATAAGAATTTTATTGTAGCGCTTCTAGTGTGACCAAGTCTTCTGAAATACTCGTTGTTTAAAAATGAGATGGTAGTAGAAATTTATTAAAGAATGAAACTTTACTTAAAAATTTATTTATATCTCTTTATGTTCTTATTAAATCTCAGAAATGAATTCCTCATCTTTATGTAATGTAACTTAAAAATAATAATAAAAATGTTGTCTGTTTACATTTCCTACTGGGAAACTAATGACTGTTTGTCCAATCACAAGTTTGTGGTTTTCTTGTTGTTAAATTTTCCTGATCATTTTTTCTATCCCTCTCTATCAGAACATGACACTTATTTTATCATCCATATACATGTATTTCTACATGGAACCCTAGTATAGGTTATCTTAGCTGACCTTTGTACTTCTCTTGATTTCTTTTAAAGTGATAGTTTTATTCACTCTTTTTCCAATGTGGGAATTTCCATTATATTCCGAAGCCCAATTTTAAAAACTCTCAGGATGAAATTTATTGATGGAGGGGAGAATGTAACACCCCATGCTTCCACAGTACGCTTCTCACTGAATAATACAGTAGCGTGTGTTGTACGCATCTTCATGTTCTAATGCACACCACAATGAATAAAACTAGCTGTTATGAATAGTAATACCAAATTTTTTAAAATTTATACATTTTATCATTCAAAATGGACTTCATTTTTGTATTTGGATTATCGAAATTACCCTAGGGTGAAATTTTTGAACTTTTCGGATAACTTTCATATTTTGATGAATAGTGAAAATTATTTAATTAAAATTAAAAAAAACTTTTTCAATAGAAATAATTAATAGTGAAAAATTATAAATTTCAATGGTTTTAAAGTATATTTAAAATATATATTTACCATTTAATACAATTTTTGTCATTGGACATAATTTCACATTTAAACCAGACATAAAAAAGTGTCAATCTTTTGATAGTTATTATTTCTTAAAAACACGCTTTTTGTTTTGAAAGCGGGAATTAATTTTAAATTAATTTTTTCCAATTCTGTGTTCTGAATTTGGGAAAATGGATTCCATATTTGAAATCAATATGTAAAAATTATGTAAATTGGTAACTCTAATTTTTAGACATTTTGAATAATTATTTCGGTAAATATTTTATTTACCATGGTTAAAGGGTAAATCCGGTAAATTAGGGTAAAACAATAATATTATAATAATATCAATTTACCCTAAAACGTGTCCTAACCCTATATTTGGATACATGTCAGACCATGGGAATCGATGGGTCTTTTTTGGGAACCCATGGATCCACATGTAAGTGATAATGACACTTTATATTAATTAAGTTAAAGTAAATACAAAAATGACAAAAGCCTATATCTTTTAAAAAACAATTTTTACGTAGGGTTATATATGTTATATTTTCAATTACAAATATTAATTAGAAAGCTATAAAGATTTCCTAAATAATGGTATTTTATTTATATTTTTTAGACATTAAATAATGTAATTTATTTTTGACACAATGATGATGCAGTAATTACCTTATTAGTGAAATATTAACATAATTGATATTATAAATACCCAAATAAATATAATTTGAGACTTTTAATGAATTAAACGAATTTTATAGGTTAATATGACATGTCAGGATTGATTTAATTAAAGTTTTTAGAAGTAATCATGCTGTTAGGAGTTTCACAAAAATCAAATACCAAATAGTGTCAACATTGACATAAAAGAGTTTTTAAAAAAAATATTATATTACTAATTGATATTAAATTCCTAAAAATCAAATGTTCTGTAAAAGGATTTGTATAATTATATTTTTATTATTAATGGACCTCTTGGGGGTGTTTTGGATGTATATAGTATGTTTATTAGCTATATAATATAAAATACAAAGTGACATGGTAAATGTCAACCTAATTTACTATGTGCTAAAACAAATAGATAAGGTTAATATAATGACCCAAACCTATCAAAAATCTATTTTTTGAATGGATTTGGACACATAGTTACCATATAAGTTTAATAATACACTTTAGAGACATTAGAAACTGAATATAAATTTATTATCAAATAATACTTTAAGTTTTTCCTAAAGAGTCCCTCCCCCCCTTATAAAAGGACACCAATTCTAACCAATTATTCACACCTTAAAAGCCTTTTTGCTCAGCAAAACTCTGCCCAAATATTCTCCCAAATTCCCTCAAATCAACCTATAGGCCTTATTTTGATCATAAATCCAACCTAATTATCCCTTTTGATCAAATCAAAAGGAAGAACCCGAGAAGAGGTAACATCTTCACCACCCTCTTTAAAGTTACATTCTTCTTCATCTTCTTCTTTCCTTGTTAATTCCCTTATAATATAATAAATCTAGTATATTCTATATAATTTTATGTTATTAAAATTTGGGAACAATCAAATTCATTATTCTATCCATCCCTCGAATGATATGTCACCATACGTGTGTACGTACAGCCTACCGTCTCCACGTTGTGGAGTAGTTGTTATTCAATATATTATTATTTATATGGGTATGATAATGATGTATAATTCATTAAAATAATAAATATAACATTATAGTGATTCTGTCTATATGATATCCATCCAATTATATATTATTTTAATATCAAAAGAATGATATTGTCGCTCTTGCGAACGTACGGATTACCATCTCCACAAATGCGATGAGATTTCTTCTCCATCATATCCATTCAAGACTAAATATCATTTGACGAATAAAAATAATCTTTAGAGACATGATATAATTCTGGATATTAATAAGATACATCCCATCCATAACAAATACGGCTCACATAACAAATAATATAAAGGAAAACGAATCCGTTAACACCTCAAACGACGATAATACTAAGATATTATTAACAAAACCATGTTAAAAGAACATATATGATATCATATTTTTGTAAATGATTTTGGTATAATTCAATAACAATTATTTCACCATTATACAAGAGGTTAACCTACCGTCGACCAAGGAAAAAGTACAAAGTAAGGGGTTTCTTATCTCACTTTTAATTCCGTGGGATTTCCATTGTTCACCACTTATTTATTGTATGTGGTGTGTGTACTGCCCATGATTGTATTCATTGTGTAATATAATTTAATTTATGGATATTTACATCATCATTTTATGATCGTTCTTTCATGGGTGTATGTTTCATAAGATACCAAATTGATAAGGGAATTTGAAATATCAATTTCCACTCATTCGGCTTTACGAATACTTCATTGATTATTTTATTCCAATATTATGTGTGAAATCACTATTAATTTTATTATGTCATAATTTCCACTCTCCTTTCTGTGGATACACTTTTGATACACATAATCAACCCATTTATAAATTCTCAAGTCATCGGTATGAACTTTATAATAGTAATTTTTACTCAATCTCGATTTGTTGAGTTAAACATCCAATTCATTAGTATTGCTTTTACAAGAATATGTGTGAATGTCCTTTGATTGTTTTACAATGAATATCCAATCATATTGAGTGTATTTATATTTTACACACATAATTATGTCGTTGATTTATCCTTAACCTAAGGATACGGTCTTTATAAGAGATTTCTTCTCAATTTACATTCCATTGTGACTTCTTTTTTGTTATACGCCAATTCACTTTTATATGGTGTATATAATGTACATTGACATAGTATATCATGAATCCATTTATTCTCATGATATTACAATGATTTTATTACCTCAATTATTTGTATTCAAGTGTCTCTCTTTTGGTTAGAAACTCTAACTCAAATATCATTTTTAAATGTTTTAAATATTTATTCTTCTAAATATTTCTCATTATTGTCCATGTTTTAAAAATAGTTTTAAGGATTTATTTATATGGACATTAATGTTAAGAAATTAAAATGAATTTTAGAAGTTTCAAAGTGGTATGGGACACTTTGATTCAAACATCTATTTCTAATGGATTCTTGAAAAATAGTGTGAATTTTAAATGATTTCAAGAAAAAAGGGGATATTTCTCTCTAATAGATTTGATGATTATTTTCATCTATGTCAATATCCATCATTATTACCTATTGAGGTTAATATGATACAATACAATCTTTCATATTGTATCGAATGAGTTATGTTTGACTGTGGATGTGCTATTTTTATACCATTCATGGTTTTTGGTTAAAGTATTGACATTTAGTGTGCTAGTTTTAATACGAATGTTTATGTTATTTTTAAACCTATTCACATGAGGAATGAATTGGACATAATAAGTGACGGGTGGATCCTGCTATATCTTTTCGATGCATTGGTTGGTCTCATGAGACAAACTTCTGTCTTGGAACGAGGCCTTGACAAAATATTATTTGCAGTCTCGGCACGAGGCCTTGGAAACATGGTTATGATAGTATGAAATTATGCATTCCATCATTATAAAAGTGGTTATTGAAATTTCATGATCTTATTCGACTAGTAGAATATCCATGTGAATAATTAAATGGAATTATTTAATTTTATCATTTCCATATTATTCTAGTGTTAAAGTTTAAAAGGAATTTGTTTTAGTTATACATTGCCTTATGTTTTTATGATTATCTATGAAAGATTCTTCTATATTGTTATCCTTACTGAGCATCTGATCTCACCCCTTTCAATGTTTTATTTTTCCTAGGATGTGAAGAAGTAATTTATGAATGACCTGCAAGGATAGTTTGAGGGGATAGGAAGAAAATATGTTGATGTAGTTTTTTTACCTTATGATGTAATGTAAGACTTATTAATATATATAGTGTTTCCAAAACTACTAAACTAATCGGTCTTTCGAGACTTGATCCATCGTGATCATGCCAATGATATAAAAATAATGCACCGACTCTGGGTAACTAGGGTCGGGGCGTTACATTTTCCCTCTATTGGTTATTTATCTTTTTAAATGAACATTTTTAATTTTTTATTCTTTTAAATTTTAGGATTTATAATAATCCTTTCATCCACAACCTAACCATGTCTGATAGAAATAATAGTTATAGTAATGGGTTTTTTTGGTTTATCCAAATCAGAACCGATTATCCTCATTTTTTGGGTTCTTTATATCATTTTAATTTTATTATTCAAGAGGGGAAAAATAATATAGTACAATGATTGATTCCAAACCCTCTTATAGTTACCAAAACATTCACCCCATACATTTTTCTTATATTGTAAATCATCCCATTTAGCCCGATTCCCTTCACCCTCACACTTCAACATTAAAAAATCATGAAATTGCTATGATTAGTGTAAGAATAGATAGAAAATGACTTGAAACATGACCCATACCTAACAAAGTAATTCCGGTTCTCTCTGGGATAAATAAGGATTGATATAAAGGTGCTCTTTAAAGGATATGTGGTTTTTCAAAGGATGCCACAATTATTTTAAAAGGTTTTTTACATTCATAAATTTGAAATGTTCAAATTCATGTTTTAGTAGGTGGAATGTCCCAACATCACACAAGAAATATGATTAAGATTGAATAGTTTGTTATTAGTCTTTAAATCTTATCGGTAATGGGAAATATTATTTGTGATAGTCATTCAAGGCATGATTAATAATAAAAAATCAATTCACATTAATTTCAGAAATTGAAAGCCTAAGAAATTGTTGAGAAATTAAATTAATATGAATCAATTAATATATTCAAATCCTGAGTCCTCATTTCAATATACATGATTCTCATTGAAGTTTTTATCCTTAATTTTACACATTTAAACATATCAAAATTGAGATATATAAAATGGAATCACAGAATTCCTAAGAAACTTGTGTCTCCTAAACAAGCCATGTAAATAATAATACAAGTGTGGGAATGCAAT
Organism: Viscum album; assembly: GCA_963277665.1. Taxonomy (NCBI): domain Eukaryota; kingdom Viridiplantae; phylum Streptophyta; class Magnoliopsida; order Santalales; family Viscaceae; genus Viscum; species Viscum album. Next base: position 1,673,852,629 of record OY728145.1, read on the forward strand.
TTCAACTTTAATGGTCAAAAAAAAGTTGTCTCACACAAAAAGTAAAGATTTAAAATGATAAAAACTAAAATTAAACTCCATTTTGATATGAAGCTTAGTTATCCTCATTCACTATTTGGGAATGCATTATACAATCATCAACCTACAAAATATAATTACACAATTAAGAATAAGGATCTTGTTTTTTATGCTCGAAAAGATAGAGGATGGGGATGCATGCTTCACTAATTCCTAGGAAATGATATTAAAATATATATTAATAAAAATAATATTTTGATAGGTCTTGTGTAACACCCCATGATTTCATAGTATGTTATTTATTCAATGTAATTTAATAACATTCACTACACACAACACCAAGTTCAAGCGCACCCCGACTTACCAAACTAGACATTCAAAAGTGGTTATAAAGAGTATTTACTAAATTTTGAATTTTATATATTCCATATAATTATAGAATCCATATTATGTGTTTCCTAGACATTAGATAAGAACAAATTCATTTTTTTAGATAGAAGAAGTAATTTTTAAAAAATGCAATTTTAACGCCTTTTAATGGAAAACCCTTTTCTAAATAAAATATTTGACACATAGATTTTCAATTGAGTAAAATTAAATTCTTCTTTAGAAGAGGGAAATAAAAATTTAGTTTTGATAAATATTTGGTACTTTTCTAATAACTTTCATATTTTTATGAATAGGGAAAATAACATGTTTTAATTGAAAACGAATTTTTTAATAGAAAAATTTTATAGTGTTTAATTATGCATGTTAATGGTTTTGAAGTATAATTAGATTATATTTTTATCATTTAATACAATTTAGGTCATTGTAAGTAATTTCACATATAAATTTTATATAAACACATGTTAATCTTTTGATTGTTTTTACTTTGTAAAAACTCGCCTTTTGGTTTTAGAAACGGGAATTAATTATAAATTAATTAATGAAACATCTATGTTTTTACTTTGAAAAAATAGTATTCATTTTTGAATTCATAATATCAAAATTAGCATAGGGTAAATATTTGTTATGTTTCTGAAAACATTCAATTTTTTAGGAATAGTGAAAAACAAGGCGTTATTGTTTAAACCTAAATTATTATTTAAATTATTATTTATTTTATTTAAATATATTTTAGGTAAAAATAGATGCATGATACCTATATATGTTAAATTCATTTAATTGGAGTCATTTTATAAAAAGTTTAGATATATAAAAATTTTATTGAATGTTCTACCATATTTTACCCCACCTCCTAGGAGAATTCGTAAATTTGCATAAAACATAATTCTACCATTTCAGTGAGTTCAATTTCAAAAATCAGAGAGACACAGTTGATATCAGTATGTAATATTTGGTTTAGAAAGATGAAAATAATTTGTGATTAATAGTAACTTTTGACTTTTATTTACCACGATTAAAAGTAAATAGGGAAATTAAAGGTAAAAAAGGTATTATAATTACCCTAACTAATCCAAATTCTATTGGATAAGTTTTTTTCGACAAAAAACAACCTTAGGAATAAAATTTGATCCTTTAGGTTCACTTGGATTAGATTAGGTAATTTGTTATAATTTAATTTAAAGAATAGTTAAAAGTGTTAAATTTAATGATTAATAAGTAAACCCTTTTTAATATAGGGATACACACAAGATAAATTTGACTATAAATATTCATTATAAATATAAAAGTATTTACTACATAATGGTATTTTATTTATAATTTTTATAAATTATATAATTAAATTTATTTATGACACAATGATGATGCAATAATTACCTTCTAATGAAATATTAAAATAGGTTATCCTATAAATATTAAAATAAATATAATTTCAAGGTTTTTAGGCCATCCACTAATTTTAGAGGTTAATATGACATGATAGTGTTTATTAGATATTTTTTTTTGAATTGATAAGGTTTTTATGACTTTCACAAATACAAAATACCAAATAGTGTCAAAATTGACATAAATTAATTTTAAAACAAATACTATTTCATTGAATGAGATAATATTCCTAAATACCTAAGGATCGTCCAAAGGGATTAAATAATATTATATATGTCATTTATGAACCACTTGAGGTTCTCTCGAAAGTTTATAGTTTGTTTATTAACAATATAGAGTAAGATTACAAGAAGACATGGTAAAAGATAAACAATTTAACTAAGAGTTAAATCTAATAGATAAGGTTAACATAGTAACCTAAACATGTATAAAACATATTTTTTGAGAATATTTCGAACCATAACCACCTAAGTCTCTAAATAAATTCATTTTGAGCCATTATAAACCAAATATGATTGTATAATAAATTAATACTTTAATCTTTTCTTAAAGTGACCATCACCCCTCTTATAAAAGGGCATTTCACGTTCTCTCAAAATCACACCTCCAATGCCATTTGGATCGGCCAAACCTAGACCCAATATCCCCCCAAATACCCTCCCATACCCTAATAGACCTTCCTATGGTCACGAATCTAACATAAGGAGCCCTTTTGGTCAAATCAAAAGGAAGAACCCAGAGAAAAGGTAAATATTTCATCACATCTTTCAAGTTATTTTTTTCTTCCTCTTCCTCTTTATTTGTTGTTTTCATTATAAAATAATAAATCTAGTAACTTCTACATATTATTATTATTTTTATAAAAATTTTACAACCATATTCATTATTCTATCCAACATATCAATGAAAAAGTCACTATATGTGCATATATATGGCTTACCATCCCCACATCGTGGTGTAGTTGTTATTCAATACATTATTATTTGGATGGGTACACTAATTGGTATAACTGATATAAATAATAAATATAACATGTTAATGATTCTCTATATATGATATAACATCCAATTAAATATGATTTCATCATCAATATAATGATATTATCACTCGGGTGTACGTACGGATTAACGTCTCCACGAACGCGATGAGATTCATTTCAACGTTCACCATTCAACGATGATTATAAAAATATATATTATTAATAAATATTTAATGTATGAAATATTAATCCTACTGGATATATATATATATATATGTATGTACTTACATATATCTTATTCACTTACTTTCGTTCAACACGATATGAAAACGGAAACAACGTTTATGCATATGTATGGCCTACCGTCTCTATAAATGGTGTTTTCTATTTCAAATATTTATCTATTATACATATTTATATTATATATATATATGATATATAAACCATTTTTTATATTCTGTAAATATATAAATCATGATCTAAATGACACGGACAAGAATAACAAGTTAAAACACGTGTGATAAAGAAAGAAATTATTACCTGAAATGATAATTTAACATGGATATTATTATTCAATAAGTAATATAATGTCATAAATAAATCAAGTATGAAAAAATAAATATGAATATGTTTCTGGTATAATTTAATAACATACTATTTTCATTATACAGGAGGTTAAACGTACCCATGACCAAAGGAAATGACAAGGTAAGGTTTAATTCCTCAATCTTTTTATAATCTGATATTGTTTATGTGTAAGTATTTTATGGGAAATATTTATTATCCATGACCGTGTTTTATAATATTAATTTCAAAATGATTATTTTAAGGTACTCTTTAACAAAAACATCATTTTAAAAGTTTTACAAATTTATTCTTCAAAATATTTCTCATTAATGTCCATGTTCTAAAAATGTTTTTAAGGATTTATTTATATGAACATGATTGTTTTAAAATGTTAATTCCTTTAAAAATATTGAAAATGGTATGGTACACTTTGATTCAAAAATCTATTTTAAATGACATACTTTATAAATTTTTAACCTTTAAATGATTTCTCAAAAAGGGTTATTTCTCTAAAAAATGTTTTTAGATCATTTTCAATAATGTCAACATCGTTTAATAGATATTATTCATGATTAAGGATGATTTATTATAATAAAGTCTTCCATATTTTATTTAAGGTTTTGTGATATGTTTGACTATGGATTTTTAATTTTTATACCATTCATGGCTTATGGTTAATGTATTATCATTTTGTAAGCTCGTTTTAATATGAATGTTTATGTTATATTTCATCATTTTCATATGAGGAATGTATTGTACTTAGTATGTGATTGGGGGAGCCCGATATAGATCCTTAGTGCATCAGTTGTTCTCATGAGACAATTAGATGTGGAATTGGCTGATGCCTTTCCCAATTTTATATATGGTTTTGGATGAGGCCTTAATAATTTTTAGACGCCTTGATCTAGGCCTTGATAAAACATTTCAGAATGTCCCACATTATATATTCCTTCATTATGAAAATAATATTGATGATTCATGTTGTTATTCAACTAGTAGAATACACATGATGATGTTTTATTATGGCATTATTTACTCAACTCATAATTCCTACCATAAAGTGTTAATGTTTTTTGTTTGTAAAGGCATGTGTTTTAAATTATTCACCATGACTAATGTTTATGTTATATTCTGCTATATTGCTTAATCTTACTGATAATTTGAGATTACCCCTTTCTTATGTTTCATTTTCCCTGGATTCTAAAATGTGTTTTATGATTGATATGCAGGGTTAAGCTAGGGGATTAACGGCGTTCTAAAAGGATAATTTATGTGGTGTTTTATTTTCGAATATGTAATGTAACATTAATGTTTGTAATCTATTTTCCAAGACATGTAAAGTGATCGGTCTTTTAGGAATTGATTATTTGTAATCATGCCAATGTATTAAAATAACGAACCGACTCTAGGTATCTAGGGTCGGGGCGTTACATCTTGGTACTATCCCCTAAGTGTACCCTAAATTTTTACTACCTCTAGTCATTTGTACTAGCTGTTATCCGTAGTTTGATGGTTGTTGTGGCTTCATTGATATGAACCACCACATGTGGATTTTCCCAACATCCACTTATTTTTTCTTTTTTAGAAAGACTCCATGGATAGAGTACACCAGATCCTCCCCCTTCACTGTGAAGTGTATCATACATGGAGGGGTAAGATAATGTATGGAACATATTTCTCCGTTGATGCTACATGTGAATCATCTTCATTTCCTTCTAGTGGTTACCTAAGATGTGGAGAAGCATGTTGCTCTGGTTCATTAAGTAAATCCACTGGTATCTCTTGATAGGATTCCTCCAGTATATTATCAATGTCATTGGGGATCTCTCGGTGTTCCTACACAAGTGAAATTCTTAGTTCTCCATCCTCTTCTAAGGGATATAAAAAATTGTCTGAATCTTTACTATCAAAATAATACGGAGTGATATTTAATTCTATTTAAATAGAATCAAAATAGATCGTGTATGGTTACTGACCAACACAAATGTTTGGATAATATTAAATCAATGTATCAGTGTTAGGTGCCTCTTACAGTCATATTTTGGCGAGTAATGGTTGGTAGTTGGGCTCCCCCACCTCTAGTTTAGACTCAAGTTCTTGTATTTCCCTATAAAAATTTATGAATGAACAGTGTAACCTCTTCCATGGAACCCTCATGTATGACAATTGGCCCATCATTTGGTTTTGGTTCAGACTCTGGTGCAGGTTCATCAAATGATTCTTCAATTTGTGAAGGAATCCAATCCAGTTTGTCTTAGCGACCGTGAATCTGTTCATCAAGCTCATGAATATCATACTTTATTTTTTTTCACATGCTCTAGGAAATATTCTCCCTGAACTTGTTTAAAAATTTTGGGAGGAATCAAGTAGTACTCTTCGAATGTATTGGCCTCTTCATGGCAGAATTTGGGGATGTAATCCTATAATTCAGTGAGATCTCTAGAAAGTCCTTCAATAAATGGTTGCACACGGGTCTCCTTGAGATCCTAGACGAGGTACTTGAATTCATCCTCTTGGAAAATTTTGTTCTATGATCCCATAATCTATCTTGCCCATAATGTTACACCACCTTCTATAAACTAGGGGGCTTCACCTACTTCCCCTTTCACATGAGAGTATTCAATATTCCATGTAGAATAATAATCTTTTGAATTAATCATGAAAGTAATTTTTTTATGTTTTATATCTTTATAAAATGAAATGAAATCTATATAGGATTTGAAAACATAAAAATTATATGAATAACTGATTGGATCCCCAGAAACAACATCAGTTTTGATGTACGCCTATCATGGGGTGTGGACAAAAACAATTATATTTTCTCCAATGCAGCACAGTGGGAGACTAGTTTCGTCTCACATGAGGAACTTTTCAGTGCGGTTTAATTACTTCTTCTATATCACTTAAACTATCAAATTTTTTATTTTGAATTTAATTTATATATATTAATTTTTTTTGTTATTGATGTAAAAACATGAACTATTATACAATGATAATAGAATGTATTAATAAAGAAAGAACATGGTTTTGGGGTTTAGTCTTGGGTTCAATCATTTTTCTTCTTCATATGATTGATTCTATTTTCATAATCCAAACATGAAATATCTTGTTTGAATAACTATTCTTTTCTGGAATAGGACTAGTTTCAGTTGCATTTCATTAGGTCCATCACAAAAATGAAGAAATTATCCTTACCTAGGCATGCTACTCCAATATAACTAAATCATAAAATAATCTTTATTGAAAATTCACGAACAACCTGACCACCAATGGGACCATATATCGGGGTTAGGCTATCCATTTTAATTGTAGGAGATAACAATGGTGGATGGATAAAGAAATACATATATATATATATATATATAATTTATAATTAATGTTAAAAATTATAATAATAATAATATTATTTATTATTGGTTTTATTAAATTAGAAAATAGTTTTCTTTTTGAAAAAATGAGATAGGTAATATAAAATTGTTTTAATATAGGATGGTGGTATTAAAAATTATATTTTAAATAATAATAATAATAGTCAATTTTAATTATTACTATAATTAACGGGGATGCAATTATATGGTGAAACCTAAAAAAATTAAATGATTAAAGCATTAATTTATTTATAAAAAAATAAAAATTAGATTTAAAATTTATACCAAAACAAAACAAAAATAGAAATAAAATATGAGAAGAAATTATAGTGGGAAAGAGAGTTTAAAGTTTGTATTATACTCTAGTATGATCCCTCTGTGGTTGTGGCTGTTGAGTTGATCATTTTTTGAAGGAAGTAAGGGCCTCTTTTCATAGGTAGATTTATTCTTCCAAAACATTACAAGTGTTTCACCATTTAAATGGACAATTCATGCATTAAATACTTCATAAATGTTGTTAATAAATTTCTCCCCCATTTTCTATCAAAATACAAGCTTGATTGGATATATTATATAGGAGTTATAATATTCCTATTAACTGTAATGTTTTTTTGATGATGTTTCTAGGAAGCTTCATTCACAATATTTCTTTCAAATGCCACCATGATGATACCAAAATTCAATTAAATTTCATTTTATGAACATGACTACGATTCCTCGTTCTACTACAGGTGGAATAAATTCAATTGGAGTGGTTTGAATTTATTTATGCATCTATTACGAAGGTGGATTCCACGCTGTCTAACCAAAATATTCTCCAATTTCAATAATTGTTTCAGGCCTTTATATGTTCGAATCAGATCTTGGTCTTGAAGAAAATTATGAAGAAAATAAATAAATGATTAACAAAAAAAATAAATCACACAAATTGGATATATATTAATATTTATTCCTATAATACCCAGGTAACAATATTCTGTCAAAAATCCAGACTTGTGTGATTTTCATTAATTAGCCCATTTTCATTTTATCATCCAAATTTCCCATTATTTAAAAAAAATAATTACATGGATTTTATCATTGAAAAAAATTATTAATGATTTTATTTTAAATATTCACATAGGTTTTCTCTGTCAAATACCCCCATACATTAACTATGGTTATCCTCATGCATAAAATCTCAACACAAAAAAATGAGGACAACAATGTTACCGATATTCAAAATCAAATGAATTAAAATAATAAAAAAACCATATAAAATAAAAATTTCATATTCAACATTAAATGTAAATTAAATTTCATATTTTTAAATGATATAATAAATTTATTCATTTTACGTTTTCTCTTTGAAAAATAATGGAAATTTTTCGTTCATTCATTTATGCTTCTAAATTATTTTTATCAAACATTCCAAATCATGATTTACACAATTTTTTAATATTTTATCACATATATCATGATACAATTCATGTATAGATATACTCATATCATGAGAACTTGATCATTATCCATAATATTGTAAAAAAACTACTTTCTATACTTTTTAAATACAAAAGGCACATAAAATCACGAGGACTTGTAATTTTGGTTCTATTGGCACTCAGGCATAAGGTTGGTGGGATTTTATGATTAAAAATAAAGTGCAAGGATGAGTTTTATATCTTTAGTAAAATTAATTATATCAAAATGTGTAATAAAAATATCCCCTTCAATGTATCAGCTCTCACATCCACCAAAACTCAATGTAAATATCATGATTAGTTTAGGAATAATGAGTGGTTTGTGCTATCATTTGATTTTATTTTCTTTTTTAGATGATACTTTTTTTATTTTTTTATTTTTTTAGTGTTATGGTTTGTAATAAACCTCATATACACCACCTAACCATGTATGATAGAAATCACAGATCTAGAAATGTTGATTTTTTTTTATCAAAATCACAATATATTTTTCTCATTTTTTGATTCTTTTTTTCAATTTCATTTTATTATTAAACATTAGAAAAAAATAGAGTAAAATAAATGATTCCAAAAACTATTACAATTCCCATAATAAGAACCCCCCACATTCCTTAAATTTTAAACAATCCCATTTACCATGATTCCCTTCACCCCTAGACTTGAACTTTAAAATATCAGGTAATTACAAAAAGTATTGTGGGAAAGTATAAACAATGGATTGAAACATTGATTGTCCCTAATAAGGTCATTCATGGTATCTATTGAAAAATCAAGGAGTGATTTAAAGGGGTATTGTAAGGATAAATGGCTATTCAAAAGATTCGTCAATCATTTTAGATGTCTTTTTTTAAAATCATAGCTTTGAAAAATTGAAATTCCAGTTCTATTGTGAGGAATATCCCAGGATCACTCAATAAATATGCTAAATATAAAATAGAAAGTACGTAGTTTATAAATCCCCTTAGGAATGGGACATATAAAATGGGAAAATCACCAAAGCCATGATTTATTATTATAAATCTATTCTAATTAATTTCAAAAATTTAATAGGTGAAAAATGGTTGAAATTTTTTATTTACATGAATCAATTACATATTTCAAATCATGAGTCCTCATTTCAATATCCTTGCTTCAATTTGAAATTCTAATTCTCCATTTTAATAAGATTATCATATAAACATTTAAATAAAAAACATGTAATCATAGGCTTCCTAGGAAACTCATGTCACCTAGACAAATCATGTAAAATATAATTCAAATTTGGTCCTGAAATTTCAACATAAAATTTCAAAAACATGTTTTTTTCACAAAAAAAAGTGTGCAGTTAAAACGATAAACACTAATATTGAACTCATTTTGAAATTAATCTTATTTATCTTCCTTTTTTATTATGGAATTCCTTATACCATCATTAACCTTCATAATAGAATTACCCAATTAATAACATGGATCTTGTATTTTATGCTCAAAAAGATAGACGGAGGTGGATGCATGCTATGCTTAATCCTAGGAAATTATATTGAAATAAAAATTACTAGAAATCATGTGAATATATATCATGGTATGATCCCCTATATGGCCTTTAATTGTTCACTTCCACTAGAATTAATTACGACTATTATTCAAAGTCTTGTGGTGGTTCATGCTTCATTAACATGAACCACCGCATATTGAATTTCCAAACATACAATTATTATTTAGGAAGACTCCTTGGATAGAAAACACTAGATCCACCGACATTACAAATAAGTGTGGCTTACATGGAGGGGGTAGGATAATGTATGGAACCTCCTCCTTCTTCACTGCTATATGTGAAATATCTTCATATCCTTCCAGTGATTTCTCATGATGTTAAGAAGCTTGTTTCTATGGTACTTTAGCAAGAGCCAATGAAATATCTTCATGGGCTTACTATAGTAGATTATCAATTCATTTAGGGATATCCAAGTGTTCCTCCATAAGAAAAAGTTGATTTTCTTCATCCTCCTCTATGGAATAGAAAAAATTATTTGAATCCATAAAATAAAAATAATTGGGAGTGCTGTATAATTCAGTTTCAATAAAATTATAAGAGATAGTAAATGAGAAGTGATTAACTCCCTATAATGGTTCAGATTCAATCAATTTCTCACTGGTAATTTCATCATCATGTATTACGGTGGTTATTGAAGGTAGTTATTTGGGCTCCGTCACCTCGATTTTGACCTCAATATATTTTATTTATTTATAGAAATCAAGAAAGACCAAGGTCACTTATTTCGTGGCCTCCTCAGGTAGACTAGTGGCTCATCTTCTGGTTCAAGTTCAAACTATAGTGTAGGTTATTCTGATCCTTCATGTATGTAAGAAGTTATAAAATAAAGATTTTATTAGAGACCTTGAATCTTTTCATAAAGATCTTGAATATCATAACCGATTTTGTGTTTTTAACTTGATCTGGGAAATATTCTGGTGAAACTTCTCTAAATGTTTTGGGAGGAATCTTAGAGTACTCTTCCTATGTCTTGGCCATTTCATGATAAAATTTAGGGAATTAATCGGAGAATTCAGTGACCTCTCTTACTAATCCTTCAACAATTGGATGCTAGAGGGTCTCCTATTGATTCTGGATGAGGTCCCTGAATCCATCCAATTGGGAAATTTTCCACATTACTCCCATAATCTATCTAGTCCATAATGTAAAAAACTCTTCAATAAACAAAGAGGATTTAGCTACTGTCTCTTGCACTTGAGAGTATTCATCAGTCTATGAAGAATAATAATCATTTCAATTCATCATTGAAATAATTTATTATAGATTTATAATTTTATAAAAAGAAATGAAATCTATCTATGATGTGAGAATAAAAAATTAAATGAATATTGGATTCTCTCCCCAGAAACATCTCTAGTTTTTTGCACATCTTTCGTGAGGCATATACAAAAGCAATTATATTTTTATAATTACATCATAGTGGTTGTCCAGGGTCATCTCTCTTGAGTATACTTTCAATTGGGTTCACATACATATTTTATATGACCTGAACCATCATTTTTTGTCATATTCTATTTAAATGAAATAATGAAAATATTTTTATGTTTTTTATATGAAAAATATAAACTATCATTCATTGAAAACTAAATGAGATAGTGAAGAATGAACTTGGTTTTGGGGGTTTTTTCATAGGATCAATAATTATTTTTCTTCATGTGTTTGATTCTAGTTTCATATTACAAAAATGAAATATCATGTTTGAATCACTATTTTTTAAAAAATAGGAATGTTTTATATTACATGCCATTGGGGTTCTGACCACATCATGGAAATTCACCTGACTCAAGTAAGCTACTCAAATCTACCAGAAAGTTAAAATAATCTTTATAGAAAATTCAACATCACCTTGACCTCCCCCTGGGGAAATTATCAGGGTTATCCTCTCATTTATGATAGTAGGAGATCACAAGGTGGTTTGATGACGATAGATATAGATCGAAATAAAAAATTTATAATTACTGTTGAAATAATAATAATACTAATAATATCATTTATAATAATTATTATTATAAATAAAAAAATATATTTTCATGAAAAAAAGTTAGATAACATAAAATAGTTTTAAAATATAAGGATGGTATAAAAAATAATATTTATAATAATAATAATAATAATAATAATTATAAATTATTATATTTTTTATAATTATGGAGTAATAAATTAATTGGATAAACCATAAAAATAAATACATGATTGCATTAATTTATTTATAATTAAAATTCAAATTAAAATGAAAATTAAAATATAAACAAAGATAAAATTAAAATAATAAATGAAGAGGGAGGGGAAAATAGCATTTTCTTCATGGCCTATGTTATAGTGGGATCCCTCTTTAGCGTTGGATGTTGAGGTGATCATTTATGAAGGATGTGATGTCCTCCTTTTATAGATAGAATTTTTCCTCCAAAACATTATGCGTCTTAGACCCATTAAATGGACAATTCACCCATTTCATACTTTATAAAAGTTTTTCATAATCTCCTATTCCATTTACCATCAAACGTTCTTCTTAACTGACCACTTGATATAAGAGTTATGAATTTTTTATTGACTATTACATTTTTTTGGTGAAGGTTCATGAAGCTTCATTCAAAATATTTTGTTCAAAGTCCACCTTTATGATCTCAAAACAACATGATATTTATTGTATTAATGATTTTTTTCATCCTCGTTCAATTTTAGGTCGAATAACCTCAATTAGATATGTGTATCCGAATTTATTCATCTGTTACATAGGTGGGGTTCATGTTTTCTTCCAAGAACATTCTCCAATTTCAATGATTTTTTGGGACATTATCTATTCGAATAATCTCTTGTTCCTAAATAAAAATTTATTTAAATTAATCAAGGATTCCTAAAACAAGATATCTACTCAAATTGGATAAATATTTTAAATGATATTCCTAAATTCCATTATGTAAAAATTCAATAAAAGTTATAGATTTAAATAGTTTTCATATTTTTGACCATTTTCATTATATAATTTAAATTGCCCATTATTTTAAGAATACATTTTAACACATGGGTTTTATCATTGAAAAATATAAAAAAGGACCATTAATTGATCAAAACTATTAACAAATAATTTCTTATGTCAATCATGCATGGGTTCCTACAACCCCACATATGTGGGAATATCCAAGTCTCCAATGGTAGGAATTGATGTTCAGATTGTTCTTTTATAGTTGATTTTTATTTCCACCTTGAGTGGTGTTTTTGGAAATTATATTATTTATTATTGAGGTTTATCTCTTGGACCAGTATGGGATGAGTGTGTTTCTATGTTCATGAACCATTCTAGAAACATATAATTATTAAGTTATCTGTATGTTTCATGTGATTTATAGTACTATGGATTCATATTCTTCTAGTGTACTTTTCTTTTGATAAAATTTATCTATTTCTTTCCCATGATGTGTTTTATAATAAGAATGTTTTCAAAATTATAATTTTAATAATGATTGTATTTTTTAAATGTTTACTTAATAAAAAGGGTTTTCTAAGTATAAATATTTAGGGTTTTTATAATAGAAATATTTTAAATGTGAAAACATTGGGTTTTATTAGTAAATTTTAATTTACAAGGTAGATGTAAAATGATGGAACTATTTTGGATATTGGAAATGGGTTTCCATAGTGTCATGATTAGACCCTTTGTATGGGTGGTTAGGGTAGTGAGAGTTCCCTAGTTCATGACATTAGTTATAAGTTATGAAAGTTATTTGTTCTTTATTGTATAATATAATAGATTTTATTGTTGTTCACTCAATATGTTTGTGACCATGGGTTATGAATTGTTATTCAGTAATGTGGATGTGTTATATCTAAAGGGGGCTGAATGTGAATGTTTGGTTTTAGACCATAGGGAGGTGTTTGGGTTATGGTGTTGATTTATGTGTGTGGGTGTGTTTGGTGTGAGGCATAGAGTAAATATTTTCTAGGGTGTGTTAGAAACAATATGTTACAGAGTTGGGGAAGGAGTGTCATCATGGGCAGCAAGGTGGTTATGGTATGGTGTGTATAGATTAGATAGATAGAGAGAGAGAGGTAGTGAAATATTCATTATGTGACTTTTATTTAGGGATTTGGTACCATTTTAACTTCTAGGATATCCTTTGAGGTATGTTTGCAGGGTTATAAGTGATATTGGGTGAATATGACACTGGAAAATGTTTTGGACTTTAGAAGTGCCACATAGATTGTGTTTCCCAATGAGGGTTTAGTATAGTAGGATAATAAGAAAGGTTGATGGTATGGGGAATGTAACTTGACTAGTGGTTTTGATAAGACTATTTTATTAAATATAGGGTACCCTCAAGGAAATATGGCATAGTGTTGAATGTACCTTATGATGTGAAGAATGATTAGTTTCAATAGAGGAAGATCTGATGAACATTTGGTGTCATAGAGTGTGTTAAATGTGTGTGGTTTTTCTTTAGTTTCTTCCAATGATGTTATATGAGCGATCATGGTTGGTTGTATGGTTTGTTTTGGGAATAGGAAAGGTTGTTAGGAGCCTTTCTCGGAAACCTTGATGGTGGTGAATATGGGATATGATGCTTTTCTAGGGAGAATGATACAAGAGTGAACAAATCATGGATGTGATACCTAGGGTTGTGGTCACATGGTTGGGATTTATTTTATGAATGGTTGGTTCATTGGATGATAATTTTGAGATTCCTCAATTATAATGAGGATATAGGATCAAGAGGCAATATAAGTTGTGTGATCTGATGCTGGGCCTAGATCTAGTGATGTAAATCTTGTGTGATCTGGATTTGGGCTCTGTGTGTAGTCGTATTGAATTGAAGAACCCTAAAGGATTTTAGGAGGTCTATATATTGGATCATTCTAGAAAGAGATTATGTTGTTGGGATAGATGAAAAGGTGTCTCAAGATAAATTATTGTCCAATTTTTGTATGATTAAAGTGGGAATAATGTGTTATGATTGAGACCGTTGGGCTGTGGATTGGTGTGGTGGTGAGTGTTGGTTGGAAATTCCATTCGAGTTGTAGTGTTTTTGTGTGAATGAAACGTTGGAAGACAACGAAGCATGAGACTTGTGGAATGTTAAGGTATTTATATAGTGGTAGATGACATTTATGATGGATAGTTGTGTTTCTGTTTATCCATAGCTTCTTAGTACACTCATAGCTAGTGATGATCATATATAATATCTTGACATCGTCTCAGGTTCATTGAGAAGGCCACAACTTATGCCTTCTAACATGAGTGTATTTTGGCGGGGCAAGGTACATCTTATAGGTTATTCTCTTTGGGTTTCCTGAATGGAGTTTTATGGTGTGGGGTTCACCATAAATTATATGCGGGTGAGATCATAGGGATGCACTGGATGTCATAGAATGCATTGGGTATCATTCATGGAAGCTGAGAGCATGTGGCAGGTAATGATAGTTTTTTTGTTTTTGGAAAGGATTGACAACCATGTCCAAGTTGTAGGTTTTTATTTTGAATCGAATTATGAGATTCAGTTTTTTAAATTTATTAAAGAAAGAGATGAGGACAATAATCCTATGTTGGGGAGTGGTAGGTCAGTCATGGATGAATTGAGAAGGTCATAGAGTTATTGCAGTGGAATCAAGATTCCTATTACAAGTATTTATGAACATTTTTGGATTCCTTGGGGATGTCCAGGTGGGATAATTACATAGAGTTATATCAATTTTAGTATAGTATTTAGGCTCGAAATGGTATTATAGGTCATCCGATTTTTTTCAATGATACACATTGGTGGGTGTTGTTGAGGAAACAACAGTTCACATTGTAGTGGTGGAAGAGTGGTGAAGTTCCATAAGAGGAAGAGAATGGACTCTGGTAGGTTTGTACAGACAATGGGATATGCCTTAGGTAATATGGAATCATGCCTAGGTAGAATGTTGGAATTCCAATATTTTAATCTAGGCATCAATAGAGTGAGTTGGTTAGGAGACATCAACTCATTTGGGTAAGAAGGAATGAATGTGGTGGGTTATAAGCCACCTTTGGTTAATTATGTGTTGATAAGTGTGCTCCAAAAATGATAGTTTGTTTTTAGGAATAATCAATTTACCTTTTGTATTGATATGGAAAATAGATTTTTGACCTATCTAGGCAGTCTCAATAGTAACGATGATATGTATAATTGGGTGGAGTATCTGTGGATGATTGGGTATGATGAGTTGGAAAACATGTCGGGTATGTTGTCAAAGTTGAGTTTAGTTGTTTTGTATCATGATTGATGGTTTAGGTGCCTATCCTTGGTGATGGTGGTGGAGAGATAAAGTATATAGTGTGGATCACTATAGTGGAAAAGTGGCATGTTGATGATGTGAGAGGTAGTAGGAATCAGATATACAAGGGTATGATATATCTTGTCAAGGCGGTGTTGATAATGGGCATTTTCTTGGGTCCGGAATCATTGAGTACCTTGAGTTGAAGGATATGTTTAGGTGTACATCATACATTTAGAAATAGGGTGTGGTATTTGGGCCTTAAGTTGTTGAATAATGCAGGATGGGCAGTCTGGTTGGAATCTGCATATCCCTTCAGTGACATCTAGCATGTGACACCATTAGAATTTTGGGAATCATGTGTAATGGCACCAAGAAATTTTGTCCATTAATTGCAGAAAGGATTGGATTGATGGTGTAATGATTGGATCTCATAAATTAATTTAGTGACTTGTTAGTACCCTCTTGTGCGGTGGTCCAAAATTGTTTCCCAAAACATATTTGGTGTTTTATTTTGGTAATGATGATGTCGATCTTGTTGCATCCTTGCAGAGTGTCGGCTCGTAGTGGTAAACTACAGTGAGAGGAGTTTCTTTGGGATAAGATCTTTTTCGTGGTCCAAGTTTGGTTATCATGTTTTCATGTCTATGATAAATGTTTTCAAATGAAATTTGATAGGTGCGCCCAACAGTTCAACCATTGGTCTTAGGGGATCAATAATGATTCGAATTACGAATCGTGGAAAACTCTTTATAAGGTGGGAATGTTTTATGATCAAGACCATTAATTAATGGTCATAATTGTTTAAATGATGGTTAATAATACATTATATTAAAAAATGATATGTTACTTAGGTGTATGAGGAGTTTCATGGGGTATCATAGGGGGGTTGGAACCAGAAAAAAGGAGAAACTTTACCAAATATTGTGCATCGCATGATTGGTGCACGGTTAGATCAAACCATGTGCCTGGCCTAGAAAATAATGTAGCTCAGGGACCCATTCAAATAGAGGATAGCACACAGTTACCAATTGGTTTATCAAACCATGTAGGTTCTACAAGGAATCTATGATTCTTGGACCCTCTTGAATAGAGGGATTTTCATAGTTGCTGCATGGTTTGGATAGTAATGCTGCCAAACTGTACGACCTTTAAAAATGGGTTTTTCCCATTTTCCCTCATGAACCTATTTATTTCTTATTACAGTTTTTTACCCATTAGACCAACTAAAAATGGGTGATGAACTAGTATCCACTTCATCCTCCATGGATGACTCTCTATCTATTCTTGTTCATTTTTACTGAAATTTGTAGGGAATCAAATCTCCAGGCAATTCTAACACCCCACCATGATCTATTTTTTGGAATAAGGATTATAGAATCTCTTTTATAATTCAAAATACCTAAACACTAAACATTTATAATATATTTTTTGTTTGGGATTCAATGTGAGTTTGATTTTGAATCATGGGATTCATTGGGGCTAGTAATCATCTTTGAGAATTTGGTAGGTGGTCTTATATATTTTCCCCATAGAGTCATTGTTACATATGTGTATGTTGTTGTTCTAAATTAATTTCAGGTTTTGTTTTAATATTCTTAACTATGGAATGTTATTTTGTCCTTATATTTAAATGAAAATCCCTTAACAGACTCCGTTGGGACTATTAGTGAGTGAGACTGAACCTATTCCTTCCAATAATGTAAATCAGACAATTTTAAAAGGTCAAAAAATTGGTAAACAATTAGATAATGGATATACCAGAGTTAATATAGAGTAAAAGTCTAATTGGAATTGTGGGAAGGGTTAGTAGGTTAAAATGAAAAGATAATATGTTGGATTTTATAAATACCTAGGTGTTTTATCACGTTCCTAATCAATCTTGTAGGTACACTGAGTGGGGTGGAGGGTGTGAATCAGTGTACACAAGTTTTTAATCAATTTTATTTTTTTTCTTTACCCTTTTCAATTCGAACATCTACACTTTTTATATTTAATGAATGAAATACCCCAAGCTTTTATGGTACATTTATCTTTGAATAATAAAATATCTATAGATGTATGAAACTTTCAATTCTAACACACCGCGACCAATCAAACTAGCCGTTTAAAAAAGAAGATATGAATAGTAATACCCATGTTTGAAATTTTACAACTTTTAATTTTCAAATTGGACTTCATTTTTTGATTCGGAATAAAAAAATTAACTTAGGGTGAATTTTTGTAATTTTTTTGAAAACATTCAATACATGGTGAATAGTGAAAAACACTAAGTAATTGTTTAAAACCAGCTTTTTATTTAAATATTTATTTTTAAATTTAAATTTATTTTAATGTAAAAATAGATAGATAAGACCTATATTAATCCAATTCAATTGATTAGAGTCATTTTATCATAATATTAGATATATAAAATTTTGTTGAACTTTTTAATGCCTTTTACCCACCTTCTAGCAACATTTGTAAATTTGCATAAAACATAATTTTACCGCTTCTATTAATTGAATTTCAAAAATATTATAGAAATGGTTTTCATCAGTAACAAAAATTTGATTCAATATGATGAAAATAATTTTTGGGGAATAATAAATTTTGAATTTGATTTACCATGGTTAAAAGTAAATATGGTAATTAAAGGTTAAAATAATATTATAATAATATAAAATTACCACAATACATGTTCTATTTCTATTTGATAAATGTATTTCGACAAAAATATACCTTATGAAAAAAATATGATCATTTTTTTCCAATTGGATTAGATTAGGACATTTATTATATTTTATTTAATGAAGAGTTAACGGGTTAAATTCAATTTTTAATAACTAAACCATTTTTAATATTTGGTTATACATAAGTTAAATTAAACTATTAATATTTACTAAAATTAAAAAATTATTTCAAACATCATAGTATTTTGCTTATATTTTTTTGACGTTAAATAATTAAATTTATTTATTCCCCAATGATGATGCAGTAATTACCCTATTAATGAAGGATTAAAATAATTGATATTATAAATATTGAAATAAATGTAAATTGAAGATTTTTATGCCATCAATGAATTTTCATGGGGAATATGACATTTTAGGGATGATAAAATGTATTTTATTGGAAGGAATCAAGTAGTTATGACTTTCACAATAACAAAATACTAAATATTGTCAAAATTGACATAAATGGGATTTTAAAACAAACAGTATTTTTTAAAATGATATAGTGTTACTAAAAATATAATAGTATGAAAATAACTTATATAATGTTATATATGTCATTAATGAACCACTTG
This sequence comes from Viscum album, assembly GCA_963277665.1. Classification (NCBI taxonomy): domain Eukaryota; kingdom Viridiplantae; phylum Streptophyta; class Magnoliopsida; order Santalales; family Viscaceae; genus Viscum; species Viscum album. Next base: position 1,673,871,848 of record OY728145.1, read on the forward strand.
TGGTTCACATGAAATTTTATAGTAACTATATTAACCATTTATTTTTAAAATACATTAAGACATGGTAAAAGTTAATCTATTTAACTAAGAGTTAAATATAAAAGATAAGGTTAATATGGTGAACTAAACAGGTCTAAAACCTACTGGTTGGCATTATTTTTACCCATTCTCACATTATTCTCAAAATAAATCAATTTTAATCCATTATAAATAGAAAAGTATTTTATAATAAATTAATATTTCAAGCTTTTCCTAAAGTTCCCCTTACCTATCTTTTAAAAGGGTACTTTCCCTTCTCTTAAATTCACTCCTACAAAGCCATTTGGCGGGACCTAAACCTACTCAAATCTCCTAAAAACTACCCTAAGGTCAACTTATAGTCCTTACATTGATCAATAAGCCAACCTATGGAGCCACTTGGTTCAAATCAAAAAGAATAACCCGAAGAAGATGTAATTATTTTATCACCTCTTTTAAAGTTCTTTTCTTCTTCTACATCCTCATTCATTGTTGTTTCAAATATAAAATAATAAATTCATTAACTTATACATAATTATATTTTATTATAAATATGTTATAATCATATTCATTATTCTATTCATCCAATGAATAACAAAGTCATCATACGTGCGTACGCATGGCATAACATCTCCACACCGTGGTGTTGTTTCTTATCAAACACTTCATTATTTGTATGGGTATAATAATGTGTATAATTGATCTAAAAAAATAAATATAAAATTGTAATGAATCTGTATATATATAATATACCATCTAATTACATATGATTTCACCATCAATATAATGATATTGTCACTCATGCGTACATACAGCTTACCGTCTCCACGATGTGATGAGATTTCATTCCCCATCATAACCTTTCATGAATAAGTTTCCTTTGATGATTAAAAAATAATTTTTAAGAACATAATATCATTATATATATGAATCAAATATATCATATCCATAACAAAAATTACTTACGTAACAAAACATATAATAGAAAATTAATCAGTTAACACCTGAAACAATGATACTACTGAAATATTATTAACATTGCAATATTAGAGGGTCATATATGATATCATATCAATATATGTGGTTATTTTATAATTTAATAACAATTATGTTACCATTATACAGGATGTTAACATACCCTCTACTTTGGAAAAGTACAAGTTAAGGGTTAATTTTACAATTTCTTTATTATCCGAGGTTGTTTATACATAAGAATCCACTGAGATATCTTTATCATCAATATCCATGTTTCTTAAAAATATATTTCCATAAATTTTTACAATTTACTAGACTATGTGTTAAAATATTTTATAACCTTGTTTTAATTTTTATAAAATGTTTTGAAAGGAATCTTTTGTTGTTTTCCAAAAAATTTAATTTAATAACTTTTCGACAAATTTAGGAAAAAATGTTTTTTTAACATAAACCGTGGGTGCATCTATTATCCGCTATTATAACTCCATCGAAAGTCTATTACAATATTATATAAAAATATTCAAAATAAATGGTTTCTTTTATAATTATTCGACTTTTATATTATTTCAATGTAGAATGAGATATTTATCTAAAATAGTTTTCGGATTGATTTTATCTATGTCAACATCTATTGTTGGATTTTATGTTTAATTGAAGTTGATTTATTATGATACAATATTCCATATTGTATGGATAATTTTATTATATGTTTGACTGTGGATTTTATATTTTTCTTTCATTCATGGTTTATAGTTTAATTATTAACATTTAATATGTTTGTTTAGTACAAATTTTTATGTTATATTTTACCCTTTTCATATGAGGAATTCATAGGACATAGTAAGTGAAGGGTAGGGCCCGCTATAGCCCCTCGATGCATCGGTAGGTCTCATGAGACAAACTAGTGTCTTGTCATAGGGCATTTAATGTATATTTATTTTTAGTATTGGAACGAGGTCTTGACTATATGGTTATGATGACTGAAATTATGAATTCTATAATTATGAGATTAACTATTGATATTAAATGTGAAAATTTTCCTATTAGAATATCCATGTGAATAAGTAAATTGAATTATTTGATTTATCATTTACATATTATGATGAAGTATTAGTTTAAAATTCTTTTGCTTTATTTTACATTTACTAAAGTGGTTATTATAATTTATAATGGTTTTCTCAATATTGTTATCCTAACTAAGCATCTATGCTCACCCATTTTCATATGTTTTTTTTAAAATGATGTGAAGAATTATATTATTACTGACCTGTAAGAATAGGATAAGGGATATGAGTGTGTTCAAAGGAGACACAATGTTACTTTTCATTATATAATGTAATGTAAAAGATATTTATGTATCTAGTACTACTAATGCTACTAAACAGATCAGTCTTTTGGGACTTGATCTTTTGCGACCATGTCATTTTTATGTAATAATGTAGAAACTCAGTGTAACTGGGTTTGGGGCGTTACAGTTGGTATCAAATGAAGTTTAGTACAATCCTTGAAAACTATATTTAGAAAAACTCGGATTATTGATGATTACCCTATGATAGACATTGAGGATTAGTATAGAAGAACATGAAAAAATCTCGGTAATTATAAACTATGTGAGTTTTCTACGAAATACAACCCTTTCTAGATTCTAAAAGTGGATGTGGTTTGGGAACAGATGTACTTAGGAGTGAAAACTCTAACACGGAGTTTCGGGCTTGAACCAGGGTATCTAGGTAGAGGACAATGGGCCTTACTACGCACCTGGTTTGAAACTCCCGGGGTATATACTTAGAATAAATCACATTTTAATTACAAACCATTATGATAGATTTATGAGTAAATATGTCCCCAAGGAAAACATTTTTTTGACTATGGAATATATTAATATACTATTCAATTTATTTTAAGTACTTTACAAGTCTGGAATTATGCATTCTGATTCATAAAGTAATATAGTTTATGAAAATGTATAGAAATGGTGCCTAGTGGAAGGAATGTAAACCATATCAACACACGTCCATGCAGGGATTTACCTCCTATTCATGATACTTATAGTGGAGCTTGTGATTCAAGTGCTATTGAACATCTTATAACCATATTGGGACAACTCACTCATGTTATGAATAATTACTTTACTCATATGGAGCACCATGATCAACAAAACAAATGATCAATGTTAGACCTCTTCACAAGGAAACAACCACCATAATTAAATAGGATTACTAATCCATTTTTAGATGAGCAATTGATATGTTCTTTAGTAAATATATTTCATGCATTGGGGAGTAGAAAAAGTGAAAAAAATCCTGGTAGTTTACCGCCTCTCAGGAGATGCAGATCAATGGTGGTCATTAATTCAAAACACAATGGAGGATGAAGAAGTATCACATATGGAATGGTGGGAGTATAAATATATTTTATTAGAAAAATAATTTCCTCATGAACATCAAGCAGATATGGAATGGAAATATTTTAGTCTGAGGAAAAAATAGGATGAGAATGTCACAAAGTATGGGTCTAACTTATCAATGATCGCAAGGCATGTTGCAAATTATACACGTATCTCAAGAATTAAGATTGATCGACTCTTTTATGGGTTAAAACCATTTCACCGATGAGTATTAGTCTCAAAATAATTCTCATCCTATGAAGATATAGTATCATGTGCTATCAAGACATAAAATGATTTCTCTAGGTCTTATGACTTTAATGTGGAGAAAGAGAAGAAGTGATCTGTTGAACACTTTGGAAATGGAAATAAGGGGATGAATGGAAAAGTTGAAATTCCATCCTGCAGTAATTGTAAGAAGAAATTCCCAGGTACATTCTAAAAGGGGTTATAGTTTTATTACATTTTTGAATAAAATGGCCACCAAGCTCGTGATTACATGGGGAATAAAGATGATGTCGATGTTCAATGAAAAATTGTAAAGAAATGGGGCATTATGAAAATGAATGTCCTAAGCCTCTAGAAAACTTACCTTTAAAAATTCCAAGGGAGAAAGGCCAAGATTACGTGATCACCACTGCTAAGGTTGAAGTTCCCCATAATGTGGTGGCATGTACTTTATTTTTTTTCTCCAAATCAGCCAATTATTTATTTCATTCTGCATCAACGCATTCTTTCACATCTTCCCATTTTCCATGAAAATTAGATATTTTCAATTTTACTTAAAAAGGGTGTTGTCAGTCAAAAATCCTAAAGGATGTATCATATAAACAATGTTTTCTCAATTAACTACCATTAGGTCATATAAATGTGCTTTATCTACTAATATTATTATCTTAACCATGATTTAATTTGATATAATACTCAGTATGTATTGTGTTTAATACCATGATAAAAAAATGAATTGTAAGAATCTAGAGGTAATAAATTTTGATGATGATAAGGAATCCCTTATCTTTAGCACAGAAACATCACCATTTGATTCTCATCTAGATCCACCCTCTATAGTTATAATAAATTCAATTATTGGGGTGGAAGGGAGTGTAATAAGTAAGGGTGTGGAAGGGAATGTTAAAATATAATATGTTCTTATTGTGCATGAATATGTTGATGTGTTTCCAGAGTATTTACCAAGAAATTCTCCAGAATGAGAAATTGTGTTTTTCATAGACTTAATTTCTGGTTTAAGGCCATTATCGAAGTCCCCTTATAGAATGGACACTCTGGAATTAGTGGAAATAAAGAAACAACTAGAGGAATTAATTAATAAATGATTTATTATCGCTAGTATTTCTCCACTGGGAGCAAATGTTCATTTTGTTAATAAGAAAGATGGATCAATGAGGTTATGCATTGACTATAGCGAGATCAATGCTATACCATAAAGAACAAGTATCCCCTACCTCACATTGATGATTTATTAGATCAACTACATGGAGCTAAATATTTTTAAAATATTTACCTTAGATTTGGATATCATTTGTTGTTCTTGAAGAAGGAAGACATTCCAAAGATAGAATTTCGAACCAGGTATGAGCATTATGAGTTTACAGTAATGACTTTCGGATTGACAAATTCACCCTCGGTTTTTATGAATATAATGAATATAGTTTTTATAGAGTATATTGATGAATTTTTAGTGGTATATATTATTGTAATCTTCATATAATCAAATAGCTATGAAGATCATAAAAATCATTTGCGCACTATTTTGAAAAATCATAGAGGAAATGAATTTTATGGGATGTTTAGACAGTGTTAATTATAGCTTTTGGAGATTTCTGTTATATGCCATATTATCTCTGAGGATGGAATAATTGATGATCCTTCAAATACAAGGGCAATCCATGAATATCCAGCACCGATGAGGATAACTGAGGTACATAGTTTTATGGTATTAGTAGGTTACTATCGGCATTTTGTCTAGAATTTTTCCCGATTGTCTAACCCATTAACCAAGAACACACATAATGGGGTTAAATTTGTTTTGAAAAAAGTGTGTGAAGATTTTTTTTATTAATTTAAGATAAGAATATTCAATGCTCTTATCTTGACTCTACCATCGGGGAATGATGTGCTTTTTATTTTTAGTGATTCTTCAAAGAAATGACTTGGTTTTTTCCTTATGCATAATGATTGTGTTATTTATTATGCATCATGTCCACTAAAAATTCATAAAACAAATTATCATACTCATTATCATGAGTTAGAAGATGTAATATTTGTTCCGAAGATAGGGATACATTATCTCTATGGTAAAAAATGTGAGTTATATACTGATCACTAGTGTTTGAAGTACATTTTCTCACAGAAAGAGCTCAACATGAGTCAAAGGTGAAGGATTTAACTACTGAAGGATTACAATTTCACAATACACTACCACCCGAGGAAGGAAAATAAGGTGGAAGATGATTTGTGCAAAGATGGTCATGGATTTATGAACATGTAGAGAGTTGAAAAAGATCCATGGTTCATGGATCTAGTAAATATAGATATGGGAATAATATTGGAAGGTGAAACATTAGTACTTTTTCAAATGGTTAACAAACCATAATTAATAAAAAGGGAAAATAGTTCATAGAATGATAATGGGGAGTTTAAAAAATAAAATTAAAGCAGTGAATGATTGGAGATTGATTGAATACGTATATGAAGATATAATAATTAAATTATAGAAAAGGATTTTTGTTCTGGAAATACATAATTTAGAAAGTGAATTGTTGGATGTTGGTCACAACTCTAATTTTTAATTCACCTTAGTAATAATATGATGTATAAATATTTGAAGGAAAATTTTTTGTGGGAAAATAGGATGAGGGAGACTACAAATTATGTGTCAAGATTTATGGTATGTCAATAGGTTTCAACAGTAAGACAATATCCTAGAGGAGTCATGCAACCTATTCTTATACCTCAGTAGAAATGGTATGATATTATGATGGAATTTGTCATGGGGCTACCAAAGCCTCAAAGAAGGAATAATGCAATATGAGCCATTATAGATCGTCTTACCAAGTCAACCCAATTTCATGATATACGAGAGGATTTATCACTTCAACTTTTGAGAATGACTATATATTAATGAATTTGTAAGACTTCATGGTCTACCCCAATTGATTGACTCTGATCGTGACCCATGTTTTGCATCATGATTACAGAAAAGTCTTCAAAGATCCCATGATATTGAACTTCATTTGAGCACTACCTACCACCCTCAAACTGATGGACAATAAGAACAGACTATTTAAACCATAGAAGACATGTTGAGATCTTGATCCCATGGAGATCAAGGTATGTGGGATCAATATTTACCTATGGTATACTTTTCCGATAATAATAGCTTCTATTTAAGTATCAGATGGCACCATATGAAGCGTCATATGGAAAGAGATGCCACACACCAAATTGTTGTAATGGTGTTGGTGAAAGAAAACTCATAAGACCAGAACATATTGAAAAAACAATGGAAAATGTGGTGAATATCCAAACCCACATCGAAGCAGATCAAAGTAGACAGAATAGCAATGCTGATAACCGAAGGAAGGATCTATAATTTCAAGTAGGAGATCATGTTTTCTTGAAGGAATCTATATAGAATGCTGTTATAAGATTCGGTAAGAAGGGTAAATTATGACCCATGGACATTAGACCTTTTAAAATTCGTGAACTAATTGGAGTTGTAGATTACCTTTTGGTAAAGCCTCCAATTCTCTCTAAATTTCATGATGTGTTCCACGTATCACTATTGATAAAATACTTGCCAAAACCAAAACATTTACTCAACAATGAATAAATAGGATGGGAACATGATATGTCATATTGTGAAGAGCCTATCAAGGTTGTTTATACCAGATAACTTGTTTTGAGATAACAGACGACTCATATGGTAAAATTTCATTAGAGAAACCATAAAATGGAAGAGGCAACCAGTGCACATGAGGAAAATATGAGGAAAAACAACCTGAATCATTTTATGTTGTAATATTCTAGATATTTAGAGGATGAAATTATTTTATGGAGGGAAGAATGTAACACCCCAAGCTTAAACGGTTTGTTTCTCTTTGAATAATACATTAGCATGTGTTGTACGCAACTTCGAGTTCTAGTACTCCACAACCAATCAAACTAGTCGTTTAAAAAGTAGTTATGAATAGTAGTACCCATGTTTTGAAATTTTATAAATTTTAATTTTCAAATTGGACTTCATTTTATGATTTGTAATATCAAAATTATCTTTGGGTGATTTTTTTGGTATTTTTCTGAATGCATTCTATTTTTGATGAATAGTGAATAACACATCATTATTATTCAAAAGCGTCTTTTAATTCAAATATTTATTTTTAAATTTCAATTAATTTTAAAGTCAAAATAGAGACACTATACTTATATTAACAAAATGTAATTTATTGGATTCATTTTATAATAAGATTTGATATATAAAATTTTATTGAACCTTTTAACGTCTTTTACCCACCTTCTAGGCACATTTACGAATTTTCATAAAATAGGATTTTACAACTTTTGTGAATTTAATTTTAAAAATATGAAAGAGGTAGATGTCATCATTATGTAAAATTTGATTCCATAGGATGAAAATAATTTTTGGTGAATAATAACTTATGAATTTTTTTTATTATAGTTAAAAGTACATAGTGTTAATAAAGTTAAAAAATATATTGTAACACTATAAAATTGCCACAACACATGTACTAATTATATTGGATAATTGTATTTCAACCAAAATCAATCTAATGACAATTTTTACCCTTTTTGATCCACTTGGATTAGATTTGGAAATTTATAATATTTAATTTAAAGAAGAGTTAAAAGTGTTAAATTCAAATTTTAAAAAATAAACCATTTTTAATATAGGATTATTCATAAATAATATTGACTATAAATATTCATTAGAAATCTAATATTATTTATTACATCATTGTATTTTATTTATAATTTATAGACATTAATTAGTTAAATTTATTTACGACACAATGAAAATGGAGTAATTACCTTATTAATGAAGAATTAAAATGATTCATATTATAAATATTAAAATAAATATAAATTGAACCTTTTGATGTCATCCAAGAATATTATTTCATAATATTACATGTTAAGATTGATAAAATGTATTTTATTTGAAGGAATAAAGTTGTTATAACTTTCACAAAAAAATACTAAATATTGTCAAAATTGACAGAAATGGGTTTTTAAAACAAATAATATTTTTTAAAATGATATAATATTCCTAAAAATCTATGATTTGGCCAAATTACTTAGATAATGTTAGATATGTAATTAACTAACATCTTGAGTTTCTTTTGGAATTTTAGATAAATATATTAACAATTTAGTATAACAATGAGACATAGTAATGGTCAAACTATTTAACTAAGAGTTAGATCTAAAAGATAAGGTTAATATGGTGACCAAAACTGGTCAGAAATATATTTGTTGAGTGGATTTCGACCCATCCAATCATTATACTAGAAATAAATCAATTTGGATAAATTAGAAACAGAAAATCATTTTGTAATAAATTTATATTTCAAGCCTTTTATAAAGTGTCTCACACCTCTCTTATAAAATGGTACATCCCCTTCTCCTAAATTTACACTTCCAAATCCATTAGGCTCGGCCAAACCCTAATCAAATAACCTCCCAAATACCCTCATATAAACCTGGAGGCCTTACTTTGATCATAAAGGCAACCTATGGATCCCTTTTTTTCAAATCAAAATGAAGTACCCGAAGTAGAGATAATTATTTTATCACCTCTTCCAAAGATATTTTCTTCTTCTACTTCATCATTATTTATTGTTTCCATTATAAAATAATAACTCCTATAACATCTACATACTGATATTTTATTATAAATAAGGTAAAACCATATTCATTGTTCTATCCATCCTATCAATGACAAAGTCACAATACATGCATACATACGGTTACTGTCTCTCTATTGTGGTGTAGTTTTTTATTCAACACTTCTCTATTTGGATGTCTGTACTAATGAGTATAATTGATGTAAATAACAAATATAACATATTAATTATTCTATATATATAATATAACATCAAATTATATACTATTTCACCATCAATAAGATGATATTTTTGCTCGTGCATACGTACAACTTACTGTCTCATTGACGCAATAAGATTTCATTCCCCATTATATCCATTAAAGAATAATTTTCATTTTACGATTAAAAAATAAAATTTAAGAACTTAATATCATTTTGATTATGAATCAAATACATTCTATCCATAACAAACATGACTTATATAACAAAACATATAAAGGAAAACGAATTCGTTAACACCCGAAACAATGATACTAATGAAATATTATTAACAAATAACTATTAGGGGATCATATATGATATAATATCTATGTATGTGGTTACTGTATGATTTAATAACAATGATTTAAACATTATAAAGGAGGTTAACATACCCTCAACTAAGGAAAAGTACCAGGTAAGGGTAGATTTTATAATCTCTTTATTATCCGAAGTTCTTTATATATAAGTATCCACAGGGATTTCATTATCATCCACATTCGTGTTTCTTAAAATGTATTTCAAAACATTTTTACTATTTCCTAGACTATGTGTTAAAGTCGTTTATACCTTTTTTGACATTTTATAAAACAATTTTGATTGGAATATTTTTGTTGTTTCGCAAATAATGTACTTTAGGACCTTTTAGACAAATTAAGGATTTTTTTTAAAATTATACATTGGGTGTGGCTATTTTTTGCTATTATAACACCTTCGAAGCTCCCCTTACAAGATTATATGAATATTTTCAAAACAAATATTTTCTTTTATAATTAAGAGGTTCTTAAACAATTTCAATATATAAAGATATATTTCTCACAAATAGTCTTTAGATTGATTGCATCTATGTCAACATCTATTGTTGGATTTTATGTTTAATTGAAGTTGATTTTTTATGATACAATATTCCATATTATATTGATAGATTTATGATATGTTTGATTATGGATTCGCTATTTATATTTCATTGAATGTTTATGAATAAAGTATTGACATTTCATATGTTAATTTAATATTATTTTTTATGTTATGCTTTACCCTTTTCATATGAGGAATGCATTGGACATAGTATGTGACAGGTGGTTTCCGCTATATCCCCTCGATGCATCAGCTGGTATCATGAGACAAACTAGTGTCTTGGCACAAGGCCTTGACAATATTTTTATTTTTAGTCTTGGAAATAGGCCTTAACTATGTGGTTATGGTCTCCGATATTATGCATTCCATCATTATGATATTATCTATTGATATTACATGTGAATATTCATCTAGTAGAATATCCATGTTAATATGTAAATGGAATTATTTGATTTTTCATTTCCATACCATGGTGAAGTTTATGTTGAAAATGTTTTTTTGTTGTTATACATTTTTATTTGTTTTTTCTTACTTATGATAGTTTCTCTTATATAGTTATCCTTATTGAGCATCTGAGCTCACCCATTTTCTTATATTTTATGTTTCCCACGTTGAGATAAAGTATATTTGGACTGACCTAAGGAATAAGCTAAGGTATATAAGTGTGTTCAAAGGAGACACAATGTTACTTTTCATTTAATATTGTAATGTAACAAATATGTATGTATCTAGTACTTTTAAGGCTACTAAACTGACTGTTCATTTAGGACATGATCTCTTGCGATCATGCCAATGTTTTGTAATAATGCAATGACGTTGGGTAACAGTGGTCTATGCATTATAATGAATATTACCTATTATCAAACAAAAATATACCACATGAATCACAAAAAGTAAATGGCACTCATTACACATAAATTTTACAAGGTTCTCCCCCATGGTGGGTGACTACGTCATTTTTGTGTTCAACATGATTTAGGACATACATTCTCCATTATGAATTAATAAAAAATTATATGTGGGATGGTCTGTATAACCTTAAAACCATTATGGGTAGGTATTATGCATTTACAAAATTATAATAGCATCCCACCAATGTTCTTTATAATGGAATCCCAATAGTGTTATTTATACATGAATGTCAACATTGTTTCACAAACACAAAACTAACACAATGAGAAAGATCACATGAGCTTCAATATTCAACTGTAACATAAAATTGATCTTCCACTTAAAGATATTGATAATAAAATAATTCACCGCATCTCACGTCAACTAAAATTCATTGTCTATAACTAAGTAAAATAAATAACATTGTATGCAATTTGACTTAGTATTCTCATCTGAATTAGTATAAGTTATCAATTATTCTTCAAATCACTACAATATCCAAATGAATAAATTAACATTCCTTGATAAACTACAATTTATATTCTTATTTCATTCACTAAAAAATATCACTTCATCTCACCCCAAATATTAAAAATATAAAAATCAGGTGTTCTTCAGGCATGTAATTTTACTTATCTCATGAAAAAAATTATTCATGTAATTAACACCACTATTTTTATGGCTTCTTTTAAAAAAAAATTCAAAACACGATATATTTTTTATCTTAATTAAGAAATTACACAACAAATTATGAAATTACTTTTCATTTTCTATATCACATGCATGTAAACTCTTGATTATTAAAGAATACGCATACTATGTATTATACTTATGTATGGAGAAACATGTGCACAAACACAATGCTTTTCTTATTCCTTAGGGGCTCTACAAATTCAATACACCACACTATCCAGTGTTATATTTTTGTGTATGCACTTCTTATATTACACATGGACTTATTCAATAATACCAAATGTATTGTTCGTTCAAATAATACTCATAAAGTCACTCTAAATTTGTGTAAATACTTATAGTTTATTCAAAATCATACAACATTCACAATACCATTATGTGATTATGTTTCCTTCACCCATAGAGTCTATTAATAGACATTTCTTCTCAATCCTCAAAGAACACATGTGAAAACATGCAACAGTTTTCATGTCACATTTTATATATGTGCATAAGAATACAATTATCTAGTTTATTGTTTCTATAAAAATTACTTGAAAATATGTACGAGTGAAATATTATTGTGTGTGGGATCTTTATTTCAAGATATAGTGTGTTTTAACACAATCAAGACTCTCACACAAGTATGAGAATGCATGCGTTCTGAATTTTTGTGAAATTAAATTATTGTAATCTAGGTGTTTCAACTTCACAAAACATATTGAACATTTTCACTGTTCGTGTTTACACAAAATGTGTGTTCAAACAAGTTGATCAAGTGTAATAGTACTGCACTTCTCAAACATTTTCATGGAACGAAGTTATTTTCGATTTTTTTTCAGATCATAGTTTATCTAATAAAAACCATATTTACTTAATAACATGTTTCTTTTATCCTTCTCCTCTCAAAATACTCATTCGTTGATATTTTGATTCTCCCTCAAGCTTCTGAAGAGTCTCTTAGATGATAAATAAAATTCATATGGAAAATGAACTCATATAAGGTATTTATACTCAACATAAATCATCTTAGTATCTTATAAAATTACATATATACATTCATTTTATTTCTTAAAATATTTCTACTAATTTTTTTTCATGGGTTAACACTTTCATGGATAAAATGATAATTTCCATCTCACTGTGTTTCATCGGTTTAATCTTATTAAAAAAAGAAAATAGAGATGGATGAGTTTTTTAATAGATTTTAATAAACATAAGACTCAAAAGAAGCTCCAATAAAATTTCTCATGTTTTTGTCACCATCACTACATGAAGGACTTATTAAATGAACAAAACACTCATGAAAAATCCGAGTTTGAAGAGAATTCCGCTGAGTTGATCAGACGACTTAGATGGTAAATAGATACATCAGACGATCGAGGTTCCATCAGTTCAACATTAAAAGTATAATAAGTGTTATAACATCGAACGTACCTAAAATTTTAGGGTTATTTTAAATGGAGGACATGAATCAACAATCTTATAAATAGGTTACACCATAGACCCATCATCTCCAAGAACCGTCCCATGCGGAAACCCTCTACTTCTATTCTTCACTACATTGTGGATTTATGCGGCTCGTGTGCCTCAAGTAGGGATTACCATTACACTATATATCCCTTGGATATAGCCTCCCCATGATACTTGTCTTAGGGTCTTGAGCTTGGATATCCCCGATGCTCCTGCTCCCCTAGATTTACTGGAATAGGTTAGTTATTTTTTAATGTAAAATTGTTGAAAAATACTAAACTCAAATACACATTAAAATCAAAGAAAAATTAATATAAAACCAAATCAAACATGAATCACAAATATAAAATTCCCCTCATGCATGAAGTATTATTAAAATATCAAATAATCTTCATGCAATGAAACTTATTTTATATTTCCTAACCTCTTCTTAAAATATAGTAAACATTTTACATCATTTGCTCAAGTCTCGAACTAAAGAACTCCAATGAAATCCTCAAATTTAAATTGATGCTTTATTCAAAGGAACTTATTAAAATAAAAATAACAATTCTAATTAATGAGAAATCATCACCAATAAATCGAAGGAAGAACATCCATTATTCCAACACTGTAAAACACAATTACATTAACTTTTCATCAATTATGAATATTTAAAAAAATGAAAGACAATTATAAATTTAATCAATTTGGGATATTAAATATCCCCATTCAAATTTTTTTCAATAACCATTTTACATTCAAATTAAATATTTTATTCTCCCCCTTACATGATAATAAGACCAAAGATAATAGTATGTGAAAGCATTTCACTCATTTCATTATCTAACCACTAAAATTTCCTTCTTCTATCCTTAATGTCTTCATTTACTAAGATATTACACATACCATTAAGTTAAATTAATCTAATATAGAGAAGAAAAGTGTTACATTTATTAAAGTAAAGACTCATTAACTAATTATCTCTAAGTATATAAGTGTTAACTCTGTTTAGAAAACAATTGTGATCAATTTAGAAAATAAAGATGCCAATATTTTTTTAGAATATTATTCCAAAACTAAAACCTTAGTTAAGGATGTTATCAAAAATATTTTCAGCTAATCTAATTCATTTATCTAAAAAATAGACTAAAACATAAAATTTTATTAATGTAGGTCCCCTTTATCAATCAATTCTACTTTTATCATATTGTTATTAGATTCTACCATTATAATGAAGAATTGTTATTAATATAAATAATTGATAACATAACTCTTTAATGAAATGATTCAATTTCTATAATTTGAAATTTTTAGATGAATATCTTACTATAACATCAAATGGTTAATGATACTAGTTTATATATTCAACACTAATAATTATTCATATTTTCTCCCCCTAAAGTGATACACTTAATCTATCTTCTTTTCCATGATAATATATATTCAATAATTAATTCCAAGAACAATTTAAATATAAATAGAATGAAATGAACCCTGGATAGATAGTATCCTAAATACTATATAATATTTTCACAATACTCATATCTCCATGACTCCACCAAAATATATGCATCACCATCAATTCCAAACATCAAAGAAAAAAATATACATGGGAATAAGGGTGTTCTTAAATGGTTTTTAGTTAGATAAGTAGGGATGATAATTATGTTTCAACCCAAAAACTCTTTTTAGTTCAACTTTGGATTCATGAAAGCTCATAATTAATTCTCTGTATAATGATTTAAAAAATTATCATTTTAGGACAGCATGGAAATCATGATTTGTTTAGATTTTATCTTTGATGGAATAGGATTTTTCACATTATCATGCAGTGAACATTCATTATTATGTTCCTTCTCCATATTTTTAAAAAATTCTAGATTATATAGACAAATAAATATGCATTATTTAGGTATATCCTGATACATCTTCTTCTGTATAGACTATTTCATCACACTATCATTTTTAACATAACAATACATTGGTACTTCACCTTTTTTATTCACTAGTTTTATTTGTTCTGGAAACTATGTCACCGATTTTCAAGTAATAGAACGTGATATTTTTCACATTCCCCAAAAATATCTAGAAATAATAATATTATCTCTTTTAGACATCCTATAATGAAAGTTGACATTTTTAACATGATTGGCATGCATGAAATCAATCATGTTATATTTTGTAATTTTTTTTGTTTTTCTTATTTAGATTTCCTTAACTTGAATTAGTGTTTATGAACTATTATAAAAGTCCCATTATATGACCTCTTCATCCACCATAGAATCATCTTTTCATTGGTGTTACATTCTTTTGATCATTCTTCTTGGGTGTATCTTGATTGACATATTTTTTCACATTCTTCTTCTCTTTATTCCCAAAATAATTTTTTTACGAATTTTTTATTTTCCAATATATTTGATTTGGTCTGTTATTTGTATAAACAAATGAAATGTGCATGTTTTGGATATACTATTACTCCTTAAAATTGTGACCACTTCATTTTGAATAATCACAAAAGTCTACATGATAATAAAATCTATTTTTGATATATATATATATATATTATACTTCGTTTGTGGTTTATGATTTATCTTTATATTATTATATTCACATCATGTCTCATCCCTATAAATTCTAACCTTCTGTAGTAATCATTCATAGACATATGATATGAAAAATCAGTAGATCGATTTCCAAATTTCTAAAAACAAAAAAAATTAACTTCTTATTGAATTCTTTAAGATGGATATATTTGACATCTTGACCCTTTTGGATAATATGATTCATTATCTATTATTTTTGTAGGGCACAATAATTCATTCTCTTCTAAATATCCACATTTGATGATATAGTAGTTTTAACATCAGTCATTGTCACCTATTTTTGGCCAAAACTATTTTTCGAACCCATACTTTTAGATTATCTAAAATTATTACAAACAAACATTTATTACCCAATAGTTAATTGTTTTAATGAGTGTGAAATAAATTTATTTCAAGATAATATCATAAATTTTATTCCACCTGAATGAGCCTTTTCATATGTAATATTATTTTCAGAATTACTCATGGTATCTTTTCAAATCTCATCATTTATTGATGATTCACCTTGAATATTCTCAGGATTTTTGAAAATGACCTCCAACTCAAGATATTTTAGAAATAGAGAATTCTTGTGATCTTTTATTAATTAAAACATTTATTAAAATTCATTGAAGTAATTTTTTAATTTTATTTCCTATATATTTTTTAAATTTAAATCTACTTAAAGACACTTCATGTTTAATAATTTTTTCTTATCCTTAACTACTTTGAGTTTTTTTCCATTAAAACATTAATTTGTAAACATATTCTTCATTATTTTGACTCGAATCAATTCTAGAATTACTAATATCATTAATCATATTTTTTTAACCTATAGTTGGGATTCATCAACATTAATAGAGGTTTCATATTTTTTATGCAAAGCACATATCATTTAATTATACACTTTCTAAATTAAATCCTTCACAAAAATAGTCCCCTGTAATTCATCTTCAATAATTTTTTTTCATTTAAATGAAATGTAGAATGTAATTTTGATTCAAAATAATATTACTTAATATTAAATATAGATTTATGATATTCTTCAGGTTTTTATATCATCTCTATAAATACCTTCTCAATAATATCTTTCTCACACACATTTCATTGTAATTGTTTTTCAACATACATGAGATGTCCATTGTGTTCTAAAATAGTTTCTTATTTGGAATATATAATTTTTGAGAGAATATGTCAACATTGAAAATTCATCCCCAAAGCCTACTCCATATCATCATCTTCCTTTCCATGATATGAATTATCATTATATAGTCCTTTGATAAAAGAAAATATATATGTGACGATATTAGTAGAAAGATTATATATATAATTTTGTATTTTTGAATAAAAATATATGATGGGTTAAATAAATTATTCATCATTAATACTGAAACTATACTAATCAAAAGATTCATTATCAACTGATTTAATATTTATTTCTAGTAGAAAACCATACTAACTATTTCCAATTTGAGGTGTATCTTATTTATTCATAAAATTATTTATTATCTTTCTTGTTATTAAGACCATGCTAATGATGAAGGTGATGGTTTTAATGTGTTGTATTTCTTTTTCCAACGTGTGTTTTGAAGGAAGTAATTCAACTAACATTTTATTGGATAAATTTGTATTGGTGTTTTTTCTGTAATGAATCGGGCTCATTTTTAGAAAAGAATGAGACTCCGAGTGAAAGTTCATAATAATGGTAAGAATATATTTTGAAAATATTGTTTCTGATTAGACTCCCACTGGGTATGAATGAATGTGAATGCTAATTTCTGTAAGTAAATAGACATCAGATTCACTTTGATTATGATGAGAAATAAGTCTTTGTTTTTATGGAGAATCAGAGTCTCCATGACTATGATGTTTTAATTTTGATAATGATTTACTGATTTTTATTTCATACAAATTTTTATTTTAATTTATAATTTATGATAAAATATTTATGGATTAAAAGGGGGAGTTAATTGTATGTTGATGTCGATTAGAAAGGAGGTCGTGATTGGAAACGTTGTGCTGCATGAGAAGTGGTGACGATTGAAAAGTGGTGCCGATTTAAGAGGTGATGTTGATTGAAAAGTGGTGCCGATAAAATAGGTGATGCCGAGTGAAATGTAGTTCTGGTGGAATAGGTGAGGTCGATTGAATATGTGGCATTGATGAAAGAGGTGGTGCCTATTCACTATACCATCATGTATTCCTTCAGATGATATAAAAACATTGAAAACTCTGAACTATCAAAATCATGTGAATTGTAATTATCTTGATTGCATTTAGAAGTGATTGTATCCTGGATGATCAGCATCAAGATGATCATACGATTAAAATAGTGTACAAAAAAAAATCATACGCAGAAATGATCATATCCAGAAAGGATTGTAATCTGTTTTTTTTCTAATGATATATTCAAGTGGGTCAAGAGTTTAATTACATTGTCTACCATTTAAGTGATGTTTTCAAGTGGTCTAATAGAACAAGTGAAGAAGATGATCAAAAATGAATTATAGCATGTCAAAATGGTTGATTTACCTTATTTTGATGATTTGTTGGAAGAAAATATATTTTGGAATATTTTTTCGAGAGGAATCTTGAAAATCCAATAAAATAGTTTGTTTTGAATCAGTTTCATAAAATTAAACTCAACAACTAATATCTGAATCGGTAATTGAAATCAGACTCAACAATTGAAATCATAATCATAAGTTGAAATCTTATTCGACAATTGAAATCAGACACATCAATTGAACTTAGACTAAGCAATTGAAATCAGATTCAACAGTTGAAATGGATATCTGATTATTGAAAATAAGTATTAGAGAAGTTTTTAAATGTTTTGAATATAATTGAGGAAGTATAGTACTAAGTTTATCATACTCAGATATTTACAAGGAGCCGATTAATTTCTATTGTATTTTATAATAAAATTAGACATGGAGAATTGTAATAGGTATAATTGGACTCGGAGGAATTGGAATGGGAAAATAGAACTGAGAAAATCATACTGAGTTTTCTATAACAATATACAGGAGGCTATTACCATTCTTCTAGGTATGGAATTGAAGAATTGTATTTTAATTGAATACATTTTTTGAATTGAATAGAACTGAAAGGAACATGAGTTGTTACAAAATAATTGTATTACCCTATTTGCACTATGATGGCGCACATGAACATTTAGAATGTCTTAAAAGTTGATACACTTGTGAAAGAGAATATCCTACATATTTTAATCCATGATTTTTTTCTAGTGTATAGTATTGTATTTGATTGTCTCTAAAATATACCATGGATGTAGCTATTTGAATTGAATAGTGAAACTTGTAAAGACCTCTGTTCTTATGAATGTGTGTTTGTTTTTTTTCATCAGGTAATGGAATCATTAATCGAAGGATAATTTTTTTTTCAATTAAAATGAAACATAAAATAAAAATGATCAATGATTCACCCCCAACCCCTATCAGTGATACATATACAATGGCTGAGCACTTACAAGTGGTATCAGAGTTGCATGTTTCATTCGATTATTCTCTAATGATGGTGAATTTGAACTGTGTGAATAGTAAAGGTATTCTTGTCTTAGATATAAATAATTACCATATATGTAATGACATAATGCTGAATTACCTTAGGTATATTAGTTATGATGTTTATGAATATACAACAGTTGGGTTTCCACCCATTTATGATAAGGCTCATATTACATATGTTGATAAGAAGAATCTAGAGAATGATGGAAGGGAGAAGAATATTATATTATCATCACTTTCTAAATGTTAATTATTACGAATGAAATGGTTTTCCACTGCCAATGGTATAAGTGAAAATTTGAAAAACATATACAAACTCAATACAAAAGACAAGAAGGAAAAACATCAAATCTAGGGATTAATAAATACTGACTTCAAGAGAGGTGGGGATAAATCTGTTGGGGACTTTATTACAAGGGTTAAGGATATTTTGAGTACTATCAGTTATCTTTGTGAAATGTTGGATGAATATATACATTATAAAAATATATTTAGAATCAAACCTGATAAATTTGATGCAAAAGTGTCCTCATTGGAAGAAAGAGATCCTAAAACATTATCTCTTGTAAATTTTAATAGAACTTTTATTACATATGAAACCAAAATAGAGAATGATATGAAGAAAAAAACAAATGTTGATACAAAAAATATCATTCATGGCTAACATGAATGAAAAGTCAAAGTATATTTTTACTGAAATAGATGATAGTGATTTTGATTATGAAAACGAGCTATGTAAAAATCTCAATGATATTTTATCCTTGTTTTTTTAAAATGTGAAAATAGGTATAGAGTTATTAAAACGGGAAACATCCCTTGAAATGTTTAGAATGTGGAAGAGGTGGTCACATTGAAACAAACTATCCTTGAATAAAGAATGAAGAAAATAATGATGATGAAGAAAGAAAGCCACAATGATTGTGGATAAAATAGGGATACAAATAAAAATTTAAATACATATTGAACGAAAATAAATTATTTAAATCCAATAGAAGTAGATTCTTATCTAAAGATAAAGAAGAAGAAGGCCTTGATACTAACTCTAAATAATCAGTTGATAATCATACTAAAAATACATTCATTTCAATAGTGAATGATGAAGAATTCGGAAGTAGTAGTTCTGAAGAAGAAGAAACTCATCTTTAAAAACATTTTAAAGAAAAATCAAAACAATGACTGAGATAAATTAGAAGGATTAAAAAGAAAAAGTAATATTATAAGTATAATTTTTCTTGAAAAAGTAATCAAGGGTGTTTTACTGATGATAAAGATAAGTTTGTGATAGAGATTGATGACATTATGAAAAATATAAGGATGAAAATAATTGTTGTGATCATTTTAAAGTAAAGATAAAGTAAAAAATGAATATATGGAACTTTTTAAACAAAATGTATCTATAGATTAATTAAAAAACACAAGTTTCCAAAACTCTCTCACTGGAGTTGGTGAGATTATTCGAAATAACAAACCTAAGAAGGCCCAACAAATGTTACCTTCAATGTGTGATAAGTATAATGGAGTTATTTCAAAAAATAACAGTTCTAGTAAAGTTTTATAAGTGGAAAAGACCAACAATGATAGAGATTAAGAAGTCTCAATGAAAACAGAGTCTGAAAATGTTTTGAAACAATCTATGTTCAGGAAGGTTTCCAATAAATTTTATTTGAATAAGGCTTAAAGGAAAGAGAATAATTTGACTGAAAATGAGAATTTTGGTAACTCAGAACAGAAATAAAAGGTGGTGACTGAAATTTGTTATCACAATTCTAGTTGTATTGGATTTTTCAATGGAAAATTTTCATTTTATGGTAATTGCTGGTATTGGTAGGGATTCAGACACAAAAAAATTATGCGTCGGTTCAATCAAAATCATCCATAGTATTCCATTGGTTATGAAATAAAAATCATGAGGGGGGTGTCAATCTCTTTAATGCTAGAAGAATGATAAGACTTCTAATAAGAATTATGAAAAGAGTCGAATAAAGATTGAAAATTGGTTCTATCCCGAAGAAACTATTTTAAAAAGGTGTGAAAAACCTTGAAACCTTAAATATGGTCACCTTGTTATGTTAGCATCTAATCAAATGATTTTAAATTCTCAGAATCTGAAGGTTAAGAAAGAAAATAAATGAGAACAAATCTCTTGTTGTTGAATCTACATTGAAATCCTAAAAAGGACAATGACCCTGGATACTTGATACTGGGTGTTCCTCACACCGGATAGTAGACTTGGAATTGCTAAAGGATGCGAATGATTTTAAATAAGGCACAATAAAATTTCATTATGATAAATCATTTAAAATAAAAGGTATTGGGTCAGACATCACTAGAAATAAAAAGATAAAATCTATGAAAACAATATATGTTGATGATATGAAACACAGATTTCTTTGTATTTCACAATTGTGGGATGAGGTTAATAATTTTATCTTTAATAAAGATAGGTTTTTTAAAGCCTGAAGATAATGGGAATATGTTTACAATAGGGAAACATACGAAGTGGAATTTTTTTCATGTTGGTGATTCACATTACTCTTGTTACATGATCATGGTGGAAGGGAATAAATTATCTAATGAAAGGATAGGAAACATGGGACAGAGAGAAATGTGAATGTTATTTAATAATAATAGTGTCTAGAGAAATCCCAATTTCCATGAATAACATATTAGTGTTACACTCTTTGTGAAAAAGAAAAGATTACAAATGTCGTGCAAAAGAAATTTGAGATTTGTTCAAAAAACCCCTAGAGTTGATTCATTATGATATATGTTGGACAATGAGAAAACTATCAAAAAAGAGAGATAAATAATTCATCACTATCATTGATGATTTTACTCACATTACTTGTGTTTTTTATATGAAACATAAATTTTAATCATTGAAAATGATTAAAATTTACTGAAATAAAGTTAAGAAATAATTTGACTATTCAGTGAAAAATTTGAGAATAGACATTGGTGGTTAATATAGAGGTAATGAATTTTAAAGCTATCTTGATAATCATGATAATTTTCCTGATTATAGCTCCCTATAGACAACAAAATGGGGTAGCTGACGGAAAGAACTGAAGCTTGGTGGAAATGGAAAGAACCATGTTACTTGTACATTGCATCTCTCATTACTTTTGGAGGCCTTCCATGAATATAAATGCTTACATTCAGAACCATTATTTGTATAGGCCTCAATCTGATATCACCCCATATGGATTTTTTTATGGAAACAATTTTATTCTAAACCACTTTAGAGTTTTCGAGAGTCCATGCATTATAATGAACAATGGTGGAAACTACAGAATGTTCAAATAGAAAAGAGAAGATTGAATATTTCTTATCTGTGATCTAGAAGAAAGATGATATATATTCTTCTAGAAAGAAACAACGTGAATTGTAGATTCATTTGATGTGAAAGTAATTGAAAATTTATAGGAATATATACATTATCAAGAAAACAAGGATGTTGAGAAAATTGGAGAAAACAATTCTAATAAGGATACAGATAATTTTATTCCATCTCTATATAAAGAATTAGACTCATCCATTTCAAGTGATGAAGATGATTCCTGAAATTCTCATCCTACGATGAAAAAACAAGTGGATTCTCATAATATAATCGATGATCAACATCAAAATGTTCAAATCAGAAGGACATCAAATTCTATCACACATACATCATTATATTCAAAAGTGGGACCGAATGATGAGAAAGAAGACTTTGAGAATATGTAATGGGTTAAATATAAGAATGATTAGTTGGATTAGATTGTAATGAACAATACAAGAGAACTAGTACCCAAACCGGAAAATAAAAATTTTATTGGCCCAAAATGGGTTTCCAGAACAAGATGAATGAAGAATATGAAGTTATAATAAAACATGAAATATTGGTTTCCAAATGGTATTAAAATATTCAAGGAATTTATTTTGATGAAACCATCTCTATGATGCTCATATTGGAAACAATTAGAATATTTAATGTTATTTCTACACAACGAGTCTACAAGACCTTTCAGATGGATGTTCAATCCACATTCCTGAATGGTGATCTTGAATATGGAGTGTATATTGAACAATCTTTTGGATTTATTGTTGGGAAATTTGAAAGCTATGTATACAGATTAAAGAAATCCTTTTACGGGCAAAAACATGCTCTGAGGGCATGATATTCCTAATTGGATACTTGATTAAGGAAGATTAACTACTAGAATTGTGGGTGGATAGAAATATGTATATCAGAGAAAGTCTATAGTATTATATCATTATGATTGTTTATGTTGATGATATTATCATTGTTGGAATTATGAAAGATGTTTTGAAAGACTTTATGAATATATGAAGAAGGTATTTAAAATGTTCATAAGAGGAGGAAAAAAATACTTTCTTGGGTTAAAAATCAATGAAAATAAAGAATAGCTTTTTCTCTCCCATGAAAAATATGGTACATAAATTCTTAAGTGGTTCAGCATAGAAAGCTCAGAACCTGTTTCCACAACAATTTAAATCACTACCACAAAAACAATTTTTCGCAGTGCCCCCCCTTTATCAGCGCTAATGAAAAATCCCTGATAAAGAGGGGTTCCTTGTCAATGCTCAAATCAGCGCTGATAAAGGGACCCACCTTTATTACTTCTTTTTTAGCACTGATAAAGGGACCCCCTTTATCAGCGCTTGTTTAGTAGAGCTGATAAAGGGGGGGGGGGGCTTTATCAACGCTTTTTTTTAAAAGCGCTCATAAAGGGTTGACTTCAAAAAAAATAAAAAAAAATTAATTTATTAATTTATAAATATAGTTATATTGATATAAATATAATATATAATTTTTAAATATATATTAGATAAGTTTAAATGTATATTTTCACTTAATACACTTAATATATAAGATATTTAGTGAAAATGGCTTCTTAAAAAATTAGAAAAATATTTCTAATTAATAATTTGATAATTATTATGGAGTAATAGTCATTTATTAACAATTTGAAGACTAAAAAATATTAAAAAATTAAAAAAAAGATCCAAAATATGTTGAAAACGCAACTCAAACTTCAAACGGTCATAACTTTTGATCCGGGCGTCCGTTTGAGCTCTACCTCATATCAAATAGAAGCCTGCGACGAGGTCTACGTCGTTTCGATTGGGATGTACCTCAATAAAGGGTGTTTAGAGGGGAAAAGAGGCCTATATGTCCTCAAAAACTGAGTTTTTGGTCGGGATACCCCGATTTTTTAACATTTTGTGGATTTTCAGCCTCGTTTAAGGGTGTATTATTGGATTTTTTTAGTGGGGTCTGAATTTATTCCAAGGTATTACATTTAAATTGATGTTATATATTTGAAATTTCATCATTTTTTATAATGACCTTCTATTTATAATCAAATATATAACAATATATACATATTTTTTATATAATAACATCTAAAATATTAATTATAAATATAAATAATAAAATATATTTACATATAAAAGATATTAAATTTATCTAAATAAAAAGTAACATATATTAATTTAATCTAAAAATATATGTATATTTATATACCTATATATTAATCTAACTATATATATATATATTAATCTAACTATATATATATATTAATATAACTCTTTATATATAAATCTAATAACTTTATATATATTAATATAACCACATATATATATATATTAGTATTACTATAAATATATATATTAATATAACTATAAATATATATATTAATATAACTATATATATGTTAATATAACTATATATATATTAATATAAATATATATTACTATACGAATAAATATAACTATATATATAAATATAACTATAACTATATATATTAATATAACTATATATATATATTATAATGTAACTATATATATATATTAATATAAATATTTATTACTATATGAATAAATATAAATAAATATATAAATATATATATATATAGAGATATCATGAATTGGAAGACAAATCAAAATAGAGTAGTGGTAAAGGCTTAGGCGTGCAGGGGGAGGTCTCGAGTTCAAATCCTAGTGGAGGAAGGGGTGCGTGCGCATGGTGGAATATCGGATCAAACGCTGTTAAAGGGTGAAGGGGGAGCGTGGGGCGCTGTACAGGGGTAGAAAAGCGTTGTAAAACGGGGTCTCAAGCGCTATTAAAGCCACCTCGATTGTCAGTATTTTTAAATTTTTTTCAATTTTTTTTAAATTTTTAAATTTTTTTTACCTTTTATCAGTGCTTTTAAAAAATCTCTGATAAAAGTGGTCCTTTATCAGTACTAAAACGAAAGCGTTGATAAAGGAAGCGCTAATATAGGGGTCTTTTATCAGCGCTAAAACAAAGCACTGATAAAGGACCCTTTTAGCAGCGTTCTGTTTTAGCGCTGATAAAGGGGACCCCTTTTTATCTTCGCCGGCTTTATCAGTGCTTTTCTAGCGCTGATAATGGCCATTTTTTATGATAAAAAAGCCATTTCTTAGTTCTGAATGGTAACAAAGATATGTAATGATGGATATGAATAATAAGTGGGTCAAAAATTGTATTATAATATGATTGGAAGTCTATTTTATATGGTTTCATGAATGCCCATAATATTTTATGTTGTTACCTTATGTGAAATATTTCTGAGTGCTCCTAAAAAATCACACATACTTGGTAGAAAAATAATTCTCACAAATTTTAAACGAACAGAAAAATTCAAAATTAGGTATCGTATCTCATATAGTATTGATTTTTTTGGGTATTCAGATATAGATTTGGTAGGAGATGTTGATGATAGAAGATCGACATCTAATAGAGTATTCATTATTGGAAAGAATAATGTTAGCTAGAATTCAAAGAAATAGAATTTAGTAACTCTCAGTATGGTAGAAGTTGATTATTTTATTCCACTCAAGCTATTACTCATCTTATATGGATGAAAACAAAATTGAAAGATTTACTTGTTGAAGTGAAGATAACCTTGCTCTTTGTGTGTGACAATCAAAGCACAATCAATCTCACTAGGAATCTAGTTCTACATTTTTATTAAATGAATATTGATATCAAATATCATTTTATCGAATTTAATTTGGAGA
The DNA here is from genome assembly GCA_963277665.1 of Viscum album. Classification (NCBI taxonomy): domain Eukaryota; kingdom Viridiplantae; phylum Streptophyta; class Magnoliopsida; order Santalales; family Viscaceae; genus Viscum; species Viscum album. The sequence continues at coordinate 1,673,898,389 of OY728145.1, forward strand.
AGAACTAATTGAATATCTTTTATGTTTAAACATATGAACAAGTTGTTGACGTTTTCACAAAACCTCTTCTGAAAAAATCATTCACAAAATTGTGGTTGAAAATTAGTGTCCAACTTCTTTATCTTCAAGGCTATGGTATGTGTTTTTTTCTCCCCTTTATCATGTTACATTTAGATTGTATTATCAAGGGGTGGAATTGTATTTTTTTATAAATATATTTCATAAAATATAGAGTTTTGGGTAGGATATGAATTCCTCATTTTTTGTGGGTGAACTATTCTAACTATTTGTTGGAGTGGATATAGGAAGGATTTTTTTTTGTATTCTATAAAGGATAAAGAAAAGATAATGATGAAGATGATTTTTAGTAGTAAAAATAAACAATATGTCATAATAACTACTTTTGGATATCATGTTTTTTTGTCTTTGATTCTTGTATCCTAAAATGTCCTATCTCACATAGGATTAGAATTATTTATATGTATTCCATATCTTGATGTTACAATGTTCCCTAATTTATGAGAACCTGGTTGACAAAAAAATCCAAATGGGATTATTTTTAAGACTAATCCGATGATGAAGGTGATGGTTTTCATGTGTGGTCATTTGTTGACAAGGTATGTTTTTAAGGAATGAGATCACCTAACTTGGTATTGGAAAAAATCGTACTGGGTATTATTTTGTAAAGAATTGGACTCATGTTTTGAAAATTATTTGAACCATAGTAAATGTCAATCATAATGAGAAGAATCTATTTTGAAATAATTCTTTCTGATCAGACCCACTTTAGGACTGACATAATGTATAATCATCCTGTTGTTTGTAAATTGACATCAGATTCACTCTGAATATGATGGGAAATAAGTGTTTGTGTTTCTGGATAATTTTATTCTATTTGACTATTATGTTTTAATTGTGATGGGGATTTTATGATTTTTATTTAATATAAATCATGAGTTTAATTGAGAACTAATGATTCAAGATTGATGGATGAAAGGGGGAGTGAAAGGTATAGTGATGCCGATTAAAATGGTCGTGCTGACTGAAGAGATAGTGCTGAATGTGATGTGGTGCTGGTTGAAAAGTGGTGCTGATTCAATAGGTTATGTTGATTGAAAAGTTGTTCTGATTGATGTGGTGATGATGATTTAAAAGTGGTGACAATTGAAGAGGTTATTCATATTGAATATATGGTGTCGATTGAAGAGGTAGTGCCAATGTACTATAGCATCATGTATTCCATCAGATGATATAAAAACTTCTTGTACTCAGAATGATTAGTATCAAAAGATTCATACTCATCCCATTCATATTATGAAGTGATCGTATCATGGATGATCGACATTAGGATGATCTTACTTGGAAAATAGTGTAACTATAAATGATCGTAGACACAATTTTTTGTATCCAGAAATAATTGTACTCTTGTTTATTTTTCAAATGATCACTTCAAGTGAGTCATGTGTTGATTTACTTTTGTCTACCTTTGAATAATTGTTTTTCAATTGGGTCAAGAGAAGTAGGGAAGTAGATGATCAACAATATAGTAATCCATTTCAAAAGGTGTGAATTACTTTGTTTGGATGAGTTGTTGGATGAAAACAGATTGCTGAATGATTTTTCAGGGGGAGCATATCATTCAAATAAAAAGCTATTTATTAAAATAGTTTTTAGTAAATTGGACTCAATAACTGAAATCGAACTCAGAAATTTAAATCGAACTCAGCAATTGAAATCAAACATGGATATTGAAATCGGACTCAGCAATTGAATGTAGACATAACAACTGAAATGGAAGTTTGATGATGTAAACTAAGGGTCACGTAAGATTTTAGGTGTTTCTAGAATAATCAAGAACTGTTGAAGAAGTCATAATTACTCAAATATTTCAGGAGAAATACAAATTTGGGTGAATTTAGGTGATCAAGAATGATTTTGGGATCCCTGCCTAAACCTACCTAGGGTCACATATAAAAAGTGAAATGTATGTTGTACTTGAATGATGATGAATTACCATTCTGAATATTATAGAGAGAAGCTCATGGGTTTTATATAGAAGGATAAGTCTTTGTACTAATCTTTTGTTAAATAGGTTCTGACAAAAAAAGTGAAATTTGTATTCAGCTGATCATCATATAGGGCTGGATAATCGACATTAGGAATTTATTATTTGGTTACTAAAACTAAGGAGGAATCTTACTGACTTTTTCATACAAATATATTAAAGTTGAACTGATTGATTTATATTTTATTATATCATTAAATCGGACGGAGAGAATCATATTTGCAAGAATCAGACTCGGAGTAATTAAACTGAAAAAATCAGACCCATAAAATCGCACTTAGATTTCTGCAACATTGTCTAAGAGGTTCATACCATTATTCTAGGTAATGAATTGAATAATTTTATTTCAATTTAATAAATTTTTAATTTAAAATAACCGTAGGTAACCTGAGATGTTACATATCAATTTTATTACCCTATTTGTGCGAAGAGGGTGAACACACACTTTTGGATTATCATGAAAGTGATACATGAGTCAAATAGAATATGCAACACTTTATAATATAGGGATTCTTTTCTAATGGATTTTATGGTATATGATTGTCTCAAAACAATACCAAGTACATAAATATTCATATTGAGTTGTGAACCGTTTAAATACTTGTGTTCATATAGATGTGTGTTTGTTTTTTTAGTAGGGAATTGAATATTTAACTATGGGTGAAGGTTGTTTCAAATAAAATGAAACAGAAAAGAAAAAGTATCATTTATTCAATTCCATCCCCAACCTAGTGATACAAATACACTGAATGTGAACTTACAATTTTTTATTTATCATGTTTATTCTTCATGTTTTTTGTAGAAGCCTCCTTGTTGGAACTGATAAATTTGGGAACCAAATTTTTTATATGAGAAAACACTATTAATTATTTAAATTAAAATCATCATTTCATATAAGTATAATAGAAACAATGAGGTCACCAATATAGATCCACAAATATGTTTAATCTATGGTCTGATACCAATGGAAGTTCCAAGTGGACCATGCAGATACACAAATAGTTGGTCGAATCAGTGTAAAATGTGTTTACTAATTTTATTTTCTGTTCTCTTAACCCATTTTAATTCAAGCCTCTTCACTTGTTAGAGTAAATTGATCTTTCCTATTAACAGACAAAAATATACCACATGTAGAACATAATGAAAATGACACTGAACACAAAATATTTTTACAATGTTCACCCCAAATGTGGGTGACTATGTCCTTGTTGTGTTAAGTATGTTCTGAGACACATATTTTCTACTATGAACAAATCACCAATTACAAGTGGGTTCTTCATGTGTTACCATGAAACCATTATGGGTAGTTATGAACTTTTTCCAAATCAATATTGGCATACCACCAATGTTCATTATACTATAAAACCACTAGTGTTTATTATACTATAATATCAACAGTGCTTCACAAACACAATACTAACACAATGAGAAAGATCACAATAACTCCACGTTCCAACTACAACACAAAATTGATCTTCCTCTTTGAGACACTGAGAATAAACTGATTCAGAACATCATCATTTTAGATAAAATTCTTGAACTACTGTGGAATATAATCAATAACACATTATGTAATTCTACACATTATAATTTTGGATTTAGTATATGTTATCACTTCTACTTCAACATATTACAATATCACCTTGAACAACTGAATATTCCTAAATGGATATCATGTTATCTTCTTCTTTGTTTCATCAAAAATATCACATCTTCTCATATGAAATATAAGAAACATAAACCACATGTGTTCTTAATGTGTTTAATTTTCCTTATTTCCTGAAAAATACTTAATGCATGTAATTAAGCCCACTATTCTTATGTATTCTTTGTGTAATAACAAATCTACAATTCTTTATATTTTCTCTCTTTATTAAAAATTTACACAAAAATTATCACTTTTATTTTCACATGTTATGTCATGTGCATGTAGAAATTAGTTATTCAAGCATCCTCATACTTCCAATTATACTTATGTATGTACGAGCATTGGCACAAACACTGTTCGTTTATTCTTACTTGTGCACAGTATACCATCAATACACCACACTGCCAACTAATATATTTTTACTAAATGTACTTTCAATATTACACAAGGACTTATTCATGGATAGCGACCGTGTTTTTCCATTAAATGTCACTCATTAATAAAATATGATTTTTTATAAATTGTTATGTTTTATTCACCATCATTGAAGATTTACACATCCTTTGTTCAAGTATTATACCATCACAGACAAATAATATTCACCCACATTGTTTGTCAATCCTTTATTCACCCATACGAAAACACAAAATGTTTTTCATGTGATATGTTCCACATGTTCATGGTAAAAAATTTATTCATGTGATAGTTTCTATGAAATTTATTCAAAAAATTTTATGAGTGAGAATTATTACGCATGAGCTCTTCATTATAAGAAAGACAACAATTTAACACTATCAAAACCTTTATGTAGGTATGATAATTCTTTATTTCTATACATTCTTTACTATTAAGAATGTGTAATATAAGTGTTTCAGCATCCCATAACACAGTGAACATTTTCAATGTTTTAAATTAGTCAAAATGTTCACGTAAACAAGATGATCATGCATAATAGTTTTGTGCTTCTTGAACTATTTCGCAGAAAATATTTTTGCTCAAGAGAAACATGTGTAAAAATTATATTTTTTCCTCTCAAAACCTTAATCACATGATAAAAATATTCACATATCATTATCCTAATGAAGTACTCATTTAGTGATATTTTATTTCCCCTTAATATTTTTTATATCCTCTTGTATGAGAGATTAAATTAATAATAAAAATAAAATCATCTAAGGGATTTATAAAAAACATAAGTAATCATAAATAATTCGATAATTACTAATACCTATTCTGTTTATTTTATAAAATATTGATCCCTCAAAATTTTATTCATGAGATAACAATCACATTGAAAAAACGATAATTTACATCTCATTAGGTTTCATCATTTTCATCTTCATAAAAACAAGAATATAACGATGGGTAATATTTTGAAATGATTTAGATCACCAAAATACTCAAATGAAGAACCAAGATAACTTCTCATGTTTCTATCAACACCACTACATGGTGGCCTTCACTGATGAACAAAAAACTCAGGCACAATCTGAGGTTGAAGACCATACCACTAAGATTATCAGAAAACATAGATGGTTAACAGATAGATCATACATTCGAGTTTCCATCAGTGCTATAGTAATTCACTAAATTTATTCCCCATATAAATTACATTTAGTATTAATCTTATTTTTAATATATTACATGAATCATGATTCCAAAAAATATATTATCACATAGACCCATAATCTCCTGACATCACCCCATTCCAAAACACTCTTAGGATCTTGATCTTGTTTTCATAAAGTGGAACTGCACCACAAGACTATCTAGAATGTGCTAGTTATTTTTTAATGTAAAACCAATTAAAATACATAAACAAAATCAACATTAAGTGAAAATAAAAATTCAAATCTACCCAACTCAAATATGAATAAAAAATATAATGTTCCCCTCATGCATACACCCTTCTAAAAATATCAAATCCTCCTCATACATGGACTCATCCATCATATTTCATTATCCTTACTTAAACTACTGTAAACATTTAACCTCATTTTCAAAATTCTTCGAAGTAATGAGCAACTCTTCAATCATCATATTTAATTTTTTTCTTTATTTATAGAATCTTATTCTAATTATAATAAAATTTCTAATTTATGAATAATCCTCTACAAATATTTCAATGGTAGAACCTTCATTCATCATACAATGTAAAACAATACAATGTTGAATTTTCATTAATCATGTGTAATGACCTGAACATATATAAACAAAATTAAAATTATCTTGATTTAAATAAATTAATTATATATATAGAAAATAAATTTATTTATTTCTTTTATTATATCCAATTGGATTTAAATTAATGTTAAGTATCTTTACCCTTGAAAATATAGTCATTGAACAGTGATCAAATGACAAGTATAAATATAGGATTTTAACAAATACAATTGGAACCAACAAAAGATATGATGGACTTAACCATTAAAATCATACCCCATGAAGCCTATTTATCAGATCTTTTGAGGGAGATAGAATTTCTGGGATTTCCCATAGACCAATCCCTTTTTTAGGTTCAATAACATAACAATGAGTAGAACCCTTCTTAGGATAAGTTCAAGCTCATTATGATCATAGCCCAAACCTTATTCACTAAACTGCCAGATGAAACCCCGACCATTTCTCACATTACTCTTAGGGAATATGTTTCTGTAATATAGGGATATGTATCAAGTCCCTATCAATAGTAATATTAACATTATTTTTTGTATAAAATAATGAATATTTGTTATCCTATTATAATTAATTTGTAAATAATTTTTAAAACAATTATAATATTTTTGGAAAATTAAGAAATCTATTTTATGGAATTAAATATTTTTTAAAATAAATAATATTTTAATAAAATATTATTACTAAATTAATTTTTCTAAATATAAATGATCTCATATTTTTATGAAGCCAATTGTAATTTTTATTAAGATTTGAAAATACTTTTTGTCAAAACTCATCAATTTCAAATAAATGTTTATTTTTAATTGATAAGTGAAAATAAACATATATACATAATAATTTAGATAATATGATTTTTTGTTTTGGAATCATGATGTTGAAATTATCCAAAGGTGACTTTTTCATACTTTTTTGAGAGAATTGAATTTTTGGGTAAAAATTAAATACAGTATAAATATACAGTGTGTTTTATGACATCCCAATATCCAAATAGAGATATAATAAATACAATTAAATGTAAATTATTCCAAATATATATTTTAAATTTAATATAATATAATTTTATGTTTATTTTATTTATTTTATAATTCTTTATTAAACCCTCCAAAACATATAACATATTTAAATATTTTAAATTCATCCTGTTAAGAGTGTGAGTAACCTCTGTATAAGAAATGAAATATTATTAATAAGTTTGGACATTTACATTATAAAATATTATAAAAAATACCATTCAATAGAAACCATTGTATGAAACCATGTTATGGGTTTTGGTTTTGAATATTTAATTTGTGTAGTTTCCAAAACCAATATAAGAATGAAATCCCCCTCCTTTTCTAGGTAAAACCACACAAGGTCTAGTTTCTCTTACCAAAAGCTAATTTATTCTCAACCAACATCTGGAAATTACTCCCTAGAGTCCTCCCAATGTTCCCCAAAGACACTAATAAGCCTCTCCCAAGCCGTTGGAGTCACACATCCAAGTAATGGATCTTCCACTCTCCTCTTTTATCAAATATTTCTTATTTGATATGTCTTTTAATATCAATTTTCATATGTTGGGATATGTTCATAAATAATCCCCTAACATTGAATTATATATATATATATATAATTATAGTTTTTAAAAACCTGTCATTAATCCATTCATGATCCTTAATATAAACCTTTACAATGCTGAAATTTTATAAGGGCTCATCACATTCCTCTCCCCATTTCAATTCATGAACCCTATTAGAAATTAGTATTTGTAGATAAAATTGGTTGTACATTTATGCATTTATAATCAATTCTATACTGTATGTTTTATTATATTTCAATGAGGTATCATTTATATTCCCCCATTTGGACCCTTACAGAAGCTGTTACTATGCCGAAATTCATTAAGGGATTTCTCTCTCTCCTCTTTTTATCAGGCACCTAGTTTATGATATTCTCTATAATTACCAAGTAATAATGTTTGGATACATTTTTACCTATCCCCAATATAATCCATTTCATGTATGAATGATGAAATACCCCTTTATCTCTCATCAACCAATTTTATGAAATTCTATTTGATGTCATTATGTAGAAGAAATTGGACTACGATTTTCTACCATGTTTTGAAAACCATATGAATTTATCTATCAAGGGTATCAACCCTTATTATCATATAATTTTTGATTTGGGACATAAATGTATGTATTTCACATTCTGTGATGTTGTAATAGCTTATTATGTTTAATAAATCCTTTTAATATGAATTATGTGGCACACTTAAACATGCGACTAAAATTATTATGAAGGTTGCACCCTGATAGCACTCTAATGCATTGGGTAACATTTAGTATCATGATATTTCATCTAAGTGATGGTTTAATCATACTAAGTCATGTGAAATGAGGGTTTAATCATGATAATTTATGTGCAATGAGGGTTTTCTCATGCTAATCCTTGTTCAATGAGCCTTAACTCATGCTAATATCATATTGAATTTTGTTCCCACATTTCCATGTTATAATTATCATGCTATATCATTCCTTTATGTCCTTGTTTCTTCTATTCTCCATTGATCTGCATATTAACTAAAATTTATTGTATTCCTCATGTTATTCCATTCTTATTCTCTTACGAGGCTTGATATATCACCCTTTTCTTATGTATATCCTTGGGTTATCCCATGTAGGGTGAAGTATGAAGTAATACTATGGTCATGTAAAATAATTTTTCATTAATGATCTTTTATTTAATGTTTTATGTTGATATTTAATGCTCCTATTATATAAAGGCAATATAAATCTTGATCTATTGAATCTTATTAAAAGTTATTCATGTAATAAATCATGTTTTGATGTTAAATAATTAATGGGATTTTATAGTTAGGATCAGAGGACGGGTTAGGTAATTTTTGGGATTAGGTTTGGAAAACCCTAATGAAATCTCTTAGGGATAAGACTAAGCATAAGAAAACATCCCTAAATTTTAGAAGTTATAGATTAGTTGGTTTATCTAGAAAATACATCTCTTTATGTATTCTTCATGTGGACATTGTTCTAGAACATATGTACTGTAGATTAATAACTCCGAAAAGGAGTTTTGGGCTTGAATCAGGGTAACCAAGTACACGACAACGAGACTTAGCATGAACCTGGATTGAAACTCCTTAAGGATAGTCTTTGGAAAATTCATAAACTAATTACAAACCATTATTAAGGGATCGGTGAGAACAAATCCCATAAAAATATATATTAGGAAGTAGATTGTGTATAACATAGACTGAAGACTATAAAATCATAAATTAAGTAGATAAATGTAATTTATAAGTTATACCTATAATTTCATCATATTCCCCTTTATTTGTTTAAATACATAATATTCTCATCTTTAATTTTTCTTTTAGGATAATCATTGGTTATAAATTGGACAAATCTTGCTAACAACCAATGTGATAGGTAATGTGAGAATTTCCCCAATGATATTCCCAAACCAATAAGAGTAGGAATCAAATTTTTTTTCCTAATACTCTCTCAGTTAACTCATGTTCTAAATAGAAACATGGTATAAGAAGAGTTCCACCCCCACACCCAAAAGAAAGAGAAACACGCATTCAAGATCTTTATATGATAAAGGCCTTATACTTGTAGTGGATCATATAATCCCAAAATCATGGATAAATGGATCAATTCCGTGGAAAAGATATTATCTACCCTTAAATGCTCAAAACAAGATAATGTTCTTCTATCTATTTATCATATGGAGGTTGAATCTATTCAGTGGTGGCCATTGATCATGAATATGAAGGCTGTGGAATTTATCGAAGCAATGGATTTGATAGAATTATGGAAGATGTGTTTTGATTAATATTTTCCCTATATCCTCCATTTTAGGTTAGAAATAGATTTCCTTTCACTAAAGAAAAATGAAGTTTATTCTATTGGTGAGTACAAAGAAAACATCACAATACTTGTGTGATACTCCTTTGGTTGTTTCATTACCCTAGAATGAAATGTTAATCGCATCATTGGTGGGATAAATCATATCATGTGAAAAGACATGAAAATCCATGGCTATGATAGCCATGAAGAAATTTTCTAATGTTCCCTCAATCAGGAGATGGAGATTAGTGAATCTTAGGGGTATTATGGGGACAAGAAGGTGAATGAAAACATTAATTCTGGAATTTTGATGGATAAATCCAATTTTTCTAACAAATTCCATCACAAAACTTGTCAATGTTGTGGAAAGAAGCACCCCATAAATTGACTAATAAGAAACAAAATTATTTATGTATGGAAGAGAAGGGCACATGGCCAATGATTTTGAGCGGAGAAACATTCCAATTTGAAAGATGAAATGAACAATCTGGTCAATCCTCAATTCTTTTTTCATTACTACAACTACAAGGAAACAGGTAAATTTGCAATGTAGTGCCATAAGACAAGGGTTTTTAGAGGCAACCAACAACTACCGAGGCAGAAAGGGAAATATTTTACAATCACTACCACCAATGATAATCCCAAAAACGAAGTGGTGATAAGTACACAATTTATTTACTCAAGAATATTGAACATGCTTTTTGATTCTGTTTCTACACATGCATTTATATCCCAAATGTTTAGTAGAAAAATCAAAGAACAACCACAAATAATGTAAGTAGAGATGTCAGTGAAACTAGAATATGGGGAAATTATTTCATCCCAATAATATAACTTATCCCCAATCATAATTTGTGAATTGATCATTCTGGATAACCTTGTTATACTTCCCTTTGTGTAAGTTGGTGATATTCTGGGCATGGATTGTTTTTCCTTATATAGAGCTAACATATATTTCTATGATCGGGAAATCAATCTCCTTATGGAATATCGATTTTTAATTCTATAAAAGTAAAGAAAGAGGTGTAATCTACTTTAGCTCCATAATATCTAGCATGGATATTATTTCACTATGAGAAAACATATCTAGATCCAATGATTGAGTATAAGGACAAACCATTCTCAACGACATGCCTATTGGAAGTGAATTTTCTAATGTGTTTCCTAAGGAATTTTATGGTATTCCTCCTATCCAAGAGGTAATATTTTTGATCGAGATTGAACATGGGGAATTCTCAATATCCAAGACTCCTTATAGGGTGGATTCTATAGAACTTGATGAACTAAAGATCTAACTATAAGAGAATATAGATAAAGGGTTTATATGCCCAAGTGCTTCACCATTGGATGAACCAGTCCTCTTTGTCAATGAGAGGATATGTCAATGCACCATTTCATTTATCATAATGATATCAAAAAATTCACGATAAATAAAAATATCATTTTCCCTGAATTTATGACATTTTTGATATTCTAAGTGGAGCATAATGCGTCTCTACAGTGGATCTGCGGTCAGGATATTACAAAATAAGGGTGAACAATAAGGATATCCCTAAGTTTTATTTTCCTAGAAGTTATGAGAATTATGAGTTCATAGTGATTCCATTCGGTCTCACTAATGCTATATCAATCTTCATGGACATTATGAATAGTTTATTTAGATGGTACATTTAAAAATTCATTGTAGTCTTTGTAGACTAAATTCTAATATACTCCAAAATCAAGGAGGAGCATGAGGAGCATCTGAGTACTCTGTTAAAGTACTTTCAAAAGGAGATTCTATATGTAAAGAACATGAAGTGTTATTTATGGATGAAAAAAGTCCCATTATTGGGGAATATCATGAAAATAAATGGGATATATATTCATCTATCCATGAAAATAGAAACTGAGGGTTGGATAAGGCTAACTTCTATAAGGGATATCAGTATATGTTTTGGGTTAGATGGATATTATAATCTATTTTTTAAAAATTTCTCACAATTGTCAAACCCTATAACAATGATTATATAGAAGGGGTTCATGTTTTCTTGGAATAATGAATGTGAAGATGGCTTCATGGAGTTGAAAAAGAGGCTTATTACTACACATGTTCTCTCACATCCCATAAGTTTGGAGCTTTTCATAATTATATTGATGATTAAAATAAGGGATTGGGATTTTTGTTGATGAAAAGTGACAGTTTTATTACCTATGCCTCAATGAAGCTGAAAATTCATGATAAATACTATCCCACACATGATATAGAGTTTGGAATTGTAATCGTTGAGTTGAAAATCTGGTAGCATAATCCCATTGGGGAGAAGTGTGAAATATATACAGATCACAAATCTATAAAATATATATTCACCAAGAAAGATCTGAATATGAACCAACAAAGATGAATAGAGTTTATAAAGGATTACAACTACTCAATCCACTATCACACTATGAAAGAGACCAATTTAGCGGATGCTCTATGTAGAAATGACCTGGAAATTATTCCATTGATGAGAATTGAAAAGGATTTAATCTTTTTAGATATGAATTGTATAGACATTAGAATAATATAGAAAAAAACATCATCAATACATTAACAAATTATTTCTCAATCGCCTAATTTGGAATGGATAAATGATGATAAAAATGAAGACGTCAGAATTCAGAAGAAAAAGAAAAATATCAAACAAGGTAAATCCTTTGAGTACAATGTTAATGAAAAATAAATTACGTGATTTGGGTCAAGACTATGTGTTCCATAAAATCCTTGGTTAATGAAAGAACTTTGGATTATACAAATAGTTTGACTTTCTCTATTCACCCAGGAAGCACAAACATGTATTGAGATCTCTGATAGCACTAATGGGGGGATACCATGAAGAAGTGTATAACAAAATATACATAAAAGTGTCTGGTATGTCTACAAGTGAAGTCTGAACCTGTGAACCTTTGATATGGCACTGTATGATGGTGATAGAAGTAAATCAAAAAGGGGGAGTTTGTCTATAGGTGAGAGAAAGGATAAGGAAGGACAAGAGTGGGAGTAGACTTCATATGGTAACGACAGGTCGCTGAATTCCAAACAGGAATCCTACCTGAGGAGAAACTTGTCCAGTCTAAACTTAGATAACAAGATTGAATTTTTGAGTAATGAGGCAGAGTTTGATTGCAATCCCCATTATCCATTTGAGATCGAGTCTGATTACATTGGACAATCCTCAGATATTAATGGATTTGTAAGGGCCAGCAAAGGCCTACAAAGTCAAAGGAGGAAGAAAGGGGAAAAAGAAAACAAAGCCATGTGGAGCTACATTGTCTCCAGGAAGATAAAAAAAAGGGTCGTAAAGATTAATTCTACCTCCCTAAACCTATGGAGACCCGATCGACCAAAAATGGGAGGAAAATCATACATCATGTGATCCTGCTAGTGGTAGGAGAGGAGGGTCTGCAAGGAAATGTAATCCATCCCCAAGATAAATATGAAGAAACATCAAAGGGGGAGGACCAACAAGAAGATATGAACATGAAATGTGAGGAGGTAATGTCGGTGGTGGTGGATAACATTCCCACTAGATAGCAGAGTGAGGTAGGGACCCATGGCTTCTTGGAGGGCCTATATGATGTGAAGGTGGATAAACATATGGAATTACTCATTCATTCTAGTTAAGAAATGAAGGTGGAATCTATGGTGATCAATGCTACAAGGTAAGATACTGATGAAATGATGGGGAGATTGATCCATGTGGAAATTACCAGAGATAATTCAATTGTATTGAGACAAAGGATGCATACTGGTTAGAGGCTTTAATGTGAAGTGATTAGAAAATATGAGTATATGAAATCTTGGGATTATTTAGCATGACATTATGAAGAAATTATGGAGGTCGATCCAGGCTGCATGGTTAGTTAATTTCCCTAGAATCAGTTTGTGGAAGGAGATTCCAAACCCCTTAGAATTTTTTTAATAAGTCAGTTGTATCCTTTAATGATTGATCTACTTTATCTACGAGGGTTCTCACTTTCCCCTTAAAAGTGTTGGAATATAAAAATGTTAATTTGGAGGAAAGTGGTAAGGCTGCATGAAGTACCACTATCTATTGTGATCGATCAAGGTCAAAGATTCACCTCTATGTTTTGGAAAATTCTCCAGAATGCTTTAAAAACTATGATAAATGTTAGTATTGCATATCACCCCCAAACTGATTTTCAATCTAAGAGGAAAATACAAACACTTCAATACATGTTGAGAACTTTTTCAAAGGACATGAAATGAATATAAGACAATCATATTCCTTTGGTGGAGTTTTCTTACAATAACAATTTACATTCAATCATCGAAATGGACCCTTATGAACCCCTTTATGGGAATAGGTGCATAAAACAAGCATGTTGGGATGAATTTGGGGAACAAAAACTTATATGTCGTGAAATGGTTGAAGAAATTATGGAGAAGGTTAAGACCATATAGTAACACATTAAATCTTCCTAGAGTGGAAAAAAGAGACGTGTATACAATCATCAACATGACCAAGAGTTTAATTTTGGAGACATGGTATTCCCCCACATATCTTCGTATAAGGGATTGGTGAGATTTGGGAAGAATGGAAAGATTATTCCAAGGTACATTGACCCATTTGAGAGCCATGCTCACATCCGAGCAATGACCTATCTACTAGAACTCCCACCACACTTGTCTCAAGTACATGATGTATTCCATGTATGCCTATTAAGAATGTACATACTCAAGCCATCACATGTACTCAATCCATTGGTGGTACAATTTAATAATTACCTTTCCTATGAAGAGTAGCTGGTGAATATCTTAGAGCATAGAGAAAATGTTCTATGATATAAGACAATTCCCCTTATCAAGGTGTTGTGGAGAAACCAATAGTTTGAATATGTGTTGTGGAAACTGGAGGAAGTGATGAAGAAGAGATACCCTCATCTATTATAGTATGAGGAAAAGATTTTTTTGGGAGAAATTCCTTAATGGGCGAAGGTTTTAATGACTTGAATGTTTATGAACAAAATTCCATTTTATTTGAATTAATTAAATGTCATATCGATATAGAAAACAAATTCACTTATTTTGTTTTATTATATCCATTTGGATTAAATTGAATGTAATGTATCATTACCATTAATAATATAGTTGTTGAACAGTGGTCACATGAAAATTATAAATATGGGATTCTAACAACTCTATTCGGAATAGAAAAAGGAAGGGAGGACATTGACCAGTAGGATCGTAACCTTGGAAGCCCATTTATTAGATCATCTGAGGGAGACAACATTTCTAGGATTTTCCCAAGACCAATCAAATTCTGAGATCTAAAAACTTAGGCATGACTGAAACAATTTTTTGAAGAAGTTTAAGCTCATAGAGATTATGACATGAACCATCTTCACCAAACATTCCCATGAAAGCCCAAACATTGGGAACCTTACTCTTATGGTGTTTGTTTGTGTATTAAAGGAATATGTATTAGGAACCTATCATTGGAAATATGTACATTATTTTTTGGATAAAATATTTAATATATTTTTATCTTATTATTGTTAATCTGTAAATAAATTCTTAATCACAAATACTTTTTTTGGTTTTTTAGGAAATCTATTATAAGGAATTAGTAAATTTTTTAAATAAATAATTATTTAATAAAATATTATTTTTAATTTTACATTTCTTAATATAAGTAATTATATAAGATTTATGAAGTCAAATGTATTTTTTATTATGGTCTGAAATCTATTTTTTTCAAATACCATCAATTTGCAATAAATTTTTATTTTTATTATAAAATTTAAAATACTTATATTGATAAAATTATTTAGATAAACTGAATAATACTTTTGGAATCAGGATTTATAAATTATATAGTGCTGAATTTTTCAAAATTTTCTGAGACCTTCTATTTTTTAGGTAAAAATTAAATACTTTATAAATATACTATGTTTTATGAAATAATAATGGCCTGGTAATCAAGAAATATATACTATAAAAGGTATATTCTTCAAAATATATTTTTTTACACTATAATAATTTAATTTTAAGGTTATTTTATATAGTCTATAAATCCTTAGTGAATCCTCAAAAACATGAAGTATATTTTTTGATTTTTAATTCATTTCATTAAGAGTGGGACTCACCTCCAAATAAGAAAGAGATGTATTTTAATAAGTTAAGACCATTACCATATTAAAAAATTTAACACACTCACATATTATAAAACCCATAGGCCATAACCACAGTATGGGTTGTGGATTTCAAGATTTTATTGAGTAGTGTCCAAAACCAAAATATTAACAAACCCCCCTTCTTTCCTATATAAACAAACACAATATAACATTTCTATTCACTAAAACTCCATAAAGCTTGACCTACCTCTAAAAATCACTCCCTAGAGTCCTCCCATGGCGCCCCAAATATTATAAGAAGACTATATCAAGCCTTTTGAGTCACGCGTCCATGTAAGAAATCTTCCACTCTCCTCTATTATGAAACCTCCTTTTATGATTTGTCTTTTCATTTCATTTTTCATATGATTGTATATGTTCATACATAATCCCCATACTATACAATTTATTTATAAATAATTATTTATTCCTTTACACTCTCATTAATCCATCCATGATCCTTTATATACACATGTCATCATGCCAAAATTTGTTAATGGATCCTCACCTTCCTCCCCTCTTTTAAATTCAAAAACTGTGATTGAAATTATCCATTTTAGATTCATTTGGTTATATTTTCTATCATTTATAATCAATTCATTTTATTCAATTTGATGTTATTTCAATGAGGGATCATTTATCCACCCCCATTTGGATCCTTACCTAAGATGTTACTATGTTGAAATTCTGCAAGGGATTTCTCTGTCTCCTCTTTTATCAAGAACCTCATTTATGATATGCCCTTTAATTTTCAATTAATTATGTTTTGATACATTATTACATATTACCAATACATTAAATTTCATGTATAAATTTTTATATTCTCTTATCTCTCATCAAACAATTTTATAAATTTCTATTTGATGATGTTATGCTGTCGAAATTACACTACGATTTTCCATCGTGTAGTGAATAGCATACCAACTTCTCTATCAAGGGTATTCACCTTTATTATCATGTAATTATTGGTTGGATAATTACATTTATTTATTCCACATTCCTTTACTGTGGAATATCTTATGATTTTGAAAGAAACCATGTTATATTATTTATGTGTAACACTTAAACATGATATTGAAATTATTATGAAGGATGTACCTTTGTAGTGCTCCAATGAGTTGGGTAATGTTTAGTACAGTGATACATCATGTGAAATGATGTTTTACTCATGATAATTCATGTGAAATGAGGCCTTAAACATACTTATTTAAAATGTTTTCAAGGAAAAATGTTTTCAAAAGGTTTCATGTCTTATTTATTAAATATCAATGGTCTTTCAATCGAATTATTTTCAAAAAATTTTATGATTATTTACAATATTTCAAAAAAATGATTTAAAAAAATTAAATATTTTTTTATTTTTCTCAATCAATTTCTGAAAAATGGGTTTTAAAATATTGACACTCTTATTTTAGAAGGACTCAAGTTTTTTCAATGAAAAATGGTTCTAGAATGTTTTGAATATTATTTTAAAAGTTATAAATGAAAAAGGATTTCAAATTTATTTCATGTATTATTTATATTTTTTCAAAATATTTTATAAGAAAATGATTTTCAAATAGTTTTATGTATTAAAAATCCGTTTTCAAACAAGAATGGATATTTTTATCAAGAAATTTTCTTAGAGTATATTTCAAAATTATTTTCCATATAAGATGAAATCTATTGATGTTACTCATTCCTTTATAGGAAATGATCTAAAGGATCCATTAATATAATTTCTATGAATGAGTTATGATTAATTCCATGGACATTATGAAACATATTTCCCCCTCATGGGTAATATGTTTCTGAAACTCATTTCCCATTCATGTGTTATACGCTTTTGAAACCTACTTCCTTTTATGTGTTACATTTATAATTAATTAACTATGAAACCTATCTATTTCCACAGGTTATGATATGTTTACATTTTTATGACACTGATTTTCTTTCATGGGTTATGATATGATTATTTATAATCTTATGGAATATGTATTTTTGATTTCATTATGTGACGAGTGAGACCTATATCCACCTCTAATGCATTGCGTAAAGATTTATATCTCATGAGATGATGATGGGAATCAAGTCGATGGGATTGATCAACTATGGGAAGATAGGGAAAACCTATCCCTTTCTATAAATTTACTTTCACTAGGGATGTTGGTTAGTTCCGCCCAATAGGTGTAGTCACCATGATGATGAAATATGGGGAACCCCAATCCATTGTGGGAAGATGAGGAAATCTAATCCCTTACAAGGAATGAACTATGACTGGGGATAGTTGTAGAGACCCGTATCCTGACGTACATGGACATTACATTACTTTTGCGGAATACTTAGTACATAACAAAAACACACACTAAAGGATCGTAATAGTTTAGTGTCTTTGGAAACTCGGAACGTAATCTTCTAATCTTCGTGAAAGATCTTCAATATCTCCCATAAAGATCTTCCCTTTTTTACCTAAAACCTTTATTTATATCCTGGGGAAAAGAAAACATAAAAGGGTGAGCTCAAATGCTCAGTAAGGGTATACAAAAGAAATAAAAATCATATCATATCTTTTTGAAAATCATAACCTGCAAAAGAGATCATAATATCTTAACATGGAACAAATCATAGGAGTGAAAATGAGATCCCCATAATCATAACATAAAACTTGAAACTTTGTGGCATGCACACATAATCATGGAAAATCATTTCTTGTTAGTCATGACTCATTGCCAAGACTATCTTAGTGGACAAAGTCCCTTTCTGAACCGAGTTCACTCCTCGTTTCAGTCCTGTATCACTGAACCGAAATAACCTTCCGTTCCAGCCATGTCTATCTCATGAGATATAAAATCATTACCCAATGCATTGGAGGGAGATATAGGTCCCACCCATCTTATAATGAATCCTTTCTTATGTGTGCCACATAATCATAAAACATACATCATCGCATAACACATGTAACAAAAATGGGATTCTTGAAACATCATGACATCATAAATCAATTCATATAAGATAAAGGAATTAATAAACATAATTCCATCACAACATAGTCAAATCAATGTAAAAATATGGATAGAAACAGAACCCTTTATTATCTTAGATGGAAAATAATTTTGATAAAACACTTGAATTGAATTCTTGAGGAAAATATCCTTTCTTCTTCAAAATCAATTTCTTTTCACAAAACATCATGCAATTTTAAAAGAAAGAGATTTTATTGAAAATAGTCATGAAATATTTTAGAGGAAGCTTCATGAAAATAAGTCTTTATAAAACAGTATAAATCCGTTCGTGCCGTATAAGTTAGAAAAAACATTCTTCGTACTTTTGTCGGAAAAGTCAAAAAGTACCTCGTACGAAAAACGACAAAAGATTCCTTTCATATCTTTTACTAAAAACTCACCGAAGGGTAAAATTTGATTTAAACAATTTAGGTTGTTGTAAATAACATTACATATTGAGGAAACATGGATGTGGATGATAAAATATACCCCAGTAAATTTCAAAGTACAAACAATCTCGGATAAAAATGAGATTGTGATATTTCCCTTACCTTAGGT
This sequence comes from Viscum album, assembly GCA_963277665.1. Lineage (NCBI taxonomy): Eukaryota > Viridiplantae > Streptophyta > Magnoliopsida > Santalales > Viscaceae > Viscum > Viscum album. Next base: position 1,673,917,832 of record OY728145.1, read on the forward strand.
CCAATTTGCTTCGTATGTGTCCGAACCTCCTGTATAATGATTTAAATAATGTCATTGACTTATTACAGAATCATATTCATTGTTATGATATCATATATGGTTCACTTATGACATTATATTACCCGTTCTTTTGTAAATTCCATGTTAAAGAAGCGTTTTGGGTAAAATCGTTTCATTTATCGTAGGTGTTTTGACTTGTTGTTCTTGACATCATTATTACTTATATCATTATTTACTTACTTCCAGAATATAAAATATGATTTATATATCATATATATTCAGTATATATATATATATAATAGGTAGATAAATAAAATGAAAAACACCGTTCATGGAGATGGTAGTCCGTACGTACGCATGAACGTTGTTTTCCTTTCCTTATTGTCTTGAAATGGAAGTAAGTAGATGACATACATATGTATATATATACATAAATCCAGTAGATTTATAATGTCATATATTTCATTATTATTTCTTATATATACTTTATAATCATTCTTAAATGGTTAATATGGAGAATGAATCTCATCGCGTCGTGGAGACGGTAGTCCGTACGTACGCACGAGCGATGATATCATTTCTATAAGTATTGAATTTAATTGGAGTGAATTATACAATATATCAGAATCAATATGATGTTGTAATAACTATGTATAGTTATTCTTTACACCATTATACCCATCCATGTAAGGTGGTGGTGGAAAATAGATTACACCACGGCGTGGAGACGGTATTCCGTACGTACGCACGCGCGGTGATTTCTTTTTCCGTAGGATGGATAGATGGTGAAATAGGGTTGTTTCATACTTATAATAACATATCAGTATATGAGTGATACTGATGTTATTACTTCATAATGAAACAACCTAAGAAGAAGAAGTGGAAGAAGAAATAAAGATGAAAGAATTGGTAACGGTAATTACCTCTTCTTTGAAGTGCCTCTTTGAGACCTCCTCTTAGGGCACTAAAATTGGTCTTTGAGGAAGACCAGAACCTCTAGGATGTTTCTAGGGAAGTGGAGAAGAGATTTTGTCAGGGGTTGGCCGAGCTTGAGTGCTCAAATTGGTGTGAGGAGGAGGGGGAGGAGGTGTCCTTTTATAGGGGAGGAGAGGGGCACCTTAGGAATTCTTAAAAATATTAATTTATAATAAATCTAACCCCACTTAAAAACCTCCAAAAATGACTCATATTCGAAGCTTAGATGAGATAGGGTTGTAATCTCATCAACCAATCAAATTTAGACATTTTTGGATCTTATTTTAAACCTTATCAATTAGATTTAACTCTATGTTAAATAATTTAACTTTTACCGTGTCTTTTTGTTTTCTTTCACTATATGGTTAATACACTTACTATAACATGCCAAACGCACCCCAAATTGTTTATTATTAATATATATATCCTTATCTAAGTCATTTGGCCGAACCATAGATTTTTAGGAATAAAATAACAATTAATAATATAATATTTGATTTAAAAACTATTTTGTGTCAATTTTGACACTATTTGATATATGATTTTTGTGAAAGTCATAACAGAATTAAATGTTCGAACCAAGTTGATTAAATCAACATTAATATATCATAGTAACCTAGAAAAATAGTGGAATTCATAAAAATTCTCAAATTACATTTATTTTGGTGTTTATAACATCAATTATGTCAATATTTCATAAATAAGATAATTACTGCATCATCTTTGTGTCATAAATTAATTAAATTATTTGATGTCTAAAAATTACAAATAAAATACCATTATGTAGGAAATCTTTTTATCTTTCTAATGAATATTTATAGTCGAATTTATCTTATGTATAACACCATATAAAAAATGTTTTAGTAAATAAACTTTGATTTTAACTCTTTTAACCCTTCTTTAAATAAATTAATAATAAATGTCCTAATCTAACCCAAGTGGGCCTAAATGTTCATATTTTATTCTTAAGTTTGTTTTTGGTCGAAATACACTTGTCCAATAGGATTAGGACATGTGTTAGGGTAATATTAATATCATTTTTACCCTTAATTACCCTATTTTCCTTTAACCGTGGTTAAAAAAAGTAAAAAGTTACTATTCACCAAAAATTATTTTCATCTCATTGAACCACATTTTAGTCCTTGATATTAACCGTGTCTCTCGGATTTTCGAAATTCCATTCACAGAAGCGGTAAAATTACGTTTTATGCAAAATTCAGTTTTTAACCTACCACTTAGTGGTTTCACTATTCATCAAAAATTGATGTTTTTCAGAACAATGCCAAAATTTCATCCCAAGCTATATTTCATATTCCGAATTCAAAAATGAAGTCTATTTTACCAAATTCATAACATAAAAGTTGAATTAATTAATTTTATAATTAAATCCCGCTGTTAAAACAAATAGCTTGTTTTTAAGAAACAATATCTATCAAAAGATTGACACTTGTTTTTGTCTAGTTTAAATGTGAAATTACATCCAATGACCAACATTGTATTAAATTGTAAAAATATATTCTAAATATACTTTAAAACCACTCAAATTAATAATTTATCACTATTAATTATTTCGATTAAAAAAGTTGTTTTTTAATTATAATTAATAATTTTCACTATTCATCAGAATATGAAAGTTATCCGAAATGTACCAAAATTTCACCTTAGGCTAAATTCGATACTCCGAATCCAAAAATGAAGTTCACTTTGAAAAATAAGATTTACATAATTTCAAAAAGTTGTTATTACTATTCATAACGGCTAGTTTTAATATTATTTTAATAGCATATCGTTGTTTAGTGAAACTCGGTATTGCGTATTACACACGCTATAGAGGAAGGTCGTGATTGCGTGTAATGCAAGGCAAGTCAAGAAGGTGTGTTGTGCAAGCTTCTTTTGGTGTAGCGTACAACACAAGACATTAATAAAATTAAAAAGAATATTTTTCATAAATTCTCGGGTTGTTACATTCTACCCCCCTTAAAATGAATTTCGCCCTCGAAATTCGTCGGGATTATAAATGGTTTACTATTAGAAAGTTTCTTTAATAGAAACCCACATCGTAAAAAGGAATACCAAAACATGGATTTAAAAACTAAAGTATGAAATGTAACGATTACCCAAATAAACTAATCACTGGGTTTCCACATAGGTGGAAATATGGATATGGAAGAGAAATCTAACCATCATGTTCTGATGGAGAGTGGTAGAGAACATGGCTATGGAAAAGCCAGTAATCACAAATCCATAAATTTGTGACGATCTAAGGTACCATATGATTCATCAGGTATAAGATCACAAGGACAACATTTTTGGTTTTCAAGATCATTTCCCTAAAGTTGAAAATTTGAATTAGAATAAATACTTACTTTATTTTGGTACAATCTCACTATTGTTCGTGCCTTGAACAATTTCCACTTCATCTCTTAAATAAATGAAGTTGAATTTGTTATTCGTGAAGTGTTAGCAGATCATGTGATAGAATGACTGTTCATTCCATCTGTCTCAAACAAAAGGTTAGCAAAAGTTATTAAATATACATAAGTCGATCTATAGTGAGATTAATCACATATGGTTCCTAAAATGGGCTTATACTTCATATATCATACTGCTTAATATAATAACACTAGTTTCTACTAAACAGGGACTTCCTGTAGGTCAATGGTAGGCGATAAAGGCCAGTCGCACTTCGGTTGTGGGTTCGATTCCTACAGCCTTGTCCGAAGCGATGGGCTGTCGCCCGTCCTGCAGGTTGTCCTTTTTTTAAAACTATATTACTATAACATCCCATCAATAATATCGAGAATATTATATCCTTAAACAATACTAACTTATGTCCAACATAATCCAGTCTAATCTTTAGGCTTATACATAATACTGCAGTCCACTCTCATAATATAGTGACAACGATTACCAGAGATTTAATACTGTCGTTGATCCCCACATAACATATGTCTTGTTGGTCACATTCCAAACATTCAAAGTCCTTAATCATGTATTCTCTTGAATACCTTAGTGAAAACATGAGTGCAGTTAAAAGTTAACACTTTCCACATACCAAAATCCTCAAAATTCTATATACTCAAACCATGATATCACTTAGTCCTTATATCAATCATGAGCTCATGAATACAATCAAACATCTCATTATCTTCGTATCCTTTCAATATGCACTTATCATCTACTTTCCAAAAGTATCTGAATAACCTTTCATGGTTACTGGTACCATTCATCATACACTTTCAAAACTTAAGGAAAGACAACAGTGTAACAATCCTTAGATGTCTCCTTATTCCATGAGATTACTTATACAATATTACACATGATAAACATATAATTATTCCACTACATTCTTAGACCATTGACCGAGCTTCAACATTTCTTTCATCTCACATATCATTTGTAGTTTCTTCATCATCATCAACATAAATACTTCCCATACGACCATACTGATTCTCTTCACGAGACTTTCCCTTAGGGAATTGGTTTGCATAATGCCCGTACATTCCACATTTAAAGCATTTAACCATTGTTGATGTCATAGCAATACCATTATCCTCATCCATGGTGTTAACTGAACCTTTTCCTTTGCACTTACTTGCTTTGTGTCCTTCTTTTCCACACCCAAAGCATCTTCCAGTTCCTTTGAAACATTCTCCTTGATGCCTCTTCCCACATGATTTACATAGGGGAAATTGAACTTTCTTTCCTCTATGATCATCATGAAACTCCATCTTTCTCTTATTAGCCGAGTCAGGAAACTTACCAAATTTTACTTTATTGATCATATTATGAGATTGCTGATTCGGCATAATAATGATGTTTGGACATCCAAATACCATTTCATTTGGTTGCTCATGAAGAATATCATTCCATTGTCCATCATATCCTCCATTATTGTGAATCATCTTGTTTCCAGCCATTTTCTAAAACCCAAAAAGAATAGTGTGAGAGGCAAAAATCATTCTAGGGAAAACAACATAATAAAGGGGAAGTACCTTCAATATCTAACATCTTAGGTTAAATTCTAAGATCATTATCGTAGTTCTAGGACTATATCCTATACGTATACTTATCCTTAGGGGCATCCCTAGACATACCTTAGAAATATCTCTAGGGATCTCACTAACGTTTTCGCATCCTAGTTTCCAAAGGTTGACTAAACCTTTCCTCTGATACCAACTGTAGAGACCCGTATCCTGACGTACATGGACATTACATTACTTTTGCGGAATACTTAGTACATAACAAAAACACACACTAAAGGATCGTAATAGTTTAGTGTCTTTGGAAACTCGGAACGTAATCTTCTAATCTTCGTGAAAGATCTTCAATATCTCCCATAAAGATCTTCCCTTTTTTACCTAAAACCTTTATTTATATCCTGGGGAAAAGAAAACATAAAAGGGTGAGCTCAAATGCTCAGTAAGGGTATACAAAAGAAATAAAAATCATATCATATCTTTTTGAAAATCATAACCTGCAAAAGAGATCATAATATCTTAACATGGAACAAATCATAGGAGTGAAAATGAGATCCCCATAATCATAACATAAAACTTGAAACTTTGTGGCATGCACACATAATCATGGAAAATCATTTCTTGTTAGTCATGACTCATTGCCAAGACTATCTTAGTGGACAAAGTCCCTTTCTGAACCGAGTTCACTCCTCGTTTCAGTCCTGTATCACTGAACCGAAATAACCTTCCGTTCCAGCCATGTCTATCTCATGAGATATAAAATCATTACCCAATGCATTGGAGGGAGATATAGGTCCCACCCATCTTATAATGAATCCTTTCTTATGTGTGCCACATAATCATAAAACATACATCATCGCATAACACATGTAACAAAAATGGGATTCTTGAAACATCATGACATCATAAATCAATTCATATAAGATAAAGGAATTAATAAACATAATTCCATCACAACATAGTCAAATCAATGTAAAAATATGGATAGAAACAGAACCCTTTATTATCTTAGATGGAAAATAATTTTGATAAAACACTTGAATTGAATTCTTGAGGAAAATATCCTTTCTTCTTCAAAATCAATTTCTTTTCACAAAACATCATGCAATTTTAAAAGAAAGAGATTTTATTGAAAATAGTCATGAAATATTTTAGAGGAAGCTTCATGAAAATAAGTCTTTATAAAACAGTATAAATCCGTTCGGGCCGTATAAGTTAAAAAAAACATTCTTCGTACTTTTGTCGGAAAAGTCAAAAAGTACCTCGTACGAAAAACGACAAAAGATTCCTTTCATATCTTTTACTAAAAACTCACCGAAGGGTAAAATTGGATTTAAACAATTTAGGTTGTTGTAAATAACATTACATATTGAGGAAACATGGATGTGGATGATAAAATATACCCCAGTAAATTTCAAAGTACAAACAATCTCGGATAAAAATGAGATTGTGATATTTCCCTTACCTTAGGTCCAATTTGCTTCGTATGTGTCCGAACCTCCTGTATAATGATTTAAATAATGTCATTGACTTATTACAGAATCATATTCATTGTTATGATATCATATATGGTTCACTTATGACATTATATTACCCGTTCTTTTGTAAATTCCATGTTAAAGAAGCGTTTTGGGTAAAATCGTTTCATTTATCGTAGGTGTTTTGACTTGTTGTTCTTGACATCATTATTACTTATATCATTATTTACTTACTTCCAGAATATAAAATATGATTTATATATCATATATATTCAGTATATATATATATATAATAGGTAGATAAATAAAATGAAAAACACCGTTCATGGAGACGGTAGTCCGTACGTACGCATGAACGTTGTTTTCCTTTCCTTATTGTCTTGAAATGGAAGTAAGTAGATGACATACATATGTATATATATACATAAATCCAGTAGATTTATAATGTCATATATTTCATTATTATTTCTTATATATACTTTATAATCATTCTTAAATGGTTAATATGGAGAATGAATCTCATCGCGTCGTGGAGACGGTAGTCCGTACGTACGCACGAGCGATGATATCATTTCTATAAGTATTGAATTTAATTGGAGTGAATTATACAATATATCAGAATCAATATGATGTTGTAATAACTATGTATAGTTATTCTTTACACCATTATACCCATCCATGTAAGGTGGTGGTGGAAAATAGATTACACCACGGCGTGGAGACGGTATTCCGTACGTACGCACGCGCGGTGATTTCTTTTTACGTAGGATGGATAGATGGTGAAATAGGGTTGTTTCATACTTATAATAACATATCAGTATATGAGTGATACTGATGTTATTACTTCATAATGAAACAACCTAAGAAGAAGAAGTGGAAGAAGAAATAAAGATGAAAGAATTGGTAACGGTAATTACCTCTTCTTTGAAGTGCCTCTTTGAGACCTCCTCTTAGGGCACTAAAATTGGTCTTTGAGGAAGACCAGAACCTCTAGGATGTTTCTAGGGAAGTGGAGAAGAGATTTTGGCAGGGGTTGGCCGAGCTTGAGTGCTCAAATTGGTGTGAGGAGGAGGGGGAGGAGGTGTCCTTTTATAGGGGAGGAGAGGGGCACCTTAGGAATTCTTAAAAATATTAATTTATAATAAATCTAACCCCACTTAAAAACCTCCAAAAATGACTCATATTCGAAGCTTAGATGAGATAGGGTTGTAATCTCATCAACCAATCAAATTTAGACATTTTTGGATCTTATTTTAAACCTTATCAATTAGATTTAACTCTATGTTAAATAATTTAACTTTTACCGTGTCTTTTTGTTTTCTTTCACTATATGGTTAATACACTTACTATAACATGCCAAACGCACCCCAAATTGTTTATTATTAATATATATATCCTTATCTAAGTCATTTGGCCGAACCATAGATTTTTAGGAATAAAATAACAATTAATAATATAATATTTGATTTAAAAACTATTTTGTGTCAATTTTGACACTATTTGATATATGATTTTTGTGAAAGTCATAACAGAATTAAATGTTCGAACCAAGTTGATTAAATCAACATTAATATATCATAGTAACCTAGAAAAATAGTGGAATTCATAAAAATTCTCAAATTACATTTATTTTGGTGTTTATAACATCAATTATGTCAATATTTCATAAATAAGATAATTACTGCATCATCTTTGTGTCATAAATTAATTAAATTATTTGATGTCTAAAAATTACAAATAAAATACCATTATGTAGGAAATCTTTTTATCTTTCTAATGAATATTTATAGTCGAATTTATCTTATGTATAACACCATATAAAAAATGTTTTAGTAAATAAACTTTGATTTTAACTCTTTTAACCCTTCTTTAAATAAATTAATAATAAATGTCCTAATCTAACCCAAGTGGGCCTAAATGTTCATATTTTATTCCTAAGTTTGTTTTTGGTCGAAATACACTTGTCCAATAGGATTAGGACATGTGTTAGGGTAATATTAATATCATTTTTACCCTTAATTACCCTATTTTCCTTTAACCGTGGTTAAAAAAAGTAAAAAGTTACTATTCACCAAAAATTATTTTCATCTCATTGAACCACATTTTAGTCCTTGATATTAACCGTGTCTCTCGGATTTTCGAAATTCCATTCACAGAAGCGGTAAAATTACGTTTTATGCAAAATTCAGTTTTTAACCTACCACTTAGTGGTTTCACTATTCATCAAAAATTGATGTTTTTCAGAACAATGCCAAAATTTCATCCCAAGCTATATTTCATATTCAGAATTCAAAAATGAAGTCTATTTTACCAAATTCATAACATAAAAGTTGAATTAATTAATTTTATAATTAAATCCCGCTGTTAAAACAAATAGCTTGTTTTTAAGAAACAATATCTATCAAAAGATTGACACTTGTTTTTGTCTAGTTTAAATGTGAAATTACATCCAATGACCAACATTGTATTAAATTGTAAAAATATAATCTAAATATACTTTAAAACCACTCAAATTAATAATTTATCACTATTAATTATTTCGATTAAAAAAGTTGTTTTTTAATTATAATTAATAATTTTCACTATTCATCAGAATATGAAAGTTATCCGAAATGTACCAAAATTTCACCTTAGGCTAAATTCGATACTCCGAATCCAAAAATGAAGTTCACTTTGAAAAATAAGATTTACATAATTTCAAAAAGTTGTTATTACTATTCATAACGGCTAGTTTTAATATTATTTTAATAGCATATCGTTGTTTAGTGAAACTCGGTATTGCGTATTACACACGCTATAGAGGAAGGTCGTGATTGCGTGTAATGCAAGGCAAGTCAAGAAGGTTTGTTGTGCAAGCTTCTTTTGGTGTAGCGTACAACACAAGACATTAATAAAATTAAAAAGAATATTTTTCATAAATTCTCGGGTTGTTACAATAGTGGTGTGTCCCATGCAGTGGGTGAAGTTCCCATTAAGTTCTCTGATATATTCTTGTAATGTTTCTTGAATTACAGGGAATGATATCACATGTTTCTGTATGCCACAATTCCATATGTTATTCCAATGTTATGCTTTCATTGTCTATTATCATTATTTTATTGTGATTAATCTCTTATTAACTTCCTATCCTTATTCCTTGATCACTATTATCATCTTTGATATGGAGGGTATGATCTTATATATTCATGATCTTGATCTCATACCCCTTAAGATCATGTTTATGCTTACATGTCTCCCTTGTTTACACTTACTAAGAATTTGAGATCACCCCTTTCTTATATTTCCTTTATCTAAGTTATGCAGAATGGATTTAGGTATAATTAATAAAGGTGAAGATCATTATTGGAAATGTTGAATATATTTCACCAGGATAGAACATTTTGATTCCATTATTATAAATACACTAAACTGTTAAGGAGCTCTAGAATTTATTTTTATAATGTGCTGAATATTCATAAAACTTTATGTAATATCCATGTATGGTAAAACTTGGTATCTTTAGAGGATAATGTTAAGTTTGTGTACAATAGAAAATTTGGAATGGGGAGGGGGTTTATATGTCAATTGGGTTAATAGTATTTAAAATGTAAATAGTAAATGTTATAATGGGTTAAGACATGAAGATTATTTTTGTGTTAAATAAAATACGAAATGTGAATATTAATTGTATTGTTTGAGAATAATTTCTTGAATGAAGTATAAGGTAAATGGGTCAAAGAATAATGTTAACATACCATGGTAAGTTATGAGGTATTGGACTTTAGAATCTCTACCCATAGACTAGGTTAGACCTGGGATCTTAAAACCACACCTATAATTCAATGGTCAAACCTCTATTTTCAAATACTATAAAACACAATAACATTGAATTACCATCAATTAAATCAATTGAAAACAATTACAACATAAATATTATTATAATAAATATGTATTCATTAGTTTTAAAATTTATTTAATAGTTTGTTATGAGGATTTGACCAGATTATATATTTGTTGAAAAAAATTTATGTTTTAAAGTGAGTAATGTTTTGAATGGAGGTTTTGACATCAAAGTTATTCAAAAAGGTTTTTTTATACGATATTTAAAATGATGTTTAATATGAGGAATGTTTCCATTATTAAAATAATATTTTAATGGTTTTTTGTATGGTTGAAATAGTAACAAAAGCCTTGTGGTATGTTTTATTTGCCAAAGTGGGAAACCTGAGATTTAAAGGGTGTCTTCAAGATGATTTGAAATAATTTTTTTTAATTGGTTTTTATACCATGTTCTGTTTTTAAGGATCTATTGAGACTATAGTAATTGAATTGTTCTATAGGATAGTGAGATAAGATCCATGATTATTATGTTGGCATCATACCATGTTTATGAAAAAACTAAATAGTGTATTTTAATAGTTTATGAAATAACATAATTTGGTATTATTCGTATTGATATATATGTTTAATTGTGTTTGTTGGTGTTGGTAAAAATGAAATTATTTGTAAGTGAAACTAATGTAATGTGTGTTCACAATTTATAATTTGTAATAAGGGAGTGTTTTGTATAAGGAAATTGGGTTAATAAGATTTTAAATGTAAATGATAAATGTGTCAATGGGTTAAGGAATGAATATTATTTATATGTTAAATGAAATATGAAATATGAATGTTATGTGAATTTTTTAAGAATTCTTTGTTAAATTGTATATGTAGTAAATGGTTTAAAGAAGTATGTGCACATGGCATGGTAAGAAATGTGGTATTGGACTTGAGGATCTATTCCAATGGTTCATGTAAGACTGACTCTCTAAACCACTCCCCTAAAATACATGGGTTAGGGAATGTTACTGATGTTATATTCCCCTAACAATTTCATTTTAACATACTACCTTGATTAAGGATCCATTGTTAGTGTTATGTATTCTATTTGTGAAAGTAGTATCCCTAGTGAGATGGGGAACATAATCTATTCCATTATTCATGGTAATTGACTGGATTAGGTCATAATTTAAAAAATGTAAATGCCTAACCCATGGGAAAAATGATGACAATGATCATGTGAATATAGTTAACTAATGGGTATGTGATAGTTTTTTATTAAGGAACACAACTTCTTGTTAAAATGCGTGTATACCATTGTTCGTTGGCTTATACTCCCACTATGACCTGAGTTAGTCTTGTTGATTGATTGAATCTAGAGAAAATCGTTTATAAAATAGATAAAAGTTAATTAATTAAATGATATCCTTATTATTGTGTAAATTAATTTTACTCCCCCCAAACACTATTGTACAGAATGGTTATGGTTTAGAAACAATTGGTGTCATCATACTAAGTTGTATTGACACGCTACTCAGGCCTTCATAGAAAATGGATTCCTGAGCATATGCTAATTTTTTCTGATAGAGGTTCATGACATGGAGCTGGTATTTAGTTGTACATGTGATATCATGTTATATTAGGGGAGTTCAGGGCTAGGTTGGTATTGAGGTCCATATTTGGGGTCTTGTGGCACTATTGGTTTTGTTTTATGTTTATGTGACTCTATGACATGTAGAGTATTCATCATATTGTTATAGAATGCATTTCCTTATTACTTGATGGAGTTGTCTCTTGTTTTCCTTTTAATTGTTCATATGAATTGTTTTTTTATATTATTTTTATTTTTTAATTACTCTAAAAATTGGTTATAATCAACCTAACATTTCTTCTTAGACCTGCGCAACTAGTCTATATCCTCTAGCATACATAGATGTGTCCCTAAGTTCATGTACTGATGTGAATCAGGTAACTTGAAAGTGGCCACCCGGTTGGGGAAGTTTCAAAATGTTCCAAGATAACACTCCCTATGAAAATCAATTCATCAATCTCGAATAAAAAATTATAAAACATGGCATAAATTTAGATATTCCTCAAGATATTAAGAAAAAATATCAAATAAGGTATATAACCCTCCTTGATTTTATATTAAAATATTATTTAATCTATAAATACATCAAATAATGTGTTGATATTATGGTGAATAATCCTGATCATTCGTTCCATAAACATATAAGGAATGATGTTCACCCCAAAATGCATAACATGATATGTATAGTGGAAAACATTCCCTTGAATGTGGTTATTAGGATGTAATATTAAATGATCCAAATTGGGGTGTAACAATACTAAATCTCAATAATTGAAAAACACTTATCCCCTTTCAGCTTTTCAAGAACGTTATCTATGTGGGGAAACAAATAACTGTTTCTGACCATTTACTAATTAATCCTTCAATAATAACCATACAAGATAAGGGTTTCATCGTCCATCTTGGTGAATAAACTAGTGGTTCTAAATAAGGCACACTCTATCAAATAAATCATTTGTACCAGAAGACATCCAACTTATTATTAAAATCATTCTATTCATCTAGTTTCATATAGTATAAGGGAATATATACAAGATGTGTTAGTAGCACCAAACATATAACCCACCTCCCTCATTGGTGAAAAAATTAGAAATTATTGAGTTATTTTTTTTTCATTAATTCATCTGCTATATAAGGGTGATCAAAACAAGATATTCCTACTATGGTTCGACATAACATAAAATTTTCACTCTAAACAACTCCAGTAGAGGAGGTCTGATTCATGTAACCTCCAGGTGAAATTCTCTTGTGAAGACACTATACTGTAAATCAGTAGATTTAAAGGACAACCACCAATGATATTAGTAATCAATAATTTTTTTAGAACCATGGATACTTGTTGCTAATAATAGTGGTGGATTTTGTCAGTTGACAAACTACAGATGGATTACTATAGAGATTTCAAAGAACATGGTCATGTATAGACCTGGAACATCTGTATAATTGTTTTAAAATTATATGGAATTTTTACAAGGCTGCAATATCTAATGGCATGTGATTCTGAGGTTCGGAGTGCCCGGAATGATCTGTCGAAAAAGTGTTAAGCTTAAAATAGAACCCAAGAGTAGTTTTTCTAAAAAAAGTGTAATAACTCTATAACAGGTTCCCATATCAAGAATCTGAGTCCACCATTGCATTTAGGATGAAGGGTTTACCCTAGGCGTGACTTAAGTTTAGTCATCTTAGGCCTCTAGTGACAAACCCTGAAAATGGCATAACTGTAAATAATATAATTAAATTGAAATATTTTGTTTTTAAAATGATTATAACTCACAAACGGTGACTTGGATTACAAATCTGAGACCACCACTGAACTCATGAGGGTAATATTTCTTTAGGTGGATCGTAACATTTGCAGGCATGGTCCATTAGTGGAAGTTAGTTTTTGGCAGAAAAGAAAAGAAAATAAGTAACAATAATTTTATTGATAAATTCTATAAATCTTAAACGGTATCTCAGGTTGGAAATATGAGAGTACCATTGTTCTCATGAGGGAATTTCTCCCTTAGGAAGATCCAAACCTTAACCGGCACGGGTCGAGGGTGGTTGTTAATAATTTGTTATCATTTTTAATGTATGTTCAGTAAAAGTGCATGCGTTGATTTAAATCTTTTGAACCAGTACTCAGATTAAAAATCCAATGGGACAATTGAATTCGCAACACTGTGATTCGCTTAAGGGAATAGTAACATCGAACATCAAGGGTCGAAAAAAAAAGTTAATTTTTGGACTATACAAAAGAAAATAATAAAATAACTAAATGTTATTTTGTCTTTCTTTTTGCAACTGTTGGAAACACGGCAGTGGGACCACAGTAAAATGTTAGACCATTAATGGCTTGACCCTTAAGGATTATAACCACACAGTTTGGAGTTTTTAATAGGTTGTGTAACCACACCATTGGGAAAAATTAATAGGTTCATTAATTAAACTCATTAATAAATATCATTAATTTTTTGGTGCGTTGATCCTCTCCTCCACTCTATTTAATCTGATCTCAGGATTGGGTTTTTTGAGAGATATGAGAGGAATCTATGGAGAAGTGCTGATGAAATTCGGATCCAACAAAGAACATGATCGAGAGACAGACATTGGGGGAAATCGATGGGCGATAGAAAGTTCCTATTAACACATTCAAATGTGTGGACTCCCTCTTCCTCTATGAAAACTCCTATGAATCCGAGGTTGGCGGTTTAATATTAATGTTTATATTTGATGAATTAAATTGATTATCGATTTTTATGATGTTAACGCGGAGGGTGAGGACCAAACAAACAAGAAAAAAACTCTCACAGATTTTTTCTTGTTGTGTTCTTTGGGGGGAAAATTTACAAATTCGACTGAACCTTGATCTTGGGAGCCACGTTGTGACGAAGACATCCCAGGAGGCCCCTAAGCATGAGAAGAAGGGAATACAGACATTTAAAGCTCACCCATCCGCCCATAGAAGATCTTCTAATGAAGAGGAACTATAGATCGATGATGGAGGTGAATGTAGTGGCCGACACTCGCCGGCTGTGGAAGGGGGCGGTGCAGCTCGGTGTCGCGGAAGATGGACAGGCGGCTGACCCTCTGTCGGCCGCAGAGGTGGGTGGCGATGCACCATCACGTGCCATAATGAGGCTAGCCACAACTTCGTAGCTTTAGTAAAGGGAGGGGACCCGCTCCCTGCGGGTCTCGTAGACATACATACAGTGCAACCTGGCACTGCCAATTAAGATCCAAACGGCTCTTTGAGCTTTTCGATACGCAGACCGCACGACCCTCGTGCGGGCCGTGCCAGCCAGTTGGCTGAGCCCCCGCGGCCTAGCCCAACAGGGGTGGGTAGGGGCAGTCTACAGAACAGTGGGCCGAGCCCACCACATCCCCTCCCAATTGGGCTAGGTCGGGTCGGTTTGGTCCCACCAGGTCAGATCGTACCTGGACACTTCAGTCCCATTTATGCTTGAAATGCCATATCTTGCGAACCAGATGTCTATTTGACGACCCGTCTGCGAAGATATGATCTATAGATAGAGATGGTACTTTTGAAATACTCCACCTGAGTTTCAAATAATGTCGGTGTATATATGGTTTAGATTGTACCAAAATCTAATCGGGCCCTCATTACTAAAATGCATATAACTGTCAAACTGGGCATCAGATTGACGTGTTGTCTATTGCATTGGAACCCATATGGAATGGAGGACCTTTTGGTTACTCATTTATGGAATCTTTTTGTTTGATGTAAAATCATATAAACCAAATGTGTATCATCATTCATAGAGACCCTGTGTGTATCAACATTCATAGAGACTCTGGGTGGATCTACATCATAGCGACCCTGTGGGGATCAACATGAATAGCGACCCCGTGTGGATCAGTATCATAGTGAACCGATGAGTAACATCCTTAGAGAGGCCTGTCACAGACCATCATGATAGAGACCCTGTGTGGATAAACATTCATAGCGACCTTGTGTGGAACACCATTCATAGGAGCCCCGTGTAGATCAGCGTCATAGAAACCCTATCTGGATGAACATCATAGCTACCCAGTGAGGACGATCCTTAAAGTGGCCTATCATGGATCAGTATCATAGATACCTTGTGTGGATGAGCATTCATAGGGACCATGTGTGGATCAGAATCATATGGACCCTGTGTAGATCAATATTCATAGCGACCTTGTGTGGAACAACATCATAGTGACCAGGCAAGGACCATCCTTAGAGCGGCCTGTCATGGGTCAACATCATAGTGACACTGTGTGTCTCAGTATTCCTAGTGACGATGTCTGGATTAGAATCATAGCAACCTAGTGTGGATCAGAATTCATTGCGACCTTGTGTGAATCAGTATCATAGAGACCCTATGTGGATCAGCATTATAGTCACCTAGTGAGGACAAGCCTTAGAGTAGCCCGTCATAGATCAACATCTTATTTCCCATTTCTCGGAGTTGTATACATGGTTTGAGTTGATTATTTTGATTTGTTCTATGTGATTGAGTTCACTCTTTGTGGTTTTAATTTGTGGAATTATGAGATACCTTCAGAGGTCTCAAGGTCTCTATTGGGTAATGTTATACTCACCCTTCCACGGGCCTCGCCCGCACCTTGTTGTGTATTGTGCAGAAGATAAACAACTCGATATAGACTATATGAGGCAGGACCAAGAGGTTCATGGAGGTGATTTGTTGAAATGGAGAGCTATAGAGACGAGTTGTACCTACCCTTTATGTCGGATCCTTGGTAGACATTCTCAGGAGAGGTTTTCTATTTTCAATTGTAGTTGTATCCTTTTAGTGGTGATTGTATTCTGACCCCATTACATTCAGTACACACTTTTACTACTGTAGTTTTAATTTTTTGTTAAATATTGTTGTTTTCTTGGACTGTATGTTTGTACTTTATGAAAATAAATACCTTCCCATTTTAGGGATATGCCTTTTTGTTACTAGTCACCATCCCCTGGCCCATGGAAGGTGGGAATGGGGTAGTCATGGAATGAGCCTTGGGGGATGGGTCATGACAAAGTGGTATCAGAGGAGTATATTATACTGAATAACTAGGACTCTGATCTTTCCAATGGAGCAATAATGTTGACTGTTTTGAGTATGGTTTTTAGTTTTGGGAGTCCAGTGTTGGTGTGGCGGCTGACGTATCCATACACCAGGACCCTAAATTCTGATTTCCAACTCAGTGCACAAAAACACTGATTGTGTGTGCTTTAGAAATGTTTTAATTTTGATATCATTTTGATTCAGCTCACCAGGTATAACTTTATTGATCATGGTTCATCTGGATTCTCTTTAAAGATTCCTCCACCCAGCCAGCCAGCCAGGATTTCAATGTTTGACCATGAGGAAGGTCCACATTGGGATGAGGATTTAGTACAAGGACGGTTTCCCGAGATGGTACCTTCAGGCGGTGTCCTAGTGATACCATTGGCCATTATTTAGTAGTTAATATCAGTGCTACTGGTTGAGGAAACATATATGCTCAGTTCCTTACATGAGTTTTAGTGGCTGATACCCCTCAGGTTCCAAGCCGAGCTCGACTCACATGCGACTAAGGACTGGCCTGAGGTGGTGATCAAGTTTCCATTTAGCTAGGGCACCATAAGATTAGATGGAAGGCCAGGAAGTGAGAATTCAACATGGATCAGTAGGGCGATGGCAAGGTTCATATTACACATATCTTACAATGAGGTAGCATTTTTGTGGACATATCATGATAACATATTTCAGATAAGGGGGTCTCTATCCAAAAAAAGGTAAGGGGTTTGTGTTCCCATGAGACTCAACAGTTTCTATAATATGGCATGTTAGTAACTCAGTATTCGTTGTGGAATAACAACCATTCCAAGTAATCGATAAAAACAATATGACTAGTACTTATGGGATCGGACATCCGAGTAAGATGTGTTTAGGGAAATATGAGCTATAACTATTCCTCTGTGCATTCCTACTTATGTTTGGGTGCTAGAGAGAAATTTTTTGGTGGATAATTATTTAGATGATTAGATACAACCAGTGAATGTCACCATATGAGGAAGAGGAGCTAGTAGAGCAGAAAGAGGTGATATACATTTTTACATGTTACAACCACCACCCTAATGTGGCCCCAACCAGGCTCATGGAGCTAAAGGACAGGGGAAGTGAGTAACCGCATACGGTCAAGGAGTGTGACCGAAGGGCTTCATAAATGATTCGATGTTTGATTTTTGTCTACTACTTGATGTCATATTAATTGAAAGAGGTTCTAAACTTCCCTTCTTGTCACAAATCTTGATCAATACCTAGAGTTTCGGACTAAACCATTGAATTGACCCTTACGTCTTGAGATACCTTTGCGAGGAGACTAAATATTCAAACATATGCCAATCATGTGATCTAACCCTTGAGGCCAGAGTTTCGGTTGGAACATCTTGGTTGTAACGTCGAAGACTTATGATGTTAGTTTGGGTATGGAATGGACATCCACATTTCATTCTCAGATTAACAATTTTAGGAAAAACGTTGTGTTATATCTACATCATTAGAATAGGGTTTTACTTGGTCCGTGAAGAAAGGAAAACTTTGGAGCATGGGTTAATATCCTACCTAGGAGGGTGAGGCAAATAACTCTTAAGTCGACCAGCCTTACCCTTTTGATAGCAGGTGTTTTTAGTTTTCAGTTCCCAGCAGTAGTGGAGGATTTTGGGAACATCCTTTAAAATGATTTTACCTAGATTACCTACCGAGAAAGAGAGGTACTTTTACATTGAATTATACCCAAGGATGACACCAATATCTACAACTTCATATTGGATGGATTCTGTGGAGCTTTGGGAGCTGAGAGTATTGTTGGGAGAACAGTTTACTGTTTACTCCGATCACAAGAGTCTCATGTATATCTTATCACATAAGGACCTGAACTTGAGATGGCGGTGATGGATGGAGATCCTCCATTACTATGACATTGAGATATTCTACACTCCCAGGAAGGGGAACATGGTGGAAGACACATTCAGTAGGATGTCTGGGTTATAATTGCTGAGAAAGGCGACATAGTAGCTAGTCTTGTTGCAGTTATCCTTTGTGGATAGTGATAGAGAATCTTACCTCCATTCTATGACTATCACTCCCCCAATCCTTCAGCGAGTTTGGGAGACATAGCTTAGGGATTTTTACTACACAGAATGACGTGATCAGATATCCTCAGGGTAGTCTCTTGAAAAATTTTCTGAATGTTGGGAGCACATCGTCCTTTTTAGAAGACAAACCATGATACTAGTAACGCTGCAAGAGGAGGTGTTGAGGGAGTTTCACACATCCCCATTGTCGGTACATCCATGTGCAGTGAACATGTACCAGGACCATTGGTGTCAGGACTGGTGTCTAGGGATGAAGAAATCCATGGCAGGGTTCGTATCAAAATGCCTCACTTGTCATCATGTGAAGGATGAGCATTAAGTACCATCAGGCATAGCTCAGCCACTTGATGTGCCAGAATGGAAGTGGGATGGTGTGTCCATAGACATAATGTTGGGGCTTCCATATACTTCCAGGGGCCATGACTCCATAAGGGTGATCATTGACCAACTCACCATGTCGGCCCATGCCCTACCCATCAGAGAGCATGGATTAATAGAGTGTCTGGAATGTGTTTACATGAAAGAGATCATACTTCTTCACATGGTGTCATCGACGATCGTCTTGGATCGCAATGCTCGTTTTACATCTCACTTATAGAAGGTACTGTAGGAGGTTTTTGAGAACCAGCTATTCTTGAGAACCACCTTTCGCCCTTAGAAATATTGTTAAATAGAGCGGACCATACAGAAACTCAAGGACATGCTTGATGCTTGTGTTCTTGATTTCGGCTATAGTTGGGTGGACCACCTTACATTAGTGGAGTTCGCATAAAATAATAGTTATCACTCCACCATCGTCATGAATCCATTTGAGGCCACATATGGGAGACCTTGTAGATCTCCTCTATGCAGTATAGACCATGGGGAGTCAGCACTTAAGGGTCCATAGTTGGTACGAGCTACCACAGAGAAGGTGCAGATCATCCAGGAGAATATGAAGACCACACATAGCCAGAAAAATTCTTATTCCAAAAGAAGATGGATAACCATGTAGTTTTAAGAGGGAGACCATGTCATCCTTTGGGCCTGAACCCGATGAGGATTATAGAGGTTTGGACACAACATAAAGCTATCTCTAAGGATCATCAAACCTTTCCAAATCCAAAAAACTGTAGTCGAGGTGGCATACTATCTATAACTTCCCCACAGATGCACTTGGTGCATAATTGTTTTCTTGTGTCACTACTGAAAAGGTATGTGCATCATCTATCACACATTTTCGACTGCGGCGAGCTAGACATCAATGATTGGGTGACATTTGCTGAGACCCTGATAGAGATATATGATCGACAAGAGTAGGTCCTTCGTGGCAGGTTGATTCCTCAAGTGAGAGTTTTTTGGCAGCAAGAGAATCTATAGGATAGAACATGGGAGTTGGAGGCTTAGATACATGCTCAGTACCCACACCTGTTTAATTTTCCCTTGTTTTGGATTTCGGGGATGAAAACCCCTAAGGTGGGGAGAATGTAAAGACCCAGAATTTCGGTATATATATTTTTAAATTATATTGAATTTTTACTAGACCGTGAAATCTAATGGAACGTGATTCTGAGGACCAGACTACCCGGAATGATTCTTCAAAAAACTGTTAAGCATAAAATAGCACCTGTGAGTAGATTTACTAAAAAAGTAGAATAACTCTTAAAAGGGTAACCATATAAGAATTCCTAGTGTAAAGTTTTATTTAGGATGGTGGGTATACCCTATGCATATCTTATGTTTAGTCGACGTAGGCCTCTAGTTAGAAAACCTAAAAATGGTATAACCCTAAATAAAATAATTAACTAAAATTATTTTATTTTTCATATGATTATAACTCATGAATGGTGACTCAGATTAAAAATAAGATACCACTGATGAACTCATGAGGATATTACTTCCTTAGGTAGATCTTAAAATTGGCCTACACGGGCCGGTAGTGGAAGTTAGTTTTTTAAACGCAAATAAAATAATCATGTAACAATTATTTTAATGTTAAATTATATAACTCTTAAACAGTATCTCTAATTGTAAATACGAGAGTACCGTTGAGTTTCTGAGGGAATTTTTCCCTTAGGTAGAGCCTAACCTCGAACAGCGTTGGTCGATGGTGATTGTTAAGAATATTTTAACTTTTTTAAGGCACATTTATTCAACATGAAAAAAATGATTTCTATCTATTAAACTGGTAATGGATTAATAATCAGAGGGCACCATTGAATTCAAAACGCTGAGATTCTCATAATTGAATCTTAACATCGATTAGAAACTGTCGAATGGAAAAGTTAATTTATGGAATTTACAAAAGAAAATAATAAAATAACTTAAGGTTATTTTATATTTCTTTTTGAAAACGTTGGACAAACTATGGTGGGACCACAGTGCAATGTCATACCATTAATGACATGGACCTTATGCTCTGTCACCAAATAGTTGGGAGTTTTTAATAGGTTGTTTAACCACACCATTTTGAAAAATTAATAAGTTCACCAATTAAACTCATTAATGAAGCACATTAATTTTGTGGGGTGTTAATCCTCTCCTCCCCTCTATTTAATCTGAGATAGTGGTTGGGTTTTGTGAGAGCTATGAGATGAATATTTGTTGAAGCGTTGATGAATTTCCACTCTGACGAACATCATGATTGAGCGAAAGATGTTGGGGGAAATTGGCGGGTGATGACAAGCGCCGAAAAACACCCTTGGATGTGTGTACTCCCTCCTGCTCTACAACACCTCCTACGAAAATGATGTTGGGGGTTTAATATTAAAGTTTATCATTGATGAATTAAATATCTTACCGCTAGTTATGATTTCAACACGGAGGGCGCCAGTCAAACAAACAAGGCCCGGACCCTCCGCTGCTTCATTCATGTTATGTTCTTCGGGGGACAAATTTAAAAATTCGACAGAA
The DNA here is from genome assembly GCA_963277665.1 of Viscum album. Classification (NCBI taxonomy): domain Eukaryota; kingdom Viridiplantae; phylum Streptophyta; class Magnoliopsida; order Santalales; family Viscaceae; genus Viscum; species Viscum album. Next base: position 1,673,939,666 of record OY728145.1, read on the forward strand.
CCTTGAATCTGGGAGCCGCACAGTGACGTCAGAATCCCAGGAGGCCCGTAGGCATGAGAGGAAGGGAGAAAGGACCACTGGAGTTCACCTGGTGGCCCGTGGAAGATCCTTCGTTGTGGCATTAGCGTGATGACATTGGCGATCGGCAGCCAACACAGGCCGGCTGCGTAAGCGGGGTGGCACTGCTCAACACTGCAGCGGACGTGTAGGCAGCCGACTCTCGACCGACCGTGGAGGTGGGAGGCGGCCTGAAGGTGCGCACTACAGTGAGGCAGGTCGCGAATTCGAGGTAGTGAAGAAGGTTGGGGACTTGCTCCTTGCGGGTCCCACGGACAGCTCGGCAGTGCCACCTGTCAGCGCCAATTAAGAGTCGTTCAAGAGGTGGACCGTCTACCCTCATGCAAGTCATGCCAGCTAGAAAGCCATGCGGCCGTGGCCCAGCAGGCCGAGCCTATAGAAACCTAGCCCAGTGAGGGTGGGTTGAGCCCTCTATAGCCCATCCCAAGCTAGGTCAGTCCGACAGGGTCAAACCGAAGCCGGAACCTTTCAGGCAAAAATACGCTTAAAAGGTCGTATCTTGCAAACCATACGGTTGTTTGATGAACCATCATCTTTGGAACTCTGATCCATGGAGTGTGAATATCCTTTTTAAATACTCAACTTATGTTTTGGAGAAAGCTGGAGTATGTCAAGGATGGAAAGTACCTGAATCCAACTGGTCCCTTGGCACTAAAGTGCCTATAAGTCTTAGAATGGGCATCCGATTGATGCACCGTTTGTTACGTTGGAACCCTTACGACATGATAGGCCTTTGGATTAATCCTCTGTGGAATCCTATAGCTAGATGGAACATAATTGAGACCCTATGTGGATCATCATTCATAACGACCATGTGTGGATCACCATTCAAAAAGACCCTCTGTGGATCATCATCATAGGAACCCTGTGTGGATCTGAATTCATTGTGACCCTGTGTGGATCAGCATCATAGGGACCCAGTGAATACTAGACTTAGAGTGGCCCATCGTGGATCAACATTATAGAGACCCTATTTGGATCAGAATTCATAGTGAACCTATGTGTATCAAAATTCATATAGACCCTATGTGGATCAGCATCATAGTGACCCTTTATGGATCATCATTATAGTGACCAGGTGAGGACCAAATTTATAGAGGCCCACCGTGTATCAGTATCCTAGTTACCATATGTGGATCATATTTCATAGCAACCACATGGGATCATCATTATAGTGACTATTTGTGGATCGACATTCATAGCGACCCTGTGTGGATCAACATCATAGAGACCCGGTGGGGACTAGCCTTAGAGCATCCCATCATTGATCAGCATCATAATGACCCTATGTGGATCTACATTCATAGAGAACCTATGTGGATCATTATAAAAACAACCCAGTGTGGATCAGAATTCATAGTGACCTTGTGTGGATCAGCATCATATGGACCCTATGTGGATCAGTATCATAGTTACTTGCTGATGACTAGCCTTAGAGCGGTTGGTCATGTATCAACATCTTATTTTCTGTTTATCTGAGTTATATATGAGGTTTGAGTTGAGTATTTTTCTTTGTTCTTTGTGCATTGTGATTGAGATCTTGATTTTTTGTTTTCCTTTGTGGAATTTTGAGGGACCTTGAGGGGTCTCATGGTCCCTACTTGGTATTGTTATACTCACCCCTTCACAAGCTTCGCCTGCACCGTGTTGTGTCTTGTGCAGATGACGAGAAACATAGCTAAGACTATAGGATCCAGGACCAGGCAGTACACGAAGGTGACTGGTTGACATAGATATCTGTGGAGACATGTTGTGCCTACCCTTAATGTAGGATCCTTGGTGGATGATCTTAGGAGTTGTTTTCTATTTTTAGTTGTAGTTGTATATTTTCAGGTGGACATGTATTCAGACCCCATTAATTTCATTACAAACTTTTACTACTAAAATTTTACTTTTTGGTAACATCTTGTTGTGTTATTGGATTGTATGTTTGTAAAGGTTTAAAGAAAATAATTTCCCATTTTAGGGTTATGCCTCATCGATGCGAGTCGCCAACCCTTGGCCTGTGGAAGGCGGGCATGGGGTTTTCATGGTACATGCCATGGTGGACGGGACATGATAGGGTATACATTTGAGGCTAATAGTATCATTGAACGTGGTGCAATTTCCTAGTGTTTGCCAAATTTTTGGCCCTCAAAAATTGGGATTTTGGTAACTGTTCACAATAATGGTACGCGGTGATGGCATGCAGTATGTGGTGAAAGAGGTAAGTACGTGAAGAAGGCATGTGGTACGTGGAGAAGGTGTTTAAGAGTTGGAAAATATGTGAAGTACCTTGTATGGTGGGAAGAGATGAAAACGGTTCGCAGTGGCGGTATGCAGTGAATTCATGCAGTACGCGGAATGCTGCCAAAAACAGTTTGCAGTGATGGTACACTGTGAAGAGATGCAGTACACTGACCAACTGCCATATGGTACACGGAAGTTTAAAGATACATGATAAATGTTCTCAGTTAATAGGATTAGAATATGCGATTGACGTTAACAGTACACTTATGGAGTTTAGTATACTTTAGATATTTTCCCACAAAGAGAATTCGAGTCAATCAGATTAGAAGAATTTGTAGAGTAATGTGTATATTTAAGGAGCAGTAATCCCCTTTGTAAAGGGACCTAATTGGAGATCAAAATTTCAAGAATAAATTCAGTGAATTCTAAAGTAGTAGGTGGAGGAGAAGATGGTACCTGGAGAAAATCATCCGCATAAGGAAAATAGTTTGCATAAGTGAGTATTGTTCGTAAAGGATGCTCTTGTAGTATGTGGACAATAAAGTAATTATACGGGGCAGGATGGTACATGGATGAGTGGAGCAGTTTGTAGAGTAGGGTAGTATGAAAGGGAAAATTCACCTAGGAGTTGGACGGTAGGCAGAAACACATAGATGGAATGCCAAAATATTTGGACGGTATGAAAAAATAGTAGTAGTATGGAAATCAACTGTGGTATGTCGAAACGACAGCATCATGCAAAAACAGCAGTAGTATGATGAACACCCAATGAGGCCTGAAAATTGACCAAATCAGTTTGTGTAATTAATTTCCATAAAATATTATTGTATTGGAAAATAAATTACATCTGTAGGTGGTTATAGAACATCAAAAGTGAATCCATTTACAGTTGAGGATGAATGATCTAATGCTAAACCGTTGAATTGACCTTCACTTCTTCAAACTGAGTGAAGATTCATCCAATGTAGTGAGCAAGGGAAATTCTGCAGAAGTGATCTTAGGGATGTTGTGTTCTATCCCTAAAACCATGTCAAGGCAGTGTTCTTGGACCAAAGTGATTGTGAAAAACTCTTGTAATCCACAACTTGTGATGATTAGTGGTTTTTTGTATGACCAAAACACTGTCAGCATGTTATCCTTAGACGTATCCCTTAGTGGTTATCCATGTAAAACTTTTGGGCCATTTCATTTCATGTGATTTTTTATTTTCTGCACTTCCTCTAAAGACATGTTTAACAGGTTCATACTAACTTGGAAACAAGATCCCTCAGTTTAAAAGAAAAAGTTAACACCCTGATTCACACCTCCCCTCTCAGGGTGTTCAGGGGTCCTCCAAATTTTTGGTAACCCACTATTCTATTCTAATATTAACATCAAGTGGTTTCCTATCAATAACTAAAAAAATCCTTGAATCACATGATCATTGAAAAATAAAAATCTTAATAGAGGAATAAATGATTCCACTCTATCTTCTTCCCATATATAATTGAAATATCCATCACATAAGTCATTATCTATGTATCAATATTTTTCATGTCCATGGTGCAGTAAGATATGATACAATGGTAGGAACAAGTATAAAATAAATTAGCCACAATATATGAAGCAATAGTTATGGTACCTATCACTATCAATGGAACTACATCAGTTATCACTATAGCTTCATCCATTGTTTAAAGTTTTCTTATTTTTGTGGAATGTGGTTTTATCCCTATTATTCATGAACCGTTTAATAACACCATTGTTCCAATCAATACTGCAGAACCCACTACACTATGTTTCATGGTAAAGATAAATAAAAACCTCTATAATTTTATTTAATGTCTACATGGGAGTGTAATTAGTCGAGTTTCAATGGAATAACCCCTTGTATATTTTTATTAATATCATTATATTTTTTCACATACTCAGTGATATGTTTGGGCATCGTAGGATCATGATATTATTAAATTAAAAAATATTAATATATTAAATCTCATGTGTGAAACTTATTATAATTAAGGGTTTTACTATTGATTTGGACCTTGTATTTGAAATAAGATATTGTGGTTATTTCTAGGTTGTGTAGTTCTTCTTGGTTAGGATATAAATTTTTTTGGTGTTAGGCATTTAGTAGTTGGATACTGTTATCGTATTCCCTTTTGGCATCCTAAAATTAAAAGGGAGAGGGGAGAGAGTTTCTTCCTTGAATGTTAACCTAGTTTATAAGGGGCGATGTACCAACATGTTTTTTCATTGACTATAATCGTGACCAAATCGAGGAGTGGTGAACCATGAGCATAGATCCAAACTTAGTGGTTTAGTGTTTTTACCATAAGGATGGACGATTTCACATTCTAGGAATAAATCCTAAAAAATATGTTGTTTAATGGGTTAAAATTCATTTTATGATTATAAAGAACCCCTGGTTATCAATCCATGGATGATTGGGGAAAATGGTGGTTTTAGGATGTGCTAAAGGATTTCCAATTTTAAAATACTGACTACAAAACATGTATTTTAGGAGCACATGATTTGTTTTCTTCCCACTGAGGGAAAGATTATTTTGGACTAAATATCATAAACTTGATGAGCATGTCATGTAGTGTGATATGGTTATGCATCTAGAAACATAAATAGAGAAGCCATGTAAATGGTACATTGGAATGTACAAGTATATCTCCGTACCCTAGGAGTACATGAGCATGAACATGTTCTCGAATAGGGAAAGGGTTCTCAGGTACATCCATGTATACATGCATTAGATGATCTACATGAGCATGGTTCGGGAGGAAACAAGAATAACCAATGCATCTAAGACACATAATTTATTCCATATATATTTCATGCACATTCACGGGTCTAGTAAATAGAATAAAAAGTTAGTGAATGTCCATGTGTCATGATGAGGGATCATGCTACATTACATATGTACACATCATTTGTTTTCTATCAAACTTCTTCTTTCCATATATCCTTATATAGGACTCAGATTTAGGCATAAAAGTAGAATATCCAGAGTGGTATTCCATTGAGAATTTTATTGGATCCTTAGTTTTATCATTAGTGTTATGAAATGTTGATATTCTTGTAGGACGCTCAGTTTAGACGCTCTTAATCAGAAAGAGTGATTAGGTGAGATCATTGGTGTTTTCTAGTGTTGGAAACATCCATGTGGAATAATAGTATGTATCCCCATACTCTATACATAGGTATGGTTGGAAATCCCCCCATTAATACATAGATAATGGTTCCTCTATCAATAGAATGAACCCCACCTCTTAATAGATCTTGGGTGAAGAGTGAGTCCTCTAATGGGTATTGTTCCCCTAAAATATGGATAATAGTGGGAAGGTTTGGGCCCTCCAAAAAACTTTATAAGAGGTTATTTGATTTGGATGAATATGTGATTGAGCCCCATAACATTCTCATATAGTATTAAAGAGTGTTCCCACAACATTTTAGCATATGTGGATATGTAGGTGTTAGTCATTGGTGATGGGATCATTTGAGATAAAGGATGACCCGTCATTATGATCATGGATAAAGATATGGATATCCCCATTCTCTATTTTTTGGGTTTACTTATGATGATATATGTTGGGTTTCACATTACCCCATTGTATACGGGTTGACTTGACCGTTTCTTTTTTTATTGATCTATTTTTCATTTTTGTGGATCCTTATGGGTATGTAAATAGTGACCCTGGAATGTGATTTTCCCACAGATTTTTTTTCTTCATCAAATGAAGTAATTTCTCCCTAATGGGTCAAGGTTGTTAATACCCCATATGAATGACTATGGGACTCAGTATGAAGAGTTGTTAGTTGTATTTTTCTCTTTGAATATACAGTAACAATATCCTCTGGGATTGAATTTTGTTTTTTCTCAGGCCATCAATGTCATAGGTATATCATCACACATAGTGATCATAAAATAATATAGATGTATTAGATAGCATTCATTCTGAACCATTTATTCATGTCTGTTTATATTAACTATAAGATAAATGTGGGGGTAGATTACATTAATAGGATATCACATTCTCTCATGTTGGAGGAGGCCTATGAGAATTTTTCTTCCTTGCAGTTGACCCTAGTAGAGAATTGGGGGAGAATATTTTCTTTAATTAACGGTGGTTACTCCTATGATTCTTCAGCCTATGATAGATTATTAGTTGGGAGTCATCTATTGTGAGGTTCTACATGGATATATATCCCCAGAATATGAATAAAATGGTTACTATGAAGGTGGGGAGCACATCATCAATTTAAATATATAGAAGGTTGATTCAGTCACATTGCTTGGGGAGTTTGGGGAAGGACACATCCCCCATGGTTCTACATCAAGGTGTCTAATATATATAAAATGATCTCGGTCAGGATATTAACCACTATATACTATTTGTCCTGTGGTAATCCAATTGATACACCATGATCCCACATCTAATAGGATTGGGGGTGGGGGATATCATTAAGTATGAACTAATAAATATGGTGGCCTTAGATTATGTACCATTATTATCTCACTCAACTATATCTATACAAAACGGTATAAATATAATAATAAATGAAAAAAAGTGTTTAAACAATGAATTTAACAAACTCAAAGAAAGTATTATAGTACATCGCTGTAATATAGAGTTACAAATGGGAAAAATACATGCCTAACATAAAATGAAGTTCCAACCCGACTACATCAGAAAATGGATATTAATAAGATTTCCTTACTCACAATATCTAAGGCCAACCACCAATAATGTTCAATTACATGAGCCTCTAATATCCACGAGTATCCCCTCTAATGACCTATCTTATGAACAAGACATGACAAGTAAGGGAGAATACCATACTACAGTGAGTACATATATACCCAGTATATTCCACAAAAAACCAAAAATGGTGAAATAGAAATAGAAATGTTCATCTAAATATATAAGTAAGATGGTAAAGAGAAACCCAATAGTAATTCTCAAAATTAATCCCAGATGCATCTAAAATATGATCTCTATATCTACATCTCATTTAAGAATGATTAGTCAGCCTACAAATTCTAGGGTCTCATCATTGATGTTGAAATCCAATGTTTTCAAAAAAGCTAAAATGTATAGGGATCATTCCTCATCACATTTCAACACATACAATGAGGATCAATACCCTATAATTGCATCACAAGTACCTTATTTTTGGGGAAAAATCAATCATGTTATCCTGTAGATATGTTTCTCGGAACGGTATATAGAGCAGTGGGAATGGTACGCTAGAGTGATTCACAAAACCAAATATGGTTCATAGTGGAAGGGGAAGAAGTACATTGATGGAGTGTCATTGATTGGGGAGATCATCCAAATAAGAGAAAAGGTAGTACACAGACTCCATATGATAAATGGTTCGCGGGTGGCATTGGTTCACGGTTGAAGAAGGATTGGTATGTAGTGAAGGATGGATTGAAGATTTGGTAAATATTAGATTAGTGGATTTTATTTGAATAATTTCTTATATAAGAATATCTAATATCACTAATTACTGAGGAGGTTAAATATCATTAGGGAATATATTTTTTCTCAGGGATTTCGCTAAAGTCCGAAAGAGGTTCATGAAGAAGAATTCTGCAAAAGATGAAGTAGTTTGCGTGGAAGAAATTCCACAGAAAGTGTTTTTGGGGATTCATAACCCGTAAAAGAAGACTCAATATGCAGAGGAGAAATCTCTAATACATATGAAATAGAATTTTTCAATTATTACACAGAGGGGGATCTCTAGTATTGAAAGGAAATATTGTCCAGAAAAAAAAAAAGAATATTTCATGGACAGAGGGATGTTAGCATAGGCAGAATGGTGGTAGTGGTACTCGGAGATGATAATGGATAAAGAAGGCAGTCCATGAAGAAAGGGAAGTTCACAGATAGGAGGGGTTTCACAAAGGAGGTTTGCAGAATCGGTACACAGTTGTGGTACATGATTGTAATGGTGGTGGTAGTCGGCAGACGAAGGGTGGTTAACAGTAGCGGAAACAATATGGAGTGGAGGGGATCCACATTCCAAGATCAGTACTCAGTATGTAGTAGGGGAAGGTGTTTCATGTTTTTTACATTGATCCTTGCGAAATCATCAAATATTTTTGTGAATTTATTTTTGGGTAACTTGATGTACTCAGGAAGGTGGACCTCATCTATGTGTGAAAAATTAAGATTCAACAGAAAATCTACCTATAGTTTATGATGTAGGAATTCATGAAAATGAAGGGACCAACATGTCCATAAAATGAGTTTGACCTACACATCCATAAATTATGAGTGGATTCCACTACCGGAGAAGTGAGCGATGTAAGAGGAAGGCGGTGTCATTTTCCACTAATAGTGAGCTAGAGAAAGGGGAATAAAGAGTGACCCTTGGGAATGTTGTGAGGAGACCCTAAACATTATAAAGTCATTTAACCTTGGCATAAAATATCTAAACTGAACATTTTACTCATTATTGGATGTGAGCCTTATTGAATTTGGTACATCAGAACATTTCCATTGTATGCTCCTTAGACATATCCCAGTGTGGGTTAACCATGTAAAAATCATTGCGTCTTGTGCCGAACTTCATATTTGATCATATATTTCTACAAGATAAAAAGATAATTGATTTTTGTATACCAACAAAACAAGATCATAACGGGAGAATGTTTTAATCTATCATACCCGATTCACCCCCACCCCCCTTAGGGTATTCAAACTAGTGTATGTAACACTACTGAAAACCCTATTTGGAGGGATCGTACCAATACTCTATTCACCACAAAAGAGGTAGAACAACCCCTATTGAAGGACCCACACCCCAGAGAGATCGATGATGTGAGATAAAACTTCATATATAGAGGGTATTTTTCCTATGTTGCATAAGTAATTCCAAAATAACCTATATATAGAGCATAGGGGGCCTATGCGCTGTTGTAACATGGAGCTTCCAAAAAAAACTAACTCTCTGATGTCCACACTTGATCACTATCAATATAAGATCATTGTTTAAAGTAAAATACCACAGGCATCATCGCACATTCTATAAAGGATTATAAAAAATTCATATATCTAATTCAACATAGAAATACTCTTATGGTTGTCTACTAATGGGACCAAATCCAAGTCCTAATGAAGAATATATAGAAGGAAAATTTATAAAAGAAAATTGCATGGATTTTGTACCCACCTTGAAACTTGGTCATGACTTCACCAATACATGTCTTGGTAGGCCATGTTAAGGTAAAGGTTGTCTAAATGGAGTCAAAAAAATGTTCTACAATCCCATGGGCTTCACATGTCCTCCTGGATAGTGCCTATGTACATTAGAAAATGCATGTGTGGTTGAAATTTTTTTTGTACCCTTCCCATATTTGATAACATTGTTTCGTCAGTGTACTTTTGGGATTTACCCACATACTACAATATGGACACGCCTTCTTAAAATGGGGTGACTTCCCATGTACATGGTTTTATACCTACTAGGTAAAATACTCTAAGAGTTGGGGTGAATAAGGGTATGATAGATTAAAACAAATGCCCCTTATCATATTCATTCTTTGTTAAAAAACAATCTACTCTCTCTTTCCCATGGAAATGTATGAATTGAAATTAAATCATGCATGCTACACAAATAAATTTATATGGTTCACCCTCAATTGACTACGTCCAAGGAGAATACAATGGAAAGGTACTGATGTAAAAAATCAACTAAAATCACACATTTGATTACATAGTTTGAAGAGGACTCACTGTCCATCCTAATTTATAACCACTCAAAAATTTAAATCTCACTTCTCATTTAGAAGAAGCCTCTTTAATCACATGAATAAATATGTTTTGAACCTCATTTAGTGCATCATAAAGTTCCTCATCCATTGACATGATGAATTCCCATTTACAATAGAATTAATGTGTGAATTATATCTTAAACACAACCATTGTCTATCTTGCATGAAACATTAACAAATTACATGAAACATTTTAATTTAGTTGTAGAACTCCCTCACTCTGCACACTATTTTGGAACAACCTCTAGCCCTAATAATTTATGATTTTCAAGCAACTCTCATTACGTGAAACTCCCCTTGTGTTCAACTCTTACATGATTAAGATCCCATATATTCACTAAGGGTTGATATTTTCAAACAAGAAGGTGGATTTAATGTTATATACCTAGGTGACCCTGCATGCAGGCCTCTCACCTACCATCCACATTATGTGAATCATTTCTCTGATCACAGAAAACCATTTTGATGTCTCAGTTTGTGCATAACATTCTTCCATTCCTTTTTCTATGTAGGAAAAACTACCTGTCGTGTAAACCTTATTTCATGATAAAACAAATATCTCACACAATTATTAACATTTCTATATTTTTATTTGATGTTCATGAATCTTGAATTGTGCACAATAGTCAAATTCACCTTTAATATTTCCTACAACCCTGTATACGGTGCCACCCTGTATTCAAAATTTTTGTATCACCTCTGGAGAATATATTTCATTGTCTTGGATCTTTTTCAGCATATCATATCAGAAATTTCTTTGGAAGTCCACAAATATAAATGGAAACCATATTTTAAAAAACCTGATCATCCAAAAAACACTACAATTTTTCCTTGAGGAATGTTTTTTGAACACGTGGTCACATGGCCATGCCCACTACAGAGTCTGTACTATAAGTACATTATACGTAATTATCAATAATCCTTTTCCCCCAATAAGAATAACACATTGTTTGTTATCTTAAATTACATGTTTTGGGAATGGGATTTTCCAAAAGTAAATTATTTTTTAAAAAACTAAAACTATTGATTTTTTCTGATCATTCATAGATTGATCACAAGGGGTTATTAGAATTCATAAAAGCACCTTAAACCCATTAAATACACATCTACATGGATAAGGGATCACAACTGAAAATCTACATACCTCTTGGTAATAAACGCAAAATATTCATGTACATATCCACACCTGGAATCTACTACAACTTAATCCATTCTCAGTCTCTATCATGGATGAATATAAGAGGCACCTCTTCTGCCTCTTAGTAAAATAAATGAGAAAGGGAGAATATTCCACCCCTTCATTCTATTCATTTTAATAAAAAAATGGGAGGGATATTTTCCAACTTTTATATAAAATAACTATCCATAATTTTTTATTTATCGTGTCTACCAATGGTCTTCATCCATCAAACTCTAGAAAATGGCGAATTGTTTTTCATGTATAGGGTAGACCTCATGTCTATTAAAAAACCATTGTCTTTGATTTACTATTTAAGGTCTCAAACAATGGGAAAGCCCATAATTATGAATAGTAGTGTGCACACCCTTTAATATATTAATATTTCATTAATATGTTAAGTCTAGGATATTATGATGACCAATACTAGTGATAAGTATGAGTAAAAAGAAATATATATATATATATCAAAAGGATCATTTGAGAAAATAGGATTCACTACATTATCCCCTAATTCTTTCATTTTCACCCTGAAAAAAACATGTTACAAGAAATTGTGGGCGTACTAACCCTACATAAAGCTATCACAATCATAATAGCTCTCATGTATTCTCACATGATATCAAATCACTAAATTAGACGAGATAGCCAATATATGGAGATTCCTATCCAATTTTTCTCCAGTTTCCACTAGGTATTCTAAAAAGGTTAATCCATCCTTGATATCCTACTTTCACTAGTCAATAATTTCTGTAGGTAATGCACATAACTTATCATCTATGACACATCAAATATGTCAAGTATTTCTTCTTCCTATGGGGGTAAATCCAAGTTGTATGAAAACATGTAAACTCTATGCCAGATTTGTAATGGCCCGATGGATCTCATCAATAGCATGTTTTCATATCCAAATGTCTGCAGCCCCACTATGTGAATACTCATAGTAAAAAATGGCCACCTTGATCAAAAACTAATGTCCCACCATGCCAGTAAATATAATATTTTTGTGGGATCTAGGATGTCTACGTGCACTTGTACAAAACCTTGTCTTTCTATGTCATTGTCGACACCATCTATGTCTCAACAATATATTCCATACGAATCTATTTCCAAAAAAATGGTAAACTATATGGTCTCAAAAAAATTACATCAAATTTTTACATTACAACAGTATAGAGATAGAAAATAATTTATGAGAACTATACTATTGTAAAGTGAACCTCCTGACTCTATAAAAAGTACACCTCATATGATCTCATCATATCATAAAACACGTAGAATGTATACTTAGTCTTCCCATCTATATGAGGGTGCAATTTCATTGACATCCATAACTTGGTCTCAAAATCCCCATTCATGACCCTCAAAAATCTTGACATAAATAGATAATCACGGTCAAATATGATCATCGTGGGTACCCCCATGAAGACGGATTATCCCCCGCATATACAACTGCCCTAAAATCATAAACAATCACTGCTCTCAGATGGAATGAAATTGTTCAAAGATAGTGAGTCATTCACCAATAACCCATATAGATGTGTGTGCACTCGACATATTGGAAATTACCATCACAAAAATAATCGATATGTCAATCCACTAATATTTTGGTATATCATGATATTGTATGAAACCAATTAGAAACTGATTTTCAGTCTTTACAACAACATACTTTTTTCCATTCTAATATATTGTTTCATTCATGGTTTACACTATTTATGTTGATTATTTAATTACGTCTCCAAATTTATTAGTGGATATTGTTTTATGTATACCTATAGAAACAATGGATGGGGACACTATTATTAATGTTTTCCTACTAGGCGCTTTTCTCTAGTCCATAGTCTATTAGGGGCATGTTGGGGGTCTATCCGTCATCTTACTATCATCAAAGTGGGCCCCAAATAGCTAGGTCATGATATAAAAGATGATATTTAGTGCATACATGAAATAGTTATTTGAGTTCTGAACATTTCCATAGTATTAATATGTTAGTGGGATTGATCTAGATACTGAAGATGGTCTAGATGATGTGTTTTTATCAATGTATAATACTGTTTAATACACCATAATGATCACAAGTCTTTAAATTCACTTATAATAACCACAAAAATTTTGAATTAAAATATGAGATACTCCATTTAATCCTGGCATCCATGATTTTTGAATTTATACCTATAGATCCCTTTCATGTACATCAGTATACGTGATAAAATTCAATATAAATAATAATGATTAGAGAGATGATCAATGAAACGTCTCAAAAAAATTGTCCTTATGCTTCTCATTAAAAACATCAACATGTGAAAATAATGAATGATCAAAATATATTGGTGTACTATGTCACAATCCAATCACCCTAATAATGCTTTAGAAACTCTATAATCATAGAAATTACAATTTAATAAAGATGAAAATACAACATAAAAAGAGTCATAAAGCCTTTCCACTCCATTACATCATTCTAATTTTCATAAATTATAGCATTAAACCATCACCTTCTATGATTCTCAGGTTTGAAGATGATACATTTCACGTTACGGCAATTCGGAATCCCAAATAACATTAAGATTCATTCAATATAGCCCCACCAATCCTATGCCTCATGGGGATCATTTTTCCCTTAAAATATGGTAGTTTGTGATGAATAAATTTTAGTTAATGATCTATAATTTCATCCATATGATGTTTCCCACCCTTATATCATTAAAGGGACCTATATAGATGATTAAGACAAATGATTGAATGCATGAACTACTTACTCTATGAGGTTCTAGCCATATAGAGGGTTATCTTAAAATATTTGATCCAAATCACCATCATGAAGCTTCATCATATGTTTTTTGGGGGAATGGTACTAAAAATATCAATATATAACAAAGAAACATAACTAATAAGTCATAATAACATCAACAATATTAGTCATAATTGAACTTGTTAAATTAAAACTTATATAAATGTTTGAGAAAATTCTATGATTAGATCTGATAAATCCTAAAAATCTTTTTTCCCATCCACCAATGATATAATGAGTCTTCATATAAATAGGGATTTATAGGTACACACTCATATCCTACCCCTTATGTCCTGATAATCATATCCCTTATATATCAAGGCATCATAAAAATTATATTGACATCGATTAAGAGGGAATATCATCCTTTAAACCATCTAATCATAAACTAACATAGATAACCCAATATATGGGAACCCAAATGATCTCTAGCATGCCTGTAACAGAAGTCCTGACACTACAGTCTAGATAATAGTGATTTTCCCTCAATACTAATCAAGAGGAAGAGATTTCACTAAATTAACTTCCGATCAAATATAATTAGTGGTTAGGGATCCATGAACAGTTGGTTGAGAAAAATAGTAAACAAGATAAATGTACCTAAATTTATACACAAATTGACAAAAATATCCAAAAACCAAATATCACATCCAAATAATATCTTCTATTGACAAAAAACATGTTTTTTAGCCACTACCAACTCCTAATTTCACAAAATCAAGGAAACCCACCATCTTCAAACATTGATTTACCATTTCCTATACCTATAAAAATAACATAAAAAAGAACCCAAAGGAATAAATTGGGTCTTGAGAAACACTATCCCATTACGATTCAACCAAACATTCAATAATAAATCCATATCTAATAAAGTTTTCATTATGAATTTAAATAAAACATGACTTTGTAATATTTTATTACTTTATAGTAACACATTATTTAAAATTACTTCAATGTGAAGTACTAGCAAGGGTATAAATCGAAATTTCCATCAAATAAAGAATGAATATTGGTTTATTTTCAAATCAGGAATGAATAATTAATTTCATAAACACATGAACATAAAAATCACTTTCATTCATTTTCAATAATAGAACTATTGTTATAATCCATATTATTAGTTGGATCTATGATCAGAGATCCTAAAAAAACTCAATGAATTATGGATCCATGTGCACACGCATTCCAAAAATACAAGATAATGGGTAATATAAGTCCATTCCAATGAGTGGACTCTCTTCTCTCATCAATTTTAGTAATTAATTCATCACAAATATGTGCATATGTAGAGTAAATAAATTCATTATTTTATTTTTTCTAGATTACCCACCAATATACATAGGTTTCCATGTTCTTCAAGTAAATCTTATAGTGGGAAACTATAACCTCTCAAAAGAGTTTCATAAATCATTATTCAATAAGCACTAAACAAAATTTCAAAAACAAACATTTAATTTAGAAAACCAAAATCAAATAATATTCATAATAAATCATTCCTTTAAAAATAATTCATTTCATTTAAAATATTTTAAATATTTCATATCATTTATTTATTGAAAATAATCATCTAAATGATACATAAAATCATTTATTTTAGTTTCAAATCACTTTATATGAAGCAATGGATTATTTGAGAATAATAACCAATGAAATTCAACACACACCATGCCATTTCATAAAATTTATCAAGAGTCCCAAATAATTATTTATTAGTCATTTCTAAATCAATTTAAATTAAG
The DNA here is from genome assembly GCA_963277665.1 of Viscum album. Taxonomy (NCBI): domain Eukaryota; kingdom Viridiplantae; phylum Streptophyta; class Magnoliopsida; order Santalales; family Viscaceae; genus Viscum; species Viscum album. Next base: position 1,673,955,457 of record OY728145.1, read on the forward strand.
AGTTAAATGAATGTTTAAATTGATTGGAGTTCAATTATTATACCACATAACTCTTTCAGAATATCACAAACCAGAAAAAAAGAGATCCACAACTAGTAAGAAAGAGGTACCTAAACTTATCCCCACATAATGTTAAAGGAAAGATAACTTCTAACTCCCTATCATTGATATCTAACTATAAAGAAAAGGAATCAGTAAATGAACTATATCCCCTTTAAGAGAATCTTTATTTACCAAAATTACCATCAAGAAAACACCCTATCTAAAATCATGGTAACAAAGGGGGAATGATTTTTTCAAAATTAGGAAAATGATTTATGAGCCTCACTAAATCCTTCCATTATGTTTTCACATGGATATAGTAACTGTGTTAGTGGATCAAATGTTCTTTAATACATTTAAAATTTGAATCCCTCATTATGATTCCCTTAGCCACACCTTTGTTCAATAGTCATGGTGGTTGTATCCAGGTAATCACCTCCATCATGATTGTAGATAATTATTTTCTATTGTGGATAATGTAACCAATAAATATCATACCATTCTCAGGACCACATCCAACTCTTATTGTTTTCTATTATATATTTCAAACATGCAACATCTGGGTACAAAGTGGATATGACTATGGTATAGTCCAACCTATTTTTCTCTAAAAGAAACAATAATTCTATTTTGAATCCCAAAAATGACTTTAATTCTTCTAAAATAGAATAGAAACTAATTAAGGCTCAAATGGTAACAAGGTTATCCAATTAACGTACATAAAAGAAAAAGATTGAATGCTACAATTACAGATTTATTGAAAAAAATATCCTTATTTGTTCACTTCTGAGAATTGGGATGGAAATTATTATGGAAAAATTTCTAAATGGTGGAAGAAAGAGACAAAAAATATTTATGTAAATTATATATTTATTATCAAATTAAATTATTATTGCTCTTATAAATCCCAATTAAAAACTACAAATATTGTGGAATCACGTGACCTTTGAAATGAACTAATTTTTTAAATAACATAATATTTTATGAGAAGAAATTTTTATGTAACTAATAATAATAAAATGGTATAATAAATATAATAATATAATATGACTATATGTCTGAAATAAAATAGATCATGGTCTATTAAACATGTCTTTCCACAGTAATCACTATACTATGAATGAAAATAATAATAAATGGGACTGAAATACTATAATAAATATAAAACTATGATATAAAACTAAGAGAATAAAATATTTGGGATTTCATGGGTATATGTACAAGGGTAAAAGAAAATATGACCATTCTAATGGGAAATATAACTATAAGAATTATAACGATTATAATAATTATCTATCCAATAGAATAATAATTTTTTTAATATGTATATTGTTTAAAATAAATATAAAGTAAATAAATACCATAAATATTATTTTAGTATATGACTATCAATATATAACGAACTAAAATTTAAGGTCAGGTATATAACTTTGTTAATTAATTTTTCACTAAGAAGGTATAATGATATAATTTTACTTATTTTGTGTTTAACATTCCTCTATGAAACCCTAGTTTTTTATGTTCGGTTAGAATAGAAAATTTATGATAATTAAAAAATTTATGACACTTTTTCATTTTGAAAATCATGACATTGAAATTTGGAAAGTGTTACATTTGTAATGTTTAGTCAATATTGAATAATTTTGGTGAATATTAAATTATGGAAAATGTAGTAACATATAGTAAGGTAAATATTTTATTTAAATCATTATACATTATTATATAATGATGTAATAAAATTATTTTTAAATAATAATAAGTGTAAATACTAATTATATTGATATGAATCTATACTATTTATAATCTCAATCAAAATTAAGTATTCATTAATTTTTTGGATAGAACCTATATCTTATTTCAACAATAAATACCACTCTTTTTCACCCATTTACAATAAAATTACTTATATTCATTTCAAAACTCAATTTAAAATAATTTCAATAAGTATATTATCCATGTTTTTGAGGTTCCGCTATCATAAAAAGTCATTTATTTCATGAAATTGTCACAAATAAAATTAATCATTACAAGGAAGTTGCAATATGTTTCCTATAACCTACTGAAATTTAATTACAAAAAATAAATATATAAAATATAATTATAAATTATAATAATAAGAAATACATTTTATAAATTTTATTTAATTAAATTATATAAAATGGATCCTCATTTAATTTCTTAATCTTTTAAAACATTACCCCTATCATTGTTGAATTATATAACTTCTATAGTTTTTTTTTGATAAATATTTAACACCATAATTAATGGATGTTTTTAAATGATTTATATATAGTTAAATGCTCTATTAATTATTAATATTTATAAATATTTATATTTTTTAATGGTAATATAATATTTAAAAAATATTTAAAAATGGATTGTAAAATAACATAGGGGTTATATTATAAAAAATATTTTATTGTTCATCTAGAACCAAACAAATTATATAGCTTATATGAAACTCATAAATGAACTAAATTATATAAAATGGTGCCTTTTACTTATAGAGATGTTAAAATAATTTGATGATAAATTATGACCAACACCTCTATATCGATGCAAAATTAGGACCATGGAATAAACAAAATTGTTAAACCCGTAGAAATAATGTGCAACTAATAAGGAATTAATAAATGAAATAAATGAATATTCATAAATTAAATTAAATTGAAAAATTATATTTAATAAAAAATTACTAATACAATATATTAACTAAAAATTATACATTCTACCAAATTAAAATATAGGATTAGAGCCATGTTTAATCTCAATTACTCTCTCAATTATACTTTTAGTATATTTTTCAAATATAAAATTGAGTCTATGATTTTTTTTAAATTATGGTCTTTTCATAAAAAGAATTAAGTTGTAGAAAACCAAAATACTTGATATAAATATTCCAAACTATAACTAAAATCAAATTATAGGATACATGGAACCAATATAAAAAAAATAAACCGAACTAAAAACATTGAATAATCTATAAATGGTTAGGGACATAATGTCCTGGAAATAATGGATGGTAGGTTTTTAACTATATGAGTCATGATCCTTGTTCCACCACAGAACACTACAAGGGACTTTTCCCTCATGGACACCCAAAAAACATAATGTACAATAATATATCATCCATCCATGTCATTTAAACTCGATCTCCATATATCACCACCATTCACAGTGAAGATCAACTATCACTAGAAAACTCTATCAGAATAAGGAAATCCTAAGGACAACTCTATATTAGGCTATCACAACACAAGTATCATAAAAAAAACCATAATAGTGATGAAAATGGATCAAAAACAATACAAAAGACATAACATAATCATACACCACAACATCTATGAAAAGATAACCACCTTCAGTATAAACACCATGAAATCTAAAACAATTTTTACAATATCATTATTTCCCACCAATGGGGTTCTATCCTTTTTTCCCAACCCAGAGTCGGGGTCACATAATTTTGACTCTACAAGATTATGTAGGTATTTTTATAATTTCACCACATCCCATAGAAATAATAATAGATACATAACCATGAAAAAATTAATCTTAAAATATAAAAAATCAAAACCAAAGGGACATATTACCTCCAAAGGGTATAAATCATAGACAAATATGGGTGGGAATTTATGTTTGAATTTAATTTCAATGAATCCTTGTGGATAATTTTCATTTTTTTTATAAAACTAAATGAACCTATCAATCACCATAATACATATAAAATATCTTGATAACAAAATAAATTAAAAAACCGATATATTTTACATGGTTAGCCAATAAGGGATACTAAAAGGATCATAGGTCTATGATTTTTTAAAGTACAAAAAGAATCACTAATCTACTTTCAGATTAGAAATATTTCAAAGGGTATAAAAGTTGAAATAACCATAAATCCCTCTTCCACCCAATCCATGAAATAATTCAATGATAAAAAAAATATATATAATATATTGGTAACCTTTAAATGAATAAATAGAAATTATCAACTATAATTATTATGGTATATTTCTATCTACTTACATATCACTTCCCAAAATAAATATCATAAATATAGATTATCAATGATATATTTCATCTATTCTTTAAATATTATATATTTAAATTCTATAATAATATATTATCAATAATTCATTGAATTTCATACACTGTTAACAAACTCATATTCAAAATTCATCCTTGAACAACTACATCTCGTCACTTGTTGATAATATCTTAAAAAAATCTATGAGAGTTAATTAAAAACATGTATGGTTGAAATTTTTTTTATAATAAAATACATTTTAACTTTTATAATGGTATTTAATTTTAAAACCATGATGTTTTTGTCATCCCTTTTTCATCAGACATTCCTAAAAAACCTCCTCAGAAAATTATAAGGTTGGTTTATTTTTGGGAAATGGAATCATAGGTTCAATATCCTAAAAAAATATACTAGACTGGGTTTTGAAAATAAATGGTTAACTATTTTGTTATTTCTTCAATTATAGTGGAATAATAAAACATTGAATTTTACAAGACAAATCCGATATAGAGAAATACTATGTATTATTTCATAGCACATAGTATTGAATCACATATAATACGTTCATATCATTATATTAATTATATCTTTTCACTTAATGTTATAAATTTTTGTGTTATGGTCGATACATAAAAAATAGCTCGAACTAAATATCTCAGGGGGTCATTATTATAGTTGGATGTATTTTCCAAAATAAACACATAAAATGAATTAATGTTTAGAAAACTAACCATATATGAATAATTTATCGAATTGGAAGAACCCAACCAAAATGAACATTTTCTAGACTAATAGAAGATATTGTGATCAAATATTTTCTTTATTGTAATAACTACTCTTATAAAATATCCTCATTCAATAAATATTCACTACATTATAACCAATTTTGTTTCACCATTTGTTTCCCTTGAATTAAAAAACCATCTCATAAATAATATCAAATATATTCAAAACATCACCAATGGTTCATACTATTATAATGTGCATGAAAAAAGAAAAAAAACATATTAATAATCAATGTTTAATGTTTTAAAATTCTTATCCAACTCAAAGAATAATTAAAATACTCACTAATTTAAATCACTCTACATCCTTAAGACCCCATTTGGGTTTCTTGGAAATTGAAAGTGTCTTCAATGAAAATAAAAAATTGGTAGAACCTATTGAAAATTAGATAAAATCACCCATTACTCTGTATCAATGTGAAAAATTATATGTACGAAAAATAGTACATCAATTGAGAATCCAATAATTACTATGAATACCACCTTATGTCACGCCTATCATACTCTTAGTTTTCAAATATTAAAACTCCATATTATTCCAACTATATTAATCCATATTTATCACCTTCTAGTTCATTCTTATAGATCATAAATCACTATTTATGTGAAATCATGAACCCCTACTAAAGGATACATATTAATAGTTTGATATGAGAATTATTATTTTTCACCACATACATAAATTCATTATCCTATAGGTTTTCACCACTATATAAATTTCTATAATTTATTATATTTCTACCAAATTAACAATAATATAAAAAGTAAAAATTCATCCAAACATGTTTATCCATGTTTATTATTGAATTATTTGTAGGATAGTGATTTTTTTAAACCCTTATGTTGAGGGAGGTGGTTTAAAACCTATATTAAATCAATACCACATCAATACTAGAGTGACCATTGGGGTTGCGTAAATATTTTCTACTAAATGATTTGTTTAAATATACCCCATATAAATTTCAACTTTATCCATAATTTCCATAATGAAATAATACTGATTAGGGTACTATATTATTATTTTTACTTATTAGAACACGTGTGGTCATAATCAATAAATGTTTTCACAATTAAGTATTCAAAAGGATCTTATAATTGCTACATTATCAATAGTAACATAGTATATTTCATCATGACATTTTTTATAGAGTAAATTTCCCTATTAGTCTTAACAAACTCTAATGATAAGTATAAATAGGTTCTTTCACTACATTATTTTAATAATTCTTTGAGATACCGGTCTTGGTATATCATTTTCTCACTATGTTATTTATGATCTAATAATTTCATTCAATGAAACTCTTTTTATATTATGTTCCTATTAATTAAAATTCATTCTTGATTTGATTCATCCCACAGTAATTTTACACATTAAAAGAAGTTTAATTTGATTCATTCTATCACCTTCTTCTTTGTTTTTAAAAATATTATAAAACACATTCATGTATTGTCATTTGAAATTTGAATAAAATAAATTTGTCTAGATGTTTAGGGATAATTAATTACCTTCAACTCATTTTTATGAATTAAATCAATAAAATTAGGTGTTTAATTCTTATTTAATATATTGGTATTCCTCAAATTCATCCATCTTAATCACACATAACATATTTTCTCCCAATATAAATATAAATTATGAACAACAATCATAATTATTTTCTTTGGATAATTATCTATTCTTTGTTAATATGTATTGATAATCCAATGATTCCTTATGTAATTATATTATAACACCATAATTAGATAGTTTTGTCCTTGATATCAAGTTGATTCATGTTTCTATTCATTATACAAACCTTGTTTAGGTAATCATATCCTATATTTTTAATATATTTCCCTACTTTTTGAACATGACTTCAATTGTTTTGTGACATAATGTTAAAAGAATCTCATCATATTGTGTCCATGTATATATACATATTACATCATCATGTTTTCAAATTAAATATTATAAAGGGTTGTTTTTATATTTAATTTTATCATTATGTATCTATCATTACCGAATAAAATTGTTCCCCAAAACAATTTTACACATTCCTCGGGAATATTCATATTTCGAGTCATGTGGGATAAGCACCAAATATAAAGAATCTATCTAATAATAATATCAATTTTACATAGTATAATTTAATCTTTGATATCCACCAATATATAAATTTTTATATTATAATAAATTCATGATTGATTTTATTTAATTTATTTTCAATCCTAACCGGTTTCATTGTTTTCAATGTTTTCATACTCACATTCTTCATGTTGATGAAATCTGTTTGACAATTGAATTTTATTCACATTATTAATATCCATTATCATATAACTTCTATAGTAGTTTTCACCAATTAATTTTTAAATAAAATAATAAACGTTTTACCATAATTATAACAATAAATGAAATATACAAAAAATTCATTTCACTTGTGAGGTGAATGATACATTATTATTCACCTTTAGGTTATTCCATGTTTTTACCCATTTCGGTAAATTAAAACCTTTCACAGTACGTTACCAAGTGGAATATGTATCAATTGAAATGAGAAATGATCAATGAAATTATACTTTCAAAATAATTTTTCATATTTATAGCCACTAAATAAATTCTTAGTTTTTGATATAAAATCAATGAATTAGATCTATCTCAAAATATTCCTTTCCCTTTATCCATTACTGTCATTGTCCATGATTTCAACATTTTAGTTTAAAATATAATTTCACTTTTACTCATGTATTAAGGTCCTTGATCTTTCAACGTTATATCATTACTACTAGGTCATTTTAAAAAACGTTTGTAGAAACACAGATGAGACATTATAAAAATACTTCATCTTTTATAAAATAGATAATTTTATTTGTATATCATGTTTCTTCATCAATATCAGCATCATTTCTTCAAGATTTTTAAACATACTCCATTACACCATTATATGGACATTAATTTCATTGATATCAATAATTTGTTCATTAATTTTCATCTTGAAGTCCATATATCCCCTGGATGTTTATTGGTCACCCCTTGATCTTCTATAAACATTTCTATCATAGTGAATTTTCCATCATTCTGGTCAATATACTGTGATAAATATTTCAAAACCCCACATATCTACCTATTATTCATTTTTTATGTTAGTATTATGAATATACATTTAAATATATATGTTGAGATTGAACACCCCATCGAGATGAATTTATACCTCATTTTTATATTGATCTCTGTCAACCATTTTCATCATAGAATCTTATGAATCAAATTTTAATTCTATTCCACCTTATTTTAAGTGAAATATTTCATCCTCCACTTCTCTACTCATCATTTTATTTCATTAAATATTTTTTCTAAATGTCTTTGTAATATTTGAAACATCATTTTGGGGTAAATTTCCAATACTAATTTTGAGAGTAATAAAAGTCACAATAATAACTTTTCTCTCTCTTAAAGAATTTTTTTATGATTACAATACCCTTCCAAATCATAAACCAATTAAAAATTTATTTCCTTAGAACCATAATTTTACATAGTTAAATTGATATTCCCTTAGCGATAGGAAATCATGAATCACATCCACTTCTCCATATCATACTTCATGAATAAATTTCATATCCCTTGTATTAAGGTTAGTGTAATTAAAAAATTGTTTTTAAATTGAATCTATATTTACAAGCATCTCATATTCTACCAAACTATTTACAAATGACCATGGTAATGTACTACAAGGTTCGTAACTTATAAAATTAACACAATTTGATTTTATAATTGTGTAAATCTAATTAATGTTTTATTTTAAATATTCATATATTTATTACACTACAATGGTGAAAAAATTAACCAGTATCCTAACAAATTGACTTGATAATATGCTCACTATTCTTAAATAGATTTATCATTTGGTAATTATTAATATTATAAAATTTAAAAAAATCTTCTCTTTAACCATTGAGTTCCCAATGTATATGTCAGATATGTTTTTGAAAATTGTATTTTTATAACAAAACAAATCACCAACAGGTAAATCATATTTGGAAAAGGAAAAAAAATGCTTTTAAAAAATTCCATCATCCTTCATAAAATTTCAATACATCTCAAACAATGATAACAATATAGTAACAATAAAAATAGTTCCTTGTATATTAGTAGAGAAAAAAATCATGTATGAGAGATAATATATGTGATATAATTTAGGTTTTATATATCTAATAAATATATTTATCGAAAAATGGAACAAAATTCCCATTCATATAATTATCTAAGTAAAAATACCTCAATAGAATGATTTAAATAGAATAAAATTTTTTTGTACCACTTTTTTTATACCATAACATCCCAAATATACCCCTATAGGGAACATACTGAATTAGATTGAATTTTTTTTATGAATTAAGATGAATATTTTTCCAGAAATTGTTAGGATATACCAATCACATTAATCTATTAAATACATCTACAATTATAATATATAAAATAAATATAATATACAATAATTTTAATCGGTTCATCACTACGGGAAATAATTGGTAGTATTCAGTGATGTTGGGTCAATGTTCTATAGGAATTACTACATTCAATTTCAATTATATTATTTTATTATGGTATAAATATCAATCCAGAAATTTCATGTACCTTATTATAATTTCTAAACAAACTTATGAAGAAATTAAAGTAATATATGAGATGTTGGATATTATTACGAGTATCCATAGAGATAATCAAAACTTATCAGTGACAGCCCCTTATATTGAAATCCCAAAATAAAAATTATTAAACCCAATATATATTCTTGTAGTTATAATTCTACTTTCTTAATATTTTATCATAATTTAATACCCTGTAAAAATATATTATTTATCCTTTAAATTTCATATTATATCAATGAACTCATACTCCAATTTCATTCTTCAATAATTTTCACATTCCATTTACTGATTTGATTTTATAACAATATAATTGAGTTGAGTTAAGACATATATGATCAAAACCAATATATTTTATTTTGATAATAATATAATTTAAATTAATAAATTTTTATTTATTAAATCATGATATGATAACCATGGTTATACGATGATACATATAAAATTCCTCCTCATAGAAAAATATCAGGTTTGGATCAGTTTGAACACCATAGAAATTAGAGGATTGATATCCTTATATGTTTTCCTGTAAAAATGCTATGATATGACATTATAAATTGTTTTGGGACCTATTAAACTTTTATAGACAATGTAACACTATTTCTTCATAGGATATAATAGTTAATGGGTGGTACTAAGAATTGTGGTGGAATTTATAGTATTAAAAAACCAAAAAACTAAATATCTTTTAAACTGATTTTATTTTTTTATGTGGTATCAAGAGTTGTGGAGTGACACTCGATTTAAAAAAAATACAAACCAAATTAATAATGGGTTAATCATTTTAAGAATATGTTCCTAGGTTATCCATGCATTTCTAAGAAATTTAACACTACAAAAAACATCTAATTTAATAATCATTCATCATAGTGATAGACTCTAATGAGAACCTAATATAACTTTACCAATTAATCATGGAGTGATCACACATTCTTTTCACTGGGATAACTATTATTTCATAAACTATTAACTATTAAAACATTTACTATTACAAGATAGGTTTGGATATACTATGATTTTTTCCCTTCATTATACCAACACCTCTAAAATATTTTTTAGACCAATAAAAATCATTATACTAAAATAACATAGATTCATATTATTTAACTACATATTTTAGCGTAAACATATTATGTGTAGTAATCTCATCAATTTAAAACTATAATTTTGATACTCTCTAATTTAAATATCAATACTTCTAATATACCTAAAACATTAAAATAGAAGATCATTGAGATAAAAAAACCCACCATATAAATTAAAACAAATGAAAAAACACTAGTATAGGGGAACTATAAAGAAACTATTAATCATAGAAAAAATCAACAATAATCCCTCAAAAGAGTCATTAATGATATCAGTCTCAAACACTAGATCATCCATCAAAATGTCATCCATTGAAAAACACTGACACCACCACAAACTCCACCATTAAAAACAAGATATAATCTTGGATTAAACCCCAAAATCATCCAACATTACACATTGTGGGCCAAGGGAATCCAATTTTATGAATATAATGATAAAAAGAACCATCGGAGTATGTGTTGAGATTTAAAATAATGAGGTATAAAGAATAATAATGTACCCATATAGACATAAATGGTAGCAAGAAAATTTAAGCTCTAGTGATTAGGGTTCTAACATGGTAGGATAAGAAGGATGAAGGAAGAAAAGGGATAAGTGCCTCAAATAAAATCTAGAAACCATGTAGAGAAACAACCTCCAATGGAGAAACCATGATATATATATATAAATGAAACTATAAATCATAAAATTGGAGGAAAGAAAACCCTATAAATAAATTAGAAAAAATAATAATGGAAAACCCATATGGAAAAGTTGAAGACACCAAAATAAAGGGTTTGAAAGAAAATGGAAACTATAAAAAAGTATTAAATGTCGAGGGAGGATAATATATAGTAAAAGAGAATTATTACCCCTAATAAATATTATGATATCCTATAAATCGAGGGAACCATCTAAAAAAGAAATGATACATCTATATTTTTTCTTTATCCCCCTCTCTTATCTTGAGTTTCTTATTCTTCCTCTTTTATATATCTTTTTTATAAGTTTTGAAATACAACTAACTTTATTTTATTTTATTTATTTTCATCTTAAAATATGGTTTATAATATTGACATAATTTAACTCCTGATAATTTTTCTCTAAATTTAAAATTTTTACTAATATCATATGAGATATTCTTCTTGATTTCTTATTTATATTCTTTAATAGTAATTTATTTCAATATATTTGGATTTTACTTTAGTTTAATATCAATTTGATATTATTTTATCTCCTTTTTAGGAATTAAACGATTCATATATGACATATGTTTAGACTATAATTTATTGCATTGTATTGTAAGTTATTAAATTAGTAAATAATATTAATATTTATGAATATTATTTGAATATATATATATACCAAATATCAAGGAATATGTTATGATGTCATGGGTAGAAAACAATTATGCATCCCCAAAATTATTAAAGTCTCATATATCTCATGTGGTTTTCCATATGGGTATTGAAGTCTAGAATAATATGTTTTGATGGATTAGACTGGTAGAAAAATAAATTTTATAAATTATACTAAAAGAGGAAAGTACCATTAATATACTAAATAGGAAACCATAAACAGGAATGAAAATAGTTCAAACTAATGGAATCCCCTACAATAAAGGACCTGTACTTTAAGGGAAGTGAGCCCAATCTATCATAAATGGAATCCTCTAATCCAAGTCTCCCAGTCATCGAAAGTGAATCTGCAACAAAGTTGGTCTCCCTCCAACTGTGAAGAATGAGCATCCATTAATTAGTCTCCAAAGAACACCTCTTCATATTATAAACAATGTCCCAAGGAACTTCTAACCTCCCCTGAAAAATTTTCAACACAACCTCCAAGTTTGACTCCACTTCAGACACATAAAATACTTATCTATTACATACCACAATCCCTTTAAGTTGCACCTGAGACTCTTCCCCCACAGAACTACCTAGTTTTAAGTAGTGATGAACGAAAATAGAACCGAGCCTCTTGAGTCACGTAACTCCCCACTGCCACTAATAAACCCACTCTTGCATAAAATATCCATGTTAAGAATGAGCCTGCTAGAAAGAGGAATCCAACTTATCCACCCACCAATCATATTGTGATGAATGTGTGGTCTTCAATGGAGGATACACACTGAGGATGAATTTTGTCCCTCTTTCAACAACAAAACCAACTCACATATCAGTGATCTCACCCTCATCCAAAGAAATTGAAATGAACTCTGAGATCCCATACGTGAATTATTTATGGCCTCCCAAATAATCCACCAAATAGATTCATGGATGGAAGACCAAACCTTGCAATTAGAGTCCCAAAATGAAACACCATGAAAAAAGAGGACATAAGTTCATGAAACGAGAACCTCTCAAAGATGGTTCCTGGTTGCAGTGTGAACATCGACTAAAGAGACGATGCCCATTCACTCTAAAAGAAGAGGTGGTATGTTGATTCCTCCCTCATCACCATACAACAGTAACAATGAGAATCCATGGAAATAGCCATTCTTTGAATGTTCTCATGAATAAGGAGGTATCAATTCTTAATTTAGAAAACCATGAAATTGATTTTGGTTGGTATGTCCTTACCCCATATCTTCTCTGACCAATCCTCATTACTACTCACCACGTTCATCCACATCCTAAACCCCTGAATAGAAAACCTTCGCAAACATGAGTTGATAAAGATACATCTTTCCACCTTGTTGTTCATAAAAATTCTATCAAACACCTTCTTCTAGTCTTGTTTCAAAAATTACTTAACCAACACAGGGAACCCACTAGATTTATTAAAGGAAATTTCAGGGCTAGGGTATTTCAGAATGAACTGAACCTCCCCAACCCATGTTTCTTTCATGAAACCAATGCCCCCATCCAATGATCCACTGATAAGAGCCTTAGATATCCTATAAGAGTGAGAACATTCACAAGGAAAGACCATATGATCATAACCTAAGATTATAAACATGATCCTCAAGAACCCCATAAAACATTTTTAAAAATGAACCCTAAAAGAATTTTGTGCCACAATTTCCCAAGACAAGCATGAATGCATGCCCTTCTAGGTTTCAGTGAGTTCATGTAGCCCCACTTCAACATTTTTTATGGCCATACATTCCCATATGGACCAATGGAAGCATCCTGATTGATTAATATCCCACAAAAGGCCATTTAGATCTTCTTCAAACTCACAAAAGTTCCTTCAGGATGCAGAATAATATAGAAAATGTGCATTAGAATAGATGTAAGAACACTATTAAGAAATTTGACCCCCCTGAGAAAAGAAATATATTTTTCTAATTAAATATCCTTCCCTAAAGTCTATTTGAGACATCCTAAAAGAAGATATTATTGATTCTACCTGATGATAAGAGAACACTGTGATAAATAAAAGGATGGTTCTTTCACTGATATACCAATATGCCGTGAATGTACATGCATCTATGTCTAGTACACTTGTTCTAGATAAACACATGGATCATACCTGGGATGACATTATTCCCACTTACCCATCCATACTTATAATGAATCCAAATGAGTCTGAGTATGGATCTACAACTTCTATTAGGGAAGACAAACACATCATCTGTGAACATCAGGTGGGAGATACCATCCCTGCCCCTCCACCCAAAAGAAGGAAATAACATGTCATTCTTCATTCCTCTATTATGGTTCTAAAAGAGGGTATCTTGTGCCGGAATGAAGTGACTTGGAGAGAGTGGGCCCCCCTTATCAAAAGCCCTGGGCATTTTTTGATAAAGCTGAAGCACTTCCCCCTGAGTGAGACTAACAGACAAGGAGACGAGAATCATTGGAAACAGATGTCACAAAACCATTCCTAGAACCTGTACATGCACACCACCTATAATATGAAACACCATTACAACTTTTCATATTCCTTTCCCATGTTTACCTAAAAGATGAAATTGGAACCAACTAACCATCTATTGAGATCATTCACCAGTTCACTAGCAATACGAACCTTTCCTGGAATGCTACTACCCATAATAATCCCTTGTTGTTTATTAGAAATAAATCTCAAAATCAACCCACTAACACTCCTAGAAATAAGTATTTTCTAAATTTTTTATGACACATTACAAAGACATATGGATATATATTGACTAATGATGGTGGGGTTATTATCCTTTGATATGAGTACCACCCAGGAGGCATCACATTCCTTCGAAAAGAACCACACCGAACAAAATCAGGGACTTTTCCACCACCTAGTAACCTATAATATCCCATTCATCCATGTCGAAAGATCCTAGAAACCTGTTTGGGACAAAAAAAACTATCACAAAACATTAGAAGAACTATTACCTTAATTTCTTCTTCATTCAGTATATAAATCTTGAAATCATTGCTAGAATTCCCCCACCATATATGGTAAACTCTCCAAGAATAATCACCCCCCTCATTAACATAGTTTTCCCCATTAGCTACACGGGCTGCTCCAACCATAATCCCATCAAAATGCTCCTCCACCAAGCATCCAAGAAACATCTACATCATCCGTAAAGATACCATTACTAAGGAATATGTTAATGTTCATAGCACTATTATCCTTAAATAATGAATGTAAATAATCAATTTTTTGATCTCTATCCTTCATCCATCTCAAATGTAATCTATGATTATAATCCCTCTAGATCTCAACTAGTTACTATGCAATAAAAATGATCTTATTGTAATGAATAGTAAATTTTTTCTCATCCCACTAATTCATAAGTTCCTCATCCAACTGTTCAATGTCATCCTGGATGACATCCCCACCCATACTATCATTCTTATTTCCCAACCAAGTCAGGATTTCTTTTTTGAGATATTTTAGATGGCTAGAAAATCCATTTCAGTGTCTTTCAACCTCCTCACTCTCTCATGAGAATTTCACCATTTGTATGAAATCGAATTTCTGGTGCCAACTATTAGGGTATCAAAAGGCCTGATGCCCATACATGTTTTCGTACAGTTGAAAAATTCAAGGTGAATGATCCAAGAGAAAAAAGATAAGATGGTTAACCAAAATCTGACCTAAAGAATAAAGACCCTATATATTTGAAAAGAACCTATCGAGTGTACCTTAAATGTGGCATTCAACCCTGTGGGTATTGCACCACATGAAGTAGTTTCCTTTGAAACACAAGTAAAAAAGTCCCGCAGAATCAATAGAGTCACTGAAATTTTGAATCCCATAACTTAACATGGAGGAGACAACATTATTCTCTTAGACATCCAAAATTTTGTTAAAATCACTACCCATGAACCACGAAAGTTACCCCATTTTAAAAATAATCAAGAAAACTCCAGAGATCTAGCATTTATTGTGCCTTAGTGCTAGCTTAAAAAAATACAACAACACATCACACTCAGCACTGGATACTTCGGTGTTGATGCATTGGGATGATAGAATGATCATCTCTACCTTGACTGAGTTCCTCCAACCAATCCAAATATGGGTGTTAACCAAAACCCCATGAAAGTAAAAATGGAATCCTAACATCCTATCCAAGGAGGGGAGTTTTTATGATCCTCTATAGGATTAATAATGGAACCAATACATGCCTGATACTTCATGGACTCCTCTACCAAAAGAGTGAACTTTGACAAAGCACCTGTCCCTATCACATTTCATATAATTATAGACAACATGAAACCTTGGGTTTACAGGAATTGGAACTATAGGATCTAGGGAATTAAAAATAAATCCAACCACTTTCCTCCTTCACATTAGACCAAGTGATTAGACTAGAAGCCCCATCAAGAATTACATACAGTTTTAAAAGTAGATTTTTTTTGAATTCCCCCTCAGATTCCTCATGAAGTGAAAGTTGTACCAAAGAAGGAGGCGAAACCTAGAATGGTTCCACATCTACTAATAAGATAGAAATCAGAAGAAACTATTGCGGTGAATCACGCCCTGATTCCACTTCCTTTGAAAATTCCACCGGAATCGAAGCCAACTGAGGTATCTCATGGAATTATAA
Source organism: Viscum album (assembly GCA_963277665.1). Taxonomy (NCBI): domain Eukaryota; kingdom Viridiplantae; phylum Streptophyta; class Magnoliopsida; order Santalales; family Viscaceae; genus Viscum; species Viscum album. Next base: position 1,673,971,982 of record OY728145.1, read on the forward strand.
TGCCATGTAGTAGTATAGGGAGCACTTCAAGAACTCCGGATATAGACATGGTTAAATCTATAGAAATAGAGAGGTCAGAGGTAAATCCTTTGGCAGAGGAAAAATAGAAAAATCCAGGAGACCAATCATATCCTAGGAGGGCCCTAAGGCGTGAATGGTAGGAACAATAGCACTGGGAGAAAAAGGAGACATTGTGTGGGTTGGAGAAAAGGAAATAAGATCTAGAATAGATAAGTCAGTTCCTGAAAACAAAAACTATTACAGGCGCCATCATTACATATCAAACATCTTGACAGGTGCATGAGTCTCGATTTTTGAATTTTAATAATAGAGACCAACGGTAACCTCAACATTCAGTGACACCGCTGTGGCCACCAGAACCAAACCACAATCACCCCGGGACCCCGATACTGAGAAAGTCAGCATGGACCACCTCTTTCTACAGTTAGCGGATGAATGGCATTGAATCCCACATGCCATGTAAAACCTCTAAGGATATTTGTAAAGGAGAATATTTAACCACTAGAAACCATTCCCTGCTCGTAACAGTAACTGAGGAGGAAACATTATCAAAATATTTTTCTCCATGTATATAAGAGAACACACCATATTCTCAACGGAAGTCTTTCTCCTATCCAAGTAATGAAATGAAACAATAAAATCACTAATAGCTTTTAGTATTGATGTGTTCTTTAGAGGAAGAGTATTGTTTTGAAGGATGACCCAAATAGCCACTAATGAAGACTCACTACAAAAATGTTAGTCCAATGACTAATAAGATTGGGAGAAACACTAAGAGTCACACCATCGTTCCTCCTAGGGACAATCTGAAGTAATGTCTTCCCTAGAAGATTTGTGAATACAGAAGGCCTGTCTTGAAATCATAGAGAAAACTAATGAATGGTGTAATCCCCAACATGCAAAAAAATCTGATAACAGGCCCAACGAGAGCTTATTGGGGCCAATGCGAACCACAAGGTACATATCAGGAAACGAGGAAGAGTCCTGATGCTCTTTCTCCATCACGTCCTCCATAGAAAAACGATCCACCATTTTAGCAACCTGGGATCCCAATACCATAGGGGGAACTCGTTAGAATCCCATATTCACCTTGCCAAAAATAGAAGCAGATGGAGTCAAAGCTCTGCAAATAACCACTTTGAAGGATTTCACCTTAGTCCCATCCATCGGAGCTCCACCTACTTTCAGACGGGGAGGAGATCTGACCACGACATCAAATACCGAACTAGGAGAAGGCGTAGCAATGGGAGTGAGCAATGAGGTGAGATCCATAATCTTGTCTTTCCACTACACTTAAATCAAACTGTTGATACTATAGAATAGAAATTACTCATATACTTTAATGATAATATGCCATATATATGTTTTGTATTCACTATGATATTCCCATTCTGATATCGTATTATATAGTTTTGGATAATTTGTTTCAATTTTATTATATTTATATATACACTATGATCTTATGTTATATACACTATTGATTCTTTTTGACATGTTTTAATTTTATTTAACCCCATAATTTTTTATCTCATCCATTATTTTATAATTTGTCTATATTAATTCACATATATTTATAGGTGCATGATGGTTTTAGGATGACTTTTTTTATTAAAACAAATGATACAATGATAAAACTTTATGTATTATGGTATTAATTTTTTAAAACAATAGAGTTAGTTGATTTAGGTATATATTTTAAATAATAGTTAAATTTTTTAATGATAAATTATTCAAAATATATGTTTATGAGTATAGAGTATGAAATATTTTAGTACAATTGATTACTTTTTTGCCTAACTATTTATAATAAATGTATTAATAAAAGAATATATTAAATTATTGTAGATTTAAGATGAGATATAGAAGTTCCATAGCCTGATATGGTTGGGGAATGATGGAGTATAGTTTGAGGATATAAAAATTTAGAATATTTTCTTGTCAGAATTATTGAATTATAAAGCCATGATTATCTCGTATTTATTAGATAACCAAGAAGGAAAGTAGTAGGAGGCAATAAAAGAATCTATTTTACATCAGTGACATTAGATGGATGCAATTAGGTTTATGTTTAATGATAATTGATTTCATAAAGAGGTAAATACTTCAAAAGTAAATATATTTTAAGACTTGGGTTTTTTATATTTGATAGTTGTGAAGTATATAATGAATAATATTAATATCATCCATTTTTCTAAATATTTTATATTGAATAATTTATTAAATGAATTTTTATTTTTAATGAGGAAACAATCATAGATCATATTGAGGATTATTTTATTAAACAAATCTACACATAAGGATGTGGAAAATAATTTTGTGATCAAGTAAGATAACATGTTAGAGACTCATACTACTTATGACTTATTATTTCAACATTAAATGGATGAAATTATTTTTATTGTCATAATTGAAAGATAAAATACACCTATAATAATTCAAATAATAAATCTTATAGATTTTCAAAGTAGAGTTATCCACTTCGATTCATTCATTATGATGATATATTTTATATGTGTTTTTTATATTATGTTTTACAATGATAATAAATCTATATATTTATAATACATAGAAAATTTACTTTTCATGAAATTTAAATTTTAAATTTTTACCTACTTTATTTTTGTATCAAACTAGTCAAATCTGGCCCGACATGCCACCAGACTTGGACACCACAATTCCAAAAGCGTATTTCTGATTATCATGGGATGGAAACCTGTTCTTAGGAACAAAGTAATACATAATTGGGAATGATTATCCCCTCAAATCAGTGTAAAAAATAGAAATATATTTCTAATTTTTATGTCATAGTGATTCTATTAATTGGATTTCATTTAATAATAGAATAGTAAACTATAATTAAACTGAATATCCAAAAAAATTGTAAAAAGTAAATGTGATTAAAATTTTATGATCAAACATAAAGCATATAATAATTTATAAATAACATGATCTAACAGAGGAAACATAAATATAAATAGAGTGATTTCCTTCTAGGATGGTGCAACAACATCTCTAAAATATATTAAAACCTCATCAATTTCCAAAAAAACTAATAATAACCCATAAAAGCTCATAAAAATTAATTTAACGAATAAATAACCTACGATAACAAATAAATAACTAAAACTGAATGTGTGAACATATACAATGAATTAGTGTTGTAACCACACACACATAAGTGTGTATGTAGTGTGTGAGGTAATAATCATGGTAATATCTCAACAATTCATCAATGAAATTTGTTTTATAAATTATTTTATAAAATATAGTTTGAAATACAATATAAAATAGCTGTTTTACCTTTTTTAATAAACTAAATGAACAGTAGACATTAATCTTTAATCCTTATAGGTTGGGTTTGATTCTTTTCAAAAAAACAAAACTGGTTTCTCTAGTTCATTATACTATATTTGAAAAACTAATATGTGGTCTTATATTTAATCAAACATGAAAAATTCATTGATCATAATTTATAATAATTCACTAATTCCAATTGAAAACCCTGTCATTTCTATTTTATTTAAAATTCCTTTCCAAACTGACATTCTAATACCAATTCCGAAACAAAACCAATCAAATGTAAATTAAAAAAATAAGAATAAACCACTGTGATAAATCGGTAAAACAAATTAAATAATGAAATTATATTCACTTCAATAAGGAAGAAACATAAGGGGATAAATACCAAAAAGGTAACATCCAATGCATAAACCACCAATTATATATTTTTTGTCATATAAAACACCCTAGTTTATAATGTTATGTTAATATATATATATATTATCCATTTATAAAACTTATGAACTATATTGTTTCAAAAAATAATTACCAAAGACACTCATCTTACCCACACATGCCTCACTTGGAGAACTCCACATTACTATGAAAAGTATACAACTATGGGATAATAACTAGTGTGTTAGATAGCTTTCGTAGCATAAGAAACCCTCTCTCAATATACTATTTTGGATTTAAGGAAGTATATATTTTATATTTTTCAACATGTTCTAATTATTTATGTTTTTCTTCCATTGAATATTGAATATAGAATGCGACAATATTATAAAATAAAAATGAGAAAGAAGCATATCATACATCAATATGACAATTTTTTTGATGTTGGATGCCCTTTAATATCCATTAATATATATTCATAGGGGTAACCCATAAATATTAAATGATTGATTGAGAAATTAATCATATAATGTAATAGTGTTATATTTTCAAGCTACTATATACAATAAGTATTATAATTAGAGATGTTTGTAGAAGATGGTCAATCTGACATGGAGTATAAAATCTATATACCTATATTTTTTATGGTATAATTTAGAATTAATGTTTTGTGGAATCTAAATTATATCACAGTGAAACAATCAATGGAGTAATAAGTTTGATTTTTATTTTATTTTGTGCATATACACTCCATGGCGGAGGTTATAGATGACATAAGGTTATTTAATGAAATCATGATTTCATTAAATAACATTTTTAGTTTCCATAACACAAGATATAAAACATATATGATTATAAAATTTAATTATCATTAAAAACATCAAGGGTATCATTCTAAAACAAGTAAATGTTTCACCTAAGAGTTAATATAAAAAATAAAAATGGCATGGAAATATATGTTTGAATTTCACTCAATATTTTTGTCAAATCATTGTTGGGTAGGTATTTTTTCACTCCATGTAAATATAAAATAGAATATTATAAATCGGTATGATCATAAATGTTCATATGATGAAAAGAAGAATTATAAATATAGAAATTTTATTTTATTATATTTTTGAATTCATTGGGGAGAATGTGTGATTTCTTTAATGTGTAGGTGTCATCAGCTAAAATGTATGTCTTGTCGTATCTGATCCTAAGTGTCATTCAATACCTAGATAATAATTATGAAAAGGTACATAATAAAATTTGAGTTTAAAACATTAATTATATGAATTTGAAGAATTTTTTTGTAAGTTTTTCTTTATCAGAATACTGAAATCCAAATGGAGAATATTTGTGTGTGTTTGAAGAATTAGAAAAATACGAGAAGGCTATCATCATCCATTTAGATGGAATATCAAAACAAGATGAAAATGATTTTCTATAATTATGAAATTCAAATGAAATAAAATAGTATTTACTTGGGAAGTGTAGTAAATTTTTGAATAAAATGAAGATTTTTTAGAGTGATGATTCTAGGATGTTTTAAGGAAGATTAATTTCATATATTTTATGTTTAAGAAGGTAAATTTATTTTGTTTTCAATAATATTGAAATTAAAGTCCCATAAAAACAAAATCTAACCAATATATCTTAAATAATTTTGATCCTTTACAAATGAATGTGTTTTCTAATATTGATGGATGATTGAAATGTGATCAAATATAATAGGATTTTAGGATTGTAACACTCCTAACCATAAAATGAGTAGATACATATTTAGTGAAATATAAAATTGTAGAATTAAAATATCTGTGTTCCTTATTTTTAGTACAAAAACACAAACATTTATTTGTGATTCAATATTGAGGAATACAAGAAGAAAAATATATGTACGTATGTGTGTTTTCAAGTAATTTACTGCTTTATATATGATGAAAAGTTCTCCATGCCATTGGTGGAATAGTCTATGCAATAAAATTATTTTATATATATATTATTTTTGTAACTGTTAATATTTAAGGGTGTAAATTATAGTAATATTTATGACGAAAAAATTGAATCTAATACTGATGAATAATAAAAGAAAAACATAGTTGAAAAACCTTAAAATGTGGTGATTATTTAATTTATGGTATTAAAGGAATTTTATTTTAGTTAAAAGGTGTGCATGGAATGTCATGGGGAACCTAAAATTAAATAATTAATTATTTAATTTTGGTTGAAAATGAATGAGTATTCATAGTGTACCATTTGGGATAACTAAATATTAAAGGATGAATTTAATTTATCATCATGTTATATTATTTGTATCATTGAAGAATAAATTGAAAACTAAAATATGTCCACTAATAGTATAATTTGTGAGGGTAATTGAGCAAACATAGATTAATTTAAATCACATTAAGAAGGATAATAACTAGAAGTATTTATTAAAATATTTTTTATGAAATAATAAGATATTTGAGCCTATGTAGCCAGCTTGGTTCTGAAAAAATGATTAGCAGAAAAGGAGGTGAGTGATACAACATATAATACTGAATTGTTACAATAATATATATAAAATTATCGAAAAGTTTCTATAGTTGTCATGACCCACTTTCACCAAGATGAGAGAAGGGACACTAGGTTGCCTGACCCTTCCGTCTTCATGTTTAAGGATAGATAACGACCCCAGAGACCCGCCTTTAATAGGTCCCAGAGTGGAGACTATCACCAAGGGTATAGAATCAAACACAAGATGGAAGGCATTAACCTTTTTATTTTAGAAGGATCAGGAGATAAAATAGTAATTCCCAACACCACCGAAAGTGTAATTACAAGTAAAGCCAAAACAAACCATTCCCATATGCATGTCCCAAACGAAAATGCTATAAAAGTACAAGAAAACCCCAAAAGAAGGTATCAAAGAAAATATAAACAACAACATCAACTGTACCAATGTACGAACTAGTACGATCTTGCACTATCCCTGAAGTCCTCCTGGAAACATGAATGCATTTTTATATACATAGGGTGAGCATACAAGTATAATCAGTAGCGAAAACCAAAGACACTCGTGCACTAGTGTTTAGGCGCACTAATGATCCATGAGAGAAGAGATAACCAAAACAACTAGCAAGGAAAACTATCCACCCAAACCTCACCAAGGCACACTCCCCAAAATAACACGAGTCAAGTAATGTAATAGTACCAACGCATCGATGCTTGGGTACCCTGCACCACTTCCCCACTGGTTATTGAAGACATCCTATGCATCAGACCTCTCCCACCATTCTCACTATAGTCCCACTACCATCCCCCCACCCAGACACACCTGGGTTATAACCCCACATCCCACCCACAGACACCTGGGCCACAACCACCACGCGTAACCACACCCGCAAACACCTGGGCCTCATCCTGAAGACACTTGGAAAACAACCTACCCGCACACACCTAGGAAAACCACCACAACTAGCCTTCCTGAAGAATCTAGAGCTATAATGGACCTCAGGATATCACAACCTACCTGTAGGGTCTTGGGCCTCTTGGGAAAGGGAGAAGAAAAGTAGCTAATAACCAGTCACTTGTAAAAGTGTTGGAAAAAACACCATCACCCATGAAATGGGGGTGTTTGGAACAAAGTTCCCAACTTGGGTGGGGCGGGGATTAGAAACATAAGAACGAAAATTGTATATATAGGTTACAAGGACTCATCCCAAACTAGGGGTTCCAAACTGGCCCAAAAAAAACACAGTCGTTACTATTCTTTCACAAGAAGCACTGAACCCACAACCATGTCACCACTCATTCCCAGAAAGCAATTCCCCATTGAACCCATTATTTTTTTTTCATGTTCAAGAGATTCCATTTATGTAAATTCTACACTACTAGGCAACGATCAAGCATACCCACAAGCTAAGGAAAGTAAAACAGCCAAACATCACTTTTAAGCATTCACACATGGTTCTCTTGTAAAGTCACAACAACAAATCAATCGTTGAGATCCCTGAAAGTTCTGAAACAAAACCAAGCCTCAACACACAAACTGACACAACCTCAGTTCCACCAACAACCACAATAATATAGGATAAAATCTGCATCCATATCACACCATAAGAATCATGAAAATAATCACACATACTACCAAGGCAGAGAAAGGGAGATTCCAGATTCAAGCACATAATTCATTAATTTCCCCCATTCTATTTGGTTAACCATGGTGATCACACATGGTTTGTTGTTCACTGGACATCCCTTTAATTAGACACATTTGCGTGATTAACCAATGTCCCATGTTACATCAATTCAATCATCACAGAAGACAGGTGTTCATTAGTGCACAAAGAAAGACCACCCACGGTCATGATTTTCAGTGGGCATAAACCCATAAAATTTACAACAAAAAAATCAAGTATAAAAAGGAAAATCATAAACATCGATCACACCCACGTCATTCATTCAAAGTCCATTTATTATCTTCGTTAATTTTTGGATTCATCCATCCCCGCATAAACAATAGAACACCTGCCCCTCATTATACACTGTAATGAGAGACGAAGGGAAACTCTACTTGGATGATCAATGATCAATGTTTATCCTCCCTGCGCCAAGATATGGGGATGCGTGACTTGTAGGGGAAGAGTTCCAAGGTCTCCAAGAATGAGTAGGAGGGACACCATCACAGGCGCACAACTTGTCTCAGGAATGGGGAATCAATGCACCAAGGAGAGGAAAATGGACCTTCCAAGAAGAAGAAGAAGAAAAAAGAATTCTCGTGCGATAAAAGGTGAGATCCTAGAGTTATAGCATGTGGAATATTGAACATCTTGAAAGACAGATTTTGGTCTCACCACATAGTTGGGTGGTTATGCATGATGGAATTAATTGTCATTTAACAATTCTCATTAGAGAGGTGGCCATAACAGCTGTGTGTTTAAACGGTTTCCGTTAAATCGCCCAATAGGGGAAGAATTAGAATGTATGGGGAAATGGTGTGATACTGAGGAAAATCCAATTGTTTTGGTAAGTTAAGGGTCACCCATATCTTAGGGGATTTTAGATATTATTTATGGGATTTAAATGGATTTGAAAGGGTGTATAGAATCATTTTTACATAAAATGTTTCATCTCAGGAGCAGAAAAAGTTGGACACTTGAAAAAAAGATGAAGACCGCTTGACACGGTGTCGTCGTCATGGTGCCACCTTCACAGTGCCACTGTCATGGTGTCATCCTCACGGTTCCACCGTAAGCGGTTCTACCATTTTGGTGGCCACCTCGAAAGATACCTTTCAGGAGTAAACCTCATCCATCTTTAGAAAGACTATCGATACACTACCCCTCCACTAACCCCAAGTAAGAACACAAATATTCAAGGGTCATACCATCCATACATAGGGATTAGGTTGTTCCTTTGTCCATGACAAGATACTATCCGCTTTGTGCAGCACTGACTCGCCCACATGGGTTTAATCACATCCACCATAATTTTTCGAGATTAGGGATCAGTTCCTCCCCTCCCCATAGTCAGGAATCTTCACACACATATCCAGAGAACAAGGGAAACAATCCCTTCCATAGTTATTAAGGTAAAATGCTGCATCTGACACAAGTACAAACAAAACCGAACAAAACTAAAAACAACTCTGGGTACTGGGCATGCATCTCTGCGACCTCTTCTTAGGTACTCTCCTTGAGCACACCATTCCTCTATAACACATGAACCAAAGGAATGGTTCGTCTACAAAGAACCTTCTTCTCACGTTCCTCAATCCTCACCGGTCTTTCTACAAATGTCACATCGTCCTCGAAATCCTATTTTCCCCATTCAAGGATGTGTGAATTGTCATGTACATACCGTCGGAGGTGAGACACATGGAATATGTTGTGCATTCTCACTATCGGTGGTGGTATCTCTAGATGATAAGCCACAATTCTAACCCGCCACATCACTTTGAATGGTCCGAAGAACCTAGGATAAAGCTCACTCGCACTACCGAACCTCCCTCTCCCACGCTGAGGGGAGACCTTCAAGAACACGTCGTACCCGACATCGAGCTCCAAGGGTCTCCTCCTATTATTAGAATATGAATTTTTTCGGTCATGGGATGCCTTCATTCTCTATAGTATAAGATTAACCTTCTCTTTTGTGCTCTCCACCAATTTCGGGACAAGAACACTTGTTCCCCCGATCTATGTCCAGCACACAGGTGAGCGACATGGACTCCCGTACAAAGCTTTTAATGGATCCATGAAAAAGTTAGAGTGATAGCTATTGTTTTAGGAATCCTCTACCAGAGGCAAGTGTCATACCCATGATCCCCCAATGTCCAAAAAACATGCTCGTAGAATATCCTCCATAGTCTGTATGGTGCACTCTGTCATCCCATCTGTCTAGGGGTGGAAAGCCTTGCTGAGGCATAGCTGGGTGCAAAATGCATGGTTCAATCCTTTCTAGACCCGTGAGGTAAACTGGGTATCCCGATTGGAGACTATGGACCTCGGAACCCCGTGCAACCACACCACCTCATCCACATACTTCTCTGCTAGTGAATCCACCTTACCTGACTACATGATTTCTAGGAAGTGAGCTGATTTTTTCAATCTGTCCACCACTACCCAGATAGCATCGAAATCCCCTTGAACTCTGGGTAGTCCCATGAAGAAACCCATTTAGATGTTGTCCCACATCCACTCACGTAGATCTAAAGGTTGTAACAGACCTCAGGGGATGCGGTTTTCAGCCTTCACCTGCTGACACATGAGGCAGCTTACTACGAACTCTCCCACCACCCGCTTCACCATGGGCCACCAAACCGGACTCATCAAACACTAGTACATCATGGAAATTCCTTGGTGTACTGCTAGGGGAGAGTTATGGACATAACCAAGAACTCTCTTGTTGATCGCCTCTGGGACAAACATCCACCCTTGGAAAGGAATCCAATTCTGACCATCCTCTGACCATCCTTCTGAAGCATTGCCATGGCTAATGCGATCACACATTACATCAGTCTCTGAGTCTCCCCACTGAGACTCCTCTACCTGCCGCAATAGAGAGCACTTAACTATCATCTGAAATAGGCAACCTCTACCACCATCCATCCCTACATCGAGGTGTAGGGAAGCCAACACTTTCATTGCCTTCCAAGCATGTGCTGATTCTCGAACCACATCCTTCAACGACTTTCTACTTAGGGAATCATCCACCACGTTCCCCTTTCCTAAGGTTTAGGATATTTCAATGTCGCAATCATGATGTAACTCCATCCACCTTCACTACTGCAAGCTCAGGTCCCGCTGGGAGAAGATATACTTAAAGCTATTGTAATCCATGAATACTACGAAGTGCTCCCTGATGAGGTTATACCACCAAAAATTTAGTGCAAACACGACCACCGCATGATCTAGATTATGGGTGGCATAGTTACGCTCACAGGGACATAACTGCCTAGATCCATAAGAGATCACCCCTTGCTGTTACATCTGCACACACCCCAGGCCTTGTCTTGAAGCATCACAGAACACCTCATACGCCACCCCTTCTTCTAGAAACCTCATCACTGGGGCACTAACCAACTTCCCCTTCAGACAACTGAAGGCTGCCTCACACTGATCATTCCACATGAGAGCCTGGTCCTTCTTGGTCAAGGCTGTCAAAGGTGCTGCAACTCGGGAGAAATAGGGCACGAACCATTTGTAGTATCATGCTAGACCTAGGAAACTACAAACCTCTCCCACGTTCTTGGGTGTTTTCCAAGAAACAACCACCTAGACATTTGATGGTTCCTCTGTTATTCACCTCTCGGACACCATGTGTCCATGGATGTGCACTTCTCATGTTCGGACCTTGAACTTGGAAAATTTCCCATAGATTTGGTGTCGTCATAGGACCTCTAAGACCGTTCTCAGATGCTTAATGTGATCCTACTTCGACCATGATTAGATTAGGTTTTCATCAATAAACACGACAATGAACTGGTCCAGATATTCCTGGAAGACAGAGTTCATGAGTCCCATGAACATAGCTGGTGCATTTCTGACGCCGAATGTCATGACTATAAACTCGAAGTGCCGATATCTGGACATGAAGAAAATATTCGAGATGTCACCCACATTTACCCTCAACTAGTGATATCCTAATCGCAGGTCGATCTTGGAGATCCATCCTGAACCTTTTAACAGGTCGAAAAAATCGTCTATCCCTGGGAGAGGGTAACAGTTCTTGAACGTTACCTGGTTCAGTCTCTAGTAGTCTATGCACATCCTTCTTTACAAACAAGAATAGAGCACACCATGGTGACACACTTGGTCGAAAAATAACCTTCTTCATCAGATAGTCAATCTGAATTTGCAGCTCCCGCAAATCATAAGGCGACATCCAATAGGTATCCATCAAAATCGAACAAGCACCGGTTTGAATATCTATTTTGAACTTAACATCGCGTCGAGAAGTTAGAGTTTCCACCTCTTTGGGGAAGACATCCATGAACTCACTGGCGATTTCCAGGACTTCATTCATCTCGGTATCTGCCGACTGCACTTACAGCTTAGCTAACAAGAAAAGGAGGGGCTCCACTTACTGATTGCACTCCTCGAAACCCCGCTTTCCGATGAATGTTACACATCAGCTTTCCAAATCAGAAAACACAATCCTTCTTCAGATGTAGTCAATAATGACATAAATAGAGAATAGTCAGTCAATTCCCAAGATGACATCGTATGGACAACAGTAGAAGATCCCTTCTAGACTGATGTTTCCATATCATCAGTCTACACCCTCGGTAAACATAAGGAAAGTCGGTCTGACCTGTGACTGGTGTACAAAACACCAGGGGTACTAGAAGTCTCTCAGTGTCTAGACCCAGAGCACAAGCTAGACTGGGTGCATCAAAGGTGTGCGAAGCTCCTGTATCGAACAAGTCATAGACAAGAGTGTTAAACAGGGTGATCGTACTTCGAACGACTTCTGACCCTGCTAGAAATGCTGCCTCTGCGGTGTGTAACTACCCATGCCAAGCTCCCCTACCCCTCGGTCATCAGCCACCTCCCCGACCGCACCCTGTTCAAGGTCCCTGAGGAGCGCCCTAATGTCGGCATCCTTCTACAATGTTGTTGGACTCCTCATGTATTAATCATGTTTTAATGATCACAAATCCTATTACTGTTAATTAATATAAATCTTATTTTCACATCTTTCTAATTCTCATAAATCTCAATAATAACTACACATCATGTTTTAATGATAGAAAATCTTATTGATGTTAATTACTCTCTTTATTATTTACATGTCTTATGCATGATCACAAATATCAATTATATTATCATGCATTTATATTTATGTTGAGCTTAATCCATATTATGTATATTACTGTTTAAGTCTAAATACAGATATTTGTCTAAGTATAGAGATACCGTGAAGTACACACCGTGACCCACACACCGTGAAGGACACACCGTGACCCAGACACCGTGAAGGACACACCGTGACTGAGACACTGTGAAGGACACATCGTGACCCAGACACCGTGACCTACACACTGTGACATGGAGACACCGTGAAGAACATACCGTGACCACATACCATGAAGAAAATACAGTGAACCACATACCATGAAGACCATACTCTGAAGAATACACCGTTTACATAATCACAATGAAATCATTTCTTAACTTTTTTTTCAATAATAATTAAATAATGCTAATGGTCAAATTTGATGTTTTTAATGAAATTAATGTTATTTAATTATAGTTGTTGGCATGTCAGGAAGCCGTATCTCGTACCTATGAAAAGGGAACCATTCCTACTGCCATAACTCGTGGAATATAAGGAATATTGAGCAGAAATAAACATGTTCAAGTGTGATGATACAACAAGAAGAACATACACACACCTGAGTGCACTGTGATGAACAAGAAGAAAAATCCTAAGCAACAATGAAATTGCAAGACTTTAGAAGAAATCTCATGAGTGCAATCCAACACCACCGAAGAACACACGACGAATCAAGAAATAATTTTCACTCTTGTAGAACACAAGCTAGACTACGACACTCTATTTTTCAACAAAAAACCCAGATAAGGGCTCAGAATCATTTCTGTTGAATCCAACAAGTCCAGAGCTGCATTGCTAATCACTAGAGCTTTATAAACTCTTATATGTTCTCTCTAAGTTATTTGTTTATTTACCTTCAAGCTTTGTGGTTTACTCTGTATATCTCACACACACACTGTCCCCTACACTGAACTGGAGGATATCAAGATCCTCACTCCAATACTCTTAACTCTTGTTTACCCATGACAACTGTGGAAGAGGTCCTTGTGTGGCCTGGTCTTTGTTTTGTTTCCCATGAAGAACCGTGGTAGAGGTCCCTGCGTGGCCTGGATAGTTTTTTAAACTGTTGTTAACCCCGATCCAGGGTGTGGATAAAATTTATATATATTTGAGAGGCCTGAGGCTCATCTTGAGACTGAACCTCCTGTTATATATGTTGTGCATCTTTAGTTTACGTTTAAAGTATACTACATATATCTTTTATATTCAGCTGCTATTACTTTGAAATATAAAACCATTTTAAAGTTACATTGATAGTAAAATTAGCATGTGTTTACACTTATTGTAAATCAGTAGGTTAGTTTCAAAAGTTAGTTTTATCTTGCAGTTAAATTAACTGAGACCTAATAAATCTTTGAGAAGCTAAGTGAACATTTACAATCTTTATAAATTCACAACACTTTAACTTGTTTTATAAATTGAGGGATTTTAATAGACAATATTTTAATAGAAATTTTAATTGGAACTCAATTCACCCCCCCTCTCTTGAGTATCCACTCTGACCAACATTTTCTATCAGAGGTTGTTTTTTATTAAGGATTTTTGAAATACATTGTTTTTCAACTGTGATTCTAGTTTCATCTTTAAAGATATTAAATTTCTTTTAGTTCTAAATTTTATCTCTTTAATTTTACTTTCTAAAATCAAGTTATGGATAATAAACTATAGGGTGCTGCTACTAACATGCCACCTTTCTTTAATGGTACAAACTATGCCAAGTGGATGCTTAATATGAAAATTCATTTGGAAAGTATGTGTTTTGATATTTGGACAACTACAGAATCTCAATATAAAATTATAGAAACCTAAATAAAAACAGGGGATGAACATTCCAAGACTGCTTACAATAATAACTGTAAATCTATGAATGCTTTGTATTGTGAATTAGAAGATGAGGAATTTAATAGAATATGTACTTGCAAAACTGCTTTTCAAATATGGGATACTTTGGGTGTTTCTCATGAGGGAACAACAGATGTTAACGAAATGAGATCTAATACATATACTCATAAATATGAAAATTATAAAATGTAGACTTATGGACCTATTTCTGATATGTATCTCAGGTTCAATGAGATAGTCAATACAATGAGTTCACTCAGAAAGGCTATTCCAACAAAGGAAAAAATTATGAGGATATTGAGATGTTTACCAGACTGATGGAGAGGCACATATATTTCAATCAGAGAGTCATGAGACATTGGAGCTCTACCTGTCAAAGAGCTGATTGGTAAGCTTATGATGTATGAGGAAGAGGTCAAGGTGAATAAAGAGGAAGATGAAGAACCAAAAAGGAAATCATGGGCTTTCAAGACTACTGCTTCAAAGAATAAGGACAAATAAAATGCTCAAATACAAACTGACAGTTGAACAAGTGAATGCTCAGACTCTGATAGTGATTCTGAAATGGCTCAAATAGCCAGAAGGTTTAAGAAATTTTATAGGAAGAAGAAATTATTCATAAAATCAAATTACAAGGGTAAGTATGACAATAAAGTATGATGGAGGAAGGACTGAAAAAAGGCAGATAAAAGTGATGAAGTTGTTTTCTACGAGTGAAAAATAAAAGGACACATTAAATAAGACTGTCAAAATCTAAAATTCAAGATGAAATATGATTACAAGGACAGTAAGTACAAGAAATCTATGAAGGCTACCTGTAGTGCTTCTGAAAACAGCACAAGTGAATCTGAAATGTCTGATTATGAAAAGAATTTTGCCAACATGTGTTTCATGACAAACACATCTGAGGTAACCTTAGATACTCCTACTTTAAATCTATATTCTACTGGAACTGAATCTGATTTGGATTCTGAAAACATGACTAGTGATGAATTATTTGAATATTGTAATATGCTGGAAGAGACATGCAATAAACATAAGGATAAATATAAATCATTGAAGAAACAACATTCTCTCACTACAACTATTAAAACTGAACTTACTATTGAAAAATTGAAAATGCTCAACTTTTAAAGGAAAACATTGAACTAAAAATGTCAAATGAACAACGTAGAAAGGACTTAGAGAAGTTCACAAATGGAAAGAACACTCTAACTCAAATTCTAGGAATTCAAGTGGAACCTAAATACACTAATGGAATAGGCTACAAACCTGGACAGAGATAGATTACTAAGAATAGATTTATTTCTAGATCTGGACAGAATACTGCTAGTTCTAGTTTTGGACATTCATATTCTTCAACTAGTTTTCCACATAGTTATAAATCAAATAGAGTTTATCTCTCAAAATCTATTGATTCTGTAAATTATATGAGACCCATAAGACAAATTTGGGTACCAAAATCATTGATTGCTAACCTATCTGGACCCAAGAAGATCTGGGTACCAAAATCATATTCTATGTAAAACTGTTTTGTAGGAAACCTGCTTGAAGAGTTCCCACAAGAAGACATGGTATTTGGACAGTGGATGTTCAAGACACATGTCTGGGGGTTACTAATGATTTAAGAGTTTAATAAAGGTTGATTGAGGCTATGTCACCGTTGGTGATAATTTTAAAGGAAATATCATCGGCCTAGGCCAATTTGGTAACACTAATTCAGTTTTAATTTCTAATGTTTTATTTGTTGATGGACTTAAATATAATCTGTTAAGTATTTTCCAATTGGGTGATGATGGTTTTAATGTCATGTTTGAAAATGAATCTTGTAATGTTTTTAATTCTAATTTTTTTTAGTATTTTCTGCTTTGAGAAATGAGAATATTTATGCTGTTGATCTAAATTCTTTAGCTAAACAAAATGTTACTTGTTTTAATGCTTTTCATAAAGAGTCTTGGATATGGTATAGGAGATTAAAAAACTACAATATACACTCACTTAGAAAACTGACTAGGAAGAACTTAGTTAGAGACTTAC
The DNA here is from genome assembly GCA_963277665.1 of Viscum album. Taxonomy (NCBI): domain Eukaryota; kingdom Viridiplantae; phylum Streptophyta; class Magnoliopsida; order Santalales; family Viscaceae; genus Viscum; species Viscum album. The sequence goes on from OY728145.1 coordinate 1,673,988,860, forward strand.
CCAAACTTGAGTTTCCAAATGAAAAAGTGTGTAATCCCTATCAAAAGAGAAAGCAACACGAAATCTCTTTCAAACCAATGAAAGAAGTCTCAACTTCTCAACCACTCAATTTTGTTCACATGGATTTGTTTGGACCATCTATAGTTTCTACCTTATATGGGAAGCACTATGACTATGTCTTAGTAGATGACTTTTCTAGATATACTTGGGTATACTTCTTATCTCACAAAAGTAAAGCTCGATATTATTTTTCTAAATACTCTGAATCTGTAGAAACCCTTTGTGGACATAATATTAAAACTCTATGAAGTGATCATGGTCGTGAGTTTGAAAATCAATACTTTGAATATTATTGCTCACTCAATGTCTATAGTCATAACTTTTCTGGTCCTAGGACACCTCAACAGAATGGTGTAGTATAAAGAAGAAATAGTACCCTGAAAGAAATTGCTAGAACTATGTTTAATGAATATGACCTACCTATTTACTTTTGGGATGAAGCTGTGAATATATCTTGTTATATCATTAAAAGAGTCTTAGTTAGAACTGTTCTCAAAAAGACCCCTTATGAACTTTGGAACAATATAAAACCTAAAGTTAGTTACTTTAGAGTATTTGGCTGTAAAGTATTTATTCTCAATACAAAGGATAATATTTACAAGTTTGCTTCTAAGAGTGATGGAGGAAACTTTTTAGGATATTATACAACAAGAAAATCCTATAAAGTTTTCAATAAGAGAACCATGTGTGTGGAAGAAACTGTTCACATCAAGTTCGATGAAACTGATCCACATGAGCCTAAAACCTCTCCTGAAAATCTTGAAGAATATTTGATTGTTCTGGACCTTAATGATAAATCTAAAGAACTTTCTATAATGACAACCAGTTTTGGACTTATTCTAGAATCTGCTCCTAATGAATCTGAACCTATAGATGAACCTAAAATTTCTAGTCCTACCATTACTAGATCAACTAGAATTCTAAATACTCATCATTTAGATGCTGTTGTAGGAAATCTGGATATAGGGACACATACTAGAGCTTCTCTTAGAAATCAGGTTGAACATCAAGCCTTCTTGTCACAACGTGAACCTAAAAACATTGATGATTCTATTAATGATGAGTTTTGGGTAATTGTTATGCAAGAAGAACTCAATCAGTTTGAAAGAAGTAATTTTTGGAAATGAGTAGAAAGACCAAAGGAAACCTTTACCATAAGCACTAAATGGTTGTTTATAAATAAAGTAGATGAATCTAGAAATATAGTTAGAAACAAGGCAAGATTAGTTGCACAAGGATATAGTCAAGAGGAAGGATTTGACTATGAGGAGACTTTTTCTCCTGTAGCCAGATTAGAAACCATTAGAAATTTACTTACTTGTGCTGCACATCTAAATATCAAACTATATCAAATGGATGTTAAGAGTTCATTATTAAATGGATATATTACTGAGGATGTTTTTTTTGAACAACCACCTGGATTTTCAGACCCTAATTTTCCAAATCATATTTTCAAATTATCAAAAGCTTTATATGGTTTAAAAAAAGATCCAAGATCATGGTATGACAAATTAAGTACATTCGTAATTTCTATAGGTTTTACAAAAGGTATAGCTGATCCTACTCTTTTTATAAAATTATTTTCTAAAGATGTTTTAGTTGTACAAATTTATGTAGATATTATTTCTGGATCTTCACGAAATTCCCTATGTACTTATTTTTCTAAAATGATGCAAAATGAATTTGAAATGAGTTTAATGGGTGAACTAAAATTCTTTCGTGGATTTAAAATATTTCAAAATGATGATGGAATTATTTTAACTCAAAGTAAATATACAAGAGATCTTCTAAAATATTTTGGATTGGATAACACAAAATGTAGTGAGACTCCCATGATTACCATCTGTAAGTTGGATCTTGATGAGGATGATAAATCTTTTGATCAAACTAATTATAGAGGAATGATTGGAAGCCTACTCTACTTGAGTTCTAGTCATCTTGATATTATGTTTAGTGCGTGTATGTGTGATAATTTTCAAGAAAACCATAAAATTCACATTTCAATGCTGTAAAAAAGTTTTTCAAATACATCAAACATAACCACAATTTATGACTATTCTAACACAAAGGACAATCATTTGAACTAGTTAGTTATTCTGATGCTTATTTGGCTGGGTGTAAGTTAGATAGAAATAGAACCTCTGGAACATGTCATCTTTTAGGAAAGTCACTAGTATCATGGTGTAGTAAGAAACAAAATTCTATTGCATTATCTACTGCAGAAGCTGGATACATAGATTCTGGTAGTTGTTGTGCGCAAATTTTGTGGATGAAACACACATTTCTAGACTATGGATATCAATTTAGACATGTCCCAATAAATTGTGACAACACAAGTGCAATTAACATTTCTAAGAATCCTGTTTCACATTTAGGACAAAACATATTGATGTAAGACATCACTTTTTGAGGGATCATTATCAAATAGGTGATATCACTTTAGAATTCATTGGTACTGAATGTCAACTTGCTGATATATTCACTAAACAATTAAATTATGAAAGATTAGACTACATCATACATGATCTTGGTATGATTAATCATAAATAGATATCTTACTAATCGTAATGTTTAATACTTTATTGTATTTGACCATATGGTTTCATGGTCACTGTTTCTAAGTTACTGTTTCATGTTTATAGTCTCACAGTTTAACACCTTGTACTTACAGTCTGTCACTTAACTATCTCACACTGACAAAACAATTCACTCACTGTCTCACCATGACTGTACAGAATGGTCACTATCTCACCGTGACGACCACCAGCTGTCCCACCGTGATTACTGTTTTTCATCACACTGTAATGCCTATTCACGGCCTCACCGTGAAGATTATTTATACTCTTATTTTAACACGTATCATGGTAAGTTTTATTTCACTGCTATTTTATTTCCCAAATTTTTGTTTTTATGACGTTTGGCATTCCTAAATGATAAAACATAAGGGTTTCATTCGTTTCCTTACCCGAACTCTCTCCTAAATCTTCTCATTATTGAAATCCTTCTCCTCTCTCGCGTGAACATTCAATGGATGCCTAGGATGAAGCGTCTGTCTTCACCGTCATCTAAGAAGCGCCGCTCTAAGAAACAGAATATGATACCAAGGATAGCACTTGAAGGATTCCTGAACCCAAATCTTTTTAACCATACCAAAGTTCCTGAAAAAGAGGTTTGCCCTGAGTGGCTACTGTCTAGTAAGTATTTAATTATGAAAATATTAAGATAACAAGGATGGATTGAATGGTTCTCTAGAAAGGATTGATAGATATACCCAATATTGGAATCTCAATTATACCAATATGTGATGTTTTCCTTTGATTTTAGAGAATGCTTTATGGTGACTAGCTGGATCAATGGTCAGAAGTGTTCTTTCTCTTCGAGGTTGTGGGCTGCATGCCTAACGATTCCACATGAAAGAGTTTGTGAGGATTACCAGAGAGGCCATCCTCCAAAAACCGACATATTTGACCTGGAGAATGCTTTTTTAAATCCTGACTGGAAATTGCACCAAGTGAAGGGCCATAGATACTGAATTAGATGGGGAGACAAGACTACTATTCAAGTTTGTTCATAATTTTATTTGCCCGAGAAAAGGAGATTTTGCTGTGATTAAGTATCAGGATGTGTTCCTAATTCACCTGTTGATGAATGGTCATAAGATCAACCTATGCAAGTATGTTATTAACCATATCTGTGATCTGATTAAAGTCACTTCCTAATCCACCTCCTTGTTTTACTCAAGGATGATTTTTTCCATGCTAGTTGCCAACGGAATGGTTGGACCGAATGAAGAAAATCTAGAGGACTTTGAATTCTACTTATCCAAGCCTATCATCAAAAAGATTAAGATTAGTTGTAAACCATGGGGGAAGCACTGGGTTGAGGATAATGATCAATAGTATAAGAAGATTAATCCTGTTGATTATACAAGAAGACCTAAGAACCTCGCTGATCCTGGTTTGGAACCAGATGAAGTGGATGAGTATTCAGAAGAAGAAGAAGAAGTAGAAGAAGAAGAAGAAGAGGAAGTGGAATATGAAGTACCACCTAGAGAAGAGGCTAAAATACCACAAGTGGAAGCAGCTCCTATTGAGAAAAAAATTATTGTTTTCCCTGCAGATGATCCTATTGAAATGCCTTAAAGAGAGGAAGTTGTTGTTGGTTTTATAGAAGAAGAAGCAACTGGATCTAGTGAGGATGTAAATCCATAATCTTATCCTACGGCTGCAAGAAAATTGGTTTTTCCTGATTTAGAGTAGCAAGCAATGGTGGAGACAGATCCTATTGAAAATGATCTTCTTGTTGAAAAAGAAGAATGCCTGGAAGCACAACCAGTGGAACAATCGGTTCCTGAGTACATACCCTCTGCTGAAGGGAAGATAGATATTGCCTTTCAGCTGGCAAGGCAAGAGTTTGCTGAAGATATTAGAGATGATATCATGGATCATGTCCCAATTCCTGAGCCTCATGAATCTGAAATGGAAGAACATTTTGAGGGGGAGGAACCTCAAAACCTTGGGATTATAGAAGCCGGATCTGTTGAAGCATCTCAACCTACTGTCACCTATTCTGTGTACAATCGGTATGAATTTCTGAGTTTTTATGATGTGAGTGAGTCATAGCAAGTGACTACACCTGGTATAGGTCTTTCTTCTATGTTTCAACTGATGTCTATAGCTCATCCATAACTAGAGCCTCAATCTGAATCTGAATATGAGGCTGAAGATGACTCTGAACCACAATCATAACCTGCTCCACCACCTTCACCTGCACTCTTACCAGAGAAACACTCTTTTGTAACTAAGGATGATTTGAAAGTCTTTTTAGAGACTATCTTGGCTGGTGTTGAGAAGCTTTTATCCACTCAACCTCGTCCTGTGACTCAGTTAAGTCAAGAAGATGCCTCAATTCTACTGGAAAATATTATATTTCATATTCAACCAAGGTTGATCTGTGAAATTCCTGAATTCAGGGTTGAAAGTATGTTGCTTAGTGCTGATGTTGCAAATTTGAATGGTTTGGTGAAAAACCTGCAATCAGAATTGTCTTCAAAATTAGAGCATGCACCTGATCCTATTTCTGCCCCTGCACTTGTTGCTGCTTCTCCTGAACCAACTGATTCCACCCTTTCTAGAGTGATTGTGTCTCAAGTGCATCCATATATACTATCTTCTGATGAAAAGATTGGAACAAGACACACCAATATGCTGGAACGCATGAGGGATCTTGTAGAAAATTTGAATATGCTCACAGATGAGTATACTGGATGCCTGCAAAAAGTTTTGAAATATCTCAAAGTTCTATCCATAGCTGTAAAAGTATCTCCTACTTCAGGTCAAACTTCTATTCCTCCTTGGGATGATTCTCTACTGAGATCCATAATCAAGGAAGAACTTCAGAATTTTTTCAGGGGCTTGGATCTTTCTTCTTTGTCAGATGTGGTTAAGAACAGTGATCAAGAATTGGACTTGGTTAGAATTCATTCTATGATAGCCAATGAATCTCAACAGGAGATCACTAAGAAAATAGATTTTTATCTCACTCGGATTTTCTCCAAAAGAGCCATGAAAAATCACTTTATGTATCTTATGGAAAACCTGAAAATCCCTCATGTAACTCAAGCTTTTAAAGCTCAAGTTCAGAAGCTTACAAAGTTCACCAGACTATTGGATAAATTCTTGGAGAATAAGGATGATTTTGAAAAGGATATGCAATATGATGGCGAGATCATTTTTGATTTCATCAATCTCTTGAAGCTGTATCTTCATGTGCAAAGTACTGATATTGTTTCTCCAGCTGTTGTAACCCTTAGACCTGGTCTACCTACATTAGCCTCAACTTCCATGTCAGTCAGCGAAGCTCTTTCTCACATTCGGCCATTCATTCTTGACCAACCAAATCCTAGATCTCCTACTACTCCAACTTTGGCTCCATCCATTTTTGAAGGTATACCCTTACCCTCTTTGTCTAACTCATCTAGGACTTCTTCTACATCATCCCCAGCTCCAACTGCTGATAAAGGGAAGGAAAAGGTTGATCCCTGAAGACTCTAGAGACTGTTTTCTTTTTGATGGGATGTCTTTTATTGTTTAATGTTTTTATTTCTCCTGTATGGTTTATTGTGAACCTTCTTTACGACAACTGTAGTGTTTCCCTCATTTCTCTCTACTTTTTGATAATCCCAAAAGGGGGAGAAAAACTACAAGTATCAGTACAATAATGAGATATTTTATTATCGAATTTATTATTCTATAATTTTTGTTATTCTAATATGCTAGTTTCATTAATGTTGCATTTCATTTATATTTTGTCTCTACATGATTTTTGATCATAAAAAAGACGGAGATTGTTGGACTCCTCATGTATTAATCATGTTTTAATGATCACAAATCCTATTACTATTAATTAATCTCAATCTTAATTTCACATCTTGCTAATGCTCTTCAATCACAAAAATAACTACAAATCATGTTTTAATGATAGAAAATCTTATTGATGTTAATTAATCTATTTATTATTTACAAATCTTAAGTGTGATCACAAATGTCACATATATTATCAATCCTTTATATTTATGGTGAGCTTAATCCATATTCTGCATAATACAATTTAAGTCTAAATACAGATATTTTTTTAAGTATAGAGACACTGTGAAGGACACACTGTGACCCAGACACCATGAAGGACACGCCGTGACCCAGACACCTTGAAGGACACACCATGACCCAGACACCATGAAGGACACACCATGACCAAGACACCGTGAGCTACACACCGTGACATGGAGACACCATGAAGCACATACTGTGACCATATACAATGAAGCACATACCGTGAACCACATACAGTGAAGACCATACCTTGAAGAAGACACCGTTTACGGAATCACTGTGACACTGTTTCTTATATTTTTTGTCAATATTAATTAAATAATTTTAACGGTCATATTTGATGTTTTTAATGAAATTAATGTTATTTAATTATAGTTGTTGGCATGTCAGGAAACTGTATATCATACCTATGAAAAGTGAATCATTTATACTGCCAGAACTCATGGAATATAAAGAAGATTGAGCTGCAATACACATGTGCAAGTGTGATGATAAAACAAGAATAACTTACATATGCTCGAGTGCACTATGCTGAACAAGAGGAACAATCATGAGCAAGAAGGAGATTGCAAGAATTTTAAAGAACTCTCATCAGTGAAATCCAACACCACCAAAGAACACACGATGAATCAAGAGATCATTTTCACTCCTTTATAACACAAGCTAGACTTCGACACTCTTTTATTCAACAAAAAAACAGAGAAGGACTCAGAAACATTTCTATTGAATCCAACTAGTCTAGAGCTACATTGGTAATCACTAGTTCTTTCTAAAATCTTATCTGTTCTCTCTAGTTGATTTGTTTATTTACTTTCGAGTAGTGTGGTGAACTCTGTATATCTTACACACACACTGTCTCCAACAATAAATTGGAGGATATCAAGATCCTCACTCCAAAACTCTTAACTGTTGTTTTCCCACGACAACTGTGGAAGAGGACCTTGTGTGGTCTGGTCTTTGTTTTGTTTTCCCCGAAGAACTATGGTAGAGGTCCAAGCATGGCCTGGACAGTTTTGTAAATTTTTGTTTACCCTGATCCAGGGAGTGGATCTGATTTATATAAATTTGAGAGTACTAAGTCTCGGCTTGAGACTGAACCTCTTAATATATATACTGTGCATCTTTAGTTTAAGTTTAAAGTATAATAAATATATCTTTTATATACCGCTGCTATTATTTTGAAATATAAAACCATTTTAAAGTTACTTTTATAGTTTAATTAGGAAGTGTTTACACTTATTGTAAATCAGTAGGTTAGTTTCAAATGTTAGTTTAATATTGTGGTTAAATTAACGGAGACCTAATCAATCTTTGAGAAGCTAAGGGAACATTTACAATCTGTATAAATTCACTATATTTTAACCTGTTTTATAAATTGGGGGATATTAATAGACAATATTTTAACAGAAATTTTAATTGGTACACAATTCACCCCCTCCCCCTCTTGAGTATCCACTCTGGCCAAAAAATTTCTTCCATTTGATGAGCGAGAGCTCGCTGTCCCTGCAGCTGCTACTGAAAGGACTTGGCTGGAAACTGCTGCTACTGAGGTGGGTGCTGCACTGGCCCACCGCCACTGTATTGTACTCTGTCCGGGAATAGATTCCAAAGGTCCCCAGAGCTACCATAGATGAAGCATCATTGTCATGGGCCTGAAAGGAAACTGTGTGCACCGGGAGATCAGAACTGGAACTGGTGAGGCCTGCTCCCAACTGGTCAAATCCTAGAGGGCCCTGAAGCTGGAGGAATGTTATGACAACCTTCCCCTTCGATGAGCCCAACTGGATTCCCTCTCACGGTACACGTACTAGGGTTTGCATCCTTTCCCACAATTTATCCTTCTTCTGGACCTCCAAGTACGTTAGTAGAGTAAATGGTGTCACCACATACTGAAGAGTAGGTCGGAGTGCCTCCTCTAAATGTCTCACCTGAGACTCCTAATCCAAAAAGAGGATCGGAGAAAAATGAAGGAGATCCTTGAACTTGATCCCCAACTATCTCAATGACATATCCCACTATTGGAGGGAGAGTAGTTCCTGCCTCTTCTTAGCCTTCATCATGGAAGAGTGGAATTCTGCCCAGAACTCCCTCTCAAAGTCCGTCCACGTCACCTCATCCTCCCTCTTCTCCCTAAGATAAAGCGTCTACCATTGACGCATTGCTCCCCGCATCTGGCTTATAGCCAGAGGAACCCAGTACTCCGTCGGATGCTTGATTAAGCTGAAATCTTTCACCAGCTCTTCTAGCCAGATCTTTCCACATCTGAGATACTGCTCTCGTACTACCCGAGGATCTACTGCTGAAAGGCATGAAGGATCCTCTCCCACTGACTATCCCCCTCCTCTTGGTTATCCCTCTTTCGATGAGCCAAAATAACCTCTTGGGCCTCGATCACCCGCACTACCCTTGGTCACCATTTGGGTGCCATAGTTGTAAGGTAAACAAGTAGGGCCTAAGCCTGAGTATTGTAGAAGATTGATTTTAAATTTTCATAGACTTTTTATTTTTTTTAAATCCCCAAAAATACCCCCAAAACACAAGAACACAAGTCATTATGATGCATGTACCTTTCCTAGTGTCTCTACCCTGCAATCAGTGTAGCCTCACTTGGTCTTTCGGTAGGCCTAGAGTCCTTGCATTGGATCCCGGGGGGCCCTAAAATCCCATGTCCTAGATGGTATTCTCTTGCCTATTTCACGCACAAAGATTTTCCAACACTATTTCCCCACCGACCCATTCAATCCTCGCTGTGTCTAACCCCAGAATCCATCCTATCCCACAACCTCTGCTCTGATACCATTCTGTCATAACCCGCCTTCACCAAGATGTGAGAAGGGACAATAGGTTTCCAAACCCTTCCTTCATCATGTTAGAGGAGAGATAATGACCCCCGAGACACTCCTTCAATAAGTCCCAAAGTTACGATTAGCACCAAGGGTATAGAAACACACACAATATGGAAGGAATTACCCTTTCTATTTTAATAGGATTAGGAGATAAGATAGTAATTCCCATCAATGCCGAAAGTGGAAGTACATGTAAATCCAAAACAAACCATTCCCATTTGGATGTCCCAAATGAAAATGCTATAAAAGTACATGAAAACTCCAAAATAAGGTACCAAAGAAAAGAAAAATAGCAACAACAACTGTCCCAACATCTGAACTAGTACGACCCTACACAATCCCTGAAGTCCTCTTGGAAAACTGAAAGTAGTTTTATATACGTAGGGTGAGCATACAAGTATACTCAGTATGGAAAACCAAAGAATCTCATGCAGTGGGGAGGCACAGTAATGACCCTTGAGAGAAGAGATAACAAAAACACCCAGCAAGGAAAAATATCCACCCAATCATCTCGTAGGAAGACTCCCCAAATAATGCGAGTGATGTAATGTAATAGTAACATCACATCGATCTTTGGGTACCCCACGCCACTTCCCCACTGGTTATTGAAGACATCCTATGCATCAGACCTCTCCCACAATTCTCATTGCACTCCCACTGCCATCCCCCCACCCGCACACACCTAGTCTATAACCACACATCCTGCACACAAACAACAGGTCCAAAACAACCACGTGTAACCATGCCTACAAACACCTAGGCCTCATCCCGAAGACACTTGGGAAACAACCTGCACGCACACACCTGGGCCAACCACCACAACTACCCTGCCCAACGAATCTTGGGCTGTAATGGACCTCAGGCTGTCATAGCATGCCCGGAGTCTTGGGCTACTCGAGAAAGGGAGTAGAAAATGAGCTAATAACCAGTCACTTGTAAAAGTGTTGGTGAAAACACCCTCCCCCCATGAAATTGGGGTTTTTGGTACAATGTTTCCAACATGGGTGGGCTGCGAATAAGAAACACAAGAACTACGTATATATATATAGGTAACAAGAACTCATCTCAACCTAAGGGTTCCAAACTAGCCCAACAAAAACACCCTCGTTAGAATTCATTCACAAGAAGTAATGAACCCACAATCATGTAACCTTTCATTCTAGGAAAACAATTCCCCATTTAACACATTCTTGTTTTCATGTTCTAATGATTCCATTTAAGTAAATTCTGTACTATTGTTCATCGATAAGGCATAACCATAAGCTAAGGAAAGGAAAATAGATAAATAGAACTTTTATGCAGTCACACCTGGTTCTCTTAAAATGTCACAACAACAAAGGGATCATTGAGATCTGTCAAAGTACTAGAACCAAACCAAGCCTCAAGATACAGCCCCATAGAGCCTCAGGTCAACCAACAACCACAAAAATAAAGGATCACATCCACATCTATTTCACCCCATAAGCATCAAGAAAAAAAATCACACATACTGCCAATACAGAGCAAGGGAGTTTCCAGATTCAAGCACATCATTCATTATGTTCCCCCATTCTGTTTGGTTAACCAGGGTTATCAAACAAGGGTTGTTGTTCACTAGACATCCATTTAATAGGCAGAGTTTGCGTGACTAACCAAATTCTCATGTTACAGCCATTCAATCATCACAGAATATATGGGTTCATTAGTGCACAAAGATAGATGACCAACGGTCATGATTTTCAGTGGGCATAAGCCTATACAATTCATAACAGAATAATCAAGGATAAAATGGTAAATCATAAACATCGATCACACCCCCTTCATTCTTTAAAATTCCATTTATTAAATTAATTAAATATTGGTTTCATTCATCCCCGCAGAATCAATAGCATACCCGCCCAGCTTGATACACATTAAAGAGAGACGAAGGGAACCCCTACATGGATGATCAACGATCGAAGATTCTCCTCCCTGCTCCAAGATCTGGGGATGCGTGACTTGAAGGGGAAGTGATCCAAGGACTCCAAGAATGAGTAGGAGGGAATCCATCATAGGTGCACAACTCGTATCGGGAAGGAGGGGGGACACAATGCATAAAGGAGAGGAAAATAGACCAGCCATGAAGAAGATGAAAAAAAGGAATTCTCTTGTGATAACAGGTGAGATCCTGGAGTAACGGGATATGGAATTTTGAATGGATTTAAAGATGGATCGTGGTTTAACCATGCATTTGGGTGGTTATGCATGATGGAATTAATTTTCATATAACAATTCTCATCGAAGTGGTGGCCATAACAGCTATTTGTTTAAACAGTTACCTTTAAATCGCGCAACAGGGGAAGAAATAGAAGGTATGTGGAAAGGGTGTGACACCAAGGAAAAGACACACATTTTGGTAATTTAAGGGTCACACGGATCTTGGGGGTTTTTAGATAATATGTATGGTATTTAAAAGGCTTTAAAAGGGGGGTACTGAATCATTTTTACATCAAAAGTTACGTCTTGGGAGTAGAAAAAGTTGGAAACTGGAAAAAAGATGAAGACCGCTTGAAATGGTGCCACCGTCATGGAACCACACTCACAGTACCACCATCACGGTGTCACCCTCAATGTTCCACCCTAACAGTGTCACACTCACAGTGCCTCTATCGTGGTGCCACCATAAGCAGGTCCACCATAAGAGGTGCCACCGTTTTTGTGGAATTTTTTGATGAAACACAGTTTTTTGGTAAAGGACTGGACCAGGAGGGTCCGGGCTATTACAATAGTTGAGGATATGTGCATTAAAAATAGTTTTTAGTTCCTGATAATATATAGAATTATTTGACAGAATAATTTTGAGTTTGTGTTTGAAAATATTGATCCATAATAACTAAAATATATATAGTTTATACACTGACATGCATGTGTTTTTCCATAAAAATATAATGGAAATTAAAGAAATCATATTTGATGAATCAGATCATATTATGATGGTGTAGAGATATCCTTGGATAGAAATTTTGACCTATTGTAAGCTGATATAGTATGATAATGATACATCGGTTCAATACTGGTCAGATGACTATGGGATGCAGTATAATGATACCTTCAAAAGTGTAATATTTTTTTGGTTTTGTTCACATGTTAATTTTTTTAACCACTCAACTATGTAAAATTATGAGACTATATTAGTATTAAAATTACCAAAAAACTCCATGTTTTTTAAATAATATTTTAATGAGGAATTTTGGACTTGGACATCCCAACCAAGATAAAGATTATGAATCTCCAGAGGGTTTGAACCTTTTAAAAATATACGCACCTCTTCAATTGTAGTATTTTATATTAATTATTTGATTTATATGTTAAACTAAAATAGGATATATCAAAATTATCAAATATAGAATGATCAAGAATAAAGGGATTAATGTTTAATGTGATAATTTGGATTTGGGAAAAATTTATCCACAATACATTCACCCTCCCAGTTGGGGTGTCTCCAATGTTCACTAGTAAAAACAAGTTATATTAGATATTAGGTTACCAAAAATTAGATATTATGGGTTATCATAAAAATCATTATACATATGGGTAACTCTTATTAGATTTGATTGATTTTCCCATTTATTTTATTTTATATACAAGACATTCAGATTTGAGATTGAAGATGTTCCTTGGATGGAAGAGTCTATTCCTATCCCTATATGTGTTGATTTGGTGGTATCAACATGAATATGTCATAAAAGGAAAATGAAACAAGTAAAAATAATGGGAATGTTTATTTATGTATAAATAGGATGCACCACATACAGAAAGTAGTCAAACTACTATGTTTACAGATAAATTTATTTATTATTACTCTACTAATGAGTAAATTCACGTTCTGGAAGTTATTTAATTTAATATTTTGACGAACAAAACCCCAAGGTTATGGAAAATATAAATAATGTTATCATTTAATATTTAGTATAAATATTCTCATATATTAAAGGAGTGATACAGGAAATTCCATAGCTATAATAAGAAATTTAGTTAATGGAATAAGAACTAAAAAATAATATGAGTTCAGACAACAATATCCTAAAGACTATGAAAGATAAGGAAGAGTCTACAAAATGATTCCATGAAATAGTCTCAATAATTAATGATGTTTTATAATTAGATATTTTTTGTAGGTAGTGTCTATTAATGGAATTGAGGAACTATTCCATGCCTTGGGGGAGTTACATAGATTATCTATGTAAAATAAACATACCCAGTTATAGTCTACTAAAAACGGTAAAAGCGTATAAAAAGTATCTTATAAAGGTATGAAAATTTCATAAGGATCATGTTACAAAGATACTTATTTATTATAAATAAAGGTTCAGTTCAAATGTGGTGAAATAGAATGCTCTCACTCTTAAAGGTATTAAAATTAATGTATGATTGAGATACTGGGAATAAAAACATATTGGACAGTCCCATGTTGTTAGGAGGATAATTGTTTCCACACAAACATGTAAAGTTATTTTATATTTAATTAATACTATAAATGGTGTGAGTAATAGTTTGGGACCATTTATAGAAGAATCTATTTAATATTCTAAAATTTTAGTTTATATATTTCTCCTTCATTTATTATTAAATAAGGCGGATTTTTGTGAGACAAAGTAAAACGAATGTCAGGATTCAATAGAAAATTAAAATAATCATAATCAAAATATAATTATGTTGAAAAAAAATATCTCTATATATTTATAAAAATAAATAAGTTAGAAAATAGGTATGTCATAATAATAGAAACACTTAATTATTATAAGGACATGTTTAAATCAATGTGGTAGATATATATATTTTTATTTAATAATAAAATTAAAATAATAAATTTTTTATAGATATGATGACATAAAATTATATTTAAATTGATGTTATAATTTTAAAATCTATTTTATATGAATTTTAGAGTATTTAATGAATATATTTTAGTAAATAATGTTGTTTTTTATGAAAATTAGAATTTTCCAAACTTTATGAATATAAATCAATAACCTATATAGTCATAAAAAATTTAATATGGTTAGATATTAAATTAAGTAATTTGATTATGAATTTTTATATATTATTTTAAATAATAAAATCCATTCCCAAAATAGTTAATTCTAAATTAAAATTTTTGTTTACTTAACAAAATTATTTTTTGTCTTTTCATTCAATTAGTTTTTTTTGAAAAATGTTGTTATTAATTAAATTTAATATCCCATAAAACACATTTTATTTATAATAATAAAATTTAATTCTTAAATATTATATAAAATAATAATTTTAATTTACAAATAACCGTAATGCTTAAATATATAATTATCTTAAAAAATGTTTTAAACAATTGAGCCTATGTATTTTAAAATTAAATATTTTTAATAACAATAATTGTAATACATTAAATAAATATAATATCTAGTATTTTAACATTCATATTAATATTTAAGATAAATAAAAACAGTTAAAAAATAAAATAAATTATCTTTGGTGAAAGTAAAAGATGCCTTGGAAATGTAAGTTTGGATAAAAGACAAAAGTGAATGAAACCCC
The DNA here is from genome assembly GCA_963277665.1 of Viscum album. Taxonomy (NCBI): domain Eukaryota; kingdom Viridiplantae; phylum Streptophyta; class Magnoliopsida; order Santalales; family Viscaceae; genus Viscum; species Viscum album. The sequence goes on from OY728145.1 coordinate 1,674,003,909, forward strand.
CCCAATAGACTAAAATGTGTCTATAAAATTAGTTAATGGGGTGATTTTTTTAATATAATGGTTCGTACCATATATTAATGAAATATAGTTCATTTTGTTATTTGGAATAATGCTTGGAAATAATTTAACAAATTATGGTAATTCAAAACTACTATTTCCTTAACATATAAAAGGACACATTTAAAGACCTTCCTTATAGACCCTTATCATTGAATGAATTAGTTATACTATTACCCTACGATTAACCTTGAACTATATACCCCTAAGCATATCATTTTTACCACCTAATTTTATTAACCCATTCATTTCTATGTATAATTACATAGAAAATTAATGTTTCTGACATTATAATTACTCTCATATGTGACTTTAGTTTCTGTTTTCATCTTCAAAAGCTAGCCAAAATTTGTTAATATATTTAATTAGGTATCGTGAATATAAATTAATTTCATTATAATAATTTCCTTGTAATTAATCATTCATTCTATAGTATCCACTAAAAAAATGCATCGATCATGTGTAAGTGTGGACTACCACATCTAACGAAGGATGTAGTTTTCTTCATCACAACCAATTATATCTAGAAAAAAATATTTTTTGGGAATAATTATGTTTCTATGTATCTTATACAATAATTAAATAATAAAATTTTTATTTTTCTATCATTCTCTCTATAATTTTTGGAACATAATCATTAATCTTGTATGTGATAGGACTACTGCCACTATAAAAAACCTATCTCATTTTTCTTAACCACATTAAATATTTTACCAAAATTATAATTAGTAAAATAGAAATATTTTTATAAAATTTTAATAATTATAAAATTTTAATTTTCATATGCTTCTATTATAATCATTGTTTTTTAAATGGGTTCATTAATCTTTCGTATGTGCGGACTATCGCATCCATGAATGCTGAATTTCATATCTCGATGTTTTCCTTCACTAATAGTTATAAAAATTTATTTTATTAATAAATAATATATATATATATATATATATATATTTCATTTATTATTTTCAAAAAATCATATTTTTAAATTATATAATACAACATTCTTACACATTCATTCATTGTGAAATGCTTTTGTTTTGTACCAATTACCACCTATAGGTGTGATGTTTTAATGTATATATAGTGACTTATTAGATAACTTTATATAATATTAATTAAAAATAATTGTAAGGTTTCAAATATTATATAATGGTTTTGTATTTATAAAATTAATATTCAAAAAAATAATAATGTATGATCTCTATTCTATAAAAACTACAGAAACAAGTTGGTATACGACATCATGATCAAGAGTGAAAATTAAAACTATCATGTGATTAAAGTGGAAGATTATAAATAAACATGGGATATATATCATAGCACCATAGGATACATTGTACTTATGAACATAATATCAATGATCAAGGAATAATAATAATAATAAAAAAATGATAAATAAAAATTTAAAGTGTTAACAAATGATGTTAATAATACGATTTAATACACCACTATATTCGTAGTAAATATTTATAAATGAAGTGAATAAAAGGGTTATATAGAAGTATAATTTTATCAAGTATAAAATTAATTACTTAATGGTCGTTTATGGAATGATAGATTTTTATCAACAATGTGGTCAAATAAGGTAAGGGAATCTTGTCTTAAACACCCTATATTGATATAGGATTAACATTATACATCAATTTAATTATATATAGTTTATATTATTCTCAATTTCTATGTTATCATGAAAAATATTTTACTCATTATTTTTTAGTTTCATTTTCACACTTTTTCTCCTTCATGGTTTTTGGATAAAATGTTACTCATGTCTCAACTCGTGTTTATTTTCTAAGAGTCATGATATTTATTCATAACATAGATTCTACAAATTTCTTTTCTCCAAGCATTTATTTTCATATAATTTTTACTTTATTTATCTATGATTCAATTAATCCATATACAAAAAATTTTTATTCACGGTGTATGACATTCTCCTTCAAAATTTCCCACTAAAAGGAATGATTTGAAAGCTAAGAACATGAAACCTTATAATCCATTTCTATGATCTATCTATTTGAATTATTTTCAATAATATTGAATTTCTCTATAATTCTTATCTTATCCACTAATAAATTATTTTTTTATCATTCTATTCAAGATATGGGATTCTCTAAATGTTTTTATTGGAATTTAAATTTATTCATCAAGGTATATTTTTTTTTAAAAAATAATGAAATGTTTTAAAATGTTTCTAAATTCCATTTTTCAAGGCATTCTAATGTCTATTTTCAAATTCATTTATTTTTCAATAAGAAATAATTTAAAAATAAATTAAAAATTTTCAACATGGGAAATTGTTTTTGGATGTAATCCCTTTACCCATTTCGGGTGAGTATATCTTTTTTCCTCCTATATAATTTTCTAAGAGACTTCTATTATACATTTTTATTTAAAACAAAACTACTTTTTTTGTTATGGATAATAAAGTCTTACATTTTAAAAAATTTAAGAGGAACATTTAAATTATTATTCTCAAATTCATTTTCCCAATGCTTCAAAAAAATCAGTATCTTTTTTATGATTGATCAAGAGTATTATTTAAATTATACCATAAATCATATTTATCAAGATGGATTTTAAAATTATATTATACATATATGAGTTGATCGATCAATAAAGTTTTGTTGAATAATCATAAACTTATATAAGCATTATTTTCCTCTAATACTATTCCTACGTGAATAGCCTACTCTTGATTCCTTTGATTGAAGGGTGTTCACTTCGTAGCCTATACATCGATTGATTTTGGAAATTATCTCCAAAATCATATATCATTTTCCAATAAGGTATACATACCATATTGTTAGTCATTATTATTTAGTATTATTTACCAATAATGGTGACTAAATTAATTTAATACCCTTTTATTTTCCATGTCTTTATCATTATATGTCTATTGATGGAATTATTATAGAATCCTTAGGGATCAACTTGAAAATGGTATAAAACCTTAATTATTTCCATGGGTTTTTATCATATATTAATTGAATCCATGTGGTACACATATTTATTGTTTTAATTATATAAAACGTGATACCTATATTAAATATCCCTCGAATTCATTGGGTAATGTTCTCATATTATAAGTTGTTGTGGTGTGTAGGTAGTAAGACTATCCAACAATGGTGTGTGGCTACTTCCTTGCTGAAAATGTTATTCTAGTAAGTTATGGGTTCTTGGTTTATGATATTATCATTATCTAATTCCATCACTTTACATGATTCCATGATATTATATTTTGATCATTATTTAAACCATGTCCATATGATATCACGATATTCCCAATATCTCAAATATTATGATTTATTCATATCTTAACCCTTTCTAAGCATTTAAGTTCCATGAACTGAAAATGTGATAGTGATTTTGTAATAATATATATATCAAATATAGTTTTTATTGTTATGTGTTTTTAGAAAAGCATCTCGGAGCACGGGTTTGGGGGTTATTACAGTCGGTATCAGTGTCGTGTTTTGATAACAATATATGTTAGGATGTTATTTAACTCTTATTATTTAAATAAAGTCTATATTTTCTGGATTTCCTATAAAATACATGTATTTTTGGATACTATAAATCATATGTGGTTTTGTAATAGATTTATCTTGTGGTAAAAAACAATAAAATAGTTTTTTGGGTATATCATATTCATCAATCTAGTGCACTGTGAACGTCCCTAACAGTGAACCTGGCCACCCACTCATATGAGATACGCTAGGGATGATTCAATATCACTTTAAAAACATATATTTTGTATTTGAACATATGTTTTTTATATTTTAAATATTTTAGGTATCCTAATTGTATTATGGACATGTAATAACTATATTGAAGCTAAAGACTCATAATATAGGTTATACACATAATTTATTAATTATTTATTCTATGTAAAATATTTCCCCATTTTATATTTACTAGTTTTATTATTATTTCCCCTAATAATTCATTTTATATAATGGATAGAGAAATATGAAACCATGCTAACAATTTATTCAATGGATAATATGGTGATTATACTAACATATAATCTATTGAGAAAATAAATGAGTTTAAAAATCATGTTATTATAAAAAATCAACGATCTTGAATTATGATTAAAAATGTATTCATAGTTTTATTTTCAAATAAAAGAAGCGTGTTTTATATTGAATGATCATTTGATGAAGATTATGAAGATAAAAATGATCAATTTTCAATACATAAAAAATGAGGGAAGAAACCAAATAGGGAATGTCTCAAAGAATAGTAAAATGAGTTATGTGTGGAAAATAAATAAATAAATCACCTATATTTTGAGGGAAAATTAAGAATTCAGTTAAAAAGATATAAGAATGAGACATTCATTTTATATTTATGTAACATATTAATTTAGACATTTCATTTGAAATTTTATCATAATTAATTTCTTTTTTTAAAAAATAGTTATTATATTTTTTTTAAAAAAACTCTTGGATGTATTTTAATTAATGGGTGTAGAATATAACATCCAAAGATTTTAGAATATATACCTTCCCTTTAAATTGCATATTATTTTATAACTTTATACATAAACACTAAAAAAAATTAATCAACCCACTTTCATTTATAGTAAGTGAAAATCATATTTAAACAAAAATCAATTCAATAAACATTTAAATATTTAATGTAAAATTAATTTAAATTTCATATGTTGAATATCAATTCTGAACCTACTTGGTCAAAATAATCCAAGAGAAATCTTTTGAAAACTTTCCCATAAAAATAATATATTATGAATAATTAAAGATATAGTATTTTATTATTTCACATATAATTTACAATAATATATTATAATATTTTGAAATAAAAATTTATTTAAAATCAATTTTAAAGGTATAAAGATAAAATAATTTGTTAGTAAAAAGGGATACTTTTCCAAAAATTGTTTTGTTAGAAGGCATAATGTATTCTGATTTTAATTTGTTTAAATAATACTTAAAGATAAATGATTAAAATGAAATTTATCGATTAAACATTAATATATATGATTTTAAATCCATATAATTATGATTAATAGACATATAGTTAATATAAGATCATCATAATATTGAAAAAATAATTTCTTAAAAACTCATTTTTCAACACATTTTTTGTGTTAATTTTAAAATTTAATTATGTCACTTCTATGAATAAAATTTGATAAAATTTATTTCATATTAATAATAACCAAAATTAATTTTAGGTAATATATTCAAGATTATTTTTTATCATAATAAATATTATAAAGAGTATAAATTAATTGCCATTATTAAAGTAAAAACAGGTTTAACACTTGTTAATCCATAAATATTAAAGTAAAAATGATAAAAAATATAATTAAACTTCATTATTTGGATTTATTTCAAACATATAATTTTATACTTTAGATATGATCTAATTTCGATCTATATTTACAAAAATGTGACATTACTTTGTCTAAAAACATTAAATGATTACAAGTGTTCCCCTAAAATCAATTATAACAGGGCACCCCTAACCTCACTTATTAATATTTATAAATCCTTTTTTCTTTTCCGAAAAATTCTAGAAAATATACAAAAAATAATTATGCACATTATAATAGTACATATTTTCTTATAAGACAAAACCTAAGGTTCTTAATATGAGATCCGAAGGAGGTTCTTCTAAGTAAATAAAACTTATTTCATCGAGATCATTCTTTTTTACTTATTCTATTACAATATTATATTATGTACTATTAAATAAAATATAGTAACACCAATAATATATATATATATGGTTATGTTAATGGAATAATATTTATCTATTTTCTTCTCCTTTAAATGCAAAACAAAACAATCGCTTGTTTGTTTGGGGAACTACTGACTCGTGAACTGATGTATTTTATTTTCATCACCAACTCATAAGGAAATCCATAATGATTGAAATACTGAATAAATAAGAAACTTATAAAATTATTTTTATTTCGATAAAATTAATATATCACATACTTCCATAACAATTCAGACATTAAAGAAATGATAACATCACTTCTGCAGGTGTAATATCTACCATCTCCATGATGGGAAATGATTTATTTTTCATGTGTAAATTTTTAGAATGATTATAAAAGAGAATATAATGAAAAAATATGATATTTATAACTATAATTTCATTATAGAGTTGATGTAAATATATAATAGTTATAAGAACACAAACTAACATGAAAATTCATGGATAATGATATGTAATTGTATAACCCAAAAATAATGGTAATTAAAACATCTTGTTAACGATTAAGTGTCAAGATGATATAATTAGATATTGTGTAATAATAAAAAAATTTAAATATGGTTTTATTATAAGTTAAAAATACATTTAACACTGTTATATAGGGTTTTAAATCATGTTAAACTAGATGTTTGTGGGATGTAAGTTATTTTATCTCAATTTCCATCCCATTGAGACATGTTTCTTATTATGTGCCTATTTAAATTGATGTTGTTAATATAATATCCCTATTAATTATTTTACATGAATAATTATTTATTCAGGATGAATAATTTTTTAATTCATGTTTATTATTTGAAGGGGTTACAATTTATATTTTTCCAATGTCAAAAGAATTTAATTTACAATTTCACTTTCTTTTGGGATTTCATTAATTTTCATTCAAGTAATATTATTATTTTACCTTAAAAATATCCTTTAATTTTATTATCCTATGTTTATTTAAATACATTCCAAATTTTCCTAAAAATGTTCCTCACCATTTCTCTTTAATCATGATAATAAATAACTAAAAGAAAAAATTATTTTTCTATTTTAATGTGATATTTTTTTCATATAAGATATATTTCAAAATTGGTTTAACAAAATAATTCTTATTACTCAAATAATGTATTTTGTGAATTTTATGTTATCAATGAATTTTTAACTGTTATGAATGTAATCTTTAAATATTTTTAGAAAGAGTTTCCTTTTAAATTTATTTACAAAAATTCCAAAATTATTTCTTTTTAGTTTATATTTAATTAACGGATATCCACGACACATTAAACATTTTAAATTTTTAGCATCATATAAATATTTTCAATTTAATTTAAAAAAATACATTTATGAATTAATATTATAATATTTCACTTACATTTTATCTATTCTTCTAAATAATAAGATCTTATTATAGAACCCATATTTTTGGTGAATTAATGGTCATCGCTTATACCTAATTAATTTTTTTTGTCGATAAATTTATATTGAAACATTCATATTATTGTGAAAATTTTATATTAAATTTAAAATGAATAACCATATTATTTTTATCACAGATATTATTATTTAAAATGTCATAAATGATTTTTAAATACAATAATTTTTTATAAAGGTTTTTTGATTAGATGTGGAAATCATGATAGATATGTATTCATCACCCAGTAGATAAATTTATCAAAAAGGGCTATTGTATAAGAATTTAATTATTCATAAAATATATAATGAATGAATTTTACATACATTGAATGGTGGGGATTGATTATATATCCCCCTTGATGCATCAACAGGTACCATGAAACAAATGAATTGACCAGATTAAATATTTTTATTGGTGAATACCTTTAAATATTATTAAACTTCCTTGGTGGAATGTCATTATATTATATATATCATTATATATTACATCATTATGCCTAATAATATGAATTTACTTCATTGATTATTTATTTATTGTTATCCATGAAATTATTACATTGATATTATCAATGGAGGCATTTTGTGCCCATGTTATTGATTAAATAGAATATATTTTAGTTATTTTCCTTCCCATATTGATTATTATTTATTCTATCATGATAGAAAACAATATACAAAATTCTTTTTGAGAATTTTATATTACCCTTATTCATTCCTTTCCTTATTATATGATGAATTATTCTGTAAATGAGTTCAAGGTTGTAGAATTTTTCCCAAGACTGTGGTTTATTTATTCACAATATAAAATTCATATCATGTATGAATATAGAGATTTAATAATATTAAAATAACCATTAATTTCATATCATATCCCTTGAATCAATGAAAGGTTAATATAAACAACCACTAAATCTGGGTTACTAGAGTTGGGGTTATTACAAAAACTGAAATGATATAATAATAAATTAAATTAATCCTATGTAAATGATAATTGTGTTAACACATAAGATATCTATATATTAAATAAAATTTTAAAATTATTTAAATATCAAAATTAAGGTGAAATAATAATAAAATCACATAATGTTTGAGAAGGTAATTTTTAATTAAAAGTATTTAATCATTATATTTTCCATTTTCTATTAAATTTAAAACAAAATAATTTCTGTAATAAAATTATATAAAATAAATATTCAATTGATAATTACAATATACAAATATATTTATTATTAAGTTTTTACCATTTTGAGAAAATATCTATTTTTAGTCGATATTTCGGTTTTTATGAAAATTATAATTTTCATGAATTTATCAATATATAAGACTCACATATAATGTCATGAAACATTTAACAGATCAAATAAAAATTTGGAAAATAAAATTATGAATTTTAAAATTTTATTGGAACTGATAAAACTTATTTTCATCATTTTTCAAATTAATGTAAATTTTTAATTTAATAAATAAAATAAATTTATGTTTTTCCATTCAATTAATTAGTAAATTTTTTAAAATTTTATTATGGAAGAATTTCTATTTCAAATAAAAATTATTTACTATTTTATAAATAAATTTATTTCCAAAATAATTTTTCTATAAATAATATAAATCACACATAAATTTTATGATTATAAAAATGGTTTTTTGAGAATCTCTTTTTACTAATTAAGCATCTTATGCTTTAAATATATTTTTTTATATTTATTTTTTTAATAAAATTACTATTATATATCATATTATAATAATAAAATGAAGAAGTAATATTAATATTAATGGAGAGAATTTTAATTAATTAAATTGGTTGAAAGTAAAATATGCCTTAGAAAATTACTTTTGTTAAATTGAAAAAGAAAATTTGAACACTCTTAAATCATTAAATGGTGTGTCTAAAATAAATTTATGGAAATAGGTTAGGCCATATCATGGGACATAATCTATATCCATGAGATATGGAAGCTTTCTATAAAGAATAATTTGATGAAATATTTTTACAAGATAAAAAAATATCAAAACTGTGCATTCCATCACTTATAAAATGACATATTGACACTCATTCACACACCCCCTCACTTGAATTATATGGTAAAAGTATTACAATTTTTTCATCATGTAACCCAATCTCATAAACCATATCCTTTTTCCATAGATTATCCAAATCCTTCCATTTCCAAAGACAAATCCAGGGAAAACCAATGTTTCCTTTATTATTTTTACTCCAAAATTAGTCTCTATTTTTATTATTCCGCTTCCTGAGATTCCTTAAATTTTTAAAATTTGTTTTATTAATTATCATCTAATTAATAAAATAAAATTATATTTATTTAAAAAATAATTAATCATTAATTCAGTAACATCCATTGAAAAAACAAGTGCATCGATTGTGCATTTGTGTTAACTACGACCACCACCATGTAGTGTGGCTTGTTTTTCATCACTACAACTTAGGTTGGAAAAAATAGAAGGGTTTGATGAATAATTATTTTCTATATCTCAGTGATATAGTTTTTTCAAATAATATCATTTTTCTTTTACAATAATTTCATCCATTCTATAAGGAACTTGAATGTTAATTATGTATATGTGTACAATTCCACCTCCATGAAAACCATTGTAATTTATCTAAACAACTTACCACAGATAGACCTAAATGTTTATTTAATATAATAATTTGTTTATATAATATTTATATTTTAAAAATAACAATTCTTTATATACTATCACTTTATTCATTCATTGGAAAATGGGTACATTAATCATGTATACATGTGAACTAATGCCTCCATGAAAAATTAATTTCATTTTTCAACACCACAATTTGTAATGGTTGTATGAATATATTTTTTAAGATATATGATATTTATTACATGACTAAGCTTAAGTAAAACTTACATTAATAATATGTATGAACACTGCCTAACTCATTTGTTCACTAGGAAGTGCTTTTATTTTGATCGGTATACGCTGTTACTAATATATAAAAATAATTTAATAAATATGTAATAATGGATTTTTTGTTATAATATTAATAATATTACATTATGATAATATATCATCACTGTTTTCAGAAATGTCTGAAATGAGTTTGTCTCCAACATCATCATCAAAGTAATAATTCAAAATCCAATTAGATGAAAGTTAAATTCTATAAATAATCATTCAATATATATTAACTAAATATTGGTAACATATTACTGATGAACTTTTAATCAAATATAAAGGATCGACATTAACACTACAAATAATCAGTATGAAAAATAAAATTATGAATACCCAATATTAATAATAAGATTTAATGAATTATTATATTAATATTAAATTAATATAAATGACGAATATAAATGGATTATAGAGAAGAAAATATATATATATATATATAATTGAATATTAATATAGTTGTTGTGGTTTTATAGTAATTTAGAGTGTGATCATCTAATTTCGTAAATAAGGGAATGTATTTTCATCACAAATTCTTTACATTGGGTCATGTTATACTGTATGCACCAATTTTATTTTTAATGGTTTATATACTACTGATTTTTTTTATGAAATATATTTTATTCTATGTATTTTATCATCATTTTATCCCCCTTTATCCTTCAAGGTTTTTATTAAAAAATTTATGCAACTCCCAACTCAAGTTCTTTCTCCATGATTTGTGAATTGTTTTCCTAACGATGATCTTAGAAGTACCCTTTATCTCACTATATCCTTTTAAATAAGTTTGATTTAAATTATATTTTAGGAAGTTAATATCATTTATTTAATGTTTCTGTGTTAGGTAATCACATTCCCTTTCAAAATTTTCCATTGAATGGAATAATTCGCAAACTAATAACACAACAAAATTCCATCTATATCAATATTTTTTCTATCGAATGTATTTTCTATAACATTGAAAGTGAAATTAATATTTCTAATCATTTATTATCAATGAATGTTTTTATTATTCTTATGAAAATGGGGGTTTCAAATTCTAGTGTTAAAAGAAATTTTACATTTCATAACAAGTTAATTTATAAAAATTATTTTTTCTAAAGTAAGGTTTTAAAATGATCCAAGGATACTACTTTAATTTTTTTAAGGTTATTTTAAATTAAATATAACATCGTTAAAAATTATTTAAAATAAATTCTTTAAATTTTTTCAATATGTTTATTTTTTATAATAGGAATCCATTTTAGATGATCTGTGTGAACATATATTTCTACCTCCTTTTTAATTTTCTCAGATACCTAGTCCCTATGATTTGTAGTCTAAGAAAAGTATATTATTATTCTAATGGTTTAATTAAATATTATTTATTTAATATTTTAAAAAGAAAAATTGATAATATTTTTATTCAAATTAATTTTCCTAAATCTTCTAAGAGTTTCATTTTTCTTTGTTGTATTCTTGGGAATGATTATTATTCAAATGATACCATCTTACTTGTTTTTATAGATGGATTATGAAATTATTTTTTTCAAATACGGGATATTCCACCACTTCTTATTCTTCAATTTATAATTATCAAAATTAATATGTATTATTTTACAAAAATTGGACCGAGTACTTCTCATCTTAAAAACCTTTGGGTCACCATTTGGGGTCTGTCGTAGGAGAAGCTCTCCTCCTTCGTCGGAGGATACCCGTAGGGGGATGCATGTTGTTGCAAGAGAAGGGGATGATGCTCCGGGTAAGGAATCAAAGGTTGGTGTGGGGTCTGGTATGGACAAGGAGGCTTCAGGGTCCAAAGCTGGGGGATCTCCATCAAACCCTGTGGTAAAGGACCTACATGATGATCCTCATAAGGTCACAATAGTGGATGTGCATGCATCTGGAAATCCAAGTGTTAGGAAAAACCAGGATAACCCGATAGTTGTGGAGGTTTTCAACAAGTAGAGGCAGGATTTGGGGTACTTCTCTAACCACATTTCTCGGAAGGAGTCTGCTCCATGTTACACGGAGATTTTTTTGGAGAAACATGTGGATGGGGAGAATACAGTGATGGCATAGAGGATGGGGAGAAAGGGAGCTAATTTGGGAGTGGCCAGTCTGGATAGTGCTGGGGGTTCTAGAGGTTTAAACCCTTCGGCCATGCCCTTCCTCATGTTAACCAATAGGTTCAAATGTCTTTTGGAAGTTATATCTAAAGAGGGTTTGGAGACTATTGTTGTGACTGGTGAAGACGCTTATAGGGCCTATGTAGAAGGGCACAGTGCTGAAAGGCTGGGACAAGAGGAAGTTCATATGGCTGGGGAAGAGGATGTTAATGTAGTGGAGTGTGTTTCCTTGATTGACAGCAACACGCCGGAGCCCAGGAGGGGGAATGCTACTGGTTATAAGGATGATTCTTCGAAGGGGAGAATTGTTTTTGGAATGAATAATGAAAATATGAGTGGTCCATTCTACCTCTCATACTGTTACATTGTTCAGAATGGTAATGAAAGGATGACTGAGTGTGAGGAAAAACTATCTGCTACACCAAGAAGACAAATATTGAATGAATACTCTTACCTTCCACGACCAGTGTGTACCAGATTATCCCATAAACGGGACAATGGTATGGTTCTCGCCTTTAAAATGTACAGATTGATTATGTAAACATGCATAGTTCAACTTTCACTGATCCAGATGAGGAAATTGGAGCAAATTGATTATCCATTGAGGCAACAGAAGTCAGCCTCTGAGTGGGAATTTTTTATGGTAGAAGGGGACTCATGTGTGTGATGCGGAGATGATTATAGGTATTAAGACATGTAGTACTGTGGTGGGATATTAGGTTTTTGGTTGCTCAGTTGATGTCTTTTTTTATGTCTCATGTAGTGGTTGGGTTTGTACTGTGGGTTGTGGGGTTTACCACTTTTCCTAAAAGTGCTTGGAAATAAAAAAAATCAATTTTAAGTCAGTCATTTCCTCTTTTAATAACATATTCATGATTTCATAGACTATATTGTGTTCACTTAGTTACATATATATATACTAATTAGGAAAATTAATATCTAAAACATTTATCTTTTCTAATATTCTATAAAAATCATATTAATAGACATAATTATTTAGTTTTATATACCTATAATTATAAATAAAGTCATTGGTACACATTTATTTTCCATGGGTTTATCATGATATGTCTCTTTATAAGATCTGGAAGGACTCCATAGGGAGCCACTTTAAAAGGTCATAAAACCAATTTTAATTCCTCTAGATTTATGATATTTTAATGGAAACCATGTAAAATAATATTTGTGTTATATTAATTATTTACTTGGGTTCTAATGTGTGTTGTAAGTGAAGCTAGACAACTATTGTGATTGGTGATTATCCATGTAAATTATGATATGTTATGAAGATTGGGATCCTTGACTTATGATTTCATGTTTATTTAGATTCTACATTCCCTATGATTACCTGATCTTATATTGTGATTGTTTTTTAATCCATGTGCATATTATATCATGTCATTCCCTTGTCTCTCCTATAATTCTTTGTTATTAAGGTAACTATTACTGATCATTTGAGATCACCCCTTTTTATGTTTCCTTTTCCCCAAATTTAAAAGAAATTATTATATATTTTAATCCTATAACATTAAATTAATTTTAGAATTTTTGAGAATAATTTAGGACTCATTATGTATTTATTAAAATTATATAAAGTGAAAGAAATTAAATTTGATGAGAATACGTGATATTCATTAATGATTTATTTCTTTGAATTATCTAAAAAAATAAAACTAAAATTCATCATATTGTAAAAGTGATAAAGTTATTTTAATTATATATTCCTATCATTATTTTTTTTTATGTTATGTGTTATTTTTATCGGATCAAGGAGTGTGGGACTGAGAAAACTAAAATTCCCCTATTTCTCAAATAAATAAGTAACTTAATGTAGAATTGAATTAGTTAAGCATAAATATGATTTTTCCTAAATTATGTAGAATTTTTTTAATTCTCAATAAATATTGATGATGTTAAATACTTTCAATTCAACCACATCATCAATGGTGTATGTGTGCATGAAAAAAAAAAATTCTATTGAAATGGTTGTGTTATAGCCTAATAATATCATTTAGAAAATCAAATTCGATTCCATGAACTTAGAAAAAATAATTAATGACTATGAGATATTGGTGTAGTATGATATTTGGTAACATGTCCATTTATTTATGGTATAATATGTTAGTTTTATCATAATCATATAGGCATGATTTGAGGGGGTAAATTTTGAAGATCAACAAATACTTTCTTAAACAGGGAAATGAAAAATGAAATGGAAAATTATGTATTCCAATAATAGATCTAAATCACAAGGAAATTTATATGTTTTTTTATAGTTTTGGATCATTACTAAGATAAATTTTTTGTATAACCCTTTTCACGTTTCATTCAAATTTATAACATAATGATCAATAACCAATGTTTTCTGTGTGTGTAAATCAATAATGTAAAATTTGTTTTTTAGATAATTCAGTATATAAGGTTGATGAATGAAACCATCAAAATTAGAAAATGGAAGACTCTAACTATGATTTTCAACCCATAGGGATGAATTTAATTTATAATATTAAAAGTGGTTATATCAAGGACCACTAAGGATGTCCAAAAATGAATGAGTATGTTGGACCAATATGGAATCAAAAAAGAAAAATTCCATCAAAGAATGAGATAATATGATTGGAATGGTGGTGCATATACCGGATGAAGAGTATAAAAGGATTTCAAAAACTATCTCTTAAGAAGCTAATAATTGTGTGGTTAGTTTTTTTTAGTGTGCCGATCATAGATCTTCCATGATTATGAAAAATAAAAAAATAATAAAATTTTATAACGTTTAATTTTAATTTACCAGTGAGATTATGTTTACAAATAATCATTATAAATAAGAAATAAAAACACAATAAGAATAATTATTGTGAGATTAAATATATATTGTTCATATTGAATTACATGTTAGAAAAGGATATAAACAAGGATAAATAAAATAATAATAAATTGTTTAATCGTGATAATGTTGAGAATATTATTTTTACTGAGAATGATGATTAAATTAAGAAAATATCAATGTGCACATGAGCCTTAGCCCGGTTGGTAAGGACTTCGTAAGTGCATCCAAGTTACCAGGGATCATATCTAGGCAGAGGCAGAATTTCTGGGGGGGGTACTGTAGCAATACTGTAGCTGGCACTATAGCAGGTGTTGTAGCAGGAACTGGGCAGTACTGTATCATGCACTATTTGGCACTGTAGTAGCTGCGAATATGCACCCGTTTGGGCCTTAGGGCCACCGATTTGGTCCCTGATTCCTTCAAGTCCTTTGGTCCACCCATGCCTTTGGGTGAGTAAGGCCTTAGAGCCACATCAAGGCCTTTGGGCCACCTATAAGTGAATATGCAAACCAGACAACCTATAAGGAAAAATCTCTACAAGAAGGATGAGCAAGGAGATTTCACCATAGCAGAAGCTAAACAGATTATAAGAATGAGAGCGTATGGTAGCTGACATTGGGACAAGCATGTTCATGCATGGGAACTCCTAGACGAACATCCATGCAAAGGTGGAGAACTGATTTCACGATGAAGATTCTGTGGAGGAGAAGTTCCAAGTAGTTAGTATGGGTTGTAAGTAGTGTTTAAAGCCTACGAGCAATGAATTCCTCTAAGGCCTAAGGTCCATGTAATACTTATTCCTACGGGCCTTGTAAGGGTTCCACCTCACCCTTTGAAAGGTGGATTATCAAAAATCAATAAAAAAATGAAGGCCTTCGGGCCATTGGAGGAAGAAAATCTCAATGCTAAAAAGAGTGTATATATCTATAATTTTAAAATTGAATCTATCATATAGAGGCATAGAAAATTTCGACCATCATTAGAAGTGGTATCTGGATTAAGAATAAATTCAAATCTGTGTATTTAAAATTTAAGAGATATAGAAATACTCCAATATATTATTAGTTCAGTTTTATTATGATTAAATACAATAGATTGATGATTATAAAAGATGAAATGAATCTCTTTTCAAGGATCTATTAAAACTTATAAAGGTAGAATTTTTTTAGAAAATTGTTCTAAATAATAAAATATTCAAAACCCCTTTCAAAAATAAATTATTGGGTAAGAATTTTGTTATCCAATTGAAGTTGTAACTTATAATCAATTTTTATAAAAGGATAAATATTTAACCAAATCTAGAGAATCATCTTTCACTTGATTTTTTTTGGTATTCATGTGAGTGTATATTCATAATGTATTGAAAATATTTGTTAGTGTCCCCTGTGAAAGAAAAGTCATAATTTGGTTTTATATTAAAATAATGTAATGGATAACCTAGATCAATAAATTAACCACTCTTTTTGTAGACACTAGAAAATATGATATATATTTTGAGTAGTCTGGTTGATGAAAATTTATATGTAAACTGTTGTATCACCCTTACCCAACTAAAAAAATACACAACATGTAAATAAAATGTGGTATAATGTTGAGAATATAAATTTATTAACATTTCAAAAGTTAATTTATGAATTCATTAACTACCCTTAGAGTAATGGTATCAACAAAGGGGATAATAAGTGTATTGAAATACATATATATATTTCACATAATAGTGGAGAATTTTTTCCCTCTTCTTAATTTCTTGTCAATAATGTGGAAAAGTAAATAGAAAAAACTATTGGAGTTAAAATTTATTTCACAACACATCAAAATTTTTAAGTGCCCTTGGATTTATTGGTTCATGGATTGAATTTTTTTGTCAATGTGAAGTAAGAAAATGTGTGATAAGCAATGAAGAGTTGGATTCTATTAAAAATTAAAAGGAGAAAGTGAATTATAAAAAATAAATAGTAGGTTTAATTTTCTCATACATTAATGGTAAAAGGAGTTTCAGTTAGAGGCCCTTGACTATCAAGCTGGATATATTCAAGTGGAAATCCAATAACCTTCATAATATTACTATTTTTGTTCCTTATGGAAAATAAAACAAATAAAATATCAATATATATTTTACATAAATTACAATAATTGGATAATTGAAAATAATCTTGACTATTTTACCCTGATAAGAAGTTTTTTATACTTTTTTAATGTTTTAAATCAATTTTTATGATGATGAGGATCTGGTCTATAATATGGTGAATCTATCCAAGAAGTACCAAGTATAAAGGAAATATTATTTTGTGATTTAACACTCATTGGTGGGGGATATAACTTCAAATAGATAATTTAAATAAGTCATGATTAAATAAGATTATATTATAAAGATCTAAAATGACAAACAGAAAAATGGATGTGTCTTAGAAAAAACAGAAATTCTTGTATGTTTATGTGTCATTCTATAATTAGTGTTCATAATTTCTAATAGAGAACATTAAAATTGATTTAATCATGGATGTATCAGTATAATTTTTTCCTATATTAATTTCCATATTCGTGCTATATATGTGTTTTTTCTCAACATAGGTATGATAGAGACAACTATAAGTGCGGTTTAGTGTCTACATATATCAGCTTATTACCATACATAAATTTTCTAAATATTATTTCAGTGTACATGTTAATTTAGTGGAGAATATAGGTTATTTATATTTTATTTATGTGTCAGAAGATACAATGCATTTGTTATCTAAGCTGCGAATAAGTTTCATTTAACACATAGAGAAAAACTGTGAAATTATACATACTAAAAGATAATTTTCTTGATTTATCTAGTTTGATATTTAACTTATTGTCTATGAAAAAAGAAAAATTTGATCCTGATATAAAAATCATACACAACTATATTTTCATTATATTTATGCATGAAACAAAATTTGTGAACCCGATCATAATTCATGGAAATATATGATCAATGTAAGATGAAAATGAATATCAAGAATTATATAATTATAATGAACTAAAATATGGTTGACCATGGGCTATTCATTAATGTTGAGAGTAATATGATTCTTGTTAGGATATATGATTCAATATTTATTTGATGATCATCAACCACATATATTTATACATAACTAAAGTGAATTAAATTAATATTAAAGAAGATTTAATATGAAATTCCACAAAATATCAAGATATCTAGAAACTAGGATAATATTTTGGACAAAAATAATGGAATTTATTTATAATCATCATTGATGATAAAAATCTTAACAATTTAACTAGTATGGAAGTCTCGAAATATTACAAATAATTAAATGGGAAGTACTAGATTTAGTAAATTATTGAAACAAATTATTAGTAGAATATTGTTTATGTTACTAGTTCCCAAATACACTAGTTTATTTTCTACTAAATAATTAGTAATGGAAAAGGCTTAATTTCTATTTGGGGTTTTCACCAGATGATACCACACCACTCCATAAGTATAATTCTCCAAAACATATCATTAAGAGACCAAAAAAAATAATTATAATTCATTTATAGGAGTGAAGATTTAATTATAGAAATTATAATGGTATATATAAGGAAGGCGATAAATATGAAAATATGTAGAATTAATGAAATCCATATTCTATTAGGTAACAAGTGTAAGGGTTATTTAATTATGGGTTTTAATAGAATCATATATGGGATTAAAATGAGGTTATAAGCATCATGGGTGACTCAAAATTGGGGATTCTATTATTGGTATTTTGATGGGAACTGGGGAAGTAAATTTGGTTTACATGTTTGGTTATATAAAAATGAATTGATAATTTAAGTATAGTCTCATGTGATATTATGGTGATTGATGAGGATAAAATAAAATAAATAAATTGATCCAATTTTTTGGAAATGTTTTGTGGTGACTAAAAAAACTTGTAAGTAAATAGAGATCTCAATGAAAAAGAATAAATATATGAATTAATTGTAATAAATAGTGTGTATGAAGATGAGAATAAGGATTTTATAACCTACATAGTTTAAAAGAAAAAATATAATAATTTGAAATTAGTTATATTACCTTTACATCTAAATAATTACATTTATTGAAGAAAGAATATAGAAAAGTTATTTTATTTAGGTTTCTTGAATAGGTATAATATGTTTATACCCAATCATGTGGAGTTTATTGAGAGGTAATAAATTTTAGTTTTAGTTTAAAACTAAATATTCAAAATATTATTATGTTATATAGTTAAGTGGATAAAATGTATGTTTTTTTCATGAAAATATTATTGAAATTAAGGACACTATGGTCGAGTTTGTAGATCATATTTTTAGGTTTTAGAGACATCATGAGATAGTAGAATTAATCTATATTTAGTGGAGGAAGGAACTGATGATCTAATTGATTTGATGCCTATCTCAAGATGGTGTGATGAAATATAAATATCCTTTCACATGTGGAACACTATACATTCTCTATATAAATGTGTAATATTGTGAAATAGTCATCTATGTTATATGATGATGGTACTATATGATAAATATGCCCCAAAAATATACTTTTATTGATAATTTTATTTACGTTGTTAATCCCGAAATTTGATATCCCATGTCGGATAAGGAGTGGGATTTCTTTGAGTTGATATACCATGGATAATTACCTGTTCCAATTTAGTTTCAATATAATATTTTCATTGGGCCTTTCCATGATAAAATACATAAATAAACATGTAATTTACCAAAAATTGGATGTTTTAAAGTATAAATTGTTAATTTTAAGAGAAATAAATTTGATTTTGTAATTTATCTTCACATGATTCCCCCACCCCTACTAGATGTGTTTGTATGGTCTACGGGGGATAACATCTCACATCATTATCTGAGTTCCCACGACCAAAAAAATAGGAGGTACAAAAAAAATTGATATAAGAACAATATATTCATTGGATATGGAATAAAATTTTATTGGAACTCACCTATATCACCCTCACATGAAACAACCTCAATCCACATCATTAAATCATAATATAAATGTACGCAACCTAGATGGGGTAATAATAAATTTATGGGTCTATAAAAATTTAGAAAATATATTCTAGATTATCAAAAAATCATTTTACCAATATATAAATTTTCATTCTAGTTATCATTCGTGTCTTTTAAATTAAAAAAAGTGAACACAATATTTTTAAGACATTGAGAAACACCCCTTTTCACTATGCATAATATTAATTCTAAAAAATACCTTAAAATATAAAATAGGGATTAATCAAAAAAAATACATAATCAGGTCCAATTAAATGTTCCTTTTAAGAATTTCCATATTCAATTAACATTTACAATCATTTCTGTATAATCAAATACTGGTAAATATATATACAAAAATCTTTGTTAAAGTATAAAATTTCACGAAATTAAGTAATAAAGTAATAATAAATGTCATAATTGGATACAACATCCTAATAAGGAAATATATATAAATTAATAAATTTATTAATTGAAAAAATAAAAAAAAAGATTCATATATCACAATAAAGGAAAAAATCAAGCCTCATCATGTCTCTATCTAAGGTGATCAAACAGACAAGTAAGGAAACACCATCTAAGAACCCTACAAGACCAAAACATCAGGATAAATACATCCCAAACCTAAAAAAACATTAAATGTGATTAGGGATCCATGAGGAAGAAAAAATTGTTGATAAATGTATGATGGATGAGAGGAATAGACATAAGTTGGAAAAGATATGGATTACCTAATAAATCACCTGATATATGGATAAAAATATCCAGAATAAAAGGAATGAGGGAAAAAGTCATCCTTGTGGATCCAAGGTGGATCATATGAATATAATCGAAGAGGTGGAGGGGATCCATGAATAAAAATATACAAGATAAAAAGAGGCTCATCATTTTTTAGTAAAACTGAGTAGGTTGTATGGTTTGGTGGCATAGTTTTTAAAAAAGTGTTCCAACCATATGGATTCCACTGATAGAAACCTTCACACATCACATAGTTTGAAATCATTGTTTCGAAACCATATCATGTCCACCCGTAAATTTTAAACGTATATTAGCCTGTGATATACCGGAGGTACATTCTATATCACATTGGGCATGAAACTAGTGCTAGGGAATCATATTTATTGTAAATGGAATGATTCTTCTAAAAGATAATACTGACATGGATATTCAAGCTAGAATACTATAATTACTAGTACATGTATCTATGTATAATTCAAGGTAAAAAGAAAATATAAATAATAACATTGAAAGATAACCATAATTAAAACAAATAAGAAAATCCAAATTAAATACTAAATATTAATAGAATAGATACACCAATCATAATACATAATGTTGACCAAAATTATACAACCAGAACACTAAAATAAAAAAATACCAAAAACAATCTCTACGTAACCTCTTGGTCACCATTCATCATCCAAACTAACTCTCTTCATGAGTGATCCTGAATTATAACTTAAACCTATAATACAATATTGGGTCTATTGAATATAAGGAACACATGTAGGGTGTGATAATATAAAATCCCTTTAGGAAATCCTTAAAGATTCCATACAGTTCGTCATACAGAATTAACCATTAATGATGTTAAGTAATCAAATATTTTAAAATATGGAATTGAATATTTTATTGCATGACATCTTATATGATTTAATCCAATTCAATTCAAAAACTCTAGGGAAGATTTAAGAAGTTCTAAAAATATTTTTTTAAAACGCACATTGAATAGAATTAAAAAATAAATAAAATCAATATATAGGTCATAAGAATATAAAAAACACATCATAATAGTAACAAATAAGCTATAAAATATTGGAAACAACATCAATGGAAAATTTAAACTACTAGAATAAGTGAAGTGATAATTATTAATAATTAATTGGTAGAATTGAAATAAATCCATGTATATTATTCAAGGAAAATTATATAACAGGTAATCAAAGAGAATTTATAAACATCCTATTGTATATATCGGACTTAATCATGAGGAATCATCTTACATCCAATTGATGTATCACTAATTGATAACAAACCATATAGTCTAACATAGCCTCATTGATGGAACACTCCCATGGAATTCTATTTCAAGGGGTTATAATCAATCAAATATGTAGAAGATGATATTTAACTGCAAATATCTCATAACTTCTTCTAGGATACACATGATTAGTATCAATAGTAAATAAGGTACATCAATCAAATAAAAAATAAATATTTCTAATGGAAATAGGATGGCCTCATCCGATCACATACACCCACTAACACAAAACATGTTCTTTGGATGAGTTTAACAACATCATAAAAATATAATCATACTAAGTCTTGAATACTACTGGGAACCCATTACAAGTTTATCTCATATTTTTTTTAAAGGATTCAAATGTACCATATACTTCATTACTAATGAAACCTTTCATAACACCTTGAAAGTGTATTCATGCTATGGTCACTCAATGCTTCCCATTGAATGTGATAAATGGGAATAATTACTTTATCCATTGAACACTCATTCAGAAACCATTTTTAATTCCATTCTGAAAACAAAACATCCAATTAATTAATTGGAAACATTACTTTTCATAAAATCACCACACATGTAAAATCCATATAATCAACACATAAAAATATAATCAATATTTACTCTATGGAAAAAAATCACTCATTTAAAAAATATATCATACAAGGAAAAATTTTAACATCCATAAAACATAATAAATAAAGTCAAAAAATATTCCAATTACTTAATATGAATCATATAACACATTTAGAAGTCAAAAATATCAATTGGAAAATCATCTTTTCCATGAAGTCCATTTTTATTTTTATTAATCACCTAGAATAAAATCCTTTCAGAAAATCTAAATAATAAAATTATATGCATTGAAAATAAATTTATAATCAAATTTTAGATCTCCATAAAATCATAATTTTATAGAAATATATTTCATAAATATCAATAATGCATGGTTTGTAAGAAAATGATAGGGGGATAGAGGCACTATCCTCTAACAGACTGTTGAAACCACGAGAAATCAAAAAAAACTAAAGGTCTAAAAATGAAATATAAACACCCTAAAACATTAATAATCATTTTATTACATCAACCAAAAATATACATGTTTTTATCGATAGGAATTCCATAATAAGAAGGAATAAAAAATAAGCAGGATTTAAGGAAAAAGAGGAAAGATCGATAACCATGTGGGAAACCATATGAATTAAAAGGATAAGGAACAAATATTAAAAGGAAAAGAGGGTTGAGTTTTCTAGGGCTCCTGCTCATAGGGTTAAAATGAGTGGTTAGGAAAAAATATTTGATTCAATAAGGTTTTCCTTATGACTTTTCCATTCCTTTTTGTTTTGAAAATCACAAACACCTTATACTTAAGCAAATCGATATTTTTCATCCAAAAGGAAAATTTTCTCCTTTAAGGAAATTTACCCTAACCATGATTTTATTATACATATAAATATTTTTCTTAAGTAAAAAAACCGGATTCATACCCAAAACCCTGGAATCATATAATGTTAAGAATTGGAGTATTCTGTTTTTAGATCCAAATTCTGGATGTGAACTGTAATGAAGTTTAACACTGAAATCTGGATGAGAACATTCATGAGTTCGACTCCGAAATTTCATGAGTTTGACTCTGAACTCATATGAAGTTCAACTCCGAACTTGCATGAGTTCGACTCTGAACTCTTATGAAGTTCACCTCCGA
The DNA here is from genome assembly GCA_963277665.1 of Viscum album. Lineage (NCBI taxonomy): Eukaryota > Viridiplantae > Streptophyta > Magnoliopsida > Santalales > Viscaceae > Viscum > Viscum album. The sequence goes on from OY728145.1 coordinate 1,674,027,710, forward strand.
ACATTCATGAGTATGACTCCGAACTCTTATGAAGTTCGACTCCGAACTTTCATGAGTTCGACTCCGAATTCTTATGATGTTTGACTCTGAACTTTCATGAGTTCAACTCCGAACTCTTATGAAGTTTGACTCCGAACATTAATGTGTTCATCTCCGACCTCTTACAAATTTCGACTCCAAACTTTCATGAGTTCAACTCCTAACTCTTATGAAGTTCGACTCCGAACATTCATGAGTTCGACTCCGAACTCTTATGAATTTTGATTCCGAACATTCATGATTTCGACTCCGAACTCTTCTGAAGTTTGACTCCAATCTTTCATGAGTTCATCTCTGAACTCTTATGAAGTTAGAATTCTAACTTTAATGAGTTCGACTCTGAAATCTTATGAAGATCGACTCCGAACTCTTATGAAGATCGACTGTAATCTCTTATGAAGGTCGACTTCAAACTTTTACTAGTTCGACTTCGAACGCTGTAAGTTCATATTCTGAACTCTGGTAAAACCAAACTCCGAATTCCTATAAAACAGAATCTGAACATTTCTTAACATAGAATCCAAATTTCATTTTGGTTAGACTCCGGACTTATAATTTTCTTACACTCTGAATTTTTGTATGGATTTTTCTTACAAATGCTCTATTACAAAACGATGTTGTACATTCAGTTATAAATGGTTTGTTATTAAATGATTTCATCCATTCTGTTTCAAACTAACCATTGGTTGAGTTACACGTGTACAGGTCCCTCCGAATATAAAGGAAAATATGACCGTTGGAGAGGGATCCGACCAAGCCTATAAATAGAAGCCCATTTGAAAGAGCTCAATAACAAGTTGATCGATCTAGAGACCACACACTGTTAAGGTTATTTCTAGAGAGAGAATCTTTTCATGCCTTGTGCGTACTGAACTACTCATTCAGATTGATTTGTGTGACTCCGAATGTTGGTGATTACATTCGACGGCTTCAGGGGATTAGAAGACAAAGGTATTTTCTACCTCGAAGTTTGAGGGCTTCCTTGTTGAGGAAGACAGAGGTTCCATCTACCTTGAAGTTGAGGGCTTGCGAGGATAACAAGAAAGAGATTTTGATCTTAGTATCGAGGGTTTACCCTGGTGTGGGTAAGACATACTTGCTTGAATGTATAAATCAAGGGACCTTTATCCAAGGTTGTTGGATACCCTTCTCTTTGGGTTAAAATATTTATATCTTGTTACTTGTAGTTTTTCTACTACTTATATTTTGCTGCATTTCGTAATGTAAGGAAAGTAAAATCATCTTATATTTCCTTACACTTGTACTCTGATTAGTTTAGATTCTATATGCTTTAAGGTAGAATCTCATATTGTAAACTTTGGTTCCAATTCTTCAATTGGTGATTAGAGGTTTTGTGAATTTTCTTAGTTTATCTTTGTTAAACTTATATTTTTTCCTTGTCTTAGGAAATTTTTAAAGTATACAATTCACCCCCTCTTGTATATTGACCATCTACATCATTATTTTGGTCCTAAAATTGGTATAATAGGAGGCCTCCGAAATACTTATACTCACATTTAAATTTTTCTTGGTTACTTCTTCATTATTCTTCATCCTTTCTTAGAAATAATTTTTCATTCCGAATTTTTCATTCTGAACATTATGGTTACGAGCTTTTCCTACTAACAAGTTTGTATGCCAAAGGTTATTTTAAGAATGCCAGGTTTAAATGTTGGTTCTATTGACAATCAAAATCCTACAAGACCACCAATCTTTGATGGTAAAAATTATGAGTACTGGAGAGGTCGAATGAAGACTTTCGTTATCAATAATGGAGTGAATAATTTCATTATGCTTACTAGTGATTATAAAATTCATGATAAGGAAGTTAGAACCTTCACTATCTAGGAAAAGAAAAATATCTACTCAATTATAAGGTACGCAATACTTTACTATGTTCAATGACTAGAAATAGATATAGCGTAATTTCTTCTTGTGAAGCAGCTAATTTTATCTAGAAGAAGTTAGAGGTGACACACTTTGGCACATTTAAGGTGATTGAAACTAGAAGAACTATGCTTAGAGCTGAATATCATGGTTTCAATTTTCTGTATGGAGAACCAATATGTAAAGTTCAACAGAGGTTTATGACTGTCGTAAACAACTTACAGTCTATGGGAGAGAAAGGGTTAGATGATGAAGATCTTGTTGAAAAGATTATTGATATTATGCCTAATAAGTGGGAATCAAAGAGAACAACAATTGATGAGAACAGGAAGGTCACTCTAATTTTGTTAGATGAGCTATTTGGAACTCTTCTTCAACATGAAACAAGAATGTGGAGAGATGCTGACAACATCAAAAAGAAGAATGGAAATGGAACTGTTTCTTTTACCACAACATCAAATCATATAAAAGCTAAGACTCCTAAGACAGTAACTAGATCCAAGTCTAAGAAGGTGGTTATTCAATCAGAATCTAGTGATAGTGAAGTCTCAGAAAATGAGTTAGCAAATCTTTCTCGAAGGATGAAAAAGATAACTGGCCAAAGAAATTTCCAATCCATGTATAAGTAAAAGGAAAGGAAAGATAGGAAAGATGGAGAAGTTACTTGTTTTGAATGCAAGATAGTTGGACATATTAGACCAGATTATCCTTTAATAAAAAAAGAAAGAAAGAAAATAATGACATTCTGAAAGGAACATAAAGATGTATTATAAAGCCAATGCTAAGAAAGGTTTGAAATCTAATGACACCTGGAGTGCCAGGGGTGGTGATTCTTCAGATGAATCTTCTGATTATGAATCTTCTGGACAGAAGAATATTGGTCTTATATCCAGATTACCTATTAACAATCATTGCTTCATGGCTAAGGTATGAAATGCGGAATCATTGACCAATGGTTCATTAAATTCTAATGATAGTAAGTATTATAACTCTTTAGACGAAGAATCTTCTTCTGAGGAAGAAAATACTTCACCTACCTATGAAGAAGTTTCTAGGTTTTATGAACTTCTTGAGATTGAGAATTCCAAACTCATTAAAAAACTTGATAAGGAAAACTCTATGAATACTATTCTTATGAAAGAAATATCAGATCTTTCTAAATATCTTGATAGAAAAAATGATGATTTTATTAGTATTTCTAAAAATCGTGAGGAAGTAAGTTCTGAGAAGAACAAACTTTCTAAGAGTTAGAAAAAGTAATTTCTAATAAAAGTGTTTTCAAGCCTAGCTCTAGTTCTAAATCTTATGATTTTGAATATAAAACCTTGGTTATAAAACTCATGTCCGAAATTTTTTCCATAAATAAGTGTTTATCAAACTTTAACCATGGTAATGCAAATTTTGATAAAATGTATTCACAAATACAACCGTTATGAAAAAATATAGATTTGGTTATACCCATCAAAAACCAACTTTTAGTAACAACTAATTTGTTTCACAAAGTGCCCCATTTTGTACCAAGTGTCAATGTGGTGGTCACTGGTAAAATAATTGTTCTTTAAATAAAACCCAATCTCTTGGTTTTCATAAAGCCTACTTTTCTAAGAAGGTGTGGGTGCCTAAAATTTTGTTATCTAGAAATCTCAGATCCAAACAAGTTTGGATTCCAAAAGACTAATTCATTTCTTGTTTTTAGGAAGATAAAGGAAGTACCAACAACAATACGTGTTACATGGATATTGGATGTTCCTGGCACATGACTGGTAACAAAGGATATTTTGAAATGATTATCAAGATGAAAGGAGGAAAGGCAACTTTCAGAGATAATGATCAGGGGGAAATTATTGGTATATGTAATATTGTTTTTCTTGGTAAAACATTGATTTCAAATGTTTTATTTGTTAAGGGTCGTAAGCAAAACATCATTAGCATAAGTCAGATATGTGATGAAGGATACCATGTGAATTTTAGGAATGATAAATGACTAGTTCACAATTCAAAGGAAGAATTTATTCTCTCAACCAATAGTCATGAGAATTTTTACAATTTGAACATAGAAGACCTAAAGAGCCAAGACCTACCTTGCCTAAGTGAAATGGAAGATCATTCTTGGTTATGGGATAGAATAATATGTCACTGTAACCTTAGAAACATATGTAAACTTTCTAATAAGAAACTCATTAAGGATCTACAAGAGCTTAGATTCGATTCTTCTAATGTTTGTGATCCTTCTCAATTTGGCAAGAAAAATAAATCTAGTTTTTAATCAATCGGTGAAGTCTCAACAACTGATGCATTACAGTTAGTGCACATGGATCTTTTTGGTCCAACACAAACTGGAAGTATTGGAGGAAAATACTATGTGTTTTTTCTAGTTGATGATTACACTAGATTTACATGGGTCTATTTTGTAGCAAAGAAGTCTGAAGATTTTTCTTATTTCAAAAGTTTTAGAGAACAAGTTACAAATGAGAAAAATCTTCCACCAAAAGCTATTCATAGTGATCATGGAGGAGAATTTCAAAATTCTGATTTTGAAACTTTTTGTAGTAGAAAAGGTATTACTCACAAATTTTCATCACCTAGAACTCTTCAACAAAATGGTGTAGTTGAAAGAAGAAATATAATTCTTCAAGAGATAACTAGAACCATATTGAGTGAATATTTTATAGCTGGACATTTCTGGGTTGAAGCTGTACGCACTGCTTTTTATACTATAAATCGAGTTTTGATTAGACGTTTTCTTAATAAAACTCTTTATGTGTTATGGAACGGTAGGAAAAAAAGACTTTCCTACTTCAAGGTTTTTGGTTGCAAGGTATTTATCATGAATACTAAATATAATTTACATAAAATTTCACCCAAATCTGATGAAGGAATTTTCATAGGCTACTCCACAACTTCTAAGGCTTATAGAGTTTTCACTAAAAATACTTGTACTGTTGAAGAAACCGTGCATGTAAAATTTGATGAGTCTAATCATTTTGTTTTTAAACCATCCCAACGTACATCCTTGGATGTGTTTTCAAAACCTTATTACCCCCCCATGATATAAGATCTTCTGATAGAGAAAATGTTCAAGAAGATACTTGTGAAACATCTACCCCAGAAGACTTTCTACCCTGTGTTAATGAACAGGTTTTACAAAACCCAAACCAGGTTTTACTTAAGAATACTCCCAGTGATAGTATCATTAGTGATGTAAATCGACCTGTAAAGACTATAATTTCGATAAGAAATGAAGTAGAACACCTAGCATTTCTTTCCCAATTATAACCAAAAATCACTGATGAAGCTTTAGGTGATGATGATTGGATCAAATCCATGCAAGAAGAAATAAATGAATTTGAATGGAATAAAGTTTGTACCTTTATTGAAAGACCTAAGGAAACATCAGTTATTGGAATATAATGGGTCTTCAGAAAAAAGTGTGATGAAAATGGTTTCATTGTAAGAAATAAAGCTAGACTAGTTTCTAAAGGATATAATCAGAAAGAGGGAATAGACTATGAAGAAACCTATGCTCCAGTAGATAGACTTGAATCTATTCATATTTTGCTTGCCTTTGCAGCATTCTTCAAATTTAAACTTTTTTAAATGGATGTGAAATGTTATTTTCATAATGGTTATGTTCAAGAGGAAGTTTGTGTTGAACAACCTCCTGGATTTGAAAATACAAAACATCATGATCATGTTTTTAGACTTACCAAAGCTTTGTATGGCCTTAAACAAGCCCCTTGAGCCTGGTATGATAGACTTATAATATTTTTACTTCAAAATAATTATTTGAAGGGAAATGAAGATCCAACCATTTTTATAAATAATGATAAGAAAAATGTTTTTATTGTTCAAATTTATGTTCATGACATCATATTAGGATCAACTCAACAATATTTAACTGATTCTTTTGCAAGTCTAATGAAGTTTGAGTTCGAAATGAGTATGATGGGAGAGTTAACATTTTTCCTTGGTTTTAAAATTTCTCAAATACTATAAGGAACCTATATATCTCAATATAAGTATATTAGATATCTTCTTAAAAAGTATGGTTATAACAACACTAAGAGTATAAGTACTCCCATCGGTACCTCAAACTCTTTAGATCTTGATGAAGCTGGGAAACTAGTAGATCAAACATCGTTTAGAGTTATGATAGTAAGTTTACTTTACTTAACATCTAGTCGACAAGACATAATGTTTTAAGTATGCTTATGTGCAAGATATCAATCCTATCATAAGGAATCTCACTTAAGGGTGGTAACAAGAATTTTTTTCTATATAAAGGGAACCATGGATCTAGGATTATTTTATACTTCTAGAAATGATTTTTTTTAAAAATATTTTCAGATGCTGTCTTTGGTGGATGTAGAATGGATAAAAAGAGTACTTCTGGGACATGTCATTTCTTATGAGATTCGTTAGTTTCTTGGTCATTCATGTAGCAACACTCAGTAGCACGCACCACTGCTGAAGCAGAATATGAAGCAGCTGGAACTTGTTGTGATGAAGTGTTGTGGATGCAACACACACTCACAGATTATGGCTTGAGTTTTACTAAGACTTAAATTTTTTGTGATAACACAATTGCCATTTCCCTTAGTAAAAACCCTGCACATCACTCTCGTGCAAAGCACATTGATATTAGGCATCACTTTCTTCGTGATCACACAAAAAAAGGAGATATCATTCTTTAGTTTATCGGAACGCAAGATCAACTTTCTGATATTTTTACGAAATCTTTACCCTCCGATAGATTTTAATAAGTTAAACAAAAGTTATGAATGATAACCGTGAGGTAATTATTCTTCATTAACTTCTTTTTGAACAAATCTCCTAATAGTAACAAACTCTTTTTCATAGGGGTAATCAATTTGATTGTTAGTGTAACTAACATTTTTGTAATCTATTTTTCAAACTTTTTGTAACTAAAATTTTCGTAATGTATTTTCCAAACTTTTTGTAACTGAAATTTTCGTAGTCACTTGTTCAAAATTTTCGGAACCGAAATTTCCAGAATGGAAATTTTCGGAACTAAAATTTCTGGAATGGAAATTTTTAGAACAGAAATTTCTGGAATGGAAATTTTCTGAACTGAAATTTCTGGATTGGGAATTTTCATACTAAGAATTTTCATTCTGAGTTTTTCATACTGAGTTTTTGTAATGATTTTTTCGTAATGAGTTTTTATAATGAGTTTTTCTTAATGAGTTTTTAAGAATGAGTAATTCGTACTGAGTTTTTCCTAATGAGACTTTCGTACTAGGATTTTTCGTAATGTATTTTTAAGAAGAATATTACCAATTACGAACAATCTTTCTAGACAATTAGAAAGGTATGATTTCCTTACTTAAATTTCCGTAATCATATTTTCCTTGCTGGTATTTTCCTGGGTTTTAAAATTCGGATTCTAGTTTTCCTTAAATCCGAATGTTTTCCTTAAAACCTCAATAGATCAGAGTCAAGTTTTCCTTGTGGGAGTGTTCTCAACCGTCAGATCAGATCAAAATGTTTTTCAACCGTTAGATGGATTTTGGAAGACCAAAGGTTACATCCATACCCTATATAAAGGGTACCCTAAAACTCGTCCCACATCGATTTCTCAATTCTTTCACGTCCGAATCCCTGCTGCTCTTCTTAAGACCAGTTCTGATCTTTGCAAATCCATTCTAAATCCTTCAGGTCTCTCTGTTCCGAATGTCTGTTGAAGCAACATCTCAAGATATGACAACTTATAATCTAATCTCAAAGTGGGTAGTCTTCTGGGAAAGGTTGGTGAATCCTGATTTTTTAAAGCTTGACTCTATTATAACCAAGAATATCAAATTGAATGGATGGGAGGATGTATTCTTAGCAAAGTCAGAAAAAGAGTATCTAGTTTATACTGATTTTCTAATTGAGTTCTACGAGTCTATTTCCTTCCAGTTTGAAGATGACAGAGAGTGGTTTTCTTCTAAGTCTTATGGAAAGACTTACAAGCTATCTTATACAAAGGCCGTGAGTTTGGTTGGTTTATCCTATGAAGGGGAAGCTGAGTTCTGCTCACACAAACTTCCGGACGTTGAAGGATGTTTTAACAAGGTAAACGCATTGAAATGTCTTGAACTCAAGGATGCTACAACTGCTAAGATTTCTTATCTATATCTAAACAATAGAATTCTACAGCTTTGGGTACAAGGATTTCTCGTACCAAGATGTGGTGACAAGGAAAATCTGAATAAAAATGATAACTATGTCTTATATTTCATGGTAAATCTAAGAAAGATAAATTTGATGAGACATGTTCTGATTACGATCAAGAAAATCAAGGAAGGAAACATAAGAGATCAGATAATCATGTTCCCTAACATACTATCAAATATGATAGTTCAGTGTTTAGAATCTTTCAAAGTAGCATGAAAATCAAAAGTTCGGATTTATAAGATTATGCTGGGGAGTGATGATACTTTGAAGAGGATGAATATGGGTTGTTCTAATGATTCTGGAGAATTTTACCCTCTCTCTGTGGAATAGGCTGAGGCATCTCAGGTAGATGTACAGACTTTGGAACCATCTAAAAAGGAAAGGAAGAAGAGAAAGCTTAAGGAATTGGATACTGATGAAGAAAATCCTAAATCTAAGGAAACTCAGTATGCTCACCCAAGCCAAAGAAGCAGAAAACTTATCCTGATGAAGTTGCTGCGAAGATGAGGGAAGATAATCATAAGATAAAAGAATGGGATCCACAATTCGGATTAGACCCTACAGAGGATACGACCCTAAAATAATGAGTTGCAAAAGAGTTAGAGAAGTAGGCGAAAGAAAATAAAATGAACAAAAAGTGTCTGAAGTTGAGGTAGTGAAATATTTGCTGAAAGCTACAGAGTTAGCTTCTGAGTTGATTTTGGTTCTATAATCATTCCTTACAGAACCTTCTTTACCAGAAACTCCAGCTAAGAACTATGTCACTCCGGAAAAATACAAGTGTAAGGAAGTATTTTAAGAAGCTGTAAAAGAATCTGCTGAAGAAGTAGAGGAAGAGGATGAAGAAGAGGAAGAAGAAGAAGAGGGAAGTGAAGATTTGGATGCCTTGATCAAGAAAGTAGAGGTTTATAAAGATATGGCAGAATCCACAAAGTTAGTAACTCTAGTAAAGGGAGGTGAGGAGTCTAGTAAGAATGATGATAAGAAACAACAAGAAGAAGAAAATGTTTTGTTTGATGAGGTAGAATCCTATGAGAGAAATTTTCTTGAGGAAGGTCAAGAAAAGGAGAAACTAGATGAAGACCAGATTATTCAAGTTTCTGAATCCAAGGAAGTTTCTCCTGATGAGGAACCAATTCCAAAATCTAATAAGGGGAAGCAAGCTCTAATGGATACTCCAAGAAAATAAGTCTTCAGGAAGAAGGAGGTTGATGGTTATTCTAATAGGAAACTGGTGCAAATTGAAGAAGAACAATCACCAAAAGAATTATCTGATTTGGAGCCATCAGCTCATGGACATGATTCTGTGGTTGAATCCTTGAACAAGTTGGTGGACACCATTCCGATTTTTCCAACTATAGACTCCAGATTCCAGATGCTGTAACAGTTATCCATGGTCATGGATAACTGTATAAACATTGAGGCTGACCATAAAATATTTCTTATCAATTATGATATGTATAGAAAGTCTTGCAGTAAAATAACTCTGTGGTCTAAGAGAGTTGAAGAAGACTTGGTTGTGTATGATAATTTTCAGAATGAGGTCAAAGATACTTTTGACACTGAGGATAAAAAGATTAATAATCTTCAAGATGAGCTGATTGATGAGCAGAGTTCTCAGAGTAAACAATTAAAGGAACTAAATGATAAGGCAAATTCTCTGGCTCAAAATTTTGTAAGTGATAGAAATATCCTGATCGAGCTTGAGAAAAGACTCAGAAATCAAGACAAATTGTTAATGATGCAGAAATAAGCTATCGAGGCTGAGGTAGAGGATTTGAAGTCCCAAGAAGAAAAGACAAAACCCTTGGAGAGGCATGTCGAGGAAGACCCAAGCGACCTAAAGAAGTTCAAAACTTTGTTAAAGAAGCTGATTCTAATGGAAAGGAAGACAAATAAACCTACTCCGATCATTTTTTGTATTTGTCTTTATTTGTAAAATTTTCCCAACTCTAATGAAATGTTATTTGGTTGGTTTTATCTTGTTATATACTAATGTTTCAGGTACCATATTTTTGTTTCCATTCCCTTCAATTCTTTTTGAAAATTATAAAGGGTGTGAAGGAAAAGGAACTACTCTTAAGGGGAGAAAGAAAAATTTAAAATTAAGAGGAAAATTTTCTAAGTGAAATATCCCTAAAGTAAGGGGGAGTTTCTCACTACGAAGTTTTTCATTCCCATGATAATGAAAACTCCACTTGGGAAATTCAGAATACAATCCTTAGAGTTTCAATGCCTAAGGGGGAATTAGTTGTATTAACATTTATCAATGAACAAAGGGGGATAATTTTTAATTTCAAAGTCTAATAAAATTTTCCAAATTATTTATATTCATTTTTCGTAAGGATGTTTTTGATTTCCAATAAGGGGTAGATTGTTGAGTCAATAAGGTTTTCCTTATGACTTTTCCATTCATTCTTGTTTTGAAAATCACAAACACCTTATACTTAAGCAAGTCCATATTTTACCTCCATAAAGAAAATTTTCTTCTTTAAAGAAATTTACCCTAACCTAGATTTTTTTATACATATCAATATTTTTCATAAGTACAAAAACTGGAATCATACCCAAAACCCTGGAATAATATAATGTTAAGAATTGGAGTATTCACTTTTTAGATCCAAATTCTGGATGTGAACTGTAATGAAGATCCACTCTGAATTATGGATGAGAACTTTCATGAGTTTGACTTCGAACATTCATGAGTTTGACTCCGAACTCTGATGAAGTACGACACCGAACATTCATGATTTCGACTTCGAACTCTGATGAAGTTCGACTCCGAACATTCATGATTTCGACTTTGAACTCTTATGAAGTTTGACTCTGAACATTCATGAGTTCGACTCCGAACTATTATGAAGTTTTACTTCAAACTTTCATGAGTTCTGTAACACCCCAAGATTTCATAGTGTGTTATTTCTTCAAAATAATTCAATAACTTGCACTATACGGAACACCGAGTTCAAGCACACCATGACTTACCAAACAAGCCGTTCAAAAGAGGTTATGAATAGTATTAACTAAAATTTAAACTTTATATAATACTTATAATTTTAGAATCCATATTATGAGTTTCTTAGACATAATGTAAGAACAAATTCATTTTTTTGCACTTTTACCAATTTTAATAGTGAACCCTTTTAAAATCAAATATTTTAAACTTTTATATATTCAATTTGACCAAATAAATTTACTTTTTAGAATGGGGACATCAAAAATTTACAATGAGACATCCCATGCTTCCATGACATGCTTTCCTTTGAATAATACAGTAGTGTCTGTTGTACGCAACTTCGAGTTCTAACACACACCACAACCAATCAAACTAGCCGTTATGAATAGTAATACCTAATTTTTAATATTTTAGATATTTTATCTCTCAAAATGGGCTTCATTTTTGGATTTGGAGTATCAAATTTAGCCTAAGGTGAAATTTTGGTACTTTTTGGATAACTATAATATTTTGATGAATAGTGAAAATTACTAAATTTTTATTTAAAAAAACTGTTTTAAGCAAAATAAATAGTAGTGATAAATTTTTAATTTGAGTGGTTTTAAAATATATTTAGAATATATTTTTACCATTTAATACAATTTTATGGACATAATTTCACAATTAAACTGGACATAAACAAGTATCAATCTTTTGATAGTTATTATATATTAAAAACACGATTTTTGTTTTGACAGCGGGAATTAATTTTAAATTAATTTCTGCCACTTCTGTGTTTTGTATATGGAAAAATGGATTCCATATTTGGAATCACGATGTCCAAATTGTTTAAATAGGTAACTTTTATTTTTAGACATTTTGAATAATTACTTCGGTAAATATTTTATTTACAATTGTTAAAGGGTAAATCCGTTAAATAAAGGTTAAAAAATAATATTATAATAATACTAAATTACCCTAAAACATGTCCTAACCTTATTGATAGATATATGTCCGAACGTGGGAATATTTGGGTCATTTTGGGACCCCATGGAGCCACTTGTAGGTGATAGGGACACCTTATTTTAATTAAGTTAAAATAAATACAAAAATGACATAAGCATATATCTTTTAGCAAAACAATTTTTACATAGGGTTATATATGTTGGATTTTCGACTATAAATATTATTTAGAAATATAAAGCTATTTTCTACATAATGGTATTTTATTTATAATGTTTAGACATTATATAATTTAATTTATTTATGACACAATGGTGATGCAGTAATTACCTAATTAATGAAAAATTAGAATAATTCATATTATAAATACCCAAATAAATGTAATTTGAGACTTTTTATAAATACAAATAATTTTATAGGATAATAAGACATGTTAGGATTTATTTAATTAACGTTTTTTGAAGTAATAATTCTGTTATGATTTTTAAAAAAATCAATTATTGAATAGTGTCAAAATTGATAAAAAAGCGTTTTTAAAAAAATATTATATTATTAATTGATATTAAATACCTAAAAATCTACGGTTCGGCCAAGAGACTTATATAATGATAGTTATATCATTAATGGACCACTTGAGTGTTGGTTGGATGTATATAGTAAGTTTATTTACCATATATTATAAAAATATAAAGAGACATTGTAAAAGTGAAAATAATTAACTAAGAGTCAATACATAAAAATAAGGTTAATATAATAAACCAAACCTGTCTAAATTTTATTGTTTTAGTTTTTTTCTACCCATACCCACCATAAAATTTAAATATTCCACTTTGGAGCCATTATTAAACGAATATGAATTTATTATAAATTAATACTTTAAGTTTTTCCTAAACATCCCCTCCTCCCCCTTATAAAAGGACCCAACTTCTAACCAATTCTTTACACCTTCAAAGCCTTTTCGATCGTCCAACCCCTGCCAAATTACTCTCTTAAATTCCCTCACTTCAACAAAGAGGCCTTAGTTTGATCATAAATCCATCCTAAAGAGCCCTTTTGATCAAATCAAAAGGAAGAACCCGGAGAAGAGGTAATGTTTTCACCACCCTCTTTCAAGTTCCTTTCTTCATAAAATTATTCTTTATTTGTTATTTCTATACTAAAATAATAACTCCACTATCTACCATATACTGTGATGTTATTATAAATATGGTACAACCGTATTCAATATTCTATCCATCCTTTTAATGACATGTCACCATACGTGTGTACGTACGACTTTCCATCTCCACGTTGTGGTGTAATTGTTATTCAGTACATTATTATTTGGATGGGTATAATAATGATGTGTATTTGATGTAAATAATAAATATAAAATTATAAGGATTATGTATATATGATATACCATCCAATTATATATTATTTTAATATCAAAATAATGATATTTTCACTCGTGCGTATGTACGAATTACCATCTCCACAACGCGATGCGATTCATTTCTAAGTTCACCGTTCATCGACGATTATAAAAATATATATTACTAATAAGTATGTAATATATGACATAATAATTATACTGGATATATATATATATATTTATATATAAGGATTTATGTACTTACATATATCTTATTCACTTACTTCCGTTCAATACTATATGAAAACAGAAACAGTGTTTATGCGTACGTACGGACTACCGTCTCCATAAACGGTGTTTTCCATTTCTTATATATGTCTATTATACATATTTATATTCTAAATATATATGATATATTTATCATGTTTTATATTCTGGATGTATTTAAATCATGATCTAAGTGATACAACCAAAAGTAACAAGATAAAACACGTACGATAAAGAAAGTGATTATTACCCGAAATGTTAACTTAACATGGAAATTATTATTAAATGGTTAATATAAAGTCATAAATGAATCATGTATGATATAATAAATATTAATATGTTCTGGTATAATTTAATAACATACTATGATCTTCGTACAGGAGGTTAAACGTACCCTCGACTAAAGGAAAGTGCAAGGTAAGGGGTTTTCATCTCACTCCTTATTCCCGTGAGATTCATTCCATATTGCCACTATTGCCTTTTGTGTGGTGTATTTACTGCCCATAATTAGATTCTTTATGTAATAAAATTTAATATATGTGTATTTACATATTCATTGTATGATACCTCTTTCATGGGGTGTATGTTTCTTAAGATACCAAATTGGTAAGGGTTATTTCACAATCTCTTCATTATCCAAGGTTGTTTATACGTAATAATCTACTGGGATCTCTTTATCATCCACATCCATGTTTCTTGAGAGTGTATTTCAAAACATTCTTAATATTCTACAGAATATGGGTTAATGTAATTTATTCCCTTGTTTGACTTTTTATAAGATGTTTATAAAGGAATCTTTCCTCCGTTTTCCAAACAAGGTCCTTTTTAACCATTTTGACATAATTAAGGTAATAATGTCTTTTTTAAACTTATACAGCGGATGTGGCTATTTTCCGCCATAAATTTTTTTTCAATGCTTCCCTTACAAGCTTATAAGTATATTTTCAAATTCAAGGTTTTATTTTATAATAATGTGACTTTTAAATGATTTCTAAATGAATATTTTAAGATTTTCTGAAAGGCACTATTTATCAAAATGAGAATTTTAAATGTTTTAAAGATTTATCTTTCTAAATCTTTTTAATTAATGTACATGTTTTCAAAATGATTTTAAGGATTTATTTATATGGACATTAATGTTTTGAAATGATATTTCTTTTCAAAAGTTTCGAAGTGGTATGGGACACTTTGATCCAAAAATCTCTTTTAAATTACTTCCTTAATAAATGTGTGACTTTTAAATGATTTCAAAAAAAGAGATATTTATCTCAAATAGTTTTCGTTTCATCTATGTCAACATCCTTTGATGGATTTTAAGTTTATTTTAAGTTGATTTATTATGATACAAAACATCCATATTTTTTTGAAGTTTTTGACTGTGGATGTGTTATTCTTATACCATTCATGGTTTATGGATGTAGTATTTTCATTTCTTATGTTACTTTTAATATGAATGTTTATGTTATGTATAAACATTTTCATATGGGAATTCATTGGACTAAATATGTGATGGGTGGAGCCCACTATAGCTCCTCGATGCATCGGTAGGTCTCATGAGACAAACTAGTGTCTTGGCACGAGGCCTTGACAAAATCATATTTGTAGTCTTGGCACAAGCCTTGGCTATGCGGTTATGATAGTCTGGAATTATGCATTCCATCATTATTAAAGTGATTATTGATATTGAATGTGATTATTCGATTAGTAGAATATCCATGTGAATAATTAAATGGAATTATTTCCTTTTATTTCTTCCATATTATGCTGATGTTCAAGTTTAAAATGCTTTTATTTTAGTTTTCTACATTGCATTAAATGTTTAGGATTATTTTTGAAATATTCTGTTGCATTGCTTACCCTTACTGAGCATTTGAGCTCATCCCTTTCTATGTTTTATTTTTCCCAGGATTCCAAGAAGTGAAATGTGATTGATATGCAGGGTTAAGCCAAGAGAATAATGGTGTTCATAATGATCATTTACGTTTTTTTTGTACGTCTTAAAGTGAAAATATAACATTCATGTATGTGATCTATTTTTCCAAGACTGCTAAACTGATCGGTCCTTTGGGACTTGATTCCTTGTAATCATTCAAATGTATTAAAATAATTCACCGACTCTGGGTAACTGGGGTCGGGGCGTTACAATTGTTATTAGAGGGAGGTTTAGCAATAACCTTGGAAACTAGATTTAGATAAACTTTGATTAGAGAACATAACCCTAAGATTGAATTCGAGGATTAGTATAGAAGAACTTCATAGAATTTTTTTTATTGTAGAGATTTTGTGAGTTTTCTGATCAATACATCCCTATCTAGATATGAGCACGTAGAGGCGGCTCTGGCACAGATGTACCTAGGGGTAAAACCCAAAAACACCGCTTTGGGCTAGACTCGAACGAGAACTGGTGCACGACAACGGGCCTTTCTGCACTCTTTGTTACGACACTCTCGAGGGATATTCTTAGGAGAATTCTTATTTTCTTTAAAAACCATTATGAAGGGTTCATGAGTATATACTTACTCAAAGAAAACATTTTTATGATTATGGATTATATCCATAAACTACTCAATTTGTATTAGGTATTTTACATGTTTGGTAATTATTCATTGCAATTCATAAACTGAACTAGTTTATGCTATTGTATAGAAATGGCGCCCAGTAGAAGGAATGTGAACTCCTGTAATATGTATGATCCAAAGAGTAAGAAGGATAATATCTTTCGTGGTCCTATGCCAGAATTTAGAAGAGAAATAGTCTCCCATGTATTATCATCATATGAAGAAATAGTATCATGTGTTAATAAGATGAGTAAAGAATTATCGGATTCCTGTAGATTTGAAGGGAATCAAGAGAAGAAAAGGATGGTAGAGAGAAGGACAGATGAAGGGAAGAAGGTAAAGAAGGGTTTTTCCCATATGTGAT
Source organism: Viscum album (assembly GCA_963277665.1). Lineage (NCBI taxonomy): Eukaryota > Viridiplantae > Streptophyta > Magnoliopsida > Santalales > Viscaceae > Viscum > Viscum album. Next base: position 1,674,044,257 of record OY728145.1, read on the forward strand.
AATTGTGGAATGAGTCACCTTAGAAAATTCTTGAAGGGAATGGGAGAATGTTATATGTGTGGAGAAAAAGGACACCATGTACGTGACTGCAAGTGTAAGAAAAAGGTTTCAAATGTACAACGCTTCATCTGCAAGGAGTTTGGACACTACAAGAACTGATATCCCAGTAATCAGACTATGCCGCAAATGATTCTATTGGAAAATAATCAAGTTATGATACTACCATAGATTAAGAGGAATGACAAGTGTTCTTATGTATTTATTTTAGAATTATTTCATTTAAGTGTTGTATAAATGATGTTCTAGAAATAAATAAGGATTGTACTGTAGTACTATTTAATTAAGGATTCGAGATTTTATGGTACTAAGAAAAGTGACTCTACAGCGAGTTAATTTTTTTTGAAATTACATGGTTAAGGAAAGATAAACCTTAATATGGTCCTAATATTGAGGTAGTGATTTTGGAATAAGAGATGGTTGATTTTGGTAATTCAGGATGTTGCGGTGTTGTAAAAGAATATATGAGGAAGGAGTTCACATGTTATTACCTGGAAAAAATGAATCTCATTATGTTTAACTTGTAAATTTTGGACTGTGAGTTTGGATAATAGTATTTTGGATAAGTCTAATGGTTGGAATGGATTATGTTTGAATGGTTATTTTTTTAAGTTTTATAAAAGGACAACACGAAGACCATGTGGTGACCCGTCGTGTCGGAAAAAGCTGCGGGAATCGAACCCACAACCATAGTACAATTGGGATTTATCACATACCATTGTTCTACACGATGTTCCTGGATGGTATAATGTAGTTTAGTTACATAAAGGGTCTGATATGTGAATTATAAATTCATTATATTTGGAACCCTATACGATTAGGATAAATAGAGTATTTTTGAGTTGTATTATGTTTTGGGGTGAAAGATGAGTTTGTGGTAGAAATTTATTAATGGATAAAACTCTAATTATAATGTAAGTATATCTCATTATGATCTTATCTAATCCCATAAATAAATTCCTCAACATTAAGAAGAGGAACTTAGAACAAAAATGTTATCCTAGATGGTACCTTAGATCATCACTAATTTATGGCTTTGGGATTGTTGGCCTTTTCATAGCCATGTTCTCTACCAATCTCCATCAGATAATTGATTGTTAGATTTCTCTTACATATCCATATTTTTCTACATGGAACCCTCGTATGTGTTATTTTCGGTAATCTTCATACTTTCCACTCTTTATTTTAAATAGAGGTTTCATTAATTCATTTTTTGATGTGGGATTTCAACAAAGATATTTTCTATATTCAACCATTTATTTTCGAAGAACAATTTAAAATTGTGAGGATGCAATTTATTGAAGGAGGGGATAATGTAACACCCCAAGATTTCATAGTGTGATATTTCTTCAAAATAATTTAATAACATTCACTACACGCAATTCTGAGTTCAAGCACACCATGACTTACCAAACAAGCCGTTCAAAAGAGGTTTTGAATATTATTAACTAAATTTTAAACTTTATATAATCCTTATAATTTTAGAATCCATATTATGAGTTTCTTACACATAATGTAAGAACAAATTCAATTTTTTTCACTTTTACCAATTTTAATAGTGAACCCTCTTTAAATCCAATATTTTAAACTTCTATATATTCAATTTGACTCAATAAATTTACTTTTTAGAATTAGGACATCGAAAATTTACAAGGAAACATCCCAAGATTCCACGGCACGCTTTCCTTTGAATAATAGAGTAGTGTGTGTTGTACGCAACTTCGAGTTCTAATACACACCACAACCAATCAAACTAGCCGTTATGAATAGTAATACCTACTTTATAAAACATTAGAAATTTTATCTCTCAAAATGGACTTTATTTTTGGATTTGGAGTATCTAATTTAGCCTAAGGTGAAGTTTTTGTACTTTTCGGATAACATTAATATTTTGATGAATAGTGAAAATTACTAAATTTTTAATTAAAAACAACTTTTTTAATCAAAATAATTAATAGTGATAAATTATTAATTTGAGTGGTTTTAAAATATATTTAGAATATATTTTTACCGTTTAATACAATTTTGGTCATTGGACATAAATTTGCTATTAAACCGGACATAAACAAGTATCAATCTTTTGATAGTTATAATATCTTAAAAACACGCTTTTTGTTTTGACAGCTGGAATTAATTTTAAATTAATTTATGCCACTTCTGTGTTTTGAATTTGGAAAAATGGATTCCATATTTTAAATCAGTATGTACAAATTGTGTAAATAGGAAACATTTATTTTTAGACATTTTGAATAATTACTTCGGTAAATATTTTATTTACCATGGTTAAAGGGTAAATCCGGAAAATAAGGGTTAACAAATAATATTGTAATAATACTAAATTACCCTAAAACATGTCCTAACCTTATTTTTGGATATATTTCCGACCATGGGAATCTTCGGGTCGATTTGGGGACCCCATGGAGGCACTTGTAGGTGATTGGGACACTTTAATTTAATTATGTTAAAATAAATACAAAAATGACATAAGCATATATCTTTTAGAAAAATAATTTTTACATAGGGTTATATAAGTTGTATTTTCGACTATAAATAGTCATTAGAAAGATAAGGAGATTTACTACATAATGGTATTTTATTTATAATTTGTAGACATTATATAATTTAATTTATTTATGACACAATGGTGATGCAGTAATTACCTAATTAATGAACAATTAGAATAATTGATATTATAAATACCCAAATAAATGTAATTGGAGACTTTTTATAAATACAAATAATTTAAGAGGATAATATGACATATTATCATTGATTTAATTAACTTTTTTATAAGTAATCATTCTGTTATTATTTTTACAAAAATCAATTATTGAATATTGTCAGAATTGACATATAAATGTTTTTAAACAAATATTATATTATTAATTGATATTAAATTCTTAAAAATCTACCGTTCGTCCAAGATACTTATATCATGATAGTTATATCATTAATGGACTACTTGGTGGTTTCTTGGATGTATATAGTATGTTAACTAACCATATAATATAAAAATACAAAGAGACATTGTAAAAGTGAAACTAATTAACTAAGAGTTAATACTTAAGGATGAGTTTAATATAATAACCCAAACCAGTCTAAATTCTATTTTTTGAGTTTTTTTTCTACCCATCCCCACCTTAAACTTTAAATAACCCACTTTTGATTCATTAGAAACCTAATATGAATTTATAATAAATTAATACTTTAAGTTTTTCCTAAAGAGCCCCTCCCCCCTTATAAAAGGACCCAACTTATAACCTATTATTAACACCTTCAAAGCCTTTTGGTTCGGCCAAAAACAGACAAAATACTCTTTAAACTTCCCTCACTTCAACACAGAGGCCTTAGTTTGATCATAAATCCAACCTAAGGAGCCATTTTGATCAAATCAAAAGGAAGAACCCGAAGAAGAGGTAATGTTTTCACCACAATCTTTCAGGTTCCTTTCTTCTTCAAATTATTCATTCTTTGTTATTTATATTCAAAAATAGTAACTCCAGTATCTTCCATATATTGTGATGTAATTATAAATATGGTTCAACCATATTCAGTATTCTATCCATCCTTTGAATGAGATGTCACCATATGTGCGTACGTACGGCTTGTCGTCTCCACGTTGTGGTGTAATTGTTATTCAATACATTATTATTTGAATGGGTAAAATAATGATCTATATTTGATGTAAATAATAAATATAACATTATAAGGATTCTGTATATATGATATAAAATCCAATTATATATTATTTTAATGTCAAAATAATGATATTTTCGCTCGTGTGTACGTACGAATTACCGTCTCCACGACGCGATGAGATTCATTTCTAAGTTCACCATTCATCGACGATTATAAAAATATATAATACTAATAAGTATGTAATATATGAAATAATAATGATACTATAGATATATATATTTATATATATAAGGATTTATGTACTTACATATATCTTATTCACTTACTTCCGTTCAATACTATATGAAAACAGAAACATCGTTTATGCATACGTACAGACTACCGTCTCCAAAAACGGTGTTTTCCATTTCATATATATGTCTATTATACATATTTATATTCTAAATATATATGATATATTTATCATGTTTTATATTATATAAGTATTTAAATCATGATCTATATGATACAGCCAAGATTAACAAGTTAAAACACGTAGGATAAAGAATGTGATTATTATCCGAAATGTTAACTTAACATGGAAATTATTATTAAATGGGTAATATAAAGTCATAAATGAATCATGTATGATATCATTTATATTAATATGGTTCTGGTATAATTTAATAACATACTACGATCTTTGTACATGAGGTTAAACGTACCCTCGACTAAAGGAAAGTGCAAGGTAAGGGGTTTTCATCTCACTCTTTATTCTCTTGAGATTCATTCCATATTGCCACTATTACCTTTTGTGTGGTGTATTTACTACCCATAATTGTATTATTTATGTAATAAACTTTAATTTATTTTTATTTACATATTCATTGTATGATAACTCTTTCATGGGGTGTATTTTTTGTAAGTTACCAAATTGGTAAGGGTTATTTCACAATCTCTTCATTATTATAGGTTGTTTATACGTAATTATCTACTGGGATCTCTTTATCATCCACATCCATGTTTCTTAAAAGTGTATTTCAAAACATTCTTACTATTTTAAAGAACATGGGTTAATGTAATTTATACCCATGTTTTACTTTTTATAAGATGTTTATAATAGAATCTTTCCTTCGTTTTCCAAACAAGCTCCTTTTTAACCTCTTTGACAGAATTAAGGTAAGAATGTCTTTTTTTAAACATATACGGCAGGTGCGGCTATTTTCCGCCATTATAAAATTTTTGATGCTTCCCTTACAATCTTATAAGTATATTTTCAAATTAAAAGATCTATTCTATAATTATGTGACTTTTAAATGATTTTTAAATGAATATTTTAAGATTTTCTGAAAGGTACTCTTTATCAAAATCATAATTTTAAATGTTTTAATGATTTATCTTTTTAAATCATTTTAATTAATGTCCATGTTTTCAAGATGATTTCAATGATTTATTTATATGGACATGACTATTTTGAAATGATATTTCTTTTCAAAATTTTTTAAGTCGTATGGGAAACTTTGATCCAAAAATCTCTTTTAAATTACTTCCTTAATAAAAGTGTGACTTTTAAATGATTTCAAAAAAAGAGATATTTCTCTCAAATATTTTTGATTTCATCTCTGTCAACATCCATTGATGGATTTTAAGTTTATTTGAAGTTGATTTATTATGATATAAAACTTCCATATTTTTTTATGTTTTTGACTGTGGATGTGCTATTCTTATACCATTCGTGGTTTATGGATGTAGTATTTACATTTCATATATTAGTTTTAATACGAATGTTTATGTTTTGTTTAAAACTTTTCATATGGAAATGCATTGGACTTAATATGTGATGGGTGTAGCCCGCTATAGCTCCTCGATGCATCGGTAGGTCTCATGAGACAAACTAGTGTGTTGGCACGAGGTCATGACAAAATATTATTTGTAGTCTTGGCAGGAGGCCTTGGATACGTGGTTATGATAGTCTGGAATTATGCATTCCATCATAATGAAAGTGGTTAGAGATATTGCATGTGATTATTCAATTAGTAGAATATCCATGTGAATAATTAAATGGAATTATTTCATTTTATTTCTTCCATATTATGCTGAAGTTCATGTTTAAAAGGCTTTTGTTTTAGTTTTATACAATGCCTTAAATGTTTACGCTTATTTTTGAAAGTTTCCGCTCTATTTCTTACCCTTACTGAGAATTTGTGCTCACCCCTTTCATTGTTTTATTTTTCCAAAGATTCCAAGAAGTGTATTGTGATTTATATGCAGGGTTAAGCCAAGGGAATAATGGAATTCATAATGATCATTTTTGATTTTTTGTACGTCTTAAAGTGAAAATGTAACATTCATGTATGTGATCTATTTTTCTAAGACTGCTAAACTGATCGGTCCTTCGGGGCTTGATTCCTTGTAATCATGCCAGTGTATTAAAATAATTCTCCAACTCTGGGTAACTGGGGTCGGGGCGTTACATGATCGACTCTGAACTCTTATGAAGTTCGACTCCGAACATTCATGAGTTCGACTCTGAACTCTTATGAAGTTCGACTCCAAACATTCATGAGTTCGACTCTGAACTCTTATGAAGTTCGACTCTGAACATTCATGTGTTCGACTCTGAACTCTTATGAAGTACGACTCCAATCTTTCATTAGTTCGACTCCGAACTCTTATGACGTTCGACTCCAAACATTCATGAGTTCGACTCCGAACTCTTATGAAGTTGACTCTGAACATTCATGAGTTCTAATTTGAACTCTTATGAAGTTTGACTCCGTACTTTCATGAGTTCGACTCCGAAATCTTATGAAGTTTAACTCTGAAATTTCATGAGTTCAACTCTTAACTCTTATGAATATCAACTCCGAAATCTTATGAAGATCGACTCTGTACTGTTATGAAGCTCGACTCCGAACTTTTATAAGTTCGACTTCGAAATCTGTAAGTTCAGATTCTAAACTCTGGTAAAACCAGACTCCGAATTCCTATAAAATAGAATCCGAACATTTCATAACATAGACTACGAATTTCATTTTGGTTAGACTCTGAACTTATAATTTTCTTATACTCCGAATTTTTAGGGCTTTTGCTTACATATGCTCCATTAAAAAACGATGTAGTGCATTCAGTTATACATGGTTTTTTATTAAATGATGTCGTCCATTCTGTTTCAAACTAACCATTGGTTGAGTTACACTTGTACAGGTCCCTCCGAATTTTATGGAAAATATGACCGTTGGAGAGGGAGCTGAATAAGCCTATAAATAGGATCCCATTTGAAAGAGCTCAATAACAAGATGATCTATCTAGAGACCACACATTGTTAAGGTGATTTCTAGAGAGAGAAGGTTTTCATGCCTTCTGTGTACTGAACTGCTCATTCAGATTTCTTCATGCGACTCTGAATGTTGGTGATTACATTCGAGGGCTTCCGTGTATAGGAAGACAGAGGTTCCGACTAACATGAATTTTGAGGGATTCCATGCTGAGGAAGATAGAGGATCCAAATACATTGAAGTTTAGGGCTTGCGGGGATTGCAAGACAGATATTCTGATCTTAGTATCGAGGGCTTACCCTGGTGTGGGTAAGACAGACTTGCTAGAAAGTATAAATCAAGGGACCTTTATCCAAGGTTGTCGGATACCCTTCTCTTTGGGTTAAAAAATTTATATATTGTAACATGTAGTTTTTTTACTACATGTTTTACGCTTCATTTTTTATTATACAGAAAGTATAATCTTCTTATATTTCCTTACACTTTTATTCTAATTAGTTTAGATTCTATAAGCTTTAAGGTAGAATCTCATATTGTAAACTTTGGTTCCAATTCTCCAATTGGTGATTAGCAGTGTTGTGAATTTTCATAGTTTAACTTTGTTAAACATATATTTTTTCCTTGTCTAAGTAAATTTTTAATGTATACAATTCACCCACCTCTTGTATATTGAGAATCTACATCATTATTTCGATCATACAAAAAATGTGTGGTGGGACTTTAATTAAGAGGAGAAAACATAGGGGATTCTAATTTTTTCCCTTAATTAAAACTCTAAACACTATGGCATAATTTCTTATTCTATAGTGGAACAGTCCCCTAGGATGCACTCTACAAGCCCCAAAACCTCTAGTCCAATGTCATGGACCCTCTCTACATCAATAATATTTAAAATAATCATAAATACACAAGATATAGTTTACTATATCACGGGGAAGACCATGGTCTACACTAAATTCCCACCATACACAATCAATTGGTTTTGGGATCACATCCTGATTCTTTAGTGCCTTCACCTTGTCTTGTTCCCCATCATAGGCACTAAAAGATCCCATATTGGTTGTTTTATTAACCTATTTTTCATAGGGTTATAAAAAATCCGAAAATATCAATTTATATTCATATATTAGTAGGGTTTCCCCTATATCCACTTACAGAACACCATAATTCCCAAAATTATCAAGATCAATGGCATAGTGAGGTCACCCACACCTCAAAAGACCTCTAAATGGCTTAAACAACTATGTAAATAACAAAATATAAAAGAAATGTGGGAAATTAAAATATATATTAATAATTAAGTGTAATTATTTGAGATAATAAGTTCTATATATATATATATAATATTTTTATGCACCATAATCCTTTTTTCCCATATAATGTCAAAATGTTCCAAAGAAAAATTAAAATTATTCTAAATAATCTTACTGAATAAAGCGAGATGGAACTCCCTAGATCACAAAATTTCATTGTGTTCAACAAAAACATCAATGAATGAGTTATTTTACAATTAAAAACCCACACCTGATCAAACCAATAAGAAAACAAGGAGATAAGAAGCCAATATGTGTCTCCCCATTATTTTTTGAACTGACTAATAAGGTGTATCATTGTAACAACTAAGATATACCATGAACTAAACTGTATAGTTGAAATTTCTCATAAACAACCATATAATCGTCAAGTGGGTTCAAAAACCAAGCATCCCAAAATAAATGAAAATATCTAGATTATTAAAGTTTATGGAAGCAAAAAAAATTGATTATGAGGTGTAAAAAACATAATTCATAAATAAAAAATGCTATCACATTATCTTGTTTCTCATTTTAACATTAATTTTTTTATTTAGAGATGATTATTGATGTTAAAACTTATAATTTTCCGCCAACTAAACATGGTGCTAATATTATTTTTGAAAACTCTAATCGGAAGGCATACAATTAATGAACCAACCACACCAGGAGAACATGAGGGATATAAATATTTCATTTAATCAATAAAATAAGAAAAATATCCACCCAAAATAAGATCCTATATATTTCATTCCTCACCATATGGGGAACCCTCACAAACACTCAGGATACAAGGGCTATTACCCACAACGATTTGAACCCCAAAAAAACTCCACATTGAAATATCCATATAAAAAATCCTTATATAAGGTCATTCAAGATGATATATCACTTTCACGAACATGCATATAATGAACCTCCATGGGGTGTCAATGTTTTTACGAATACACCAAAACAATCTAAAAAAAGGAATCAACTATCCAAAGTAGTCAATGTACTCCTTCACTAATCTTAAACCCCACAAAAGACATATAAGCACTTCCATGTTGTTTACTCTTACATCCTTATGAAGAAATGTAACACCGAAAAATATTTTTTATTAATTCTTATTTTTCAAATAGATTTGATCTTTCATGTTTTTTTGTGTCTGGAAGCACCTATTTTGGATTGTATTACTAGTAACATTGAATTTAGATTTTATTACACATAACACTTTCTTTAACTTATTTTATGCAGAATACCAAGTTTATATTTTTTTTATAAGAAAAATCAGGTGTAAACTAATCTTGTAATGAAATTGATATTTTATTATATAATATGATATTATTCACCCAGCTGTTCAAATATCTGGTATGGTTCAATTAAATAAAATATGAAAACATTGTTCAAACATGTATATATGTTGAATTATTTATTGAAATAATAATAATAAATTAAAATAAATCATATATTAAAATAAAGGATAAAATTTTAATAAATAATAAATCATATTGTACATTTAAAAACACTTTTTCTCAAAAAATGAAATTTTACTGCCTTTTTATACCAAAATTATTCTAAAACTAATTTTTTAAAAATTTTATGACATTTATTTTTCAAAATCTAATTAATTTCTGATAAATTAATATCAATATTACCTAGGGGGAATTTTTTTGGAATTTTTCTAAAAATTTTGATTTTTTGATTAATAGTGAAATATTCTGAAATTTAATTCAAAATTGCATTTTCATTTAATTAATTTATGAAGTCAAATTATATTTTATGTAGTTTTTAAAGTAAAAATAGTCCATTAATACATATATTAATATAATTTATTAAATTTTAATAAATTTCATAATGAAATATAGTATAAAAACTTTTTAAACATTTTATCTTTTTCCCTTCAAATACTCACACTCTCACCACTTTGTGAGATTAATGTTTAATAGAATTTTTAATCTTATGTGAATTTATTTTATAAAAATAGATTCTCTATTTTTATAAAACTATTTTATATAATAAAATGAGTTAAATATAATTTATTTCTAAAATAAAGAGTGAATGGAGTAAAAAATAATTATTAGGATTAAATAAAAAATGTGGTTACAAGTGGATTAAACTAAAATGACAGTAATAAAAATGAAAAATAAACATTTATAAAAAGTATTTTATGACTTAATTTATACCCTTACACCTATATTGTCTAGGTGGGTCGATTTCTGACCCTTTTGATATGTAAAATATTTGGGATCACTCTATTATTTTCAAAAATACCCACTTTGTCCCCTCCCACACTTATAAAAGGACGCCTCTAATCACCAATTATTTACACCATCACTCTTGTTTGGTAAAACCAATAACTTACCAAATAATGTATAAAAATCCATCCCCCCACCATGGAGTCCTTATTTTGGATATAAATCCAATCTAGAAGGGGTTTGGTTCAAACTGAGGATACCTAAATAAGTGTCAACGTTAATCAAAGAGTGTTTTTGTTTTTTTTCATCCTCAATAAAAATTAATTATCATTAAACATTTGTGATATAATAGAATAAATATATTATATATACTAATATTATTTTATTTTAATTTAATGACCTACAACCATCACCATATCCATAAAACGGGTTATAAAAACTGTATTTGTGTGCAAAGAGGACTACCGCCTCACGAATTGTCCTTTATTTATCCATTACCACCCCTAGAGGATGGGAACAATGATGGATTTATTTTTTATATGTGATATATAATATATTTATGATATTATTATTATTATGAAATTATTATATAACACATAAATTCATATTCTCAATTTTTTGGGAATACGATAACGTTGTTCGTGTGTATAAAGAACTACCGCCTCAGAAAGCGATGTTATTCATTCATAGAATATATTGACTGTATTAAGTGGGATTTCACTGGAAATATGTTATATATATTGAAAATTATTATTATATAATTATAATATATATCAATTAATTTTATATCATTCAATATGATAAGAAAATGTAAAATGCATTAATTCTTACGTACAACCCACCATCTCCATGAATGGTGTATTATATTTTCAATCACAAACAATTATGGATTAATATAAAAAATATATACTATATATGTATTCTATTTATATCATGGTTCAAATTTTATATATGATGAATCCATGATGTAAGTAATAGGACCATTAAATAAGAAGTTAAAATATATGAGAAAAATAAATTAGTTAATACCCAAAATGTGACATTGACGAGAATATTTTAATAAATCGGTAATAAAAGGTTATATTATAATAAAAAATGATAATATATATATTAATTTAGGTCTATATTAAATTTAAAATAAACATATATGTATTATGATATAGTTTTGAACCTATATGATGGATGTCCATAATTGATGTAAGGGGATTTCTAGTATCTCAATTATTTATAGGAGACATCTGAAAATAACCAACAAATTTATTTTGGGTGGTGTAAATAATTAATGTTTTAAATTTTATATAAATAATAATAAAATTCATGATATTTTATATTACACTTCATGTAGTTATTTATTAGGGGTTGTGATTCAAATGATTATTAAAGCAGTAAGGGATTTCTGTGTCACTTTTTACTTCTGCGAGATATAAGCCAAATTCACCACCTATTGCTTCTTTGTGGTGTGTATACTACCCATGAATGTATTTTATGGTAATTATACTATGTAATATGGGAATTTTAATACCCATTTTCACATCTCCCTTTCATTGAGTTTTTTTATTAAAAAGTTAACAAATTTTTAATATATTATTTGTCTCAATTTCCCTTCTTTTATATGTACCAAGGTATATTATTTCACAAGGTGTATATGTATCACCATTGACATATAATATCATGAATTTATTCTTACTCCGAATATTGTAATATTAATATAATATTAACCCTCTATGGTAATTACATTTCATTGTTATCAATTTCATAGGATAACTTTTATTCAATCTCTTCATTTATCAGCACTGATTAAGATTATGCTTCTAACGATGAAATATTATAATCTATATCTCAAGAAAATAATGAAATTTTCTATAATTTCTTTATGTCATGTGAATAAATGTATTCACTTAATTATTATTCTCTTTATGTACTCAAGATTCCAAATGTTTTTTTATCAAAAATATTATTTTTAGTCAAAAAAAGGTTTTCGTACAAAACCATGTTTACGAAAATTGATTTAAAATTTTGAATAATGATTTATTAATGAAATTATTACCCATGTGGAAGAATTTATAGAATTTATTTAAATAAATCTGTATGAATATTTTAAAAAACAATTCCTATTTGTAATTTATAGAAATGTGAAGTGAATCTGTATTTTAACATGTACAACATGAACCAAAATTCTCGTCCCCATGACCATAAAATTCATTGAAGCTTCTTTTATATGTTCACATTGTTATTTTGAAATACAATGACTTTCAGAATATTTTTTTGTTTTAAAAACTAATTATCGAATAGGAAATTATTTTTTTCCCAATAAAATTTTCAATTGATTTATAAAAATATACTTTATAATATTTCTAATTATTTTTAAATAAATATATTATCACAAAGTTATAATGTTTTGAGAATGAGTTTAAAATTAGAATAATTTTCCTTGTGGATTTTTTAAACAATATTTCAAACATATTTTCCATATAATATGACATTGTTTTATTACCTATGAATTATTAGGGATTTTATATTGGGACAAGATTCATATTCTTTCTCTGAATTGTTTTATGTTTATAGGAAATGATGTTCACGAATCCCATTTCTCTTCTATAGGTTATACTAGGAGGAAAGGCTAATAAAACACACTTATTTTCATGTGAAATTATATGATGAAATAATTATGAAACCTATCTATTTTATATAGGTTATGATATGATGAGATTTTTAGGATACCGATTTCATTTCATGGGTTATGATATGATGAATTTTGGTGAACATGTTTCACACATATGTATTATTTGATTATATGATGGGTCAAGCCTATATCACCTGAAAAGTAATTGGAAAAATATCTATATCTCATGTTAATGATGTGACAATAATGGGGAGTGAACTCAATTTTTTAGAACATCAGAATACAAGGGAGAGAACTCAGATCAGAAAGGTATTTTTTCTAATATGATGGTCTTAGGAGTGAAAATTGACTACTGTTATTTTTTGGCCAGTAAACTCAATCCACAATGAGAAATGTTCTTCCATTATGGATATTTTTGTGTCCCACCAAGGATGTGCATCTAACCATGGAGTTCCCTTATTGTGTTATTCAATGATAATTTACTAATAAGGTAATTATATTCTATTCTTATCTATATTTCACAATTCGATGTCTTATTCCAATGTTATGATAATGTGGCTTATTGTTTTATATTATATTATAATTAAATTATTATAACCTATCAATATTTACTCCACAACTCCTGATTATGATATTAGATAGGTATGGTATGGTTTTAAAATGATATTACCATGTTATCATACCCTTATGGTCATGTTATAGTAACATATCTACTTTTTTTACCCTTAATGAGCATTAGAGACCATGATTTCTTAAGTTTACTTTCCCTAGGTAACAAAGAGAGGTGTTTACATAGGGTATGTATATTAAGATTAATAAATGATAGAATATTTTTGGGAAACATTGTATATGTTTCACAAAATTATAATATTATGTTCCGTGTTTCCAAAGGAGAAAAACTATTATGATCCTTTATTTTGTGATTCTTTAATCTTCGCCAAATTCATTAAAAAAATATATTGTCCATGTATGGGAATCCTTGATCCCTATATTTAATATTAATGAAATGGTTTATTTTACCTTTGAAAATAGGATGATAAAACCTTTTTGAGATCTATAGGGATATTTTTAAGTATATGATTATGGATGTCGATATGGATAAATCTAAGGGTCGGTAAAAATGTAGGAAATGTCTTGGAATTTTTATAAAGGATAGAGAAAGTGGTTTCTTTGAAAATACATATGTGTATGGATACTAAAACTTAATTTGGATCAATGACATAGGTAGTTTGTAACACACCTAGCTCCCATAGTACGCATTTCATTGAATAATGCAACATATTGCGTTGTGCACAACATTGAGTTCTAGAACACCCCGACCAATCAAACTAGTTGTTATGAATAGTAATATCCAATTTTTTAAATTTCATAAATATTATTTTTCAAAATGGACATCATTGCTGGATTCTGAATATCAAAATTTTTGTAGGGTGATTTTTTAGAATTTTTCTAAAAACATTCAGGTTTTGATAAATAGTGAAAAGCACTATTATATTGTTCAAAACCAAATATTTATTTATTTTATTATATATTTTATTAAATTATTTTAGGTAAAAATAGATACATAATACCTATATATGTTAAATTTCATTTATTCAGGTCATTGTATAATAAAATTATATCTAGAAATATTTATTGAACTTTTTTACGCCTTTTACCCACCTTCTAGGAACATTTGCAAATTTGCATAAAATGTTATATTCTACTTCTATGAATGGATTTTTAAAAATCCCAGAGACACTATGGAAATAAGTAAGTAAAATATACTTAAATAGGATGAAACTAATTTTTAGTGAATAGTAACTTTCGATTTTTATTTACCACGGTTAAATGTAAATAGGGAAAATAATGGTAAAAATGATATTATACTTACCCTAAAACATGATCTAATTCTATTGGATAAGTTTATTGTGACCTACATCAACTATAAGAAAAAAATATGATGCTTTTTTGTCCACATGGATTATATTATATGATTTATTATTATTTTATTTAATGAAGAGGTGAAAGTATTATCTTCACCTTTTAATAAATAAACCATTTTTAGTATAGGGTTATGCATAATATAAATTCAACTACAAAAATTCATTGAAAATATAAAAATATTTATTATATCATGGTATTATATTTATAATATTTAGAAATTAAATAATTAAATTTATTTATGACCCAAAGAAGATACAATAATTACCTTATTAATGAATGACTCAAATAATTGATATTATAAATATTAAAATAAATGTAAATTGATAATTTTGATGCATTCAAACAAATTTATATGTTAATATGGAATGTTATGGTTTATGACAAATTTTTTTTCAAATTAATAAAGTTTTTATGACTTTCACTAAAACCAAATTCCAAATAGTGTCAAAATTGACACAAATGAGTTTTTAAAACAAATACTAATTCATTAAATGATATAATATTCCTAAAATATAAGGTTCGACCAAAGGAAATTGATAAGGTAAGATATATCAATAATTAAACACGTGATATTCTCTTGGATTTTTATAATATGTTTATTAACCAGTTATTATAATTATAAAAGAAGAAATGGAAAAAGTTAAACTATTTAACAAAGAGTTAAATACAAAAGATAACACTAATATGGTGATGTAAACTCGTCTACAAAATGTTGTTTGAGAGTTTTTCGACCCAAACCCACCTTACCCTCAAAATACATTTTTATCCATTATAAACTGAATATGATTGTATAATAAATTAATTTTTCAAGCTTTTACTAAAGTGACCCTCACCTATCTTATAAAAGGGTACTTCCCCTTTCAAAATCACACCTCCAATGCCATTTATATTTGTCAACACTGGCTAAAATATCC
Organism: Viscum album; assembly: GCA_963277665.1. Lineage (NCBI taxonomy): Eukaryota > Viridiplantae > Streptophyta > Magnoliopsida > Santalales > Viscaceae > Viscum > Viscum album. The sequence goes on from OY728145.1 coordinate 1,674,060,142, forward strand.
TCCCAAATAACATCAATTCAACCTATAGGCCTTACTTTCATCATAAATCTAACCTAAGGATCCTTTTTGATCAAATCAAAATGAAGAACCTGAAAAAGAGGTAATTATTTAACCACCACATTCAATGTTCTTTTCTTCTTCCACTTATTCATTGTTTTTTATTTACATACCATAAAAATAATTCCATTACTTTCTACATACTGTGATGTAATTATAAATATGGTAAAACAATATTCATTATTCTTTCCATCCTTTGAATGAGAAAGTCACCATACATGTGTATGTAAGGCTTACCGTCTCAACGTTGTGGTATAGTTTATTATTCAACACTTCATTATTTGGATGGGTATAATAATGAGTATAATTGATTTAAAAAATAAATATAACATTTTAATGATTATTTATATATGATATTACATCCAATTATAACAATTTAAACATCAATATAATGGTATTGTCTCTCATGCGTACGTACAGATTACTATCTCCAAAAATGTGATGAGATTCATTCCCCATCGTAAACATTCAAGAATAATTTTAATTTTATGATTAAAAATAATGTTTATGAACTTAATATAATTTTGTATATGAATAAAATACATCCTATCCATAACAAAAATTACTTACGTAACAAAACATATAAAGGAAAATGAATCATTTAACACCCAAAACAATTATACTACTAAAATAATATTAACAATAAAATATTAGAAGATCATATATGATATCATATTTACATATGTGGTTCTTGTATAATTTAATAAAAATTATTTAAACAATTATACAAGAGGTTAACATACCCTCATCCAAGGAAAAGTATAAGGTAAGGGTTAATTTTACAATGTCATTATTTATTCGAGGTAGTTTATATGTAAGTATCTACTAGGACTTCTTTATCATCCATATCCGGGTTTCATAAAAATGTATTTCGAAACATATCTAATTTTTCCTAGAATATGGTTTAAAGTAATTTATAAACTTGTTTTACTTTTTAAAATTTTTTTCAAGAAATATTTACATCGTACATTATGACCATTTTGAAAAATTAAGGTAAGAATGATTTTTTAACTTATACGGCTGGTGCAGCTATTTTCCACCATTATAACATCTTAGAATATTCCATTACAAGCTTATATGAATATTTTTAAAATAAATGTTTTCTTTTACAAATATGTGACTTTTACATTATTTCAAAATAGAAAGATATATTTCTATGAAATATTTTTGATTTCATCAATGCAACATTCTTTGATGGATTTTACACTACTTTGAAGTTGATTCATTATGATAAAATCGTCAATATTATATTAAAGGATTTTTAATATGTCTGAATATGGATTTATTATTTTTATACCATCCATGGTTTATGTTTAAAGTATTAACATTTTTTGTGCTAGTTGTAATATGAGTGTTTATATTCCGTTTCAACCTTTTCATATGAGGAATGCATTGAAGTTACTATGTGACTAGTGGAGCCTGCTATACCTCCTCGATGAATCGGTAGTTCCAGTGAGACAAACTAGTGTCTTGAAACAAGGACTTGAAAAATTAGTTGTTTGTAGTCTTCGTATGAGGCGTTGAATACGTGTTTGTGATGTCCATAATTATTCATCCAATCATTATGAAATTAGTTAATTATTTTACATGTGATTATTCGACTTGTAGAATATCCATGAAAAAAAGTAAATGGTATTATTGTATTTATCAATGCCATATTATGATGAAGTTTAAGTTTAAAAGGCTTGTGTTTTATTCCTATAATTTTCCTTAAATATTTATGCTTCTTTATGATAGTTTCTGCTATACTATTATACTTACTGAGTATCTGAGATCACCACTTTCTTATGTTTTATTTTTCTCAATATTTAAAGAAGTATATTATGATTGACCTACCGTAATATGATAAGGGGGATGAGTTTGTTCAAAGTGTGCAAAATGTTGTTTTAATCCTTTTCATAATGTAATGTACAACTTATGTATGTATCTAGTAATCAAGGCTACAAAACTAATCGGTCATTTTATACATGATCTCTTGTGATCATCCCAATGTTATGTAATAAGGAACTGACTCTGGGTAACTAGGGTTGGGGTGTTATAGTTGGTTTCAGTGGTAATTTAGTACAAACCTTGCAATCTATATTTTGAAAATATCTTCTTAGAGAACATTACCCAAAGATAGTCCTTGAGGATTAGTATAGAAGAACATCCTAGAATTTTGATAATGTAGAGATTTTGGGAATTTTCAAAGAAATAAATACCTGACTAGATAAAAGGAAGTAGAGGTGGCTCTAGAACAGATGTATCTTGGGGTAAACCCTTAAGACATCACTTTGAGCTAGACTCAAACGGGAACTGGTAGACAACAACTGGCCTTGCTGCACTGTTGGTTATGACACTCCTAGGGGATATACTTCAGATAATTCAGATTTTCTTTACAAGCCGTTATGAAGTATTTAAGAGTAAATACTTCCTCAAATAAAACATTTTTTTTATGATTATTGATTATATGTATAAATTATTCAATTTATGTTTGAAATTTTAAAAGTTTGAAATTATGCATTGCAATTCATAAACTAACCTATTGTGTGACATTGTTTAGAAATGGTTCCTAGTAGAATGAATTAAAACTGTATCAATTAACGTAGTCCATGTAGGTATTTCCCTCCTACTAAAGATAATTATAGTGGAGCTGGTGATACAACTGGTTCTGAACAGATTATAACCATACTTGGACAACTCACTCAGATTATGAACAATAACCTTACCCATATGGATTACCCTGATCCACAACATGGAGGATCATTGTAAGACCGCCTCATTAGTAAACAACCCCAAACATTCAATGGGACTAAAAATCCATTTGTTTCAGAAGATTGGGTTTGTTTTTTAGAGAAAATATTTAATGCTTTGGGGAGTAGTGAAAAATAAAATTATTTCATGGATGTTTATCACATCAGAGGAGATGCAAGTCAACTATGGAAATTGATTCAAAACAAAAAACAATATGATGAAGTATCAATCATGGAATGGAGGTAATTTAAATAGATTATCTTAGAAAAATACTTTCCTCGTGAACATCGAGAAGATATGGAAATGAAATTTCTCAATCAGAGGAAAAAGAAGGATTATAATGTCAAAAAGTATGAATCTATATTCACAAGGTTCACAAGGAAAGATGCACATTATATACATAAAATAAGGAGTAATATTGATCAATTCATTGATAGGTTAAAACCAATTCTCCATCGATCATTATTCTCACAATCCTTCTCATCATACGATGATATTGTCTCATGAGCTATCAAGATAGAAAAGGAATTCTCTATGTCTTACGACTTTAAAGAAAAGAAAGTGAAGAATAAATCGGATGAAAAATCTTGAAATTGAAATAAGGGGAAGAAGGTAAAAGTTGAATTTCTACCTTGTAGTAAATATGGGAAGAAACACCCTGGTACTTTCTTAAAGGGAATGATAGTTTGTTACAAGTATGGTGAAAAATACCACCAAGCACGTGATTTTAAGGGAAAGAAGCTTGTTGTCAATGTTACATCCTATAGTTGTAGAGAAAGGGGCATTATTCAAATGAATGTCTTAAGTATCAAGGAAACCTACCTCGGAAGAGTCCAAGGGAGCAAGGCCACACTTATATGATCTCTGCTACTGAGGTTGAATATCTGGATGACATAGTGGTAGCTAATTTAATCATTTCCTCAAAATTGAGCAATGAATTATTTAATTCTGTATAATCATATTCTTTCATATCTTCCTAGTTTTCCAGGAAAATTGGATATTTTCAATTTTACATAAAAAAGGGAGGTTTCAGTCAAAAATAATAAGGGAAGAATCATTGCAACAACCTTTTTACAATCAGTTACATATAGAATATAAAAGTTCTCTATATATTGATATTATTTTCATACCCAAGATTTAATTTGATATAATCCTCCATATGGATTGGTTTTCATATCATGATGTGGAAATTTATTATAATAAATAGGTTAATTTTTTTGATGATGATAAAGAATACCTTATCTTTGTAGAATAAATGTCACCGTCTGATTTTTATCTAGATCCACCCCCAGTAGCTCTACTAAATTCAATTACTGGGAAGGAAAATATTAAAATAACTATGGGTGAGTAAAGGAATGTTAAAATAGAGTATCTACCTATTGTGCAATAATATGTTGATGTTTTTCCAATGGATTTACCTGGACATCGTCTAGAATGGGAAATTGAGTTTTCCATTGAATGAATTCCTGGTTCAAGGCCCCTATTGAAGACCCCTTATAGAATGGACATTGTGGAATTAGTGGAACTAAAGAAACAACTAGAAAAATTTAATAATAAAGGATTTATTCTCCCTATTGTTTCTCCATGGGGCGCCCCTATTCTTTTCAATGAGAAGAATGATGGATCTATGAGCTTTTGTGTTGACTACTTGGATATCGTTTCTATGAAAATAAAAAATAGGTATCCCCTACCTTACATTGATGATTTATTTTATAAACTTCATGGAGATCAATATTTTTAAAAGACTGAACATAAATCTGGATATTATCATTTGTGCATGAAGAATGAAGATGTTCGAAAGATAGCATTTCAAACTAGGTTTGGGCATTAGGAGTTTGCATCAATGCCTTTTGGACAGACTAATTCACCCTCTATTTTCATGGATCTAGTTAATAGAGTTTTCAAGGAATATTTTGATGTCCTTATAGTGATATTTATTGATGATATCTTGGTATACTCCAAAATCTATGATGATCATGAAAATAACTTGCACGCTATTTTAAATACTGTTAGAAGAAATTAAATATATAGGAAATTTGGATAGTGTGAATTCTGGATTCTAGAGATTTCTTTTCTTGGATGTATTGTCTCTGAATATTGAATCTCTGTTGATCCTTCTAAGACAAGAGAAATACAATAATGGCCAGCACCAATTAGTTTAACTAAGGTATATGGTTTCATTTGTTTAACATGTTATTATTAGAGTTTCATCTAGAATTTTTCCCAATAGGCAAACCCATTAACGAAAATTACACGCAAAGGGGTAAATTTTGTTTGAAAAATAGAGTGTGAAGAATGTTTTGAAAGACTAAAGAGAATATTATTTAATGTTCCAATCATGACTCTACCATCTAGTAATGGTGGGTTTTTTATTTATAGTGACGCTTCAAATAAAAGGCATGGTTGTGTCCTTATGAATAATAATAGGATTCATACCTATGCATCATAGAAGCTAAAAATTTATGAACGAAAATATCCTTCTCATGATCTAGAGTTAGAAGCTGTAATATTTGCATTGAAGATACATAGACACTATCTCAATGGTGAAAAAATGTGAGATATATACCGATCATAAGAGTTTGAAGTATATTTTCTCACAGAAAGAACTCAACATGAGGCAAAGGCGATGATCGATGTACTCAAGGATTATGATCTCACTATATACTACCACTTGGGGAAGGAAAATATGGTGCTAAATGCTTTGAAAAGAAATGATCATGGAGTTATGAACAAGATGAGAGTTTAAAGGGATCCTATGTTTATGGATCTAGTAAATATTCCTACGGGAATAATCACAGAAGGTGAAACATCGGTAGTTTTTCAAATGGTTGCCAATCCATCTTTAATAGAAAGGACAAAAATTTATCATAATAATGTTGATAAGATTAAAAAGAAAATTAAGGCTATGAATTATGTGAGATTGATAGACTTAGTAAATGAAGATAGAATTTTCAAATTTGGGGAGAGACTTTGTATTCTTGACATACATGATCTAAAAAAATAATCATTGGATGATGCTCACAGATCCAATTTCTCTATACACCCTAGAGGCAGTCAGATGTATTGAGTGTTGAAGAATCATTTTTGGTGGGAGAATATAAAGAGGGAGATTTTTTATTTTGTGTCAAGATGTATGGTTTCTCAATAGGTGAAGGCTGCAAGATAACATCCTAGAGGAGTCATGAAACCTCTTCCCATTCCTGAGTGTAAACTGGATGATATTATGATGGAATTTTTCATGGGGCTACAAAAGACTCCTAGAAAAAATTATGCAATATGGGTCATTGTTGATTATCTTAAAAATTCATCACATTTGCTTGCTATACGAGAATATTTACCACTTGAACATTTTGAAAAAATATATATTAATGAAATTTTTATACATCATGGTGTACCCAAATTGATTAATTCTGATCATGATCCCCATTTTATATCATGATTCTAGAAAAGTGTTCAAGATTCCCTCGTTACTGAACATCGTTTGGGAATTTCCTACCACCCTCTAACTGATGATCAATCAGAATAGACTATTCAAAACTTAGAAGACATGTTGAGATCTTGATTACATTACTTTCAAGGTATCTTGAATCTGTATTTAGCTATGGTAGAATTTTCCTAAAACAATAGATTCTATTCAAGTATTCATATGGTACCATATGAAGAATTATATGGAAATAGATGTCACACACCAACCTGTTGAGATGATGTTGGTGAAAGAAAACTCTTGTCCCAGAACTTGTTGAGGAAACAACATAAAATGTGAAGATTATCCAAACCCACATCAAAGCAGCTCAAAGTATTAAAAAGTGCTATATCGATAACCAAAGGAAGGATTTGTAATTTCAAGTAAGAAATCACGTTTTCTTGAAGGTATCTCTATGGAAGGGTGTTATACGATTCCGTTAGAAGGGAAAATTAAGTCGCATGTACATCAGACCTTTCGAAATTCTAGAATGAATTTGAGTTTTAGCATACAGTTTGGCAAGGCTGCCAAGTCTCTCCAAAGTTCATGATGTGTTCCACATATCACTATAGGTAAAATACATGCCAAACCCAATGCATGTACTCACCTATGAAGTAATTGAACTGAAAACCAATTTTTTTATTGTGAAGAGTCTGTCAATATTAATGTTACTAGAGAATAAGTGTTGAGAAACCGGACGACCCTTCTAGTAGAAGTTCAATGGAGAAACCATAACATAGAAGAGGCATCCTAGGAACCCAAGGAACTTATGATAGAGAACCAGCCAAATCATTTTATGCAGTACTATTCTAAAAATTTCAAGGAAAAAATTATTTGAAGGAGGTAATAATGTAACACCCCAAGCTTCCATGGTATTCATCTCTTTGAATAATACAATAGCTTGTGTGGTATGCAGCATCGAGTTCAAGCATAACACGACCAATCAAACATTCTGTTGTGAATAGTAATACTCACTTTTTGATATTTTATAAATATTATTCTTCAAAATGGAGTTCAATTTTTTATTCGGAATATCAAAATTAGATTAGGGATAATTTTTTGTATTTTTCTAAAAACTTTCAATTTTTGGTAAATAGTGAAAAACACTGCATTATTATTTAATAATAAATTTTTATTTAAATAATAATTTATTTTATTTTAATTTATTTTCAGAAAAAATATATACATAATACAAATATAATTTCAATGTAATTCTTTGGATTCAATTTATAATAAAACTAGATGTATAAAAGTTTATTGACCTTTTTAACATATTTTACCCACCTTCTAGGCACATTTAAAAAAAATTAAAATGTAATTTTACCACTTCTGTGAATTGAATCTCCAAAATCTGAGAAACATGTTTGACATCCGTAAGTAAAATGTGATTCAATAGGATTAAAATAATTTTTGGTGAATAGTAACTTTTAAATTTTATTTACCAAGGTTAAAAGTAAATAGGGGAATTAAAGGTAAAAATGATATTATAATTTCCCTAACAAATGCCCTAATTCTATTTGATAAGTTTATTTCTACCTAAATCAAACTTAGGAATAAAATATTACCCTTTTTTCCACTTTGATTAGATTAGAACATTTATTAGTATTTTTTTAAATAATAGTTACAAGGGTTAAATTCACATTTTAAAAACTAAATTATTTTTAATATAGGGTTATACATAAGATAAATTCATGTATAAATATTAATTGGTTTCCTAAAAATATTTCCTACATCATGGAAATTTCTTTTTAATTTTTAGACGTTAAATAATTAAATTTGATTATGACAATGATGATGCAATAATTACCTTTTTAATGAATGATTAAAATAATTGATATTATAAATATTACAATATATGTAAATTGATACTTCTTATAAATTACACAACTTTTATTGGTTAATTTGACATTTTAGTGTTGATCAAATAATTATTTTTTCATGTGATAACATTTGTATAACATTCACAAACACCAAAAACTAAATACTTTCAAAATTGACATATATAAGTTCTTAAAACAAATACTATTTTATTAAATGATATAATATTCCAAAAAATATAAGGTTCATCCAAAGGACATTGATAAGGTTATATATATCAATAATTAATCACTTGGGGTTCCCTTTTATTTTTATCCTAAGTTTTTTAACCATTTATTATAATAATACAAGAAGACAAGGTAAAAGTTAAACTATTTAACTAGGAGTTAAATCTAGAATATAAGACTAATATGGTGACCTAAACATGTCTAAAACCTATTGGTTGAGATGTTTTTGACCCAAACCCACCATATACTACAAATAAATCCTTTTTAGCCATTATAAATTGAATATGATTGTATAATAAATTTATATTTCAGTCTTGTCCTAAAGTGACCCTAACCTATCTTATAATTGGGTACCTCTCTTTATCTCAAAATAACACCTCCAAATCCATTTTTCTCAGCCAAACCCTACTCAAATATCCTATCAACTACCCTCGTTTAATCCTAGAGGTATTAATTTGATACGAAATCCAACCTAAGGTTCCCTTTTGATCAAATAAAAAGCAATCACCTCAAGAAGTGGTATTTATTTCACCAACTCTTTCAAAGTTCTTTTCTTCTTACACAGCCACATTCTTTGTTTTTTTATAACAAAAAATAACTCCAGTTCCATAAAAACATTTTTATGTCATTATAAATATTTTTCAACCATATGCATTATTCTATCCATCATATGAATGACAAAGTCACCATACGTGGGTACGTTCGGCTTACCATCTCCACGTCATGGTCTAGTTTGTTATTCAACACTTCATTATTTGGATGGGTATAATAATGAGTATAATTGATGTAAATAATAAATATAACATGTTAATGATTATTTATATATTATATAACATCCAATTACATATTATTTCACCATCAATATAATGATATTGTTTCTCGTGCGTACGTACAGATTACCGTCTCTACAAATGCCATGAGATTAATTCCCCATCATAAACATTCAAGAATAATTTTCATTTTATGATTAAAAATAATGTTTAAGAACTTAATATCATTATATATATGAATAAAATTCATCCTATCCATAAAAAAATGACTTATGTAACAAAAAATGTAAAGGAAAATGTATCAGTTAACATCTGAAACAACGATAATTTTGAAATATTATTAGAAAAGAAATATTAGAAGATCAAATATAATATCATATTTTTGTATGTGGTTTCTTTATAATTTAATAACAATGATTTAACTATTATAAAAGAGTTTAACGTACCCTTAATGAAGGAAAATTACATGTTAAGGGTTAATTTTACAATCTCTTTATTTATATGAGGTTGTTTATATGTAAGTATCTACTAGGACTTCCTTATCATCCATATATGTGTCCCTTAAAAATGTATTTCAAAACATTTTTCATATTTCTAAAATATGTGTTAAAGGCATTTATATCCTTGTTTTAATTTTTATAAAATGTTTTTAAATGAATCTTTCCATTGTAATTTATTACCTTTTCGACAAATTAAGTTAAGAATGTTTTTTAACTTATATAGCGGGTGCGTCTATTTTATTCCATTAAAACACATTCTAAGATCAACTTACAAGCTTAAAAAAACATTTAAAAAATATATTTTGTCTTTTAGAAAAATGTAACTTTTAAATTATTTCAAAATAGATATATAAATTTCTCATAAATAGTTTTCATTTCATATATGTCAACATTCTTTGATGGATTTTACACTTGTCTGAAGTTGATTTATTATGATACAATCTTTTATATTGTGTTGATGGTTTTGTGATATCTTTCAATATAGATGTATTACTTTTTACCATGCATTGTTTATGTTTAAAGTATTAACAGTTCATATGATATTTTTAATATGAATTTTTATGTTATGTTTCAACCATTACATATGAGGAATGCATTGGACTTAGTAAGTTATGGGTGGAGTCTGCTATAACTCCCCGATGCATAGATAGGTCTCATGGGACATACTAGTGTCTTGAAAAAAGTCCTTAACAAAATCATTATTTTTAGTCTTGGCATAAGGCCTTGACTATGTGGTTAAGATGTTCGATGTTATGCATTACATCTTTATAAAATTATCTATTGATTTTACATGTGATTATTAGACTAATAGAATATCCATGTAAATAATTAAATGCAATTATTTCATTTATCTTTTCTAGATTATGATAATGTTTATGTTTTAAAGGCATGTGTTTTGTTCTTATATATTGCCTTAATGGTTTTTGGATTATTTATGATAGATTCTCTTATATTGTTATCTTTATTTAGCATCTAAGGTCACCCCTTTTTATGTTTTATTTTTCCCAGGATGTGAAGAAGTATATTATGATTGACATGCATGATTATGATAAGGGATATCAGTGCGTTCAAAGGGGACATAATGTTGTTTTTTTCCATTTTATAATGTAATGTAAAACTTATGTATGTCTCTAGTACTTCCATGGCTAAAAAACTAATTGGTCATTAGAGACTTGATCTCTTGTGATCATGCCAATGGGATGTAATAATGCACTGACTCTGGTTAACTATGGTCGGGGAATTATAGTTGATATCAGATGAATTTTAGTACAAACCTTAGAAGCTAAATTTAGAAAAACTCTGATAAGATAACAATACTCTAAGATAGTCTTTGAGTATTAGTATAGAATAACTTCCTAGAATTTTAGTAATTTATGGATTTTTTGAATTTTCTAAAAAATACATCTCATTCTAGATACGATCATGTAGAGGAGGCTCTGACACATATGTATTTAGGGGTAAAACCCAAAAACACTTCTTTGAGCTAGACTCAAAAATGAACTGGTACAAGAAAATGAGTCTTTCTGCACTCTTCGTTACAACACTCCCGGGGGATATGTTTAGGATAATTAAAATTTTCTTTCAAAGACATTATTAAGGATTTAGGATTAAATACTTCCTTAATGAAAACATTTTTTTAATATGGATTATATGCATAAACGGTTCAATTTATGTTAGATAATTTACCAGTTTGGAATTATGCATTGTGATTCATAAACCAGCCTAGTTTATTTCATTCTTTAGAATGGTGCCAAGTGAAAGGAATCCAAACTGTATTAATGCACGTAATCCATGTAGGGATTTCTATCCTCCCCAATATAATTATATTGGAATTAGGGATCCATTTGTTGTTGAATATCTTATAACCATACTGGGAAACTCACTAAGGTTATGAATAATTAACATACCTATATGGAGCACCATCTTCCACAATGTGGAGGATCAATGTTAGACCGCTTAATAAGGAAAAAACTACCAACATTCAATGGGACTACAAATCCATTTGTACCTAAACAATGGATATGTTCCATAGAAAAAATATTTCATGATTTGGGGAGTAGCGAAAGGGAAAAAGTTTTCATGGTATTTTATCACCTTATAAGAGATGCACATTAGTGGTGGTCATTGATTCAAATCACAAAGGAATAAGATGATTTATAAAATATGGAATGGATGGAGATTAAAGAACTTTTATTAGAAAAAATACATTCCTCATGAACATCGAGTGGATATGGAAATGAAATTTCTGATTCTGAGGAAAAAGAAGGAAGATAATGTCACAAAGTATGAGGCTAAAATTACAAGGTTAGCAAGGCATGCTGGAGATTATATATGTAACCCAAAGAGTAATTTTGATCAATTCATTGATGGGTTAAACCCATTTCTTTCTATATTTAAAATCACATGAATATATTGACTCTTGTTCTATCAAGAGAAAAAAATAATTCTCTTTGTATTAAATCTTTAAAGAAAGTCAAGAGAAAAATAGATCCTCTAAACACACTAGAAATGGAAATAAGGGGATGAAGGGAAAAGTTGAATTTCCTCCCTATAGTAAATTTTGGAAGAAAATCATGGTACATGCCTGAAGGGAATGGAAGATTGATACAAGTGTGTTGAAAAAGGCAACCAATCATGTGAATTCAAGAGAATGAAGGGGGTTTTAATTTTGAATTCTACAGTTGTAGAGAAATGGGGCACAATGCAAATGAATTTCCTAAGCATCAGAGAAACATGCCTCAGTAAAGGACAAGGGTGAAAGGCCAAGCTTGTATGATCACTACTGCAGAGGTTAAAGCTCCGAATAACATTGTGACATGTAATTTAATCGTTTCCTCAAAATTTGGGAATGCTTTATTTGATTCTGGATCATCTCATTATTTCATATCATCCCAGTTTGAGAATTTTTTTTGATATTTTCAATTTTACTTAACAAGGGAGTTATCATTCAAAAATCCTAAGGTAAGTATCATTGAAACAACAATTTTTCAATCAGTTACCATTATTGCATATAAATGTTCTGTATCTTCTGATCTTATTGTCATACATATGATTTAATTTGATATAATCCTCGTTATGGATTTTCTTTTGGACCATGATGTGAAAATTTATTTTAAGAAAGAGGTTACAATTTTTGATTATGATAAGGAATACCTTATCTTTCGAGCATAAACCTCACCATCAGATTCTTATCAAGATCCACCCCCAGTAGATCTACTAAATTCAAATATTGGGGAGGAAGATATTGAAATAACTTTGGGTGTGGAAAGAAATTTTTAAATAGATTATGTACCTATTCTGCAAGAATATGTTGATGTCTTTGCCAAAAGATATACCTGTACATCTTCCAGAATGGAAAAGTGAGTTCTCTATTGACTTAATTCCAAGTTCAAGGCCCATACCAAAGACCACATATATAATGGCCATTGTATAATTAGTGTAACTAAATAAACAACATGATGAATTGAAAAATAAAAGACTTATTCGACCTATTGTTTCTCCACGGGGATCCAGTGATGTTTTTGTTTAGAATAAAGTTGGATCTATGAGGTTGTGCAATGACTACAAGGAGATCAATTCTATAATAATAAAGAACAATTATCCCCTAAATCACATTGATGATTTATTTTATCAAAATCAAGGAGCTCAATAATTTTCAAAAACTGACCTTCGATCTGGATATCATATGTTTTGCGTGAAGAAAGAAGACCTTACAAAGATAGCATTTCAAACCAGGTATGGACATTATGAGTTTACAGTAATTCCTTTTGGACTGACTAATGCACCCTCTATTTTCATGGATCTAATTAATAGCATTTTCATGGAATATATTGATTAATTTTTAGTGGTATTGATTGATGATATCTTGGTATACTACAAAATCCATGAAGATCTTGAAAATAACTTCCACACTATTCTAAAGTATCTTAGAAGAAATGAATTATATGGGAAGTTTAGCAAGTGAGAATTCTAGCTTCAGGAGATTTATTTTATTGGCCATATTGTAACTAAGGATGGAATATATTTTGATAATTCTTATACAAGAGATATATAATAATGGACAGAACTGATGATTATAACTGTGGTACATAGTTTTACTTGTTTAACAGGCTATTATCGGCGTTTCGTACAAGATTTTTCCCAATAAGCTTCCCCCTTAACCAAGATCACACGTAAATGAGTTAAATTTGTTTGGACAAAAGAGTGTGAAGAATTGATTGATGAACGGAAGTGAAGATTAGTCAATGCCCTTACCTTGACTCTTCCATCGGGGAATGATGGGTTTTTTGTTTATAATGATGCTTCAAAGAAAGGACATGGTTCTATCCTTATGCCGAATGATATGATTATGGCCTATGCATCACGGTAGCTAAAAATTCTTGATCAAAACTATCATACTCATGATATTTAGTTATCAGCTATAATCTTTTCTATGACGACACAGAGACACTATCTCTATGGTGAAAAAATGGGAGATATATACCTATCACAAGATTTTGAAGTATATTTTGTCACAGAAAGATCTCAACACGAGGTAAAGGTGATGCCTCGAGCTACTCAATGATTATTATTTCACTATACACTACCACACGGGTACGAAAAATAAGGTGGAAGATGCTTGGAGTAGAAAGGATCATGGAGTTATGAACAAGATATTAGTTGAAAGAGACCATATGTTCATGTATCTATTAAATATTGTCACGGCCCGTCCTCAGGGTCTGTGTTGTGACTACCCCAAGCCCGCCTTCCACAGGCTAGGGGCTGGAGACTAGCACCATAGGTGTAAATCTTGGTATCTGGGATGGAATTTCATTTATTAAACATAAACACATCCAACCAGAGTACAGGTGGAAGTAATACACTAAGTACAAAAGAAAGTAGTGAAAAGTAAATGAGCCAGAATACAAACCCAACTGAGAAGTACAACTACAACTGAACGAAATACAACAGAAAAGGAAAATAGCTTGAAGATAGAAGTAGCTCCTGGGGAATCCACCTCGGATCCTACATGAAGGGTAGGTACAGATAGCCTCCTCAATGCTCTCTCCCGCGAACCACCTCCGAGTACCATCTCGTCGTGAATTCCACCTCTGGGTACTGACTCGCCGTGAGGTCCACCCCCGGGTACCGTATAGTCCTCGAACACTCGATCTCAGTCAGCGCTGTCCATCATCTTCATCCAACACAATGAGGTTCGGGAATATCCCGTTTAGGGGCGAGTATATGATACTCAGTAGGGACCCCAAGACCCTCAAGTTATCACTAAATCCAATAAGGATAATCACAAATAATGGTCTCAATAGATAACCCTTACTTACGTATAAGCCCTTACTTATACCTAAGTTATCAAGTAACCCATCTCAGCCTTGAGGTATCACATAGATATGAAGTCGAAGGATAACCACTACTTAGGTATATTCCCATACATATACGTAAGTTATCAATTAACCCATCTCAATCAAGAGGAAAACACAAAGAACATTGACTCAACTCAAACTAGGATTTTCATTATCGAAACCACAACTGCTGAAGAGCTCCTCCTCTATCGAGTAAACTGGTCCTGTCACGACTCCAAGGCGCTGATCACTTACCATAGACAGCTGAGGTACTCCTCCTATCGAGTACCACGAGTTAGCCACCCAAACACATTACTGCTCCCCGCCGGGATCAGCCACCCAAACACAGTAGTGCACCCCCCCTAATAGCCTGCACAGGTACTCCTTCTGTTGCGTACCATGGGTCTACCACCCAAACACAGTAGTGCTCCCTAACGTGGGTCTTCCACCCAAAAAGAGTAGTGCTCCCCACTGGGCAATACATGTCACTCTGACTCAAATCGGACATGCAATCATCAGGTCTCAGCCAGCTACACGGTCTTCGTATTATGTACGTTCGTCTCCAGGAGGGTCCGTTCCATGAGCTAAGGGTCAAGTATCACAAAGTCCCATGAAGAATTATCTCAAATGACCTCCTCGTAATATGGGTCTCAACACAACAGACGTCGCATCAATCGAACGCCCGGTCTATGAGTTATTAGCCTTTTAGTCCCGGGGGCCCGGTTGGTTTCCTCTATGAACCAACCTGGCCGTATCTCAACTGTACCTCGAACTCACATAGGGGAAACTCAAAGGGTCTATTTCTCAATGTGATCACCAATGCTGCTAACGGTTCGTCAAACTGATGTCTGGTCTGAAAGTTATCAGCTTTTCCATTCCAGGGGCCCAGTTGGATTTCGCGTTCAATCCAACCTGGACATATTGTAACTATTTCCAAAATTTAGGTGAAGTATTCCAAATGATCCGTCTCATGAAAAGGAATCCAACAATGTTGACGGCACATCAATCCAAGGTTTAGAGCTCGTGTTATAAGTTTTTCCGCTCCGAGTGCTCGGTTGGTTTCAGGTTCGAACCAAACTGGCCATACCCATACTTAGCTGAAACATTGAGTGTAATATACCGAAACGACCGCCTCAATCCAAGGATCCCAAATCAATTTACGGAGCATCGATCCGAGGTCCGTAACCCATGATATGGGCATTTGAACGAAACTGCTTGAAAATAAGGGGTTTGGGCCCGGTTCGACCCGGCCCAATACCCCCTGGGTCAGCCCGAACCGGGTCGACCCGACCCAAGTCCAGGTCTGGAATAGTTGGATGCGGCCCGGGCTGGTTGGCCCAGCCCAGCACGGGCACGGCACACCTCGTGGCCGAGCGGGATGCGAAGGGGGCACCCCCTCCCCCCCTTTATTCAAAACGGCGGACCCTTTGGGGTCCGCCCTAGGATATTGCCTGGGGTTACGACCCACGGTCTTCTGGAGAAACGGTCGGCCATTATGCTCAGTTGGTTGTGCCACGTGGGAACCATGGGGGGTCCCGCCTCTTGGAGCGCAGGCCGCCGACTTGGCCAGCCGCCCCCTGCTAAACTGCCACAGCCTAAGTCCGCGTTTCCCGTCCGACCGGCGCGACGCCCCTCCGCTGCATCCCGCCCTGGCCGTGGCCCACCCCGGCCACGACCACTTTAGTCTCTGGCATGGCACGACGGTGCCACACCCCTCCACTGTGGCCCATTCTTGGTAGCAGCCTCACCGGTGTGGCGCGACGACACCACACACCATCGCTGCGGCCCACTCCGGTCCTGGTCTTCCTCCTCCCCACACGGTGCAATGACACCGTGCCACCATCACCACAAACACCAACGAAGATCTTCAAGGAGAAAGCAGAGGATAATCGGCCGTGTTTGTGCGGACCAAAATCCTCCCGTTATGTCGATATCAATTGGCCATTAATTAAGCAGCGAAGAATGAAAAAATAAATCTTGAAAAATGAAAACCCCTACATGTTGTCGTTCGTCGTTTGGTGAAGATATCTCGATAGGATGGATGCTGGCTCGTCGACGTCATCACAAGGGAGGAGATGAAGGTGACGATGATCATTGGCGTTCATCTCTTCCGCAAAGGCCTTCAATCTCGGCTCGAATGTCGTTCGCTAGAGATCCGACGGATGGAGAACCGTTCTTTGTCGAGGGAGGGAGTTGTTCTTCACAGGAGGATGAAGTTCTTCATAATGGAGGAACTTCCGTCTTTCTTCACACAAATTCTCTCCTCAAATTATCCCTAAATATTTTCCAAGAAAATATTTCATTAAGTCCCCTTTATTTAAAAGATCACCATGCAATTCCAAAGTCAAGATGTGTGACAGGAAAAATTAATAGGGTTATTAATTACCTTAGTTGACTTCATTAAGCTTGGGAGGTGGATAGGATCCTTAATGGATGAATAGTTACACCTGTTAATGAGGATTTATCTTATTAAACTAAGGGGAGATTAATAGGGGGTTTAGGGAATGTTAAGGGAGATGAGTGGTTGGGGTTCTTTTGGACCCCACCTCCCAAACATCCTCACATGGGAAGTTAGGTGGTTATGGGTCCCACGCTTAACCCCCTTTGTAGGATATAACTACCTAAGATATAATTAAAATTGTACACAACAATTTTATTTATTTCAAGCTAAAACCCAATTAATAAATCTCAACCCACTCAAAACGCAACTACGACAATGGTCCCCCAAAGAAAATATTGGCACTGCGCTTTCATCGGGGCTCTTGGATTTCAATTCCGAGCACTGATTCAAAAGATAGAAAAACCCACTCGTTCGATCACTGAACGTACCCGAGATAAACTTCAGAAATTGATTCCCGGGACACCAGGTCTCGAAATCAGGTGCTGTCTGAAACCGCGCACTCGAAAAATTACAAAGAAATTAAGAAAAAAAAATTCCTGGAAATTTACGAGTCTTTACATTACTCCCACCTTAGGGATTTACGTCCTCGTAAAGCTACAACACAAAACTAGGGAAACTAAAGGAGGTACTGAGCACACATCTGAGCCTCTCACTCCCATGTGCTCTCTTGAGGGTTCCCATGCTTCCAATGATAGTGCACAATAGGAATCAACCATCCCCATAGGACCCCACTCATGTCGATCCTCAACCTCTACTGGAACCCTATGAAAGTCGCCATGTCATCGATGTCTAGCTCTCCATGGTCAAATATGACGGATAGGTCGTGCACATATCTCCTCAGCTGAGATATGTGAATGAAATATTGCACCCAGTGCATCTGAGGTGGAATGGTCAGGCGGTAATCCACCTCGCCCACTCTGCTGAGGACCTGGAAAGGCCCAATGAAATGCGAATATTACATTCCACCCTAGCCCAAACTCCATAGACCCCGTCGAGGTGAGAACCGTAAGAATACATGGTCGTCACCCTCGAAATCTAGTGGTCTCGTCTCCTATTAAGATAGGACATTTGTCTGCTATGTGCAGTCTTCATCCACTCTTAGATTATCTGCACCTTCTCTGTCGTAGCCTGAACCATATCAGGTTCTACACGTTCTGACTCCATCACTATTCACAAAGGATATCTGAAACGTGGCCAGCTGCTGTCTTGCCACTTTTAATAGTTGAACGCCCGATCTCCTACTAATAGCATCTGCTACAACGCCCCCCTCTCCATGAGTATAAACTTTCTTGAAGTCATAGTCCTGGAGGAAATTCAACACATCACTACTATCTACAGTTCATGTGCTTCTGAGAGTAGATACACCTGAGAATATTTGAGATGGAGAGAATCGTAAACCGTTTTCTCAATGAACAATGGGTGAGACTGGCCAATTGTAAGAACTCATCTCCATCCTTTTTCGTCTACGTTCCACCAAAGAGCTGCTGGCGTTTCTCCTCTACCGAAAAGAGAAATCTGGTCTCATCCCTTGGATGAACCATGTTCTTTGCCTAATACAGTCAATCCTGACATAAACGATACTATTTCATGCCATGGATGATGTTGTAAGGCCTTTACGCTACTACCAAGAGATCCAGCTATTAATCTCGCCTCCAAGGGTCAAGTCACACTATTGGCAGCATTGCGTGGTCACTAGGTCTCCTCCAGTAGGTATCTCTAAAGTGAGGGTCAAGTCAATGGTTTCAAACCGGATCCTCTTTGTATTAACCATACAGAGTGGACAAAAAAGCAATCATCACAAAGAAAGGTGTCTTTTATTACAGCAGCTCAACATACAAATACACACACAACTACAACGATGACAACATGGAAACTAAAAACACCAAGAACAAGAGCCTCCGTGCCTAGAACCGCTCCTATCCGCCTGCTTCGGGAGCTCCACAGTCATATGATTCAGCTGCAGATACTGAGCTCTCCCACATCCACCCGTTCCATGCGGTTGGGGTGGTCCTCTGGTTGGTGGTGGTGGCATAACCTTGAAGCGTCGTCCACCCCCATATTCATGGCCATCTCCTCACGGTCTGTCACGATCAAACCTCCACCTCTGCCTAGGAGGTCTTTTATCTATCTATTGATAGTCAGAGCGGGTGGGTTGGACAGTCACGAGCCATGTAACCCTGTCCGCCGCATTCATAGCATTTCCTTCTCCTCGTATGGCTGGCTCTATTTCGTGTGCCTCGATCCACCGAATCTATATCCCGAGGTCTTCCACTTGTAGGTCCTGTCCTCTTGGACAGCTGTATCTTCTTTCTACTACCTACAAATGACTCATCTATTGATGGTAAACCTTATGGAAATGGCAGAAGCTCCTGAGCAAGCTCAGTGTGTAGAGTCACTGGTATAAATTCTACCCTAAAGAAGGTCTCGAAGTATTCCCAAGTGAAGGTCATCTCATTGCAAAACTGGAGCATCAGGCTCCACCACCTCTCAACTGCTCCCAAGAAGAGGCCGGCAACTAGGTACACCATCAAGTCTGCGGGTGTCCCAGCAATGTGGAAAGCTCGTGATACTAAATCTAGCCAGTGCCCAGCCATCTGAAAATCCGACTCACCTCGAAACCGCAGAGGCCTCTGACGCTGGAACTCGTGCATCGTGCTCAAGCGGCGTGCACTCTCTGCTGGTTGGGGGACCTGTACTGATTCCTTTTTGCTCGGTGGGCTATCATCATTCTCCCCACTCGGTACCCACTCTATCTTACTAGGTTAAGACATCCTGAACAAAACAGATAGTACACGGTCATACAATTATACCTGGTGAACTGACCTAGTTTGAGCTAATTTTAAAGAAACGTTTTGAAAATAGACACGAAATCAGTGTTTTCGTGCACTGAGTCGGAAATTAGTAGTCAGGGTCTTGGTGTATGGATACGTCAGTGGCCCGCACCAACACTAGACTCCCTGAACTGAAGACTACACTTAGTACCCATAACACTATTGCTTCACTGAAATAAAATATCAGAGTCATATTTTCTACGGTAGAACCGACTCCTCTGATACCAATTCTTCACGACCCGTCCTCGGGGCCCATGTCGTGACTACCCCATGCACACCTTCCAGAGGCCAAGGGGTGGGGACTAGCACCAATGGTGTATATCTCAGTATCTGGGAAGGAATTTCCATTATTAAATATAAACACATCCAACCAGAGTACAAGAAGAATTAATACACTAAGTAGAAAAGAAAGCGATGAAAAGTAAAAGGGCTATAATACAAACCCAACTGAGAAGTACAACTAAAAATGAATGAAATACAACAGAAAAGACAAATAGCTTGAAGATAGAAGCATCTTCTGGGGCGTCCACCTTGGATCGTACCTAAAGGGTAGGTACAGATAGCCTCCTCAATGCTATCACCCACCAACCACCTCCGAGTACCATCTCGTGGTGAAGTCCACCTCCGGGTAGTGACTCATCATGAGGTACACCTCTGGGTACCGTCTAGTCCTCGAACACTTGATCATAGTTAGCGTTGTCTATCTTCTGTATCCAACATAACAAGGTGCAGGCTTAGCCCGTGCAGGGTTGAGTATACAATACTTAGTAGGGACCCCAAGACCCACAATGACTCACTAAATCCAACTAGGATAATCACAATGAAAGTTCTCAATAGATAACCCTTACTTATGTATTATCCTTTACTTATACTTAAGTTATCAAGTAACCCATATCAGCCACGAGGTATCACACATATATGATGTTTACGGATAACCACTACTTAGGTATATGAACATACATATATGTAAGTTATCAAGTAACCCATCTCAAGCATGAGGAAAACACAAAGGTCCATGACTCAGCTCAAACCAGGATTTTCATTATCGAAACTACAACTGCTGAAGAGCTCCTCCTCTATCAAGTACCCTGATCCTGTCATAACTTTGAGGCACTACTCACTAACCCTATACTGCTGAGGTTCTACTCCTGTCGAGTACCACTGGTCAGCCACCCAAACACAGTAGCGCTCCCCGCCGGGGTCTGCCACCCAAACACACTAGTGCACCCCACCTAGTAGCCTGCAGAGGTACTTCTTATGTCGAGTACCGTGGGTCTGTCACCCAAACACAGGAGTGTTTCTGTAATGCCCCGACCCCAGTTGCCCAGAGTCGGTGCATTAATTACATAACATTGGCATGATCACAAGAAAGATCAAATCTCGAAAGACCGATTGGTTTAGTAGCCTTGGAAACACTAGATATATTCATAAGTTTTACATTACATCATAAAATGAAAAACTACTACAACAACATAATGTTTCCACAGTCCACACTATAATCCCCTCATAATATCCCTGCAGGTCATTCATAACTTACATCTTCACTTCCTGGGAAAAATAAAACATAGAAAAGGGGTGAGCTCAAATGCCCAGTAAGGATAACAATATAGCGGAAACTTTCATAAATAAGAATAAACATTTAAATCAATGTATAACTAAAACAAAAGCCTTTTAAACATGAACTTTCAACATGGTATGGCATAAATAAAATTAAATAATGCCATTTACTTATTCACATGGATATTCTACTAATCGAATAATCACATGCATAAATCAATAACCACTTTCATAATGTTGGAATGCATAATGCCAGACTATCATAACCACATAGCCAAGGCCTCGTGCCAAGACTACAAATAAGATTTTGTCAAGGCCTTGTGCCAAGACACTAGTTTGTCTCATGAGACCTACCGATGCATCGAGGAGCTATAGCGGGCTCCACCCGTCACATATTAAGTCCAATGCATTCCCATATGAAAAGGTTTAAACATAACATAAACATTCGTATTAAAACTAGCATACAAAATGTCAATAATTTCACCATAAACTATGAATGGTATAAAAATAGCACATCCACAGTCAACATATCACAAAACCTTCAATACAATATAGAATTTTTGTATCATAATAAATCAACTTCAAATAATCTTAAAATCCATCAAAGGATGTTGACATAGAAGAAATCAAAATTCTTTTTAAAGAAGTATCTCCTTTTATTTTAAAATCATTTAAGATCCATATAAAATAAAACATTTTCTTTGAAAATATTCTTATAAGCTTGTATGGAAAGCTTCGACGATTTTATAACGGCGGAAAATAACCGCACCCGCCGTATAAGTTAAAAAAAAACATTCTTACCTCAATTCTGTCAAAAAGGTTAAAAAGGACCTTGTTTTGAAAACGACGGAAAGATTCCTTTATAAACCTCTTATAAAAAGTCAAACAAGGGTATAAATGAATTTAACCCATATTCTTGTAAATAGAAAATTTTTTTGAAATACATTTTTAAGAAAACATGGATGTGGATGATAAAGAGATCCGAGTAGATTATTAAGTATAAACAACCTCGGATAATGAAGAGATTGTGAAATAACCCTTACCTTGTACTTTTCCTTGGTTGGGGTAGGTTAACCTCCTATATAATGGTGAAATAATTGTTATTAAATTATACAATAATCATATACATTAATATGATATCATATATGATCTTTTAATATTGATTTGATAATAATATCTTAGTATTATCGCTGTTTCGGGTGTGAACTTACTTGTTTGCTTTTGCATGTTTTGTTACGTAAGACATGTTTGTAAAGGATAAGTTGTATATTATTCAAATCCATAATGGTATCAAGTCCTTAAACATCATTTTTAAATAATCAAATGATAATTATACTTGAATGGATACGATGGAGAATGAATCTCATCGCGTTCGTGGAGACGGTAGTCCGTACGTACGCACGAACGCTACTTCCATTTAATTTTTATTTTAAAAGAATCGAATACAAATGATACATAGGTATATTACTATTCCAGTATAATATAATATTTTATACATGTTACTTAAGTTCATTAACACCATCCTTTATACGTTCCATGTGTGGTATGAACGAGTCATATCATTTTAAGGGGGCGGTAGTCCGCACTTCCTCAAATGAAATTATCGTATGTATATACAACATGAAACGAATAATGGTATGAAATAAAATGGAATTACAGAAGATTATATATAAAATATTTATCATTAATATCATATTTAATTATAGTGCCATCATAATGGCCACCATGAGAGGCGGTAAGATGTATTTGAACAATCATCGTTTCGTGAGGCGTTAGTTTGCCATCCACAGAAACATTATGTTCATCATCCATTAGATGGAGTTGTGTGTATGTGTAGTTTGAATCCTTCTTATAAAAACATCCTAGTATATTGAAGATACTGGTGTTGTTACAAAATAAAGGAAATAAAAAGATTTTGGGGGTTGAAGAAGCAAAATAAATGAAAATAATTTAAGAGAAATCGTTACCATTAATTTAGGTAACTCACTTTGGTTGGAACCAAAGGACTTCTTGAAATGCTTTCTGTCTAAGGGAAAGCTTCAAGGAGGAGTATAGGGATGTGGGGAGATTAGTTGGGTAGAGTTTGGACGAGCCAAGTGGCTTTAGAGGTGTGAGGAATGAGTAGAAGTGGTCTCCTTTTATAAGGGAGAGGAGGGGCTCTTTAGGAAAGAGTGAAAGTATTACTTTATAATATAATTATATTCGGTTTATAATGGTCCAAAAATCATTGAGGTCGAAGATAAGATGACTCATATTCTAAATAACATCAACCAATAAGAATTGGACAGGTTTTAGATAATATTTTAATCATTATAATCTTATTTATTTAAATGATTTATTAATGAGGTAAACATTACATCATTATTGTGTCATTAATAATTTAAATTATTTGATGTCTAAAAATTATAAATAAAATATCATTATGTAGGAAATCATTTTATCTTTCTAATGAATATTTATAATCGAAAATCCAACATTTATAACCCTATGTAAAAAATGTTCTTCTAAAAGATGTAAGCTTATGCCATTTTTATTTTTATTTTAACTTTATTAATATAATGTGTCCCTACCACATACAAGTGGCTCCAAGGGGTCCCCAAATTGACCCAAGGATGCCCATGGTCGGGTATGTGTACACCAATAAGGTTAGGACACGTTTTAGGGTAATTTTGTATTATTATAATATTATTTTTTAACCCTTATTTACCGGATTTACCCTTTAACCATGGTAAATAAAATATTTACCGCAGTAATTATTCAAAATGTGTAAAAATAAAAGTTACCTATTTACATAATTTGGACACCCTGATTCCGAATATGGAATCCATTTTCCTAAATTCAAAACACAGAAGTGGCAGAAATTAATTTAAAATTAATTCCCGCTGTCAAAACAAAAAGCGTGTTTTTAAGAGATAATAACTATCAAAAGATTGACACTTGTTTATGTTAGGTTTAATTGTAAAATTATGTCTAATGACCAAAATTATATTAAATGGTAAAAATATATTCTAAATATACTTTAAAACCACTCAAATTCATAATTTATCACTATTAATTATTTTGATTAAAAAAGTTGTTTTTAATTAAAATTTAGTAATTTTCACTATTCATCAAAATATGAAAGTTATCCGAAATGTACCAAAATTTCACCTTAGGCTAAATTCGATATTCCGAATCCAAAAATGATGTCCATTTTGAAATATAAAATATATATAATTTCAAAAAGTAGGTATTACTATTCATAACGGCTAGTTTGATTGGTTGTTAGAACTCGGTGTTGCGTACAACACGCGCTATTGTATTATTCAAAGGAAAGCGTACCGTGGAAGCTTGAGATGTTTCATTTTAAATTTTTTGATGTCCCCATTTAGTAAAAAAGCTTAAAATATTGTATTTAAAAAGGGTTCACTATTAAAAGTTGATAAAAGTGCAATACTGAAAATGAATTTGTTCTTGCATTATATCTAAGAAACTCATAATATGGATTCTAAAATTATAAGGATTATATAAAGTTTAAAATTTAGATAATACTATTCATAACCTCTTTTTAATGGCTTTTTTTTTGTAAGTCATGGTGTGATTGAACTCGGTGTTGCGTGTAGTGCAAGTTATTGAATTATTTTGAAGAAATAACACACTATGAAATCTTTGGGTGTTACATTCTCCCCTCCTTCAATAAATTGCGTCCTCGCAATTTGAAATTGTTCTTCGAAAATAAAAGGTTGAAAATAGAAAATATATTTGTGGGAAAACCCACATCGGAAATTGGGTTACTAAAATTTAGTCTTAATATGAGGAAAAGAGAAATTAAAGGGTCACCACCAAATTATGATCTCGATTAGGAGAACATTGGTGGAATTTAAAGACATATAATTGGAGGAAAAACGTAAATATTTATAGGTAGTGATTGAGGTCATCAATCACAAACAGGTATAAAATTGAGGTCCTTAAATTCATCAATCTATGATGATTTGAAATATCATCGGTTCAACAAAACATAGGGTATTAGGATAACACATTTTTGACGTTTCAAAATATCTTAGTTGAAATCCCACATCGAAAAATGAATTAATGAGGCCTCTATTTAAAATAAAGAGTCGAAAGTATAAAGATTACCGAATATAACACATACTAGGGTTCCATGTAGGAAAATATGGATATGGAAGAAAAATCTATCCATCAATTATCTGATGGAGAGTGGTAGAGAACATGGATATGAAAAGGCCAACAATCCCAAAGCCATAAATTAGTGATGATTTAAGGTACCATCTAGGAAAACATTTTTGTTCTAAGTTTCTTTTCTTAATGTTGGGGAATTTATTTATGAGATTGGCTAAGATCATAAGGAGATATACTTACTTTATAATTAGAGTTTTATCCATTAATAAATTTCTACCACAAACTCATCTTTTACTCTAAAAGATAATAGAATGTAAAAAAAATTCTATTTACTCTATTCGTATAGGGTTCCAAAATAAACGAATTTATAATTCATCTACAAGATCTTTTAATAAAAACTACATTAATTAATCCAGGACATCTCATGGGCCAGTGGTAGGTGATACACCCTTGTCGCCCTTCGGTTGCGGGTTCAAGTCTCGCAGCCTTGCCGGACGCGACGGGTTGCCGCCCGACCTCCGGGTTGTCCTTTTATGGCAATCCAAAATAATCCAAACTAGAACTATCTAAAATACTTCTGTCCAAACTCACAGTCTAACATTTATAAGGAAGGTAAACATAATATAGATCCTTTTTACCCCATAATAGCATATGAATACCTTCATCATGTATTACCATATTCCTTATTGATTACATTCATGCTCCCTTATTCCATATAGAATGCTGGATATACATCATTAATCCAAAAATGTTTTAAACCCCAACAATGATGGAATATACAAATCATTAATCAGTTCCAAGGTAGTCAAGAATATCCAATATAATTTATCCAAAACACTCACATATTATTCCATAATCACTACCTCAGTATCAGAACTATATTATGATTTATCATTCTCTCAACCATATATTTTCCAAAAATTTATCCTGCTATTGAGTCACTTTTCTTTGTTCCACACAATCTCAAGTCCTTAATGAAATAGTACTGCAGTACAATCCTTATATACTCCATAATTATTATAACAAGTACATTGGTGATACAACACTCAATTGACATAATCAACATAAGAACTCTAATCATTCCTCTTCATCTGTGGTAGTATCATAACTTGATTATTATCCAATAGCATCATTTGCGTCATAGTCTGATGACTGGGACATAGGTTCGCGTAGTGTCCAAACTCCTTGCAAATGAATCATTGTACATTTGAAAACATTTTCTTACCCTTGCAGTCACGTACTTTGTGCCCTTTTCCTCCACACATATAACAAACTCCCATTCCTTTCAGGTAAGTTCCAGGGTGTTTCTTTCCACAGTTACCACATATGGGAAAATTCTTCTTTTCCCTCTTCCCTTTATCCATCTTTCTCTCTTCTATCCTTTTCTTCTCTTGCTTCCCTTCAAAGCCATAGGACTCAGTAATCTCTTTACTTATCTTATCAATACATGATATTATTTCTTCATATGATGATAATACATGGGAGACTATTTCTCTTATAAATTCTAGCTTAAGACCATGAAAGATATGATCCTTCCTTCTCTTTGGATCATGTGCATTTCCGGAGTTCTCATTCCTTCTACTGGGCACCATTTCTAAACAATGGAATAAACTAGATCAGTTTATGAATCAAAATACATAATCCCATACTTATAAAACACTTAACATAAATTGAACTATTTATGGATATAATCCATAATCATAAGAATGTTTTCTTTAAGGAAGTATATACTCATAAACCCTTCAAAATGATTTGTAAAGAAAATGAGAGTTATCCTAAGCATATCCCCCGGGAGTGTCGTAACCAAGAGTGCAGCAAGGCCCGTTGTCGTGCACCAGTTCCCGTTCGAGTCTAGCTGAAAGCGGTGTTTTCGGGTTTTACCCCTAGGTACATCTGTGCCAGAGCCGCCTCTACCTGCTCGTATCCAGACAGGGATGTATTTCTCGGAAAACTCACAAAATCTCTACAATAACAAAATTCTAGGAAGTTCTTCTATACTAATCCTCAAAGTTCATCTTAGGTCTACGTGCTCTAATCAGAGTTTATCTAAATCTAGCTTCCAAGGTTTGTACTAAACTTCCTCTGATACCAACTGTAACGCCCCGACCCCAGTTGCCCAGAGTCGGTGCATTAATTACATAACATTGGCATGATCACAAGAAAGATCAAATCTCGAAAGACCGATTGGTTTAGTAGCCTTGGAAACACTAGATATATTCATAAGTTTTACATTACATCATAAAATGAAAAACTACTACAACAACATAATGTTTCCACAGTCCACACTATAATCCCCTCATAATAACCCTACAGGTCATTCATAACTTACATCTTCACTTCCTGGGAAAAATAAAACATAGAAAAGGGGTGAGCTCAAATGCCCAGTAAGGATAACAATATAGCGGAAACTTTCATAAATAAGAATAAACATTTAAAGCAATGTATAACTAAAACAAAAGCCTTTTAAACATGAACTTTCAACATGGTATGGCATAAATAAAATGAAATAATTCCATTTACTTATTCACATGGATATTCTACTAATCGAATAATCACATGCATAAATCAATAACCACTTTCATAATGTTGGAATGCATAATGCCAGACTATCATAACCACATAGCCAAGGCCTCGTGCCAAGACTACAAATAAGATTTTGTCAAGGCTTTGTGCCAAGACACTAGTTTGTCTCATGAGACCTACCGATGCATCGAGGAGCTATAGCGGGCTCCACCCGTCACATATTAAGTCCAATGCACTCCCATATGAAAAGGTTTAAACATAACATAAACATTCGTATTAAAACTAGCATACGAAATGTCAATAATTTCACCATAAACTATGAATGGTATAAAAATAGCACATCCACAGTCAACATATCACAAAACCTTCAATACAATATAGAAGTTTTGTATCATAATAAATCAACTTCAAATAATCTTAAAATCCATCAAAGGATGTTGACATAGATGAAATCAAAATTCTTTTTAAAGAAGTATCTCCTTTTATTTTAAAATCATTTAAGATCCATATAAAATAAAACATTTTCTTTGAAAATATTCTTATAAGCTTGTATGGAAAGCTTCGACGATTTTATAACGGCGGAAAATAACCGCACCCGCCGTATAAGTTCAAAAAAACATTCTTACCTCAATTCTATCAAAAAGGTTAAAAAGGACCTTGTTTTGAAAACGACGGAAAGATTCCTTTATAAACCTCTTATAAAAAGTCAAACAAGGGTATAAATTACTTTAACCCATATTCTTGTAAATAGTAAAAATGTTTTGAAATACATTTTTAAGAAAACATGGATGTGGATGATAAAGAGATCCCAGTAGATTATTACGTATAAACAACCTCGGATAATGAAGAGATTGTGAAATAACCCTTACCTTGTACTTTTCCTTGGTTGGGGTAGGTTAACCTCCTGTATAATAGTGAAATAATTGTTATTAAATTATACAAGAATCATATACATTAATATGATATCATATATGATCTTTTAATATTGATTTGATAATAATATCTTAGTATTATCGCTGTTTCGGGTGTGAACTTACTTGTTTGCTTTTGTATGTTTTGTTACGTAAGACATGGTTGTAAAGGATAAGTTTTATATTATTCAAATCCAGAATGGTATCAAGTCCTTAAAAATCATTTTTAAATCATCAAATGATAATTATACTTGAATGGATACGATGGAGAATGAATCTCATCGCGTTCGTGGAGACGGTAGTCCGTACGTACGCACGAACGCTACTTCCATTTAATTTTTATTTTAAAAGAATCAATTACAAATGATACATAGGTATATTACTATTCCAGTATAATATAATATTTTATACATGTTACTTAAGTTCATTAACACCATCCTTTATACGTTCCATGTGTGGTATGAACGAGTCATATCATTTTAAGGGGGCGGTAGTCCGCACTTCCTCAAATGAAATTATCGTATGTATATACAACATGAAACGAATAATGGTATGAAATAAAATGGAATTACAGAAGCTTATATATAAAATATATATCATTAATATCATATTTAATTATAGTGCCATCATAATGGCCACCATGAGAGGTGGTAAGATGTATTTGAACAATCATCATTTCGTGAGGCGTTAGTTTGCCATCCACAGAAACATTATGTTCATCATCCATTAGATGGAGTTGTGTGTATGTGTAGATTGAATTCTTCTTATAACAACATCCTAGTATATTTAAGATACTGGTGTTGTTACAAAAGAAAGGAAATAAAAAGAGTTTGGGGGTTGAAGAAGCAAAATAAATGAAAATAATTTAAGAGAAATCGTTACCTTTAATTTAGGTAACTCACTTTGGTTGGAACCAAAGGACTTCTTGAAATTCTTTATTCCTAAGGGGAAGCTTCAAGGATGAGGATAGGGATGTTGGGAGCTTAGTTGGGCAGAGTTTGGACGAGCCAAGTGGCTTGAGAGGTGTGAGGAATGAGTAGAAGTGGTCTCTTTTTATAAGGGAGAGGAGGGGCTCTTTAGGAAAGAGTGAAAGTATTACTTTATAATATAATTATATTCTGTTTATAATGGTCCAAAAATCATTGAGGTCGAAGATAAGATGACTCATATTCTAAATAACATCAACCAATAATAATTGGACAGGTTTTAGATAATATTTTAATCATTATAATCTTATTTATTTAAATGATTTATTAATGAGGTAAACATTGCATCATTATTGTTTCATTAATACTTTAAATTATTTGATGTCTAAAAATTATAAATAAAATATCATTATGTAGGAAATATTTTTAGCTTTCTAATGAATATTTATAATCGAAAATCCAACATGTATAACCCTATGTAAAAATTGTTCTTCTAAAAGATGTAAGCTTATGCCATTTTTATTTTTATTTTAACTTTATTAATATAATGTGTCCCTACCACATACAAGTGGCTCCAAGGGGTCCCCAAATTGACCCAAGGATGCCCATGGTCGGGTATGTGTCCACCAATAAGGTTAGGACACGTTTTAGGGTAATTTTGTATTATTATAATATTATTTTTTAACCCTTATTTACCGGATTTACCCTTTAACCATGGTAAATAAAATATTTACCGCAGTAATTATTCAAAATGTGTAAAAATAAAAGTTACCTATTTACATAATTTGGACACCCTGATTCCAAATATGGAATCCATTTTCCTAAATTAAAAACACAGAAGTGGCAGAAATTAATTTAAAATTAATTCCCGCTGTCAAAACAAAAAGCGTGTTTTTAAGAGATAATAACTATCAAAAGATTGACACTTGTTTATGTTCGGTTTAATTGTAAAATTATGTCTAATGACCAAAATTATATTAAATGGTAAAAATATATTCTAAATATACTTTAAAACCACTCAAATTCATAATTTATCACTATTAATTATTTTGATTAAAAAAGTTGTTTTTAATTAAAATTTAGTAATTTTCACTATTCATCAAAATATGAAAGTTATCCGAAATGTACCAAAATTTCACCTTAGGCTAAATTCGATATTCCGAATCCAAAAATGATGTCCATTTTGAAATATAAAATATATATAATTTCAAAAAGTAGGTATTACTATTCATAACGGCTAGTTTGATTGGTTGTTAGAACTCGGTGTTGCGTACAACACGCGCTATTGTATTATTCAAAGGAAAGCGTACCGTGGAAGCTTGAGATGTTTCATTTTAAATTTTTTGATGTCCCCATTTAGTCAAAAAGCTTAAAATATTGTATTTAAAAAGGGTTCACTATTAAAAGTTGATAAAAGTGCAATACTGAAAATGAATTTGTTCTTGCATTATATCTAAGAAACTCATAATATGGATTCTAAAATTATAAGGATTATATAAAGTTTAAAATTTAGATAATACTATTCATAACCTCTTTTTAATGCCTTTTTTTTTGTAAGTCATGGTGTGATTGAACTCGGTGTTGCGTGTAGTGCAAGTTATTGAATTATTTTGAAGAAATAACACACTATGAAATCTTGGGGTGTTACAGTTTCCCGCCGTGGGTCTTCAACCCAAACACTGTACTGCTCCACACTGGGCAATATCAGACACTCCGACTCGAATCGGAAAAGCAGTCATCAGGTCTCAACCAGCTACAAGGTCTCCATATTCTGTACGCTCGGCTCCGGGAGGGTTCGCTCCATGAGAAACTAGTCAAGTATCACAAAGTCCCATGAAGAAGTATCTAAAAGGACCTCCTCGTTATAGGGGTGTCAATGCAACACACGACGCATCAATCGAACACCCAGTCTGTGAGTTATTTTCCTTTTAGTCCAAGGGCCTGGTTGGTTTCGTGTATGAACCAACCTGGATGTATCTCAACTGCACCCTGAACTCACATAGGGTAAACTCAAAGGGACTGTTTCTCAATGGGATCACCGATGCTGCTGACGGTTCGTCAAACGGATGTCCGGTTTGAAAGTTATCGGCTTTTCCGTTCTAAGGGCCTGGTTGGATTTTAGGTTCAATCCAACCCAGCCATATTTCAATTGCGTCCAAACCTCAATTGAAGTATTCCAAAAGATCTGTCTCCCCACGAGGAATCGAACAAAGTCGACGGCACATCAATCGGACGTCCAGAGCTCAAGTTATAAGTGTTTCCGCTCCGAGGGCCCGGTTGCGTTCGGGTTTGAACCAGCCGGGCCATACCCATACATCTCCAGAACATCGAGTGTAATATACCAAAACGGTTGTATTGATCCAAGGATCCCAACACAATTGACGGTGTGTCAATCAGAGGTCCGTAGCCCATGATATGGGTGTTTGAACGAAACTGCCCGAAAATAGGGGGTTTGGGCCCCGTCCGACCCATTTGGGTGCAGCCTATCCCAGCCGGTGCGGCCCAGCCCAGCTTGGGCGGCCTGAACCAGCGCGAGCGGTCCGGCCCACCACGGGTGCGGCTCGGCTCATGGCCGAGCCGGATGCGAAGGGGGCGCCCCATCCCCCCCCCCCCTAATTCAAAACGGTGGAACCTGTGGGGTCCACCCTAGGATATTTCCTGGGGTTACGACCCCCAGTCTTCTGGATAAATGGCTGGC
Source organism: Viscum album (assembly GCA_963277665.1). Classification (NCBI taxonomy): domain Eukaryota; kingdom Viridiplantae; phylum Streptophyta; class Magnoliopsida; order Santalales; family Viscaceae; genus Viscum; species Viscum album. The sequence goes on from OY728145.1 coordinate 1,674,093,012, forward strand.
CATTATGGTTGGCCGGTTGTGCCACGCGGGACCCGTAGGGGGTCCTGCCTCTTGAAGCCCCGGCGGCCGGCATAGCCGGCCGCCCCCTTCTGAACTGCCATATAAATAAGGCCGTGTTTCCTGTCTGGCCGGCGCGGCGGTGCCACACCCCTCTGTCGCGGCCTGCCCCGGCCGTGGCCCCTTGAGTCTCTGGCGCGACGTGACGGCGCCACGCCCCTCCGCCGCGGCCCGTTCTTGGTCATGGCCTCATTCGGCCTCACCGGCGCGGCGCAACGGCACCCTGCGACGTCGTCGCGGCCCGCTCTGGTCGCTGTCTTCTTCACCTTCGCGTGGTGCAACGACACCGCACTGCCACTTCCACAAACACAAATGAAGATCATCACGGAGAAAGGGGACGAGTATCAGAAATGTTTGTGCGATCTGAACTCTTCCCATTATGTCGATATCAAGCGGCAATTAATTAAGCAGTGAAGAACAAAAAAATTAATCTTGAACTAAAAAACCCCTACCTCGTGTCGTTCGTTGTTCGATGACGATATCACGAGAGGACGGACGTCGACTCGTCGACGTCGTAGCAAGGGAGTAGATGAAGGTGACGAAGATTGTTGGCGTTCGTCTCTTCCGAAAAGGCTTTCAATCCTAGCTCGAGCATCCTTCGTTGTGGATCCGATAGATGGAGAACCTTTCTTCATCGAGGGAGGGAGACTTTCTTCAGGGGAGGATGAAGTTCACCACGAAGGATGAACTTACGTCTTTTTTCACACAAAGGCTCTCCTCAAATTCTCCCAAAATATTTTCCAAGAAAATATTTCATTAAGTCCCCTTTATCTAAATGATCACCATGAAATTACAAAGATAAGAGGCGTGATAAGAATAATTAATAGGGTTATTAATTACCTTAGTCGACTTCATTAAGCTTGGGAGGTGGAGACACTCTTTAATAGAAGAAGAGTTACACAAGTTAAAGAGGAGTTATCTTATTAAAAGAAGGGGAGATTAATGGGGGGGTTGCGGAAGGATAAGGGAGATTAGTGGTTGGGGTTCATGTGGACCCCACCTCCCAAACATCCTCACTTGGGATGTTAGGTGGTTACGGGTCCCACCCTTAACCCCCTTACTAGGATATAACTACCTATGATACAAATATAATTGTACACAACAATTTTATTTATTTCAAGATAAAACCCAAATTATTAAATCTCAACCCGCTCAAAACGCAACTACGACAATGGTCCCCCTAAGAAATTACCGGCGCTACGGTTTCATCAGTGCCCTCGGATTTCAATTCCAAGCACCGGTTTAAAAGATAGAAAAATCCACTCGTTCGTTCACTGAACGTACCTGAGCTAAACATCGGAAATTGATTCCGGACACACCGGGCCTCGGAATTAGGTGCCTTCTGAAACCATGCACTTGCAAAGTTCCAAAGAAATTAAGAAAAAAAATTCCTTGAAATTTACGGGTCTTTACAAAGATGGATTTGGGAATAATCATGGAAGGTGAAACATCTATAAATTTTCAAATGGTTTCCAATACATCTTTACTAGAAGGATAAAATGTTCTCAGAGTGTTGATGAGGGGATTCAAATGAAAATTGATGATGTCAATGATGGGAGATTCATCAACTTCATATATAAAAATGGAATTTTGAAATTTGGGAAGATACTTTGTGTCCCAGACATACCTGATCTAGAAATAGAATTATTGGATCATTCTCATAGATCCAATTTTTCTATTCACCCTAGTAGCACAATGATGTATAGTGATTCGAAGGATCATTTTTGGTGGGACAACATGAAGAGGGAGATTGATGATTATGTGTCAAGATGTATGGTTTTCCAGTAGGTGAAGGCTGGAAGACAACATCCTAGATGAGTCATGCATCCTATTCCCATACCTAAGTGGACATGGGATGATATTACTATAGACATTGTCATGGGGATACCAATGACTCCTAGAATGAATGATGCAATATGGGTCATTGTTAATTGTCTTAACAAGTAAACACATTTTATTTCTATAAGAGAAAATTTACCACTTGAATATATATAAATACTATATATTAATGAAATTGTAAGTATTAATGGTGTACCCATAATGATTGATTCGAATCGTGATCCCCATTTCAGATCAAGATTCTGGAAAAGTCTTCAGAAGGTCCTGAATAATGAACTTTTTTTGAGCACTATCTAACTCCCCCTAAACTAATGAACAATCATAAAATACTATTCAATACACTGAAGACAAGTTGAGATCTTGACCACATCACTTTCAAGGTATTTGGGACTGGTATTTACCTCTGGTAGAATTTTTCTATAGTAATAGCTTTCATTCAAGTATTCAAATGGCACCGTATGAAGTGTTATATGGGAAGATATGTCACACACCTACTATTTGGGATGATGTTGGTGATAGAAAACTCATAAGCCCAATACATTTTGATGAAATAATGGGAAAGGTGATGATTATCCAAACCCACATCAAAGAAGTTCAATTTTTGAAAAAGAACATAGCCGATAACGAAAAATATTATTTTTAATTTCATTTAGGAGATCATGATTTCATGAAGGTATCTCCATAGAATAGTGTTATAAAATTCAGTATGAAGAGAATATTAAGTCTTAGGTGAATCAGACCTTTCAAAATTCGTGAAAGAATTAGAGTAGTAGCTTACCATTTGGAAATGCCACCAAGTCTCTCCAAAGTTCATGACGTGTTACACATATCACTGTTGAAAAAATACATGTGTAACCCAACGCAGGTACTCCCATATGAAGAAATTGAATTGGAACCTGATATGGCTTATTGTGAAGTGACTGACAAGATTCTTGATACCAGAGAACAAGTGTTGAAAAACTGGACGACTCGTCTCGTAAAAGTTCTATGGAGAAAGCATAAGATGGAAGAGGCGATGTGGGGAATCGAGGAACATATGATTAAAAACCACCAAATTATTTTTATGTTGTAATATTCTGGACATTTTTAGGAAGAAATTATATAACGGAGGGAATAATGTTACACCCCAAGCTTCCACAGTACGCTTCTCTTTGAATAATGCAATATCTTGAGTTGTACGCAACTTCGAGTTCTAGCACATCACGACATGTCAAACCAACGGTTACGAAAATTAATACCCACTTTTTGAAATATTCTAAATTTTATTTTTCAAAATGGACTTCATTTTTTGACTGGGAATATCAAAATTATCTTAGGTTCAAATTTTTGAATTTTTTCGAAAACGTTCAATTTTTTATGAATAATGAAAAACACTATGTTATTGTTTTAAACCGGGTTTTTTTAAATGATTATTTATTTTATTTATTATTATTTTATGTCATAATAGAAAAATAATACTGATATATGTTTAGTGTAATTTGTTGGATTCATTTTATAATAAAATTAGATGCATAAAATTTTATTGATATTTTTAACGTCTTTTACCCTCCTTCTAGGAAAAGTTGCAAATTTAAAAAAAAACATAATTTTACTGCTTCTATGAATTGAATTACAAAAATATGAGAGAAAATGTTGACATCAGTAGGTAAAATTTAGTTCAATAGGATGAAAATAATTTTTGGTGAATAATAACTTTTCAATTTTATTTACCAGGGTAAAAAGTCAATGGGGGTAATTAAAGGTAAAAATGAAATTATAATTACCATAAAACATGCCCTAATTATATTGTATAAGTGAATTTTAAACTAAATGAACCTTATAAATAATATATGATCATTTTTTATCCATAAGGACCAGATTAGGATGGTTATTATTATTTTATTTAAAGACGATTTAAAAGTGTAAATTTCATATTTTAATAACAAAACCATTTTTAATATAGGGTTATACATAATATTAATTAGAATATAAATTTTCAGTGGAAATATAAAAATATTTCCTACATCATGGTATTTTATTTATAATTTTTAGACATTAAATAATTAAATATATTTCTGACATAATGATGATGAAATAATTACCTTATTAATGAATGATTAAAATAATTGATATTATAAATATTAAAATAAATGTAAATTGAGAATTTCAATGCAATACACTAATTTTATATTTCAGAATGATATGTTAGGGATGATTAATTAAAATTTTTTTGATGTGAAAATGTTTTTATGACTTCCACAAAAACCAAATATTAAATAGTGTCAAAATTGACATAAATGAGTTTTTAAAAAATGCTATTTTATTAAATGATAAAATATTCCTAAAAATATAAGTTTTTGGAAAAGTACATAGATAATGTTATATATATCAATAATTAACCACTTGGATTATCTTGGATTTTTATAGTAAACTTATCAACCATTTTATATAAAAATACAAGAAGACATGGTAAAAGCTAAACTATATAACTAAGAGTTACCTCAAAAACGATAAGTCAAATATGGTTACCTAAACATGTCTAAACCCTATTTTTTGAGAGGATTGAGACTCATCCCTACCTTATCCATGAAATAAATCCTTTTGGAGCCATTATAAACCTAAAATTTTTGTTTAATAAATTAATATTTCAAGCTTTTCCTAAAGTGAACCTCACATATCATATAAAAGGGAACTTCCCCTTCTCCAACAATCACACCTCCAAATCCATTTTTCTTAGACAATAACTTATACAATATCCTCCCATCTACCCTCACTTAATCCTAGAGTCGTTACTTTGATCATAATGCCAACCTAAGAATACCTTTTGATCAAATCCTAAGGAAACACTCGAATACAAGGTAATTATTTCACCACCTCTTTCAAAGTTCTTTTCTTCTTCCACTTCCTATTTCATTTTGTTTACATACCTAAATAATTACTCCATTAGCTTCTACATACTGTGATGTTATTTTCAATGTGGGACAACCATATTTATTATTCTATCCATTTTATGAATTTCAAAGTCACCATACGTGCGTACGTACGACTTACCGTTTCCACATCGTGGTGTAGTTTTTTATACAACACATAATTATTTGAATGGGTATAATAATGAATATAATTGATGTAAATAACATATATATCTTTTTAATGATTATTTATATTTTATATAACAACCAATTACATATGATTTTACCATCAATAGAATGATATTTTCTCCCGTGCGTATGTACGGATTACCGTCTCCACGATGTGATGAGATTCATTCCCCATCGTAACCATTCAAGAATAATTTTCATTTTGTGATTAAAAATAATTTTTAATAACTTAATATTATTATTAATATGAATCAAACACATTCTATCCATAAAAAACATGACTTACATGACAAAACATATAAAGTAAAATGAATAAGTTAACACCCAAAACAATGATACTACAGAAATAATATTAACAAATAAATATTAAAATATCATATATGATAGCATAATTATTTATGTGCATCTTTTATAAATTAATAACAATGATTTAAATATAATAAATGATGTTAACTTACCCTCGACCATGAAAAAGTACAAGTTAAGGGTTAATTTGACAATCTCTTTATTTATCCGAGGTTTTTTATTCGTAAGTATCTACTGGGTATTCTTTATCATTTACATCCCTATTACATAAAACTATTTTAAAAAATATATATATATTTCCTATAATATGGGTTAAATTCTTTTATACCTCTTTTTTACTTTTTATATAATGTTTTTAAAGAAAACTTTTTATCGTGCTTTATAGATTTTTCGATAAATTGTAGTAAGAATGTTTTTTTTATCTTATATGAAGGGTATGACTATTTTTTACCATTATAACACCTTTGATTCTTCCCTTAAAATATTATAAGAATATTTTCAAAATAATTTTTTTTCTTTTAAATATATGTGACTTTTAAATGATTTTGAAATATAAAGATATATTTCTCTCAAATAGTTTGGATTTCATCTATGTCAACTTTCTTTGATGGATTTTACACTTGTTTGAAGTTGATTTATTATGATACAATATTCCATATTGTATTGATGGTTGTGTGATTTGTTTCACTATTTATTTGTTATTTTTCAACCATTCATGGTTTATTATTAAAGTATTAACATTTTTTATACTAGATTTAAAATGAATGTTTATGTTATGTTTCAACCATTTCATATGAGGATTGCATTGGACTTAGTAATTGACGGGGGGAGCGCACTATTACTCTTAGATACATCGATAGGTATCATGAGAAAAACATCTGTCTTGGAAGAAGTCCTTGAAAAAATCTTTATTTTTTGTCTTGGTATGAGGCTAGACAATGTGGTTATGATATCTTGTATTATGCATTCCATCATTATGAAATTAGATATTGATTTTACATGTGATTATTTGACTAGTATAATATCCATGTAAATAATTAAAGGGAATTATGTGATTTATCTTTTCTATATTATTATGAATTTTATGTTTAAAAGGCCTGTGTTTTATTCTTATACATTGCCTTATATTTTTATGATTATTTATTATAGTTTCCCCTATATTGTTATATTTACTGGTCATCTGAGCTCACCCTTTTGCTTGGTATTATTTTTCCCAGGAAGTGAAGAGGTATATTATGAATGACCAACAAGAAGAGAAAAATGGATATGTGTGTGTTCAAATTGGACACAATATTATTGTTTTTTTATTTCATAATGTAATGTAAAACTTATATATGTATCTAGTACTTCTAAGGATACTAAACTAATTGGTCTGTTGAGACTTTATCTCTTGTGATGATGCCAATTATATGTAATAATGCACCGACTATGGGTAACTAGGGTCGGGGAATTACATTCTTTTGAGTCATGACATTGATAAGGGGGAATTGATCTGGATTTGATCGCCACCTGGTGTAAGAAAGTGGGCTTCGCTTCACACCTGGTTTGAAAATCCCAAGGTATATTATTTGAAAATTTAACAGCCCTTTATATACCATCATGATGTATTTAAATAAATTATGAATATGATTTTATAAGGTTCGAGATATGGTTTCATAGATTACAAATATGGTTTCATGCTTTAGACATCCTATATGTGATTTTTCATAATGATGTGGTTTTCCAATCTGATTATTATTTCTAACACTATGTTATTTGGTTTTATTCAATGATGGAAAATAGGAGAAACTATGTAAACTATGAATGTGATAAACAATTTTATTATGATATTCCAAATGGGATTTTTACTAAATTAAATGATATTGTGATCTTTCATAATCATTTATCATGAAACATGATTAATAATGAGTTGCTTAAGAAACTATAAAAATCATTAATGAAGGGAATGATTGATTTTTTGGAGATTTCATGTAATTGAGGGCATGAAAGTCAGAAGATTTTGTATCCTATATGTTGATAACCTAGGAATAAAGACTCAAGGGAATGTCTCATAGGGTTGTAATGATGTTTTTATTGTGGTAAATAAAAAAACAATCATGTAATTGAAAAGGAAAAATGAAAATTTTGGTCAATTCAATCTATGAGAATAACGGTATTCCTAAGGTACCATGGATTATGGAATCAATTAATTGTGGAAGTAATGGGAATTATAAAATATATATCCTTAGTGGAAATCTCATGAAGTGAATCAACAATGTTGTTGGAGAAATGGTTTATAAATTGATGATGAAGAGACTACAAAAGTCTTTTGAAAGTAAATAGGTATTAATAAATATGATGACAAATAATAGTAACTAGTTTGAGATATAATAGGGATGATTGTTGTACTTATATGATGGAATTCAAGAATTATGAAAAATATTAGGATTACTCATTATAATGTTTTCATTAATTATTTGAAAGAATATTTTGAAATATGTTGAGATCTTATCATCTGACACCTTCTAGCTAGAGTAAATGTCTCAGCTCTATTATGTTCAATGCCAAAAATATCTATATGAAATCCCAGTCACATGATTCTCTCTATCACTAGAACTTGCTCCAGTACCCCGTCATATATGGAGATGCACAAGGGTACTATTATATAACTGATCTATGTGTGGATTTCCTTAAAAAACAACCATGTTTGTAATTTTCTATCCTCAATCATGTTCAAAGAATACTTAGTGCATTCTAAGAACCTAGTCTCTTACTCATCCATTTTCATCCCACCTTGCTAAGACTACAGGAGCTCTTGAATCTGAATGGAGTGAAAGAAGGAGTGGTAGTACTCTTCATGAAATAGGTAATAGAAGTCATCCCATGAGAGTGCTGAATCATCATGTATCTGAGTAACCAGGCTCCACCAATGCCTAATTGATCCATGAAAAAGGGTGGTTTCTAATGAAACCATTTGATCTATTGGTGTCTATACAATCTTGAAGAGTAAAACCACCAACTCTAGCTAGAACTCTACTTCCTGAGGTTCTGGCTCTCCGCAGAACCTCAGTGGACTCTGGCACTTGAACCCGTTAAGTGCACTCAGACTGCGCACATCCTTACCCTACTTTGTTAGGGATATCTATTATTCAAAAAGTTAATTTGATGCAACCTATCCACCGGGATGAAGGGGATATCATAATGGATCCTGAACTGAGGCCCCATCATTAACATGGTTGTCCGCATGAACCAGATTGTGTATCCTAGATGTATATCGTCGCAGAAGCTTCTAGAATGTTATTAAGTAGTTACAATATCATATGAGTATATATATATATATCAACAACAATGGGGTATGTCATAGGAATGATATTAAAAGACATAATATGATGTGATGCATGTACCATTGTTCCCTACAATAAGTGTCTCAAGGTGTCGTTTCGACTAGTAGGTAATCATGGTCCTGGTAAATTGATATATTGGAAAATTGTACAATCACTTGACTCCCTATCTTGAGTGTTGTTCTTGATATAATTTTAATTTGTTTCCCTAAAACCAACTAGTACTATTATAGGGAAACATCTGAATAACATACCAAGGGTGGAACCTATTCTGGTGCCAGTTTTTCATGACCCAAACCATGCTAGGGACAAGTTGAAATTACCCCAATACCACCTCTATAGGCCAAGGGGTGGTGGAAAGAACATAAGGGACACCAAAATTGGGGATTCCTTTACCTACGAACATGTACCCACACACAACATAATCAACAAAAAAGTGCAGAGGGAAAGACAAACATGATTCAACACGACAAATGTTAAACCACGAACATGCATCATCCACAAAATAGCACAAGTACATTTGTTGTAAAGTAAACTGAAATGAAGGGGGGGGGATACATGCCAAACCAAAAAAGACACACCACCTTGAAGTGCATGAAATGTATACAATCTGATAGATCCCCATTCCCAGTTCTTATTCTATGACCACTGTATGAGGTCTAAGAAGATATATCCCAATGTTCATCTAATGTCACGATCAACCTGTCAGTTTTCTTCATAAGGCATGACACGTGCAGTCAAACCCCATGGATGGATGAGTATAAAAGTTCTCATTAAGATGCCCCAAAAAGTATAAGGTCCTATATGAGATACATTGAATATTAAATCAGAATATATGGAAAGATACATTAAAAGTAGTGAATCTAAACTCAAAAAGATAGTGAAGTAAGATCAACAAAACACAAGGAGCATGAAACAGTGAGAAGATACACTTCTCATTTGAGTCTTTTCTACCTATACTATGAGAGTATAGTCTACTAATCATATGAATCCATACACGGAAAGCATGGGGTATACCCAACACGTCTTTTCCTCTCTTAGATGGAGAGTAATGAAAACCCAAGGTGTGGGTAATGGAAAATGAATATATATATATACACTCCTTCAAAGAATCCTAAAAGATAGATTAAAGGAATCTATATCTCACAGCCCATTCTATGAATATGGGTATGTTAAAGTCCTAAAAGTAACCACAATTGATTCCCAGCATCCCTCACATCTTCCCTAAACATCAAGTCAAATAGACTCAATCACTGCACCTTGTTACTATTCACTTTGGGTGGCTGTGTCTCGCACTCGCGATATTAGTTCGTGTCACATGAATGCGTCTTAGTGGTAAAAATTTTCCTATTCCTTAATAATCTAATGGTACATCAAATCACACCTTATCACTATGTTGCACAATCAAGAGTTAATGTCTCAATGTTTAGGACCCATGCCCAGCCCAACTGGAGGGTTCCACTTTTATCATCGGGTATTTATGCCCTAGTATGTCTGGGGGGAATCATCACATGAATGTTTATGGGGACCCACTTCCCATCCTTGCTGAAGGATAATCTATACTTGGGTACTTCCCCAAAATTGTTGTCTATAGGACCCACTGCCCAACCCTGCTGGAGGGAAGCTCATAACTGCCATCAGGGTCCACTACCTAGACCAGCTGGTGGTAATCCAAGATCTACCATTGGGGACTACTATCCGGCCTAGTTGGAGGTTAACCCATAACTACTCTGGCCATACATATTTTATGGTACCTCTCAAAAAGCAACAAGGAACACTACTGGCGATCCTTGTTGGATGGTTCCTCTTGGAAAATCACAAGGAACTCCACTGTATTTCCTCATGAATTGTACCTCTCATAAGAAATTAAGGATCTTCACTGGCCATCCCTGCATGATGGTACCTCTCGGAAGAAGTTTTCTACAGTCAATGGGTGTAATCTTATATACAAGTCACACTAGGAACATATAACATAGTATCATAATTTGGTTCATGGTATGTGTGGCCCCACTTGATGTGTAACATTGCCTCATCATACGGTTGTGTACATAACCATTATCGGGCACAAAATTGTGAACAAGTTCACTAATGTGTATCAATTTACTTCCAATGTACGTGTAACATCTAATTAGAAGGCCGATGAGTGCACAACACTCATCATTGATCTGTAAGGACAAAAAAGTAATTCACTAACACGCCTCCTCAAACGGCCATAGAGAAATTGACCGTATCGCTTCATACATATTCTTCACTATCATGAGAGTGGATGTGGATCTATGTTGAGGTTTTTATTCAAACACCATATAAGCAACTTCCGTTGATATTTCATTCAAATTTCTATAACTAATGATATCAGGAAATAGGCTCTGCACATTCAAGTAGATCACAAAGTTGTGATCATTTCACAAAAATCCTATGATTGACTAATCATTCGCCCCAATTGAACATATGATGATAAAGTTTCCCCTCACCGCATTTCATTAGACACAAAGCCTATGTCTCCCACGCCTCAATACTGAAATTCATTATTTAGATTACAACATTGAGATCCTCATAGAAAAACACACTGAAACAACTACCCATTCATCAGAAATAGATACCTAGTGAAAAAGTTGTATTTCACTTCAACATGTGTAAACCTGGATTCATGTGGCCCACACCACATCTTTAGTTTAAAAACACAAAATTAGTATTGAAAAACCCTTGCAAAGACTAGAGTCATGCTACCACTAATGGCACATAAATCAGCAGTCGCATGAAGATACCACGTCTGAAATAAGAACCCAAAATAATAATACATATATTACTTTGATTAAACTTATGCATTACATGAAAATGAGCAGTGAGACCAAGTTTTAAAATTAATGAACTAGTTTAAAAAGAACTGTCTCAATGAGTGGAATGTGTGTCCATATATGTAATGTCAATCAGACGCTCAGATTAATATGTATGGCCATTTAAAGACATATGGCCCAACTAAAACTGGTCCGCCATGTTCTGTCATGACCGCTCTGCCTGGGATGGGCTACTCTGACAAGAACAATCCATTTCACCAGCCCGCGGCCTACCCATGTGGCCTAACCCATCATATTATAGTCTGGCCCCCAGGCTTGGCCTAGTGGTCCACTCCTCACTGACTACCTCACTAACCCTCCACCTTGGTGGCTGTGACATGGTAAATGTGTCCAAGCGGCCTCCCCCTTTTTGCATCTCCCTACACCACAATGCCTACCTCGGTCGATAAACCCTACTGACCTTAGTGCTTCACCTCATCCCATCCACACCCTATGCTTCGCATGCGAGTCCACTCAAAGACCACCTCAGTGCCCCTACCTCAACCGTCTTCTCTCCAGTCTATGACACCGCTAGCCTCACCTCACACCCGGTAGCCTCACATCCCTCCATCATCAGTCCTCCACCTCACCAGATTCGCGCCTCCACCTCCTTCCACATACAACTGAGACTACTCCAGAGGGCGATGAATAAAAATGAGAAATGTTTTGGGATCTTAAGTTTGATGGATTCATAGCACCATCCTCCTTTTGATGATTCATATATTTTTTTATGTAGCGAAAATGAATGTTGAAGAATGGTGAAGAACGAGAAAAAAGGGGATTCAAAACAAGGATCATACAATGTTTGTGTTCGTTATGATATCTCCTTGACGTTAAAAATAGGGTATTTGATGATGAATTCAAGAATAAATCAAGAATCAAATTTGGGGTGATAAAATCATCAACAACCCTCCCTCAATTGATCCATATATCATTATCGACATGTTCATCATGCTCCTGGTTTGATCCAACTATGTTTTATTTTGGATTATCCAAGTTAGGAGGGGGAGAAACTCTTCACCAAATGAGGGAGGATTATGGGGATTCCCTAATAAAATTTCATTACCATATATTTATAGTTTTTAAAAAATGTTTAGTGTTTCAGTTAAACCACTCCCGACAATGGTAGCAAGATCTACACATCCCACACCCTGTCATTTTAAGTCAAGCCTAGGTAAAACACCCCATTGTTAACTGAATAGTTGTCTCAGATTTCCAATCTATGATTCTGATCAAAATTTATTTTATTTTGTGTTCAAGATAAGATAACTTCAACTAATTATTTTGTTAAATAATTTTATACAGAGTGAATTTTCTCACAGAAGCCCTACACTGACAAAAGACGTACCCCTCTTAGGGTAACCACCACGTTTTAAACTCATCATCAGCCTCAGATTTCTGATCTGATTTACTCTTTTATAGTTATTTCTCTTCCCTCTCCATAATAGTATAAAATATACATAATTTTTTTTATAAAATTAATTCCAAGTAAACCGGGCCTTCGAATTGCACATCATCTTAACTCCAAGCTCAAGAAATATATGTAGAAATATTTAAAGGTAATAAAAAGAAAAAAATATTCCTCTACATGTATAATGTATGTTCATTTTAAATTAGGAGGGGAACTAAGATGGCTAACCACTGGGCTAATATTTATAAATAATATTGCCAACCCAAATATGTTTAATAGAGTTATAAACCTCTTTTTCTAAATTTAATGCATTTTAAGGAGAAACAACCTGGCAAGGATCTTAACGAATTTCTGAAACCTAAAATGATATCAAAATTTTTGTTCAATTAAAAAAAGTATAAAAATAAGAGTATTTTCCTAAAAATTCCATGAATGACTGAAAAATGATATTCATTACTTATATTCAAACTGATCAAGAAACATTCCAACCACCGCTACCTTATCCTATGAATAACCCACCATAAAATTTGTTTTAAATGAGATGGATAAATATATACTAGTTACTTTTATAAAATTTCATGTCAATAATAAATTTTTGGATGTTATGAAAAAAATATATAAATATTCCAAATTTTGTAATGAAGTATGTTTTCTCATAAGAAACATTATGGGGAGAAAGTAAATTTGGGAAGAAATGCATCCTCAATTGTTCACTATGTTTATCCTATCAAATATAATGATACAAGAACATAAACCATTCCTTATATAATAAGAGACTTTAAATTCAAGGATTTCATATTTAGAGTAGGAACATCTATAAATGTTATATAACACATATTCACTCATATTTATAGGATGGATTACTAAAACAAATTTTAATTGTCATTCAAATTTCTAATAAACGTACCACCATTAATACTATAGTATTTAAGGATGTTCTGGTTTAGGTAATAAAAATTTCTTTCCTATCAGTTTTTATGTCTTAAATATAGAATATTGCCTATTTTGTACACATGTACCTCTTATTATTGGGATATCATTATTGAGAACTACCAAATATATCATTAAATTCTATTAAAGAACAAAATTATTACAATTTAGATAACTGGCTTTTCAAAAAAATATATTTAATTTTTGAAACACCCAATTTAATTATATTAAACAAATCAAGTGACCATGATTGATTATTTTTCGACTATGATATTCCATTTTTTCAAAACATATGGGAACATTATAATATTGAAAATTGTGATGCTCCTCGGAGATCTGAGTTGTGGAGGTTTCTAGAGTCTGTCCAATCAGAGGGATTTCCTTGGTTTGTTGGGGGAGACTTCAACGCCATTGTGGGAATTTCAATGAAACGAGGAGGGTCATCTATTTTTAAAAGTGGTATGCAGGATTTTAAGAATTTCCTTGGATCAAAGGGCCTTTTCGATATGGGATTCTGAGGCAGAAAGTTTACCTGGTGCAATAACCGCAAGGGGCATAACCGAATCTGGAGTCGCCTGGATAGGTTTCTAACAAACCACCAAGGCTTGGATTCCATTTGCCAAGCGTCAGTGAAACATTTTTCATGTTCACTCTATGATCATGCCCCGCTTATTGTGGATATCAAAAGGTCGGTGTAGGGTAGTTGTGCTTTCATTTATTCCTCGAATTGGCACCGGGTTGAAGGCTTCATGGAGATGGTGAGGACTTCTTGGAATGGTCAGGAGGATGGGAGGTCCTGGGTTGGCCTCTCCAATAGGATACGGTGACTCAAGAAAGACATTCAAGGATGGTTGGTCCTCAAACCAAATGAGGACATTGGGGTGGAAAAGTTGAAGGGGGAAATTGATATTATTGAGGAGAATCTTCAGGCAAGGTGGGAGGAGAATTCCTTTTCCATTATTTGTGAAAAGAGGTCAATTCTGGAAAAATAATTACGTGAGCTAGAAAGGGGTTTTAAGCAAAGATCCCACGTGAGTTGGTTAAAATAGGGTGATCGGAACCGTTCTTTCTTTCAGGACTTCTTGAAGGAGAATAAAAGTACAAAAAATAATATCAAATCAGGCAATGGTTCATTTACATCGGATGTGAAGGGTTCCGGTAAGATGACCCTTGATCACATTGAAGGATTATTGACCGGAACATGTTATTAAAGGGATGATGCCTCTAGATCGTGGGAGCTAGGGGAGGGATTTATGGAGTGCATTCCTATGTTGGTGAATTGCTCTGATAATGACAGTTTGATTGCTTTACCATATGAAGTCAAGATCAGGTCTAATATTTCCAAGATGTCTCATGACAGTTCCCCCCAGCCCGGATGGCTTTTCGGGGGCCTTCTATATGGCAGCATGGGAGATCATGGGTGGCCATGTGGTGGAGGCCATCCAAGACTTTTTTCGGGGTATAACTCTCCCTAGGAGTGTTTTTGCATCTAGAGTGATCTTGGTGACGAAGGTTAAGGATCCCTCTTTAATTAATCATTATAGACCCATATGCCTTTGCAATGATTCCTATAAAATCCTTGAATGTTTTATTGCCAATAGTTTGAATAGTTTCTTTCCAAAGGTGATCTCTAGAGAACAACATGTTTTGAGAAAGGAAGGAGTTTTCAAGGGGAGTTTGTAGTTGCAAATGAGCTGGTTCTGGATATTAACAAAAGATCCTTAGGATCAAATGTTATCATGCAGATTTACATGGACAAATCTTATGACAAAATTGAGTGGAGCTTCATTCTTTGGGTCGTGAGGAAGTTTTGCTTTCATGAGTGGTTATGTGACCATTGTTTCATGTGTTTTTATTCTCCTTGGCTCTCTATTTCTCTTCTAGGGAAAGGATTAAGGTTTTCAAAAGTGTATGTGTTGTTCTCCAAGGTGACCCCCTTTCACCATCGCTTTATATTCGGGCTCAAGACACTCTCTCCAGGAATCTTCATAGTAGTATGCAGGAGGGGAGAATTTTTCTATTCCTAAACAAAGGGGTCGAGATATTGTCTCTCATCTTCTGTTTGCGGATGAAATACGGATTTGTGCCAATGGAAGGAAAATATCGCTTTGGGGTTTTTTGGAGGTCATGTTCATCTATGGGGGTTTGAGTGGCCAACACATCAACTCAAGGAAAAGCCGAGTTTTTATATCAAAAAAGTGCTCTGTTAGGAGATGTAGAGAAATCCAACACATGTTGGGAATTCATCAGGGTCACTTTCTTATGACATATCTCCAAACCCCCTTTCTTGTTGTTCCAGCAAGAAGGATTATTTTGGAGACATTATTAGCCGGATGTTGGGAAAAATTCAGAACTGGAAGAATAAATTCATGTCATTCGGAGGTCGAGTTACATTGATTAATAGAGACTTAACTTCCATCCTGATGCATATCTTGGAAACTGTTACCCCTCCAAAAGGTACTATTGATATGATGGAAAAGGTGATGACATCATTCCTGTGGGATGCCAATTCTTTAGGTCGCTGCCATTGGGCCTCTTGAAAATATTTGTCCAAGCCGATAGGGGAATGCGATGTGGGCTTATGTGACATTTATGAAATGATGCAGGGCATGAAAGCCTGTCATTCATAGGATATCATTGCAGTTGATTCCTTGTGGGCATCTCTTTTCCAGGCCAGATATCATAATCAATGGGAGGATGGCGTGTTTCATAGAGGTTGCCCGTCTCGCTTGGCGCGATGTTTGTTCCCATTCTAGAGGAGCTTCAGGGATCATCCAGGTAGATTGTGGGGAAAGGTAATATCAACTTTGGGAACATGAACTGGGCTGGTGTGAAGCTATTATTTCCTAGATGTCCGACCCAATGCAGTTCTTTCTAGGAAGCGAGCAGTTATCCGGATCTGCTTCGACTGATTCTATCTCAAGAGCAGTGGGAGATTTTTGAAACTATTACCTTAAAAGATGAGGCTGAAGGATGTTGTTTCACCGATTCACGCTCGGGTGTTTTTAATATTCGTGATTATAGAACTATCTCCATGCAGAGGGTGTTCTTGATGAGTGGGCGGTAAGTCTATGGTTCAAGGATCTTCCTGCTAGAATGAATTTTCTTGGCTGGGTTGTGAGGAACCAGGAAATTTATACTAATGTGAATGTCCAGAGGAGGGGTATTTCTATTTCATCTCATTTTTTTGCTACACTGCTCCATAGGTTGAGTTGACGGTTCACCGCATCTTCCAAGGCGAATGGACCTCTTCCCTTTGGTCCTTCTTCAATCTGCAGTTCCCTTCCAATGAGGAGGAGTTCTCCATTCATACTTTCATCTCCTCTTGGGTGCACGGGCTGGATATTAATGGAATCGAGCTGAAGGTGAAGTGTACTGTAATCACGGCCATATGTTGGATACTTTGGGAATCCCGTAACCAGCTTATATTGGGTAATAGTCATTCGCATCTATTTATACAGATGAGAATGCGATTGTTTCTAGTTGAATGGTGCTCCCTACTGAAAGGGTGATAGAACTCAGTCACCCTTACTGGTTTTCTGAAAGGACCATTGGCGGATTTCAAAATCAGGGGTCGATGGATTAGGTGGTTTCCTCCTGGTGTTGTACTAAAACATAATGTTGATGGATACATTTTAAATGGACAGATGAGAGGCGGGGGATGCTTAGGGACTCTCGGGGTTCAGTGTGTTTTGGTTTTAGTGCATTATATGGGTCGGGGTGTTCTCTAGGTGTGGAAGTTAGGGATCTCCATACTGGTCTTAGGATGTGTAATTATTTTGACCTCCGGGTGTTGGAAATTGAGTCGGACTCTGAGGTCATGGTTAGAATTCTCCAGGGGAAATGCGGTTCTCCTTAGGAGATGTCTTACCTCATCAGAAGTTGTTCGCTGGAGTCGAAGGATGGTCGGTTGGTGAGCCATGTTTGTTGGGAATCCAATTTCTCAGCATATGCTCTTACTTTTGCGGGAAACCTGAATGACAAGCTTATCATTTTTTATATTTTGTGTTCTATTCCTTTGGAATGTAAAATTTTTGTCTTAGGGGATGCCCTAGGACTTCACCATTTTAAACCTCCAAGAGTATTTCTTTGTTCTTGTGGGCTTTGCCTCCTCTTTAATAAAAAATTAATGTTCAGTTAAATACTAGAACATTTATGAGAATATTCAAATGGTATCCATATTAAAGGATATTTGGATCACATAGGCTATGTCAAACCTAAATTACATTATTGGGTTTTATCATGTAGTAGCCCTGCTAGATAGACCATTTTACCCAACATGAAGCTTATATTTTCCCATTTTGCATAATTAAGAGGTGGTAAAATTGACGTATATTACTCACATAAATATTATTTGACCGATGATAATTTCTCCTGGAAATAGATTTCAAACCAATACCTAAAATCCTAAAATATTACAATGTAGGGGATATTGAGAAATTTCATGGTATTATCCCCAATGAGTTCTCAGTGGACTGCGGGAGGAAATAGGTTGGAATATATATGCGAAAAAATAAAGCATAATTATTTACCCTGCTTGATTTCACTAAAATTTCCACTTTAACTTACATACATGAAATTTTTTTAGAGGAAAATGAAAAACATATGAGGAAATTTCCATATGAATAAAATAAACATTGTTATATATGGTTAGGAAATTTTATACCACTTTGTTAATTATAAAAATAATATTTCCATCCTTATTAGAAAACTGGTGAGCCCCTTTATGGTGTTCCTAAAATGGCTAATTCAAAATATCATATAATGAATTTGACATCCTCTTCATTGTAAGATATAAAATGAAATGGAAAACCAGTATTCAGTAAAGAAAACAAAAAAAGTGACTATTAAATATCATTTCCCAATTATTTTTCTTGATTATGTTCTCTATATATGAACTATATCTACCCATTAATGTTTTTTATGTATTTTATAGGTACATTCAAATTTTTATAGCACCAAATTATAATGAGAAAAAAATATTCCGCTACATTATTTTTACATTTCCATTTAGAAGAGTGATATTTTGTGTGTTAAATAGACTATAAACATTTTCAATAATGCATGATGGATATTTCATCAATGGTTTTCAAAATCTACTTGGAAGTGTTTAAGGATGAAGTCGTTATTTGGGTCATGTTTTGAAAAAATCATAATGATTTTGGGTACTTTTATTCCAAAATTCATAAAACAAATATGTTCTAAATTATGATAAATTTCCCTTGATATTAAAAAATTGAATTTAAATTTGTCATATTGTGTCTTAAAATGCAATCCAAATTGATAATTCAAATGTTATCGTAATGTTTTCAATATACTACCCAAAAAACGTGAGATGTCAGGTTATTCATGGGCGACAATGATATCTATAGAAACCACATAAAATAATATTATAAAATTTCGATTCCAATGACTATATTTATTAAAACTAAATAATTTTTTTTATTTTTAAGAGAAGTGTAAATGATCCATTGAATATTTTAAATTTAAAATGATAATCAGAAACATATTCCATGCACCAAACTAGTAATTTCTTTTTCAAATCATAATTGTTTCCTTTGATTTTTGTCTTGGTATTATTTTATTTATATATATGGAAATAAAATATCATGTCATTGATTATGATTCTAGACTATTAAATCCATAAAAGACAAATTAAACAACAATTTTGAAATATCTTTTTTTTAATTTGATTTGGGTATGTACAAATGTTACAATTTAGTTCAGGGTGAGTGTTTTTATATAAAATCTTCAATTAAATATTTAATGAAAAAAATGATGTAGGGCACAAAATATAGATAATTATCATATTTTTATATTAATTTGATATCAATATATAGAAAAACATTGGAACTAAATATATTAGGGCTTTCTATTTAATTCAGATACATGATTTTTTGTTCAAAAGTTCCAGATAAGTACAACAATCGATGAAAACATTCCATAGCCTAACATTTCTAGTGTTTGTAATAGGACACCATGGTTTTATGAGTTATTGAATTATTAATCTTATAGTGATATACACCATCATATTTACAAAATTAAATTACAAATCTTTAATTGATTAAAATAATTATATTTGGTATAGTTGTTTGTTGTGGTATATTGGGTGGGACTAACAGATAAGAAGATGCGTGGCCAATCTGAATTCCAATAAATCCAAATTGTTTTCAAACCTTAATATGTAAAATCATTGGATATAAAAAAATTAAAATGTGATAAATTATGGATTATAACTCTTTAATGAAACTTTTAAATTCTATAAATCCTAAAATAAGTCATTTTTAATGGATATGTTCCTAATAGAAATGAAATTCAACTGAATGCCATATTATTTAGTGATAAATTTGATGTTTGAGATATTGATATCATGGTTCCCTTTCCAATTAGTTTTGGAGACTTATGTAACAAATTAGTCTCTATAAACCCAAAATTGATGGTTATATTACATTATTGGTGCAATGTATATGGGTTTATAAAGGATCT
This sequence comes from Viscum album, assembly GCA_963277665.1. Lineage (NCBI taxonomy): Eukaryota > Viridiplantae > Streptophyta > Magnoliopsida > Santalales > Viscaceae > Viscum > Viscum album. Next base: position 1,674,113,272 of record OY728145.1, read on the forward strand.
AGCAGTTTTGTAGTCCTTAATGACTAGATACATACATATATTAAATTTAAAAAAATAATATAGAACATTAACATGGATCAAGAACCTAATTATCATTTCCATAATATATTTAAAATTTATATATAGTCTTATTCTAGGTTTCTTGGGTAAAGGAAACCTAATAAGGGTGATCTCATATTCTTATTAAGGGGAAACATAAAGTGGATTTTTTGTATAACATAATAATGATATAAGTGATATGGAAGAATAAATGAACAACGTGATGGTATAATAAACTAAAATTAAAGGTAAAAAATACTAATGAAAATAAATGAAAACATTGATAATAATAACCATTGATCTCATAGTAATGGAATGTATAATTATATATATAAATAAACACATATTTAAGGCCTTTTTCAAGGAAACTTACTTTTCATCGATGGGAAGAGGAATAAATCAAATCCAAAAAAATTGTCATGGTACTAATCGACGCCTTCATGGGATATATAATTTTTGGCCCCATCCATCACTTTTTTATGTCCAACATGTTAACTATAAGAGTAATCATAATTATTCCTACCATTTCCTAAGGAACCTCATACATAAGAAATAATAGCGATATATATAATGAAAAATTATTTCTTTCAAAAAAATCAAAATTAAAAAGAATAATTTTAAAATATAGGAGAACATCACTTAAAAAACATGTAAGTCAATGGATATCATCATTATAACATGGTGTACCATTATCACAGTTGTATAATTGAGTGAGTATATAAAATTTGATAGGTCATACATGAAATTTAGTAAATGGTTATAATATATTTCATTGGTAAGAGACCTAGTTAACGATATCAAAAATCCTATAGCATGGTTAATTAAGAGTGTATGAATATTTCAAATCATATCCCACATGACTGTCTCTATAGTTTTTCAATATTATGTTCAATAATCAACTACTTGGGCGATGATTGAGTAAATTTTCATCCTACCCTTTTAGGGTGATTTCTTATAGGTTCATCTTTGATGCTACATTACCCATAGTGAAATATCCAAAATGGGAAGTATTTTGTAGGAAATTACATACACTTTTATTTTACTAACAAATATGATGTTTTTTCAACCACAAAAGAGGTAAGTATTGAATTAGTGGAATATGAGACATGTATAAAAATATAAACTTTTTGAATCCAATGAATTTCATGTGTAACATGGTAAAATTATTTCAAGGAAATGTCTTCACCACACAAAAAAAAATATGTATGGATTACAACATGATTCCAAGAGAAAGAAAATTGAGATATGTAACCAAGATTATGTCTAGGGTATAAATTCATTAATATATTCTTGAAAAAATTAGATTAAACTAATTATTCAAATAATATGAACAAAAAAAATTATTATATAACATCTTAAATCAGAAATATATACTCTAAATAAATAAAATTATTTGAAAATTATATGGAATGTCTGAAGGGGGAAATTTGAGATGGAAAAACTTCCTACTTGTCCTAAATTCTCAAAAACATAAAACACCATTATTATAAGTATATGAACCTAAAAAAAATTATTCCCAACCTTAAACATATCCATTCTCATTCATATACTTCATAAAATTGTTATTATCAAAATGAATCCTTATCATTTTCCACATCAGTGTTTACAGTTCTAACCATTTAAATAGGTTTCATAATTACAAGGTTTTTACTAATTATATTTAATATTTACATTATTAATCGGTCATAATGTTTACTATTAGGTATTATTTATACTTTTAAAATATATCTCATGTCTTTATGCAGTGTTTTAGAATTTATAATTGAAGATATTTTCAACAAAAATCATGTTTTTGTAAATTTGGTGAAACTAACGATGTTTCCTTAATTATTGAATTATATATTGAAATAATATTTACCTAAAAAATAATAATTCAATTATTTATATCCAATTATTCCATGAAATAAGTTTTCATATTCATCCAGGACATATATTTGTAGTATTGTTTGAATGGGTGGCTAAACTGACCCAAACATGATCCTACCATGATTAGTGGATGATTATGAGATGGTTTAGTTGTAATATAATTATAAATATAGTCAAATGATCTTTTTTATTGTACATTATTTTAATATATTGGAATTAAAATTAAATATTATACTGATTAATATATATAAAAAAATTGCACAATTTGAATAAAATATTATCCACTTAGTACAAATATTTTAAACAGTTAGAAAATCAATTATAATAAGTTTCTCATTTTGATAATAGGGACATTTATTTTTCAAAAAAATACATCGAAAATATCATAAAAATAATATTTATCCTTTAATACAATATTTATATCTATCATTTTAATGTGTTCATGTAAAATGGAGAATGTTACTTCGTGGAGGTGGTAGTCCACACAATTCATGAATAATGGTTTTATATTTATTAATGTAGTGGGTGTATGGAAAAAATAATAATAAATTTCTAAATTTAATAAGAAACTATATAAATTATAATATTATCATTATATTATTTTGAATAAAATAAAAATAATGAATATAAGTATGGAAAAAATGAAATAGTTAGTAATACTAATTTCACCAACATGATTATTACTTGTATGTATCCATATATTTTAAAGGTATTAGGATAAATATGTTTGTGAAATGTATTATATTCCTAGGAGAGGGTTTTATGTATCGGAAACTAGAATAGTTTCATTAAATTTTTTGAAATGGAGGTGTGTCCTAAAGTGGCGAATATCCTCCACATCAATAACTGAAAGGAGGTGTTGTTTTGGTAACACCTTAAAATTTTTAAATAATTCCATAGAACTATTCAGGGTTTACTAGCACAAAATGAAAATGAGTGTATGAGAAAAAATAATTATTTAATAAATTTCTGAAAAAAATCCATTCTAAAAACTTTTTATTAATTTTTTAGGGTTGTTAGACTATATCAATCTTAATTTTAACCCATTTAATGTTTCCATGGTAATTAATTTTTAACCATTGTTTTTAATTTTAATGAAAATTATTAAAATTAAATTTTTATTTAAATTAAGACATGTAACTTAAAATTTATATATAATTATACCAAATAATATTTCTAATGTTTTCAAAATTAAATTTGAAAATAAATACAATTAATCATGTAGAAAAATTAATTAAAAAATAACATTCTTAAGCATTAAATTTTTATATAATTTAAAATCACATTGCATGATGATTTTAATTTATTAAATTGAATAATTATTAATGAAATAATTTTTTTTGGGATTCAAAAGTAATCCAAAACAAAATCACCAATGAAAATAATTTATAATTAGAACAAAAAATAATAATTTTATATTTATATGCCTTTTTAATTAGTTCCAAAAGTGTTAGTTTTATGATTTATAAATTTAATGAATATTTTAAAATTAATTTTCACTCATAAAAATCGCATTTCGTTACTTAAATGGTTCGATGAAATTATTCTTCATTCTTCTATGTTAAAAAATACATTAGAATTAAAATTTTCATAGAACCATTACCTTTTACTGAAGATAAACCTTTTCAAGAATGTCTCGAAATTCATTCTGAGCTAATTTCGATTTGTTGAATTAAAAATTAAATTTATTCGATTATTTTCAAATTATTATATTAATATATTAAAAAACTTCATACATTATTCTTAATGTTTGAATTGCATTATAGTTTAGGATATATGGTTAACCCACTATTGTGAAATCTTAGTTCCTGTATCCCCCATAAGTAATTTCATACTAGAAATTTATTTTAAAATATGATATTGAACATTTGTTGATACTAATAACTTATTTATTTTTTAGGCTCCAATATTTCACCTTCTAATTTTTTTTCATAAAGGAATATCACAAAAGGAGTTGTCGGATTGTGTATTACATTCTCTCTAATGAAAATAAAATAGAGAGCTCCTCACTATAAGACTAGTTAGAATCTTACTATATTTCATTACATGTGATAACATATGTTGTATATGGAAATAATTTCCTCATTAATGAAACATGCATGACATCATATGTTTTATAATGGTTTGGTGGCATATTTAATTGATAAGATATAATAATAAGTCATTCATGGATTTAAATATCCCCAATAAACATATGCCTTTACTTTCCCTTTGTACCAAATATTATAACTACTGTACATGGTGAAACCATCAAAAATACCAGATTCCTAATGAGAAATTTTAGATATTTACTTTGATTATCATCATAGTTATTTTTTCTTCTTTTGGATGATTTAATCTGAATTGAATTATCACTACATTAATAGTTGTCTTCATTATAATCATTTGGCTGACTAACATTCATTCTTCAATTTATTCCAAATATTATGGATTATGAAAGCTCTTCCCATAAAATACTCTTTATACGTCCATGGGGATAATCTAATGGAATGAATTATTAAAGAAAAACTAAAACAAAGGTAGATAATGATCCCATACACCTTGAGCGTCATGATAAAATGATCTTATCATGTCATATAATGTATGTGTAGTGATATTATACTACCCATAATTCTGGGGATGATAGGTAGTCATTAAATTTATCCTAGTGTTGTGATCCATTTCAAGACTTGATAAATTTTTTCCATGAATCCTAAAAATTTTATGGATATAGAGTTATTTAAGGGTCTTCTAGAAGAGATCTTTTCTTATCACTATAAAATGTTTTGGATTATAAATATGAACAATGATGAACCACATAACATCATTCTTCCTTTGATTCATTTTCATTCTAGTGAAAATGTCCACTATAATTTTATCTCTCTCCCATATGTGTATAGAAAGTGGTTGAATGACATGCATCAGAAGTTTTCATTCATCCATCATCTAATATTATACTAATAATTTGGACACAAAATCTGGATATTTATACATCATATCATCCAACTAAAAATGATCCCTTAAATCTATATACATTATTTTTCTACAAGGGTGTATAGATAAATTTTAACTATGTTCCTCATTGAGGAATTACCAGTAAAAATGTGGTCTTAAAGGGGCACATAATCTTAACTAAAATTTCAACACCCCATCCCGAGATTTGAAGTATATCAATTTTCCTTCATTTATAGATTTATTTATCCTTTGTAGTTTCACAGGATCTTATTAGGACTTCCCTATCCATTTTAGTAAGTACGGTTTTGAAATTTCTTGTAAAAATTATTAACGATCCCCTTACCTAAAAAACATAAATATATTTCTAAGATCCCCATATCTGGGATCCTTTTTAATTATCATAAATATAAAAACATCATGGTCTCTCCTACTCAATAAATCATTCTACTTTTGTTCCTTCCAAGTATTGATGTGTGTTGATAAATTATAGTCTTTGGGTAGTTCAAACTAAATTTTTTTCTCTCATGATGACCCCCTTTAGAGATAGGACAAAATTCAAACTCTTCTGATCTATATACATGTAAAATATTTTACTATATTGTTTTTTCCATGTTTTAAAATGAAAATTTATATATTCTAGGTCAAGGTCTTTATTTGGGGATTTTTTTTCATGGATCTTGAATTAAATAGATGCATAGTAAATCACCCTATCATTATACATAAGTACACAACCATGTATTGTCATCGACACATCACTATAAATTATAAACCCATTATTATCTAATGGTAGAGTTAATATCGGTCAATTAATATGTCTCCTTTTCAACCAATAAAAATTCATTAAAATCTCCTGATACTGTTAGTTTATCTCCTTTAACTATAAATTTGGTAAAGATATTTTCCAGCTTAGAGAAATCATAAACAAGTCATCGATCGTAACATGTTAATCTGAAGAAAAATTACATGTCGGTTATGTTCATTGGTCTAAAATATTATTTAACTACCAATATATTTTGAGCGATCAGTTGATATCACATACTAGGAGACAATATTTCCAATAAAATATTCGTCATTGACCAAAACTTCATGGTAGTATACTCCCTATATAATTCATTTTTCATAATGTCCACAAAATTATTTCAAAATGAATCTCATTATATTCATACCTCATAGAATATATAAATGCATCATCACTGAATTATTATATTAAATAAAACATATATATGGATTAGTTAAAATCACAAAAAAGATAATTGTAGTGATTCATATGTTTTATCAAGGTATCATCCAATGTCTCTGTAGTGATTTTATCATTTTAGTACATTATTTGGCTACCATAATTATTTTCTTAAACATTAAGTATAATTATTTTAATTAAATAAAAAAAAATTAAAATAAAATACTTAATTTTTGGTAATGTTTTTTTATCATTCAAAAATATTATTTTCTCAAAAAATGGTTATTTATGTGAAAAATAAAAAAAATAATATTGAATTTAGAAAATTATTTTCATAAAATAAGCTCCTTTTTTCAATTAATAATGTCAAAATTATCTTATGGTGAAGTTTTGGGATTTTTTTTGAAATGTTTTATTATTTGATGATTAGTAATAAATATTGAATTTTAGTTGAAAAAATTATTTTCAGCTACATTATTTACAATGTTAAATTATATTTTAAAGTTTTTTAAAGTGTAATTAGTTCATTTATACTTATATTAATCCAATTTAGGTAATTAAAAAAACTCATTTTTTATTTGGATATGAAAATTGTAATCTTTTGTACATTTTCACTATAAAAAACCACCTTCTCATTAAATCTACAAGCGAAATTCAAAATTAGATTATTCCAGTAATTTGAATGGAATTTAAAAAAATGGATTCCATATTTTAAATTCGAATAATTTATATTATATAATATTTTTAAAATAATTTATTACCATAATTATTAGCGGAAGAGATTATTGTTAATTTATGTGATTAAAGTTAAAATGGGGCTTTCTGCATTACATGTGTTTCTATTTAAATTAATTTTACACAAAAATATGATTTTTATTTAATGAATTGGATTGAATATTTAGATTCTGTAGGTATAAATTATTTAATAAATCTATTTTACAATTATTATCAAATGATAAATTACCATGGTAATTAAAATGATACAAATTGCCTTGGAAGAAGATAATGATATAATTGAGTAAACTTAATGATGAAGGGAAAAATTGATAACTAAAATCTATTTATTTTTTGAGATGAAGATGTTTTCCCAACTAGTCAATTCTTCCCATCAATTTTTAATAACTAGTTGGTCCACAAGTGGTAACACAGACCTCTCAATATTGAATCCATTGGAAATTTACCAAAATACCACCCTCCTTAGTTAAAAATGGCCACTAATCCCTAACACTTAGGAACATCATTGATGAAATTTTTATATGAAAAAACCTACAAAATTCACTTCCATAATTATCTAAAATCATCCTAGAGGAATTATTTTTTGAATAAATTCTTCCAATCATTTCATTTAGCATAAACCAATGGACGATACACGAGGAAGATGTATTGTTCATCAATGGGTGTCTTTGTTTTATTTTTACATCCACCCCATTCAAATTTTTGTACTATCATTCCTATATAATAAAATTAGTATATTGCATACACTAAGATTTTATTTTTTTTATTTCATTACCTTTAACCATATCCACATCCATCAAATGGCTTACGAAATCACTGTTCAAGTGTATGGTGGACTACCGCCTCACTAACTGATGTCATTCATTTTTCCATTACCACCTATCATGGATGGTTTGATTGATATATCTATTGATTATGTATGATATTTACAAACTTTTTTATGTTATTAATATTATTCAATTATTATATAACACAATCCTTAATACTTTTCATTTTTTGTGGAATATGATAACATCATTCATGTGTTTGGGGGACTACTACCACATAAAGCGATGTAATTTTTTCATGTTTTACATGGAGTATATTAAGGATATTTTAAATTAATATATGATATATATTTGAAATAAAAAATATTCTTTAATCATAATATTTTATATAAGTTTTTTCATTTATTCATTAATGATAATGCAAACAAGATTCATGTATACGTATTCCTACCACCTTTTTGGACGGTCTATTTCATTTACTATCCCTACATTTCATGGATAATGGTAAATAAATATATAATGAATATATATTATATCTGTATCATTTTTTAAATTCATTGTATTATTAAATCATTATCAAATTAATAGGACTGAAAAATAAAAACTCATAACAAATATGAAAAAGAAAGTGGTTAATACTTGAAATGTATCGTTAACAAGTAATTGTTAATAAATGGGTAATGAAATGTCATAATAAATTAATATATGGTATTATATATAAATATATATCTTTAATATGGGTATAATAAACATTAATTTATATTATATAAATTTATATTGGGTATAATGAAAATCAAGACTTACGGTAAGTGGTTTGTGTCTCCTCTCTATTTTCTATGAGACACCTACCATGTTCACCATGTGTTTATTTTATGTGATGAATATAATACCCATTAAAATATTTTATGATTATTATACCTAATTTTATTGGTATTTACATATCTATTTTATGATCAATAATTCAAGAGGATAACTTCCCAAATGTTACCAAATCAATAATGTATTTTTGTCCCAATTTTCTTTCTTCGACACTTCATGTTATTCACATTTCCTTTATTATGAAGTGTATATTCATCCCCTTTTGCATTTAATATCATGAATTTAATTATTCTTAATATTTTTTAAGTTTCATTTAATGTTATTTCTTCATATATATTATAATTCAATGATACCAAAGAGGTAAAATGTTAATGTTACAATCTCATTGTTTATCTGGATTGTTTCAGATTATGCTTCTATTGGTAAAATATTATGATTAATATATAAGGAAACTGAGTAATTTCATTTTAAACTATTTATTCTAAGATAATATATGTTTCTATTCATCTCCCTCTCTATATGTATTCAATCATTCAATAAAATATAAAAACAATTGTGTTTTCTTTCAAAAACAATTTTCCTTCCAAAACAATGTTTTCTAAAAATATTATCAAATTATTTTATGTTTCAAAATGAATTTTACAAAAGAAAGAATATTATTTACATTAGAATTATTTTAAATATATTTTTCAAATATTCATTATATTTTTCAAAAAAAAATTAAAAAAAGTATTTTAATTTTTTTTATGTTTTAAAAATAGATTTTCAAATAAAAGGTACTTTACCTTAAGAAATTGTTCCAAGTGAACTTTAAAAATAATTTTACATTTAAAATGATGTACGTTGTTGACAATTATTATTTATTATATTTTTGATCCATGTATTATATTATTATTATTTCTATTAATGGTTTATTTTTATGATGTCGTGACATTAATGAAACTTGTTTCTCTTTTATAGTTTATACCATTGTGAAATTGTTATAAAAACCACTTATTTATTCAATGGTTTTTTTATGATGAAATGATAGTATTATTTTGAAACTTATCTCATTTAATAATGTTATTATATCATTCCATGTTTATGAAACCCATATCATTTCATGGGTTATAATATGATAAATGTTTTATGATCTTATGATACACATATGTTTGATACACATTTTTTTATGGGTGGGGCCTATATCATGAATTGGGTAATAATAAATGTTTAATGACATCAGAGGGTACATGGGTGGTTAAGAGAATCCAGAAATGTTGGGTATACGAGTGATTAAACCATGACTGAAAAGGATGCAACACAAGAGGTTATCTCGAGCAATAAAAGAAGGGTACACTTGTGGTCAGTCCAACACAAAAAGGTAAGGTACATGGGTGGTTGGCCTGTGCTTGAAAAATAAGGTACACATAGGGTTATCCAAATCCATAAAATGTGGTTATATGTGTTGTTTGAGGAGGCCTGAAAAATATGGAACATGAGGGGTAAGCCTCATCATAGAAAGGTGGTCACATGGGTGGTCATACCATTATAAAACATAGGTTACACAGGTGATTAGCATAATCCCCAAGCATGCACACATATGGGTAGATCATGAAAAATTCAATTTGCCTATTTATCATCTGGAAGGTAACAAAGATAAATGGTGGAATCTTATTAAAAAGTCTTTTAAATGATAATAAATTGAATCCATGATTTTGGATGCATTTAAAATATTATTTTTCACTAAGTACCTTACTCAAATTCCTCATACAAAAATAGATAAGGGAATCCTTAAGCTTATAGAGAGGGATGATAAATATATTCATGGCTATGATGAAAAATTTTATGGGACATTTGAGGTATGTATTGGGTATTATCACTCATCCTAAAAGTAAGGTTTATCAATTATTCAATGGATTAAAACAAAATCCTCTTTGGGAATTATCCATAAGGTAGTTCGTGTTCATTGAAAAGCCTATTTGAAGTGTAATCAAGGTTTAAATGGATGTTAGAGTTTCATATCAATTAGATGGTTTTGATTTCGAGAGAAATATTTAATTCTAATGAATATCTAAGAACCATGGATAAAAGAAGATATGATTTAATTTATTCTCAATGTATGGGATGAAACAACGATGGAATTGTCTTAATTGGACTAGTAAAGGTTTTATGTCTACAATGGAAGGTCATCGAGTGAAAAATGATGATGTGATGGGAAAATTTTATGTAGTGATGCAAATAATGAGAAATCATGATACGATTCACCTCCCATACTTCAGCGTTTCAATTGTGAGTACTTTTTCATAATTATAATATGTTCTCCAATCCATTTTCTAATAATAGTGATCAAGACCAAAAAACTCTAAACAAAAAGGGAAAAGTGAAAGTTTATGTAACCATGATGGTTAAAATGAATAATGATAATTAGGGAACACTAATATTCCCCTCTGGGAATTTCATAGTTTTTTTTTATGAATAATCATTATGAAACTCTTATTGTTGGTCATTTACTAAACTTTTCTAAGATTTACTCCATCCACAATGATTTAGGAATAACGAAATATCATTTTATATTATACTAGTACCATGTTGAGCCCACGAATCCCATGAAAATGTATTTATATAAGACACATTTTAATTTATGGAATAAATGGTGAATTAAAATATGGATGGATATATCTATACAAGTGAGATGAACATAATATTTATGGACATTAGTATGAGTTTATTTGTTTAAGGTTGATCATCAGTTAACAATCATTGACACCGAGTTCAAGTATTCATGTGAAGGGATTTCATCAAAATTATTGATACCCTAAGAGATATTTATTGAAATACAACCCATTGGTTTTGTATATTTTTTTATTGGAAAAGTTTTTTAATGAGGAATTCCATTAATTTTTTAGGAAATATAATTAAAGGTGATGGTAACCATTAGGGATTAACTTATATATGATGTTGAGAAAATTATAACTTAATAATGATGACTATAAAAAATAAAGACACTTCATTGCTATTAGTGAACATTTCTATTTGGATATTCTTTCTAGAATATCAATTATCTTAGGTATAATGTTTTAGGGATTACCACATTCCATTAAATTTTATCTGAGCCTGATGCTTACCTCATTTTTTGGTGAAGTATTCAATAATATCTCAATAAGAAATTTCGTTTAATTACTTTGTATCACCCTCAGAATGATGCTTATTCCATGAGAACAATTCAAAACCTGGAGGATATATTACAATTTGGTTATATAGATTTCGAAGGTGGTTGGGATCAACAACTTCCACAAGTTGAGTTTTCTTGCAGCAACAACTTACACATTAGTAATTATATGACTTCATGTTAATCCATTTATAGAAATAACATTATAAATCCAACATTCTAGAATTACTTTTAGTGAAGCTTTTTGTACATGATCCAATATAGGAGATGATAGAGATGATTAAATCCATTCAGAAACAAGTATTAAATACAAAATATTGAATTAATATTTTTAAAGGTAATCATAAATGATATCTAGAAATTAAAATAGGTAATGTGACAACGGGCTCCCAATGACCGCATAGACACCCCTCCTTTAACATGATCGTCAGGCCCTGGCCTTCCAAGGACTATCAGTTTCCCCACACATACTTGGTCCCTACCCTATGTCCTACCCACATGCCTAAATAGGTCTTCTATCTAATGACATTCCCCATAAGAGATGATAATAGAATTAATTTTAGGGATGCTTTTAGGACCCGATGCAGCATAGGAGATGATAGAGAATATTAAATCCATTTGGAAACATGTATTAAGTACACAATGTCGAGATAATTTTTTTTAAAGATAATAATGATGATATTTATAATTTTAAATAGGTATTGTGACAACGATCTCATAATGACAGCATAGGCACCCCTCCTTTATCATGATCAATAGGTCCTGGCCCGCTAGGGACCACATGTTTCCCCGCAGACACCTGGTCCCCACCTAGGGCCCTCCCACGTGCCTAAACTGGTCTTCTAACTAATGACAGTCCCCATAGGCGAATACACGTCTTTTCGAGTATGATTTTACCTCACTCACACATACCCTAAGAAACATCCCAGAAAGTCACCCATAATGTTCACTACTCCAGGACAAGCACGCTACACTTTGGAGTTCTAATTAGATAGGCTCCTGAAAAAAGTATACCTTGTTGACATGAGTCATATCATTTAGTCATTTTACACTTTATAATTATTTGGTGTTACATTCACCCCCCCCCCGGAGCCCAACATTCTTATTTTGGGCCTTAAATGTCAACTCAGGTAGTGCACCACAGTTAAACCTGGGTTCCTCCTCTAATACAAACTGTGAAAATTGTGTACCGGTGACTCACAGACACCCTACCATTAACATGGACATTGGGCCATAGCCTACTAGGTACCACCAGTTTCTCTACAAACACATGGTCCCCACCAAGGGCCCCAACCATGTGCCCGAATGGGTATTTTAACTAATAAAACTCCCCACATAATAACACATGTCCTTTCTAGTGTGCTTTTTCCTCCCTTATGCACACCATGGGAAACTTCCCAAAAAGTCACCCATCCTAATCACTACTTGTGGGAAAGCATACATAACTGTGAAGTTCTAATCCGGAAGGCTATCTAAAAAGAAGGTGAACCTTATTGATGTGATTCATATCATTTATTAATTTAACCCTACATTATTCTGGGGTGTTACAGGCAATATGGTAATTATAAAAATCACTATATCAATAAATGTAGGGAAAACTAAAACCCTTATATATCATCCCAATAAAAATAATTGATCATACCGAGATAGTAGATTATCTTTTTTCTCTTAAACCAAACATCTATAAAGATCATGACATTTTTCAAATATCACTCTAGAGGAATTGAAAACATCATTCATCACATGTATTAAACATAAAGGTCATACCACTAGAGTATGATATTTTTTATGAGAAATAACTAGTGGAGATTCTAAACCAATTAGAAAAGGTCTTATGAAATTATACCACTCACCTAGTCTATATTTCATTGTAAAAAAACAAATTTGAAGAAGAAGAATGGGAACTTGAGGGTATTATGAGGCCATAGTTTCCTCATTTGTTTGTATAATAGTGATGAATTTTAGGGGAGAAATTTATTTTAAGGTGAATAGAATGTAACAAACCAAGTTTATATGAATATTTTTTGAATAAATTGAATTTCCATTATGTCTTGTGTTACATGAAATAGTAATATAATATTTTTCTACATGTAACACCATCTTAACTTGAGATTCATGAAACATTGTGTTTTTCCAAAACAAAGATATATTATTAATATAGTTATTTAAAAATTAACTTTATAACATATACATTAAAAATATTAACATAAATAATAGAAACAATTTTTAAAATATTAAATATAATGGTTTTAAATAAATAAATCATATTGATAATATTTTTTTAAATTTTTTCTAATGATTTTACATGTTTTAAAAATACAAATTCCCCATAAAACAGTTTTTATATGAATAATAAGAAAGCTAATATTTTTGAATCTTCTATAAAATTAAATTGGTAAAATAAACATAACATTTTAATTAAAAATCTCGATATTATATTAGGGTCAGTTTTTGTAATTATTTTGAAAAGTATCATTTTTTATGAATAGTGAAAAATACTGAATTTTAATTGAAAACTCTATTTTCACATAAATTATTTAAAAATTAAAATTAAAATATATATTGTTTATAATGTATAATTAGTTCAATTATACATATATTAAACTAATTTATGTTATTTTATCAATTTAATATTTACAATTTCTATAAAAACATTGTAATCTTTTGAACATTGTAATGTGAAACAATGAAGCCTTCTTATCATGTCTGATTGAGGACTTCTAAATTAAAATCATCCAATTATGTGGAAATAATTGAAAAAAATAATTAAGTAATTAGATAAATCTTAATTTATATTATATAATAATATTGAATTAATTTTTGATAATAATTATTAGGGGAAACTATTAATATAAGTTAATGTGATTAAGACAAAAACTGAGTTTTGCGCATTTTATGAATTTATATTAAAATTAATTTTACAATAATTTATTTCTATTATTTAATGAAATGGATGTAATATTTATAATTATAAAATGAATTTATTTTAATCATTTTATGAAATGGTAAATTACATTGGTAAATAAAATAACATGAGTTTCCAAGGTAAAAAATATAAGGATAAAATTTGGCTAACTTAAGGAATAAAGAATAATTTGAAAAATGCCTTCATTTGTTTTTTTGTGGTATAAATTGACCATATCATTGAATCCCCTCAATTAATAATCTATTTTGGATCCCTATCAGGCCATGGATTCTTTCAAATAGTGAATACATTTGGGTATTTAGAAACATTTTTACCCATCATCAATTATAAAAGCTTACCCAACCCTCCTTCTTATTCACACCTTTGAATACCTTTTTATCTAAGAAAACATGAATTAGTCACTTCAAACTTCCTTAACCTCATCCTTGAATCCTTATTTTTGTCATAGAGTCATATTATTAAGGAATTTAGTGTACATGTAAAGAGGATACATGAAGAAGAGGTAACATTCATCAAAGAGTGTCTATGTTTTATTTCTTCCTCCACCCCCAATGAATTATTATTATATCATGATTATATAATAAAAGAAGTATCATAAATATATTTATATTTTTTTGAAAGTTTAATTATAATCAACCATCAATACATTCATAAAATGGGTTACAAAATCATCATCCATTTGTAATGTGTGATACCGCCTCACGAACCGATGTTGTTTGTTTTTCCATTACAACATATCATAGATTGTTTTAATTATGGGTTTATATTTTAAATATTATATTTATGATTTTAAAATTATTATTTAATTATTATATTAAACATACATTTATACTTTTTATTTTATGGGAATACGATAATATCATTCATGTGTACAGTGGAGTGCAGCCTCGTGAAGCAATGTGATTCATTGGGGATTTATATGGAATGTATTAAGGGGGGGGGGTAATAAATATATGTGTTGTATTTAAAATTAAAATGATTCTTAAATGAAACTATTTCATTTAAATTTCATTCTTTCAACGCGTTATGAAAATAGAACTAGCATTCATGTGTATAAATGGCCTACCACCTACATGAAAGTTGCATTTCATTTCCGATCACTAAATTTTATGGATTAAAATAAATACATATATAAAATATTCATATGATATATATATACATATATATATATCATGGTTTAAATTATGTATATGATGATATCATAATCAAATCAATAGGAAAATAAAATAACAAGTGATAACAAATACGAAAAACAAACATGTTATTACCTAAAAAATAACATTAACATGGAATGGTATTAAACAAGTAGTAAAATTTCGTAATAAAATAATAGATGGTATGATATATATATATATATGGTTATTAAATATATTTATAATAAAATTTTAATTATAATATATGTTTTATCAATGGGTATGATTAATGTCAAGACTTGTGGTGAGTGATTTATGTATCGCCTTTATTTTATGTGAGACATATTCCATGTTCACCACATGTTTATATTACGTGGTGCATAAAATACCAATGAATATATTTTATGATTATTATAAATAAAAATATTATAATTTATATATAATTTTTTTATCTATCATTCATGGGTTTTTTGGTTCAAATGATACCAAATCAGTAAGGGTTTTTGTCTCAATAGAACTTCTTTGATTCGTGTGCACTACTATGCACTCATCTTCCTTTATGAAGTGTATATAAATACCCTTTTATATTTAATTAATAGAATTTATTAATTATCAGGATTTTTAAGTGTAATTTAATGTTTTTTATTCATGGGGATTATAATTAAAAGTTACCAAAGTCGTAAAAAGTTATGTTTCAATCTCATAGTTTGTCAATATTATTTATGATAATGTTTCTTACGGTAAAATATTTTGATCCATATCTAAAAATAATAATTACCATTATTATCCACTATTTATTCAATGAGATTTCATTTTTTTCCCTTAATCTCTGTCTTTATATGTACTCAATAGTTTAAAACTAATGCTTTCAAGAAAAGCTATTTTTTCTATCAAAACCCATTATCCTTCCAAAACCATGGTTTCTAAAAATGTTTTAAAAATGTTTTTTGTTTTCAAGAAAAATAAAATAGGAAATGATATTTCACACAATAAGTGTTTTAAATTATTTGTAAAAAAATCCTTTACAAATTTTCGAGTTATTTTTTATTGAAAATTATTTCCAAATGTTTTCATTTTTTAAAATGTGATTTTCAAAGAACAATTATGTAACCTAAAATAAATAATCCATGTGACCATTCAAAAAAAATTTCCTTAAAAGATGACATCCTTCAATGTTAATTTTTATTTATTATGGTTATGTTCTATGTATCCCATTCTCATTATTTCTCTGAATGGTCTATGATTTTGATGTCATGATGTTTATGAAACCTCTTTCTATTCCACAAGTCATACCATGATAAAATTGTAATTAAAACATATTATTTTTCAATAGGTTGTGATATGATGAAATTGTGAAATTATTATGAAATAGTTTTCTTTACTATAGGTATGTAGAATTGTTTATGACCCCTATTTCATTTCATTGGTTATGATAAGATAAATATTTTATGATCTTATGGAACACATAAGTATGATTTTCAATATTCAACATGTGGAACCTATATCTACCTCCAATTACTTTGGTAATTATAAATGTTTTATTGGATCAAATGGTATTTGGGTGATTAGACCATTATTTTAAAGGATGGTACATGGGTGATCAACCCAATTCTGAAGAAGAGGGTATATAGGTTATTAACATGAGATCAAAATAGAGGTTACATTGGTGGTTAGTCCAAGACCAAAAATAATGGTACAAGGTTGATTATCCTAATGCTGACAAATAGGGTATATGGTTGGTTTTCCCAATCCCAAAAAGGATGGAACGTTTTTTCTTATCCAAAGCATGAAAAATACTGTACATGGGTAATTATCTATGTAACAACCTGAGATTTTATGAGAATTATTCTTTTTAATTTCATTGATGTCTTGTGTTGTACACTACACCAAGATTATCTTGTGATATTCGCAACACCGTATTAGCATGCAGTATACACAACACTTTTCTTGGCTCGTGTTACACACAATTTCAAGTTCGTTTTGTAGAAACAATTCTACGCAACATTATGTACAGATTTTGTTTAATGTATTAATGAAATAAGTTTTTATTATTTTATACACAACACCAAATAGAGATTTCACTATACGTAACCCTGACTTGGCTTGCTTTACACGCAATAAAGACCTTCATCGATAGTGTGTGTAGTACTCAATACCGAGTTTCACTAAACGAGATATTATTATAATATTATTATGAACTAGCCGTTATGAATTGTATTAAGTACATTTTAAATTTTATAACATTATTATTCATCTTACACATTTTCTAGAATATGGTATGAGAACAAAATAAATTTTTCGTGTAAAATATGTATTTTTCAAAAATTGTAGTTTTCCCGCCTTTTGATTGAGCACCCACCTTAAAAATTGATTTTGACATGTCTATAAGATCAATTTGACAAAATAAAATTATTCTTTGGAATCAGGATATAAAAATTTACTTTGGATAAAAATTTCATATTATTCTAATAACATTTATATTTTAATGAATAGTAAAAACACGCTATATTTTAATTAAAAACAACTTTTTTCATCGCAATAATTTATATGGTTAGATTATATTTTTAATTGGTTTTAAAGTGTAATTAGTATATATTTTTACCATTTCATCCAATGTTGTTCATTGGAAATAATTTCACTTTGAAATTGGATATAAACAAGTATCAATCTTTTGATCGTTTTTGTTTATTAAAAACACGATATTTGTATTGATAACGATAATTAATTTTATAATTAATTAATTCTACTACTATGTTTTGAATTTAGAAAAATAGACATCAATTTTGAATTCGGAATATCAAATAATGCTTAGTCTGAAGTTTTTGTATTTTTCTGAAAAACTTCAATTTTCGATGAATAGTGAAACCACTTAGTGGTAGTTAAAAAACTGACTTTTTCATTTAAATGAAATTTTACAACTTTTGTGAATTGAATTTTGAAAATCCAAGAGACACGGTTGATATCATGGAATGAAATGTGGTTCAATGAGATGAAAATAATTTTTTGGTGAATAGTAACTTTTTTCTTATTTTACCACGGTTAAAAGTAAATAGGGTAATTAAGGGTAAAAAGGATATTATTATTACCCTAACACATGTTTTAATTCTATTGGATATATATAATTCGTCCAAAAACAACCTTAGGAATAAAATATGGCAATTTAGGCCCACTTGGATTAGATTAGGACATTTAATATTAATTTATTTAAAGAAGGGTTAAAATAGTTAAAATCAATGTTTAATATGTAAATAATTTTTAATATAGGGTTATAAATAAGATAAATTAGACTATAAATATTCATTAGAAAGATAAAACTATTTCATACATAAGGGTATTTTGTTTGTAATTTTTATACATTAAATAATTTAATTTATTTATGACACAATGATGATGCAGTAATTATCTTATTAATGAAATATTGACATAATTGATGTTATAAATACCCAAATAAATGTAATTTGAAACATTTTATGAATTAAAAGACTTTTATAGGTTAATATGACATTTTAGTACTGATTTAATTATCTTTGTTCGAACTAACCATTCTGTTATGATTTTCACAGAAATCAATTACTAAATAGTGTCAAAATTGACATAAAATAGATTTTAGAACAAATATTATATTATTAATTGTTATTTTATTCCTAAAAATCTAAGGTTCGGCCAGATGACTTAGATAAGGATATATATATTAATAATAAACAACTTGGGGTTCTTTTGGCTTGTTATAGTATGTTTATTAACCATATAGTGTAAGAACACAAAAAGACACGGTAAAAGTAAAATTTTCTAACATAAAGTCAAATCTAAATGATAAGGTTAAAATAGTAAACATAACTTGTCCAAATTCTATTATATGAGAGTATTTCGACCCATCCCCACCTTATCTTAGAAATAAATCAATTTGGAGCTATTTAAAACCGAATATGGCTTTATAATAAAATAAGATTTTTTTGATTTTCCAAAGGTGACCCTCTCCTCCCTTATAAAAGGGAACCTCCTCCCTCTCTTCCTCACTCCACTTTGAGCCTTCAAGATCAGCCAAACCCTGCCAATTTCTCCTCTCCCATTCAGTATAAACATCCTAGAGGTCCTGGTATTCTTCATAGACCAATTTTAGTGCCCTAAAAGGTGGTCTCAAAGAGGCGATTCAAAGAAGAGGTAATGTCCGTTACCGATTCATTCCACTTTATTTCTTCTTCCACTTCCTATTCTTTAGTTGTTTCATTATTAAGTAATCAAATCAGTATCAATCATATACTAATATGTTATTATAAGTATGAAACAACCCTATTTCACCATCTATTTATCCTACGGAATACAAAATCACCGTGCGTGCGTACGTACAGAATACCGTCTCCATGCCGTGGTGTAATCTATTTTCCACCACAACCTTACTTGGATGGGTATAATGGTGTAAATAATAACTATATATGATTATTGTAAAGTGATATTGATTCTGAAATAGTATACATACACTTCATTTCAATTTCATGATCATGGGAATGATA
This sequence comes from Viscum album, assembly GCA_963277665.1. Lineage (NCBI taxonomy): Eukaryota > Viridiplantae > Streptophyta > Magnoliopsida > Santalales > Viscaceae > Viscum > Viscum album. Next base: position 1,674,133,327 of record OY728145.1, read on the forward strand.
TCATCGCTCGTGCGTACATACGGAATTCTGTCTCCACGATGTGATACGACTCGTTCTACATGATCTTCATTGCATAATGAATATATAAGTGAATTAAATGAATGAATATGATATATATTACACTAATACCATTCTAGAAATTATATATCTATAACCCAAAAATAATAATAAGAACTTATTCGACAAAACACGCATAAGAACAAAAAGTAATAAACACCCGAATAACAAGTAGCAATGAAATATTACTAATAATAAGATAAGAATATGACCATATATGATATCATAAAAATTATTATAATTCTGGAATAAGTCAATGAAATTATTTAAATCATTATACTGGAGGTTCGGACACTTACGAAGGAAATCGGACCTAAGGTAAGGGAAATATCACAATCTCATTTTTATCCAAGATTGTTTATACTTTGGAATTTACTGAGGGTGTATTTTATCATCCAAATCCATGTTTCCTCAATATGTAATATTATTTCCATCCACCTACAATTTTTTAAATCCAATTTTACCCTTCGGTGAGTTTTTAGTAAAATATATGAAAGGAATCTTTTGTCGTTTTTCGTACGAGGTACTTTTTGACTTTTCCGACGAATGTATGAAAAGAATGTTTATTTTACTTATACGGCATGAATTGGTTTTTAAAACATTATTTCCAAGAAGATTCCTTTACATGTTTTCAATTTTATTTTTAATCAAATTCTTTTAGTTTAGAATTGTATGAAATGTTAAGAAAGGAAACATATTTTTGAAGTAGAAAGGATATTTTCCTCAAGAATGGAGTTCAAGTGTTTTATCAAAATTATTTTCAATCTAAGATAATAAAGGGTTCTATTTCTATCCCTATTATTACATTGATTTGATTTTGTTGTGATGGAATTATTTTTATGAATTCCTTTATCTTATATGAATTGTTTTATGATGTCATGATGTTTAAGAATCCCATTTTTATTACATGGGTTATGCTATAATGTATGGTTTATGATTTTGTGGAACACATAAGAATGGTATCATTATGAGATTGGTGCGACCTATATCTCCCTCCAATGCATTGGGTAAATATTTTGTATCTCATGAGATAGACATTGCTGGAACGGCAGGTTAAACCGGTTCAGTGAAATAGGACTGAAACGAGGAATGAACTCGGTTCAGAAATGGACTTTGTCCACTAAGATAGTCTTGGCAATGAGCCTTGACTAATAAGAAATTATTCTCTATGATTATGTGTGTATGACACAAAGCTTCATGTTTTATGTTATGATTATTGTGATTACATTTCACTACCATGATTTATCCCATGTTATGAAATTATGATCTCTTTTGCAGGGTAAGATTTCCAAAATGTTATGTTCTTATGAATATGATGTGATTGATATTTATTTTGTTTACCCTTACTGCGAATTTGAGAAAACCCTTTTGCATGTTTTCTTTCCCCAGGTCAGGAAGAAGGTTATTAAGTAAGATATTCCAAAAGGGACTGTAGATATGATGAAATAAATGGGAGACAGTATAGAGGCTTTATGAACCAGTTGTTTATGTTTCCTAGTTCCTAAAGACACTATACCTATACAGTCCATTCATGGTTTTATTATTTGTTGTAATAAGTGTACTTCCATTTTTATGTAATAACAATGTATGTAAAGTATGGGTCGTTATAGTTGGTATTAGAGGAAAGGTTTAGTTAACCTTTGTAAACTAGGATGCCAAAACGTTAGTGAGATCCCTAGAGATATTTATAAGGTATGTCTAGGGATGTCCCTAAGGATATGTATACGTATAATATATAGTCATAGAACTCCGGTAACGATCATATAATTTAACCTAAGATGTTAGATACTGACGGTACTCCCCCTTTACTATGTTGTTTTCCCTAGCATGATTTTTTCCTCTCACACTATTCTTTTTGGGTTTTAGAAAATGGCTGGAAACAGGAAGATTCAAGATAATGGAGGATATGAAAGAAAATGGAATGATATTCTTCATGAGCAACCAAATGAAACAGGATTTGGAAGTCCAAACATCATTATTATTCCTAATCGGAAATCTCATAATAAGATCAATAATCTCATCATTGGTAAGTGTCCCGACTCAGATAATAAGAGAAATATGGAGATTCATGATGATCATAGAGGAAAGAAAGTTCAATTTCCCTCATGTAAATCATATGGGAAGAGGCATCAGGGAGTCTGTTTCAAAGGAACCGGAAGATTCTTTGGGTGTGGAAAAGAAGGACACAAATTCAGTAAGTTAAAAGGAAAAGGTTCAGTTAACACCTTGGACAAGGATAATTGTATTTCTACGACATCAACAATGATTAGATGTTTTAAATGTGGAATGTATGGGCATTATGCAAACCAATGCCCTAAGGTAAAATCACATGAAGAGAATCAGCATGGTCATATGAGTAGTATTTATGTGCATGATGATGAAGAGACTAAAAATGAAATATGAGATGAATGAAATATGAAGATCAGTTAGTGGTTTAAGAAGTTAGTGGAATGATTGTATGTTTATAAAGAATAATGTATGGTACTATGGAATAAAGAATCATCTAAGGATTGTTACACTATTTTTTTCTAAAGTATTTGAAAGTATACGTTGAATGGTACCGATAACCATGGAAGGTTAATCAGATATTTTTAGAAAGTAGATGATATGCGCATAATGACGGGATAATAAGATAATGAGATGTTTGATTGTATTTATGATCTCATGACTGATATAAGGACTAAGTGATATTATGGTTTGATTATATAGATTTTTTGGGATTTTGGTATGTGGAAAGAGTTACCATTTGACAATATTCATGTTTTCACTAAGGTTCTATGTTAATTTATGTTTCAAGAGAATTAATGACTAAGGTATTCATGTGTTTGGAATGAAACCAACAAGATATATCTTATAATATATGTGAGATAAATTCTTGTATTCCCATTCTTGGTAGATAACCTTTCTTGTAATTGTTTTCTTTATACTATGAGCTTGGACCGAAGTATTTTAGATAATCCTAAAGATTGGAATGGATTATATTGGACATGGGTTATTATTGTTTAAGGCTAGAACTTTTTTCGATATTATTGATGGAATGTTATAAGGATGTAATTTTAGAAAAAGGACAACCTGAAGGATGTGCGACAACCCATCACGTCAGAAAAAGTTGTGGGAATCGAACCCACAACTGAAGTGCGACTGGCCTTTATCGCATACCACTTGCCTACAGGAAGTCCCTAGTTAGTAGAAACTAGTTTTATTTTGTTGAGCGGTATGATAGATAAAGTATAAGTCCATTTTTGGAATCATATACGATTAACCACACCGTAGATAGACTTATTCATATTTGATAAATTTTTCTAACCTTTTGTTTGAAACAGATGGAATGACTCATCATTCTATCACATGATTTGCTAACACTTCATGAATGAAAAATTCAACTTCATTTCTTTAATATATGAAGTGGAAATTTTTCAAGGCACGAACAATGGTGAGATTGAACCAAAATCAAGTAAGTATTTATATTGATTCAAAAAATCTTCAACATTAGGGAAATGATCCTAAAAACAAAAAAATGTTGTCCTAGTGCCCTTATATCCGATGAATCAGATGGTACCTTAGATCACCACATATTTATGGTTGTGTGATTGTTGGATTTTTCATAGCCATGTTCTCTACCACTCTCCATCAGAACTTGATGGTTAGATTTTTTTTCCATATCCATATTTCCACTTATGTTCTCCTATGTGGAAACCCAGTGATGAGTTAATCTGGGTAACCGTTACATTTCTAAAATTCCTTTTTAAAATGATGTTTTAGTATTCCTTTTTACGATGTGTGTTTCTATAAAAGAAACTTTCAAGTAGTAAACCATTTATAATCCTGAAAAATTTCGAGGGAAAAATTCATTTTAAGGGGGGTAGAATGTAACAACCGGAGATTTTATGAGAATTATTCTTTTTAATTTCATTGATGTCTTGTGTTGTACGCTACACTGAGATTATCTTGTGCTATACGCAACCCCATATTAGCTTGCAGTATACGCAACACTATTCTTGGCTCGTGTTACACACAATTTCAAGTTCCTTTTGTAGAAACAATTCTATGCAACATTATGTATAGATTTTGTTTAATTTATAAATGAAATAAGTTTTGATTATGTTATACGCAACACCAAACAGTGCTTTCACTATACGCAGCCTAGACATGGCTTGCATTACACGCAATAAAGACCTTCCCCGATAGCGTGTGTAGAAATCAATACCGAGTTTCAATAAACGAGATATTATTATGAACTAGCCGTTATGAATAGTATTAAGTACATTTTGAATTTTATAACATTATTATTCATCTTACACATTTTATAGAATATGTTATGAGAACAAAATAATTTTTTCGTGTAAAATATGTTTTTTTCAAAAATTATAGTTTTCCCGCCATTTGATGGAGCACCCACCTTAAATATTGTTTTTGACATGTATATATGTTAAATTTGACAAAATAAAATTCTTCTTTGGAATCAGGATCTCAAAATTTACTTTGTAGAAAATTTTCATATTATTCTGATAACTTTCATATTTTAATGAATAGTAAAAACACGCTATATTTTAATTAAAAACAACTTTTTTCATCACAATAATTTATATGCATAGATTATCTTTTTAATTGGGTTTAACGTGTAATTAGAATATATTTTTACCATTTAATCAAATGTTTTTCATTGGAGTTAATTTCACTTTGAAATTGAATATAAACAAGTATCAATCTTTTATTGTTTTTGTTTATTAAAAACACGCTATTTGTTTTGATAACTGGAATTAATTTTAAAATTCATTAATTACACTTCTATGTTTTGAATTTGGAAAAATAGACATCAATTTTGAATTCGGAATATCAAATAATTCTTATGCTGAATTTTTGGTATTTTTATGAAAAACTTCAATTTTTGAAGAACAGTGAAACCACTTAGTGGTAGTTAAAAAACTGACTTTTTCATTTAAATGAAATTTTACCACTTCTGTGAATTGAATTTTGAAAATACAAGAGACATGGTTAATATCAAGGACTAAAATGTGGTTCAATGAGATGAAAATAATTTTTTGGCGAATAGTAACTTTTTACTTTTTTACCACGATTAAAAGTAAATAGGGTAATTAAGGGTAAAAATGATATTATTATTACCCAAAAACATGTACTAATTCTATTGGATAAGGGTAATTTGACCAAAACAACCCTAGGAATAAAATATGACAATTTAGGCCCACTTGGATAAGATTAGGACATTTAATATTAATTTATTTAAAGAAGGGTTAAAATAGTTAAAATCAATGTTTAATAAGTAAATAATTTTTAATATAGGGTTATACATAAGATAAATTCGACTATAAATATTCCTTAGAAAGATGAAAATATTTCCTACATAATGGTATTTTATTTTTAATTTTTAGACAAAAAATTATTTCATTTATTTATGACACAATGATGATGTAGTAATTATCTTATTAATGAAATATTGACATAATTGGTGTTATAAATACTGAAATAAATGTAATTTGAGACTTCTTAGGAATTAAAATAATTTTCTAGGTTAATATGATAGGTTAGTATTGATTTAGGTATCTTTTTTCTAACTAATCATTCTGTTATAATTTTCACAAAAATCAATTACTAAATAGTGTCAAAATTGACATAAAATAGTTTTTAAAAACATATTATATTATTAATTGTTATTTTATTACTAAAAATCTAAGGTTCAGCCAAATAACTTAGATAAGGTTATATATATTAATAATAAACAACTTGGGGTTCGTTTGTCTTGTTATAGAATGTTTTTTAACCTTATAGTGTAAGAACACAAAAAGACACGGTAAAAGTAAAATTATCTAACTTAAATTTAAATCTAAATGATAAGGTTAAAATAGAAATCTAAACATCTAAAAATTATATTTGATGAGAGGATTTATACCCCTCCCCCCTTATCTTCTAAATAAATAAATCTGGAGCTATTTAAAACCGAATATGGCTTTATAATAAAATAATATTTTTTTTTGTTTTTCCAAAGGTGCCCCTCTCCTCCCTTATAAAAGGGCACCTCCTCCCTCTCTTAATCACACCACTTTGAGCCTTCAATCTCGGCCATACCCTGAATAGTTATCCTCTCTACTGCCCTAGAAACATCCTAGAGGTCCTGGTCTTCTTCAAAGACCAATTTTAGTTCCCTAAAAGGGGGTCTTTAAGAGGCACTTCAAAGAAGAAGTAATGTCCGTTACCGATTCATTCAACTTTATTTATTCTTCCACTTATTCTTAATTAGTTGTTTCATTATGAAGTAATAAAATCAGTATCACTAATATACTTATATGTTATTATAAGTATGAAATAACCCTATTTCACCATCTATCCATCCCACAGAAAACAAAATCACCACCCGTGCGTACGTACGAAATACCGTCTCCACGCTGTGGTGTAATCTATTTTTCACCACCCCCATATTTGGATGGGTATAATGGTTTAAATAATAACTATATATGATTATTGTAAAGTGATATTGATTCTGAAATAGTATACATACACTCCATTCCAATTTCACTGTCATGGGAACGATATCATCGCTCGTGCGTACGTACGGAATACCATCTCCACGATGTGATGCGACTCGTTCTACATGATCTTAATTGAATAATGATTATATAAATGAATTGAATGAATGAATATGATATATATTACTCTATTGCAATTCTTTAAATGAGGTATCTATAACCCAAAAATAATAATATGAATTTATTCGACAAAACACGCATAAGAACAAAAAGTAATTAACACCCGAAAAACAAGTAGAAATGAAATATTACTAATATTAAGCTAAGAATATGACCATATATGATATCATAACAATGATTATGATTCTAGAATAAGTTAATGACATTATTTAAATCATGATACAGGAGGTTCAGACATTTACGGAGCAAATCGAACCTAAGGTAAAGGAAATATTACAATCTCATTTTTATCAGATATTGTTTATACTTTGGAATTTACTTGGGTGTATTTTATCGTCCATATACATGTTTCCTCAATATGTAATATTATTTACATCCACCTAAAATTGTTTAAATCCAATTTTACCCTTCGGTGAGTTTTTAGTAAAAGATATGAAAGGAATCTTTTGTCGTTTTTCGTACGAGGTACTTTTTGACTTTTATGACAAAAGTACAAGAAGAATGTTTTTTTATTTATACAACATGAATGGATCTTTAAAAAAATATTTCCAAGAAGCTTCCTTTACATGTTTTTAAGTTTATTTTTAATCAACTTCTTTTAGTTTATAATTGTATGACATGTTAAGAAAGGAAAAATGTTTTTGATGTAGAAAGGATATTTTTCTCAAGAATGGAGTTCAAGTGCATTATCAAAATTATTATCCATCTAAGATAATAAAGTGTTCTGTTTCTATCCATATTATTACATTGATTTGATTATGTTGGGATGTAATTATTTTTATTAATTCCTTTATCTTATATGAATTGATTTATGATGTCATGATGTTTAAGAATCCCATTTTTATTACATGGGTTATGCTCTGATGTATGGTTTATGATTTTGTGTCACACATACTAATAGTATCATTATGAGATAGGTGGGACCTGTATCTCCCTCCAATGCATTGGGTAAAAATTTTATATCTCATGAGATAGACATGGATGGAATGACAGCTTAAATCAGTTTAGTGAAATAGGACTGAAACGAGGAATGAACTCGGTTCAAAAATAGACTTTGTCCACTATGATAGTCTTGGCAATGAGTCATGAATAATACGAAATGATTCTCTATGATTATGTGTGTATGCCACAAATATTCATGTTTTAATTTATGAATATTGTGATTACATTTCACTACCATGATTTATCCCATGTTTTGAAATTATGATCTCTTTTGCAGGGTAAGATTTCCAAAATGTTATGTTCTTATGAATATGACGTGATTGATATTTTTTTTACCCTTACTGAGCATTTGATCTCACCCTTTTGTATGTTTTCTTTCCCCGGGTCAGGAAGAAGGTTATTAAGTAAGATAAGCCAAAAGGGACAATATATATGATGAAATAAATGGGAGAAAGTGTAGAGGCTTTATGAACTAGGTGTTTATGTTTCCCAGTTTCTAAAGACACTATACCTATACGGTCCATTCATGGTTTTGTTATATGTTGTAATAAGTGTACGTAAATTTTGAAGTACTAACAATGTATGTAAAGGATGGGTCATTATAAGCTGATAACCGAAAAAATGGAACACATATAACCATCTCAATCCTGAAAAATAGGGTACAATAGGGGTTATCCAAAGCCTGATGGTTATACCCAGGTGGTTACCCCAAGCCTAACATGTTATTAACATCTTTTTGGGTATCCTTGACATAATATTTCCTATTATTATTTGTATTAAAAAAAATTGTTTATACCAATATTAAGCTCGGATGGTTGATGTTCTTTGATTCCCTCGTGATAATGTATTACGAACGTCCAATATTTATACCATGACCTAATATTATTATCAATGATATAAAGGGTGTGGTTTTCAAATGTTATTCACGTGTTATCATACCTTATGTTCATGTTAAACTTATATATCCTCCTTGTTTACACATGCTAGGAATAATGTCACACCTTTTCTTATGTTTCCTTTCCCTAGGTTATGATTAAAGGTTTATGTTAGGTATGTTCGTATAGATTATTAATGTATAAAATCATTATTGGGGATATTTTAGATCTTCCATTAGCAATGAATATTATATTCCATGTTTCCAAAGGAACTAAACTATTATGGTCCTCATGTCACTTTTTGTAAAATGTATGGAATATTAAACTAGAAGAATATAATATCCATGTATGAATGTCTTGGGTTTCTTTGTGAATTACATATTTATTATATCCAAGATGAAATAATGTTAATAAGTTAATTCAGAAATAATTTCCATAATATCATAATTTCTATTGCATGATTTAAATGAATATTTATTATATCATCCTTCTTTAAGATTAATGGAGAATGACTGGATTTAACATTGATCTTCAAAATGTATTGGGCCCCTTGAAGGTGACTAAATAAGTGATAAATGTGTGTAAAATGAAACATATACTTAATAATAATAGACTTTTTATACCATTAATCGTTTTACCATCTCATGGCACCACTCTTCCATTCCGTTAATAATATAGGGGCTTTGAGTAGTGAAACTCTATGGAATAAAAATCCCTTATTAGTCAAATTTTGTACCAGTTCCATCGTCTCAACTAACACCATATGATCCATTGTATAAGGAGTTTTATATATTTTCCACACAACATAAATGAGTTCAATAGATAACCAAACTTCACACTCTGCAGGATGACTAGGTAATTTCTTTGGAAACACATAAATGGATTTTTGTACCATGTATACATCTTCTATACATAATATGTCTTCCACATCCATAGATCTCTATTGATCATCCTCTTTACCAATAATTTTATTCAGGAGAGATTATGGGGTATATCTATACTTTATTTATATTATGATGTTTCCCTTCTAATGGTAAGGGATTCTAATTCACCTTTATGAAATGTAGCCTTATTCTATTGTAAATAACATTCTTCATGGGGTTGGTGTGGTAGTCGACATATCCATAACCCAAGACTCTAGTTATGTGACTTTTGACTCGGTATATATAAACATTGGTTTCATGGGAATTTTTTTTACTTGCATCATATTATAATTATTTGTTTTTCTTGTCCTTGAGTCGACCCCTCATATATTATATTTTTACTGTTGTACATCTATTTTGATTTAAAGATTCATCCACACATAGATCTATTCTGTATTCCACTGCATGATCATGAGGATGATCCTCTTAGTGATTAGGCAATGATGTCGGGGCATGTACTAGAGATAGAACCTATATGTGGTTTACCATATGTACCACTACTCATAGAGAATTAGTTAAAGTAGTCAGTACCATCTAAAGATGCATGCTGGATGAGTTCGTTTCATGCGTTTTAGAGGTTTTTCAATCCAAGGTTTTGGGGTGAGCCATACCACCAGATGGTTGAGTACTAGCTAGAGTTTTTTCACCCATGATTTCCATCTTGTGAGGATGCCTATCGATTAAGTCTCAATCCTCATGGAAATTATTTTTAAGGGAACATCTAGGTGATGATGGAGCTTATTGAATTAGTCAAATGGTGATACATCTCTCTACTTGTGAGATAATGTGCATCTCTTAATGGAGGAGTTCTATCCAGCCATGTTGTCATTAGTATACATATAAGAGATTTTTCTTCTAAAGCAGGGAAGAATGACGGTGAAAGATTAATCATTAATGTTTACTAATTTATAATTTTACTCCTTAGATATTGTATGATATAAATTCTTCATATTTAAACACTTTGGGAAGGTTTTATTCAAATAATTTAATGATTTATTGCAATCACTTTTCATTCCCACCTAGGATGGAATGTTCAATAGATCCATGGGGGTCTAGTGATATCTAGAACAGTAGGCACCTATAGTAGGAGATAATATATGGAACACTGTAGCTAAGACCTCAGTAGTAGGTAGATAATAGAATTCATAGGGATCCTAGCTTTTCATAGTGTTTAGGAGGCGATCCCAATACTAAGGACCAACAATATAGGGCTCCCAGAGTGGATCAAATTAGGTTTGGAACATGTGGTGTTTCTCCTTTGACTATCTGGGACATATGGTGAGGGATTATAAAAACCATCGTAAAACTTATAGTAGGATGGTTGAGGTAACACTAAGATATAGTGGGAGAGGTAGGAGATGGGTGGTCTATATGGATACAGATGTGGCAGAGGGGTAGGTAGGGTAGTAGGAGGTATTATGAGGTTTGACCAATTACCAACTCCACCCACTGGTGGTCCATGCAAGGTCCATGTAGATAGTGGAAAATGATGAGTCTAAATACATTCTATGGAGGCCTATGGCCATAAGGATCCATGGATAATATGAGATATGATCGATTTATGTTCTACTTTTGTTGTAGTATGCATAGACATCGGTTCTATTTATTCCTTCCCTTACACTTCTCTTGTTAAAGACATTGATATTCCAATTAAGACATTGAATGGACCCTTATGGTTAGAGACTCCGACATGATATGGATCAGTGATTGTGAACTTTCACTGATAGTGTGATCTAATACTTTGAGGTGAGAATTTATTATGGGATATCCTTTGGGATGTTATGAGGATTTTTGATATCATCATAGGTATAGACTTTATATCCATGGTTCATTCGCAAAATTATAATTTTAGGTTGAGGATATAGAGTGTCTATAGTGAAATAATGAGGTTTTCCTTTTTGGGTGAAATTGAAATCATGGAAGATCATGATGATATTAGGAAAGGATGAGCATAATCGATTATTCACCAGTTTTCTAAAAAGACTTACGAATAAATGGATACTTTAGGTTATCTTTTTCTAGTGGTGGTAACAGAATATGAGGAATTATTCCTTAATAAAGTATGAAATTTTCATACCCACTAAGAGCTAGAAATCTACATTGAATTTCATCATAGTATGTCACTGATATCTGCACCATCTTATTAGATGTCTCCCACAGAGCATCGAGAGATATTGTTGCAGTTGGAGGACTTGCAGGATAAGTTTGTTTTGAGACCTAGTGTTTCCCCATTGCCAGCCCTAGTGTTTTCCACCAAGAAGAAGAATAGGATATTGGGGTTTTTAGTTGGTTAAAGGAACTGGAATCAGGTTACCATGATGAATAAATTTCCACTATAAGGGATCAATGACCTCATTGATTACCTAAGAGGGGCCAATGTTTCTTGAAGGTCGACCTTAGATCTGGTTTTCACTAGGTGTGACTACAAGATGAGGATATATTGAAGAATATATTCAAATATCTCTATAGTCTCAATGAATACTAGGTGATGTTGTTCGAAATGAATAACTCCCCAGTATTATTCACAATGCTCAGGAACCAGATCATTGACCATTTCATATACCAGTTCATTGTTCTCTTCATCGACAATATCCATGTGTATTAAGTATCTGAGGAGGAGCATGAGAGACACATGAGTATGGTGCTGGACACACTCGAACAATAATAGACTTATGGGAATCTCTCAACATTTCAGCTTGGTATTCAACTGGTCCACTTTCATTGAACCTTCATATTTGGTGTTGGAGTAGTAGTGGATCTAGAAAAAGATGAGGTAGTGGTTTCTTGGGATCCACCATAGAGTGTTACCAAGGTTATGAGATTCCATGGGTTGGATAGTTATTGTCCACGGATTATACCTAACCTCTCTAGAGTGGCATCCACCTTGAAATTGTTAACACAAAAGGATGATACTTTCATGTGGAACAATTGTTACTATAAATTCTTTCTAGAGTCGAGGAATAGGTTGATATACACTCCCATCATGAGATTGCTGAAGGAGGGCATTGAGTACATAGTGGTTTGTGATACATCAAGGAATGGACTTGGTTGTGTTTTAATGTAGAGGCAGGTGATTATTTCGTATTGTTCAATCCAATTGACATCACATGAGCATAACTACATGACCCACATTCTTGAGTTAGAAACAATATTATTTGAATTGAATATATTGTGGCACTGCCAAATGGGAGAGATGTTTTTCATTTTTCTAACCAAAAGAGTCTGAAGTATATCTTCGTATAGAGGATTGTAACATGTCATTGAGGTGATGGATAGATATCCTAGAAGAATATGTCTTTGATATTTTCTATATTCTAGTGAAGTGTAACATGGTGAAAGATTCTCTCAGTAAGTGATCTTTTTCTCAATTGGTGATCGAGGCATGAGAGAAGTTAAACTCATTGCAGTTTTCCTTCATGGACAAAGACATTGATTCTTATATTTAGTTTATAGTTCATACAACACCACTTTTATTGACTTTTTGTGATGCTCAGTATGGAGATTATGACTTTGAGGAATTACATACTCTAAAATCCACTATATCTAATCTTTATGGATATTATGAAGGTTGGTATCACCTTATCCTTTACAGGGGATGGACAATGATACCTTTAATGTTGTGGGATGGTGTGATGAAAAATTTTCATAGATCCCCATTAGAGTTAAATATAGGTGTGGAAAGTATGTTCTAGGATCTTTGGCAGCAGTTTTGGTGTCTATGTATGAAGAATGGAGTTGCATATTTTGAATCTCAATTCATCCCTTATCGGCAGGTGAAGGAAGAGCACCATGTTCTAGTTGTTTTAGTTCAACCCATTGAGGGTACATTGTGAATGTATGATAGGATATAAATGGAATTAATTAATGTCTTACTTGGTATATGTAGGGGACATGATTCCATCTTTTTGATTAGAGATAGACACACCATGTCATTCCACTTTTTAACTATTCAAGAGGAGAGTTCAATAAAGAGCTTGGGACACCTCTATGTGCCTGAGATAGTCTGAATCCATGGAGATCCATCAATGATCATCTTCTACCATGATTATAAATTCAAATACTTGTCATTTGGTGGATAGTAGGAGGACTTTTGGACCCAATTACCATTGAGCATAGCATTTAACCCGTAGATTGATAGCCAAACATATCCTACCATAAAAGTATTGGAGGATATTCTACAGACATTCAAGTTGGACTTTGGACATCATTTTTAGGATCACCTACATTTGGTGGAGTATTACTACAAAAAAATTACAATTCCAAAATTTGTATTGAACCCTTTTTAGACATTGTATGGGAGACCATGTAGGACACCACATTGTTGGACTGATTCGAGTGAATTCGGGATCATGAGCCTGGATTTGGTACACGGTATTATAGATAAGGGGAAAATCATATAGAAGTAGATGACGACTTAATAGAATGGTCAAATTTCTTATACAAACCAACAATGATGAACTATGAAATTCAAGGAGGAAGAACATGTGTTCCGGAGAGTCTCACCTCGATGTGGATTGAGGAGATTTGGTTGTGGTGGAAAGTTATCTATGATATTAATTGGTCACTTACAGGTAATGAGTAGCATTGTTGAAGTTGCATACTTCTTAAATATATTAATATATTGGAAAAAATTATACAACTTATTCCACATTTCCAAATAGAGGAGGTACATGCAAGACCCATCTCACGTTATCGATTGGGGTGAGATGGTTATTGGGGATGAAAAAACCCTTCTAGATTACCCATGGGAGATCAAGTATTGGTAGGAGAGGACCTTTTCTAGTCACTAGAATCTCCTTCGTTATGTCCAGTGAATGAATCGAAATATTCAAGAGAGAACTATGTAGAGAATGTCCCAGATGTAGGACGAGTACCCTCATATGTTTAGTATATTTTTCTTCATTTGTTAAGAGAATACCTAATGTAAGGAGTGCTTCATGACTCAAAATTTCCATTAATTATTTCTGAATATTATACAGATTACATTAGGGACTAGGATCTGAGATAGAAAATGATTCTTAGGCCTAGTGTGCCCAGAAGAAATGTTTGAAATATATCTAATATATCTAATATCACACATGTGGTTTTATCCTAAAAACATGAACAACTCCCGAATGTGGTCTATATAAGAAATCCAAATGAACCATTGAGATCAGATCATGGTTTTTACCATAGGTGAGACATAATCATTTTTTGGGCAGTCCATTTCTCAAAAAGCCACTGTGGTCATAATTAAATAAAATAAAATTATTTATTTATATATTTTTATTTTTTGATGAATCGACTATTACTCCAATAAATGTATTATTATAGGATTTTCCACAAGGTTTTACACTCAATACCTAGAGGTTCACATAAATATTAGAGAGTTTTCTTGGAATACATTTATGGATCACAATCCGATCATGGATCATCGCACTAAAAGAGTTAGAGGATCTTGTTATTGATGGAAACCCAATTATTCCTCCGAAAAAAATGATATGATCTCTAGGTAGGATTATTCGGATTTTGGTTTCCATATATCTTTTTAATACAAAGTGAATGGAGATCTATTCCATTAATAGAATTGATACACGCATATTTGGTAGATTTAATTTGATAGAACAATTATTTTTTCATTGATTTATCCCTCTTCATTCATATATTCTATGATAATTAATTGAGGAAAAACAAATATTGCTTTAGTTTTGTTCCTAAATTTCATGGAATATAGATTTTTCCCATTACTCATTTCATGTTCATCACAACCATTTTCTTTATAGTTAATGATT
Source organism: Viscum album (assembly GCA_963277665.1). NCBI lineage: Eukaryota > Viridiplantae > Streptophyta > Magnoliopsida > Santalales > Viscaceae > Viscum > Viscum album. The sequence goes on from OY728145.1 coordinate 1,674,148,557, forward strand.
CTATGAATACTCGTTATTTGATTATTGCACGATAGTTCTTTGGTGCAACAGATTGATTCTGTGGGTGCAGTTTTTAAAAAACTGTGCGGTCTTTGTAAAACAGTGGAGGTTTATGATTGGTTGTGGATCAAATGAATTTATGGTTTCCATTCTTATAATTTTTGATGAATGGTGGTGGTTTTCTTCAATGTATCACATTTTCATCAGATTTGGAGAGAGTAATCCCAAGATATGGTGCCTAGTGACCTGACTGAACCTCGATCTTCAGGTTCTAGAATTATTGTTGACTTAGTTTAATTGAGTAATTATGCATAAAAAGATCTATAAGTTTTGAGAAACATTGAATGTAATTTGGTGAATAATGCCATGTCCCCCCTACTATGAATCTTTGGTTCTTGTAAAAGATATGTATCACATGTCATGTGACTTGGTCGCAGGATGTGTGAGACCTTCTGTGATGATCATACTATACTTTGGTCATTATGTGTTAATGGGAAGAAATAAAGGGCCAAATGGCAGGTGATGTACTTGGACTTGAAAACGGCATAGCGTACATGGGAAATTACCTGGACACAGGCACTATAAACTAGCATGGTCTGGCGACACGGGCAGGGAACTATGTGTCTCTACATGTAGTGTACTTCTTCTACATGTCATGGATATGTATACTTCCATGATGTGTGAGGGTTTTCAACAAGAGAATAACTTGGGATGGCTAGACATGTCATGTACTATCTTGTACACACTGTGTACCACCTTCAAGAGTTTTTATAGATCTTCATTTTCTTAATTTGGAACAATAAATGTTGATTGGAGTCCCTTGGTCCCTTCCCGTAGAGTACAATGTGGAATTACATCCACATCATAAGATTTTGATCCCCTCTAGGGGCCGAGAATCTGGTAGAGTTGTAGTATCCTTTTGTGGGACTGGAGTATGATCATCTATCACCATTGTTCACAATGTGAGTTTTTGGAACTGGCATAACCACCATGTGCATGTAATTGATCCTTCATCTTGAAGTCCCTTTCATCAGGATCAGTGGTATCATTGGAATTAGATCCCCTAAGTTGTGGGTTGATCTAGATCTGGTTCTTGGTTTCCTCAATAGTTCTGGGGGTGACCCCATGTCTCAGTATCAAGGTCTTGTTAGACCCATGGATTTCTTGGGTGGGGCACAATGATCTAGACATATTCATTATGTGTCTATTATTATTGAGTGTCTTATGGAGTGGAATCTCCCAAAAAAAGCATTTATTCTTGTAGAATCCTATGTTTAGCTATTTTTATGACCACTTAGTGGCATGTGTTTATTGTTTTTAGTGTTTCCTATTGAGTAATTTTATACTCACCCATGCATGATATTTTCATGCACATGTCGTGTCTTATGCAGACTAAAACCCATTTTGACAGTGTCCTAGGACGACAGGGAGTGGGTGGAGGATAGCTAGAGCTTTTCAGACTGGGCTGTTTTTTCAAGAGCAAGATTTTGACTTTATTATTTTCCCTTGTATCAGTTTACACTCTTTTAAGAAATTGGGAAGGTATATTGCCCCATTCTTCTCTTTTATTACTTATACAATAATACTTTGTTGTGGGATCATAGATGCGTGCATGAATTATTTCAGTTGTTTTTCATTTCATCATTGTGTGGGATAGTATTTGTGTCCATGTTTATAGGTATTTTAGGATAATGACTCCTGTTTGGGGTGTATTCCTACTTGGCACTAGTCTCCATCCCCTATCCTATTGAAGTCGGGCATAGGGTAGTCACGGTTCGGACCTTGCTGGGTCTGATCATGCCACAAAACACATATTATCACATGTATATTTATTTAGGTATTGTTCGTGTAGGAAAGTACATGGTGTTCCCATTAACATGTATATAATGTAGAGACCCGAAGCTTGACGTACATGGACATTACATTAAATTTGCGGAATACTTAGTACATAACAAAAACACACACTAAAGGATCGTAATAGTTTAGTGTCTTTGGAAACTCGGAAAGTAATCTTCTAATCGTGGTGAAAGTTCTTCAATATCTCCCATAAAGGTCATCCCTTTTTTCTACCTAAAACCTTTCTTTATATCCTGGGGAAAAGAAAATATAAAAGGGTGAGCTCAAATGCTCAATAAGGGTAAACAAAAGAAAAAATCAATCACATCATATATATAGCTTTTGGAAATCTCAACCTGCAAAAGAGCTCATAATATCATAACATGGGATATATCATAGAAGTGAAATGTAATCCCAATAATCATAACATAACACATGAAACTTTGTGGCATACACACATAATCATAGAAAATCATTTCTTGTTAGTCAAGACTCATTGCCAAGACTATCTTAGTGGACAAAGTCCCTTTCTGAATCGAGTAACCCTCGTTTCAGTCCTGTTTCACTGAACCGGTATAACCTACCATTTCAGCCATGTCTATCTCATGAGATATAAAATCTTTACCCAATGCATTGGAGGGAGATATAGGTCCCACCCATCTTATAATGAATCCTTTCTTATGTGTGCCACATAATCATAAAACATACATCATCGCAAAACACATGTAACAAAAATGGGATTCTTGAAACATCATGACATCATAAATCAATTCATATAAGATAAAGGAATTCATAAAAATAATTCCATCACAACATGATCAAATCAATGTAATAATAGGGATAAAAACAGAACCCTTTATTATCTTAGATGGAAAATAATTTTGATAAAAACACTTGAACTCCATTCTTGAGGAAAATATCCTTTCTTCTTCAAAAACATTTTTCCTTTCATAACATGTCATATAACATTAAAATAAAAGAAGTTGATTAAAAATAAACTTGAGAACTTGTAAAGGAAGCTTCTTGGAAATAATGTTTTAAAAATCTCTTCATGCCGTATAAGTTAAAAAAAACATTCTTCGTACTTTTGTCGGAAAAGTCAAAAAGTACCTCGTACGACAAAAGATTCCTTTCATACATATTACTAAAAACTCACCAAAGGGTAAAAATGGATTTAAAAAATTTTAGGTGGATGGAAATAATATTACATTTTGATGAAACATGGATGTAGATGATAAAATACACCCCAGTAAATACTTACGAATAAACAATCTCGGATAAAAATGAGATTGTGATATTTCCCTTACCTTAGGTTCAATTTGCATCATATGTGTCCGAACCTCCTGTATAATGATTTAAATAATGTCATTGACTTATTACAGAATCATATTCATTGTTATGATATCATATATGGTTCACTTATGACATTATATTACCCGTTCTTTTGTAAATTCCATGTTAAAGAAGCGTTTTGGGTAAAATCGTTTCATTTATCGTAGGTGTTTTGACTTGTTGTTCTTGACATCATTATTACTTATATCATGATTTACTTACTTCCAGAATATAAAATATGATTTATATATCATATATATTCAGTATATATATATATAATAGATAGATAAATAAAATGAAAAACACCGTTCATGGAGACGGTAGTCCGTACGTACGCATGAACGCTGTTTTTCTTTCCTTATTGTCTTGAAATGGAAGTAAGTAGATGACATAAATATTTATATATATACATAAACCCAGTAGCTTTATAATGTCATATATTTCATTATTATTTCTTATATATACATTATAATCATTCTTAAATGGTTAACATGGAGAATGAATCTTATCGCGTCGTGGAGACGGTATTCCGTACGTACGCACGAGCGATGATATCATTTCTATAAATATTGAATTGAATTTGAGTGGATTATACAATATATCAGAATCAATATGATGTTGTAATAACTATGTATAGTTATTCTTTACACCATTATACCCATCCATGTAAGGTGGTGGTGGAAAATAGATTACACCACGGCGTGGAGACGGTATTCCGTACGTACGCACGCGCGGTGATTTCTTTTTCCGTAGGATGGATAGATGGTGAAATAGGGTTGTTTCATACATATAATAACATATAAGTATATGAGTGATACTGATGTTATTACTTCATAATGAAACAACCTAAGAAGAAGAAGTGGAAGAAGAAATAAAGATGAAAGAATTGGTAATGGTAATTACCTCTTCTTTGAAGCGCCTTTTGGAGACCTCCTCTTAGGGAACTAAAATTGGTCTTTGAGGAAGACCAGAACCTCTAGGATGTTTCTAGGGAAGTGGAGAAGAGATTTTGGCAGGTTTTTTCCGAGCTTGAGTGCTCAAATTGGTGTGAGGAGGAGGGGGAGGAGGTGTCCTTTTATAAGGGAGGAGAGGGGCACTTTAGGAATATCTCAAAATATTATTTTATATTAAAGTCAAAATCGGTTTATAATGGTTCCAAAGGGTCTTATTTAGAAGCTAAAGTGGGGATGGGTCGAAATCCTATCAACCAATAGGATTTAGACAAGTTTAGGGTATTATTTTAACCTTATCAATTAGATTTAACTCTAAGTTAAATAATTTAACTTTTACCGTGTCTTTTTGTTTTCTTTCACTATATGGTTAATGAACTTACTATAACATGCCAAACGAACCCCAAATTGTATATTATTAATACATATATCCTTATCTAAGTCATTTGGCCGAACCTTAGATTTTTAGGAATAAAATAACAATTAATAATATAATATTTGATTTAAAAACTATTTTGTGTCAATTTTGACACTATTTGATATATGATTTTTGTGAAAGTCATAACAGAATTATATGTTCGAACCAAGTTGATTAAATCAACACTAATATATCATAGTAACCTAGAAAATTAGTGGAATTCATAAAAAGTCTTAAATTACATTTATTTTGGTATTTATATTATCAATTATGTCAATATTTCATTAATAAGATAATTACTGCATCATCTTTGTGTCATAAATAAATTATATTATTTGATGTCTAAAAATTACAAATAAAATACCATCAGGTAGGAAATCGTTTTAGCTTTCTAATGAATATTTACAATAGAATTTATATTATTTATAACCCCATATTAGAAATTATTTACTTATTAAACTTTGATTTTAACTATTTTAACCCTTCTTTAAATAAATTAATAATAAATGTCCTAATCTAATCCAAGTGGGGCTAAATGGTCATATTTTATTCCTAAGTTTGTTTTTGGTCGAATTACACTTGTCCAATAGAATTAGGACATGTGTTAGGGTAATATTAATATCATATTTACCCTTAGTTACCCTATTTACTATTAACCGTGGTAAAAAAAGTAAAAAGTTACTATTCACCAAAAAATTATTTTCATCTCATTGAACCACATTTTAGTCCTTGATATTAACCGTGTCTCTCGGATTTTCGAAATTTCATTCACAGAAGCGGTAAAATTAAGTTTTATGCAAAATTCAGTTTTTAACCTACCACTTAGTAGTTTCACTATTCATCAAAAATTGATGTTTTTTAGAACAATGCCAAAATTTCATCCCAAGCTATATTTCATATTCCGAATTCAAAAATGAAGTCTATTTTACCAAATTCATAACATAAAAGTTGCATTAATTAATTTAATAATTAAATCCCGCTGTTAAAACAAATAGCGTGTTTTAAAGAAACAATATCTATCAAAAGATTGACACTTGTTTATGTCTAGTTTAAATGTGAAATTACATCCAATGACCAAAATTGTATTAAATTGTGAAAATATATTCTAAATATACTTTAAAACTACTCCAATTAATAATTTATCACTATTAATTATTTTGATTAAAAAAGTTGTTTTTTAATTATAATTTAGTAATTTTCACTATTCATCAGAATTTGAAAGTTATCCGAAAATTACCAAAATTTCACCTTAGGCTAAATTCGATACTCCGAATCCAAGAATGAAGTTCATTTTGAAAAATAAGATTTACAGAATTTTAAAAAGTGGTTATTACTATTCATAACGGCTAGTTTTAATAATATTTTAATAGCACATCGTTGTTTAGTGAAACTCGGTATTGCGTATTACACACGCTATTGAGGAAGGTCGCGATTGCGTGTAATGCAAGGCAAGACAAGGATGTGTGTTGTGCAAGCTCCTTTTGGTGTAGCGTACAACACAAGACATTAATAAAATTAAAAAGAATATTTCTTTATAAAATCTTGGGCTGTTACATTCTACCCCCCTTAAAATGAATTTCGCCCTCGAAATTCGTCGGGGTTATAAATGGTTTACTATTCGAAATTTTCTTTAATAGAAACCCACATCGTAAAAAGGAATATCAAAACCAATCTTTAAAAACAAAAGTATGAACCGTAACGGTTACCCAAATAAACTAATCATTGGGTTTCCACATAGGTGAAAATATGGATATGGAAGAGAAATCTAACCATCATGTTCTGATGGAGAGTGGTAGAGAACATGGCTATGGAAAATCCAGTAATCACAAATCCATAGATTTGTGATGATATAAGGTACCATCTGATTCATCAGGTATAAGATCACTAGGACAACATTTTTGGTTTTCAAGATCATTTCCCCTAAAGTTAAAAATTTGAATTAGAATAAATACTTACTTTATTTTGGTACAATCTCACTGTTGTTCGTGCTTTGAACAATTTCCACTTCATCTCTTAAATAAATGAAGTTGAATTTGTTATTCGTGAAGTGTTAGCAGATCATGTGATAGAATGACAGGTCATTCCATCTGTCTCAAACAAAAGGTTAGCAAAACTTATATACATAAGTCGATCTATAGTGAGATTAATCATATATGGTTCCTAAAATGGACTTATACTTCATATATCATACTGCTTAATATAATAAAACTAGTTTCTACTAAACAGGGACTTCCTGTAGGTCAGTGGTAGGCGATAAAGGCCAGTCGCACTTCGGTTGTGGGTTCAATTCCCACAGCCTTGTCCGAAGCGATGGGCTGTCGCCCGTCCTGCAGGTTGTCCTTTTTCTAAAACTATATTACTATAACATCCCATAAATAATATCGAAAAAACTTCTATCCTTAAACAATACTAACTTTTGTCCAACATAATCCATTCCAATCTTTAGGATTATCCATAATAATGCAATCCACTCTCATAAAATAGTGAAAACGATTACCAGAAATTTAATACCATCGTCAATTCCCATATATCATAAGATATGTTTTGTTGGTTACATTCCAAACATTCAAAGTCCTTAATCATGTATTCTCTTGAATACCTTTGTGAAAACATGAATGCAGTTAAAAGTTAACACCTTCCACATACTAAAATCCTCAAAATTCTATATACTCAAACCATGATATCACATAGTCCTTATATCAATCATGAGCTCATGAATACAATCAAACATCTCATTATCGTCTTATCCCTTCATTATGCACATATCATCTACATTCCAAAAATATCTGAATAACCTTTCATGGATACTTGTACCATTAATCATATACTTTCAAAACTCAAGGAAAGACAACAGTGTAACAATCCTTAGATGTCTTTTTATTCCATAGTACCATGAGATTACTTATACAACATTACACGTGATAAACATGTAATCATTCCACTACATTCTTAAACCATTGACCGAGCTTCAACAATTCTTTCATCTCACATATCATTTGTAGTCTCATCATCATCATCCACATAAATACTACTCATATGACCATACTGATTCTCTTCATAAGTCTTTCCCTTAGGGCATTTGTTTGCATAATGCCCATACATTCCACATTTAAAACACTTAACCATTTTTGATGTCGTAGCAATACCATTATCCTCATCCATGGTGTTAACCGAACCTTTTCCTTTGCACTTACTTGCTTTGTGTCCTTCTTTTCCACACCCAAAGCATCTTCCAGTTCCCTTGAAACATTCTCCTTGATGCCTCTTCCCACATGATTTACATAGGGGAAATTGAACTTTCTTTCCTCTATGATCATCATGAAACTCCATCTTTCTCTTATTAGCCGAGTCAGGAAACTTACCAAATTTTACTTTATTGATCATATTATGAGATTGCTGATTCGGCATAATAATGATCTTTGGACTTCCAAATCCCATTTCATTTGGTTTCTCATGAAGAATATCATTCCATTGTCCATCATATCCTCCATTATCGTGAATCATCTTGTTTCCAGCCATTTTCTAAAACCCAAAATGAATAGTGTGAGAGGCAAAAATCATGCTAGGTAAAAAAACATAATAAAGGGGGAGTGCCATCAATATCTAACATCTTAGGTTTAATTCTATGATCGTTAGCGTATTTCTAGTACTATAACTTATACGTCTACTTAACCTTAGGGACATCCCTAGACATACCATAGAAATATCTCTAGGGATCTCACTAACGTTTTCGCATCCTAGTTTCCAAAGGTTGACTAAACCTTTCCTCTGATACCAACTGTAGAGACCCGAAGCTTGACGTACATGGACATTACATTAAATTTGCGGAATACTTAGTACATAAAAAAAACACACACTAAAGGATCGTAATAGTTTAGTGTCTTTGGAAACTCGGAAAGTAATCTTCTAATCGTGGTGAAAGTTCTTCAATATCTCCCATAAAGGTCATCCCTTTTTTCTACCTAAAACCTTTATTTATATCCTGGGGAAAAGAAAACATAAAAGGGTGAGCTCAAATGCTCAATAAGGGTAAACAAAAGAAAAAATCAATCACATCATATATATAGCTTTTGGAAATCTTAACCTGCAAAAGAGCTCATAATATCATAACATGGGATATATCATAGAAGTGAAATGTAATCCCAATAATCATAACATAACACATGAAACTTTGTGGCATACACACATAATCATAGAAAATCATTTCTTGTTAGTCAAGACTCATTGCCAAGACTATCTTAGTGGACAAAGTCCCTTTCTGAATCGAGTAACCCTCGTTTCAGTCCTGTTTCACTGAACCGGTATAACCTACCATTTCATCCATGTCTATCTCATGAGATATAAAATCTTTACCCAATGCATTGGAGGGAGATATAGGTCCCACCCATCTTATAATTAATCCTTTCTTATGTGTGCCACATAATCATAAAACATACATCATCGCAAAACACATGTAACAAAAATGGGATTCTTGAAACATCATGACATCATAAATCAATTCATATAAGATAAAGGAATTCATAAAAATAATTCCATCACAACATGATCAAATCAATGTAATAATAGGGATAAAAACAGAACCCTTTATTATCTTAGATGGAAAATAATTTTGATAAAAACACTTGAACTCCATTCTTGAGGAAAATATCCTTTCTTCTTCAAAAACATTTTTCCTTTCATAACATGTCATATAACTTTAAAATAAAAGAAGTTGATTAAAAATAAACTTGAGAACTTGTAAAGGAAGCTTCTTGGAAATAATGTTTTAAAAATCTATTCATGCCGTATAAGTTAAAAAAAACATTCTTCGTACTTTTGTCGGAAAAGTCAAAAAGTACCTCGTACGACAAAAGATTCCTTTCATACATATTACTAAAAACTCACCAAAGGGTAAAAATGGATTTAAACAACTGTAGGTGGATGGAAATAATATTACATTTTGATGAAACATGGATGTAGATGATAAAATACACCCCAGTAAATACTTACGAATAAACAATCTCGGATAAAAATGAGATTGTGATATTTCCCTTACCTTAGGTTCAATTTGCATCGTATGTGTCCGAACCTCCTGTATAATGATTTAAATAATGTCATTGACTTATTACAGAATCATATTCATTGTTATGATATCATATATGGTTCACTTATGACATTATATTACCCGTTCTTTTGTAAATTCAATGTTAAAGAAGCGTTTTGGGTAAAATCGTTTCATTTATCGTAGGTGTTTTGACTTGTTGTTCTTGACATCATTATTACTTATATCATGATTTACTTACTTCCAGAATATAAAATATGATTTATATATCATATATATTCAGTATATATATATATAATAGATAGATAAATAAAATGAAAAACACCGTTCATGGAGACGGCAGTCCGTACGTACGCATGAACGCTGTTTTTCTTTCCTTATTGTCTTGAAATGGAAGTAAGTAGATGACATAAATATGTATATATATACATAAATCCAGTAGCTTTATAATGTCATATATTTCATTATTATTTCTTATATATACATTATAATCATTCTTAAATGGTTAACATGGAGAATGAATCTCATCGCGTCGTGGAGACGGTATTCCGTACGTACGCACGAGCGATGATATCATTTCTATAAATATTGAATTGAATTGGAGTGGATTATACAATATATCAGAATCAATATGATGTTTTAATAACTATGTATAGTTATTCTTTACACCATTATACCCATCCATGTAAGGTGGTGGTGGAAAATAGATTACACCACGGCGTGGAGACGGTATTCCGTACGTACGCACGCGCGGTGATTTCTTTTTCCGTAGGATGGATAGATGGTGAAATAGGTTTGTTTCATACTTATAATAACATATCAGTATATGAGTGATACTGATGTTATTACTTCATAATGAAACAACCTAAGAAGAAGAAGTGGAAGAAGAAATAAAGATGAAAGAATTGGTAATGGTAATTACCTCTTCTTTGAAGCGCCTTTTGGAGACCTCCTCTTAGGGAACTAAAATTGGTCTTTGAGGAAGACCAGAACCTCTAGGATGTTTCTAGGGAAGTGGATAAGAGATTTTGGCAGGGTTTTGCCGAGCTTGAGTGCTCAAATTGGTGTGAGGAGGAGGGGGAGGAGGTGTCCTTTTATAAGGGAGGAGAGGGGCACTTTAGGAATATCTCAAAATATTATTTTATATTAAAGTCAAAATCGGTTTATAATGGTTCCAAAGGGTCTTATTTCGAAGCTAAAGTGGGGATGGGTCTAAATCCTATCAACCAATAGGATTTAGACAAGTTTAGGGTATTATTTTAACCTTATCAATTAGATTTAACTCTAAGTTAAATAATTTAACTTTTACCGTGTCTTTTTGTTTTCTTTCACTATATGGTTAATAAACTTACTATAACATGCCAAACGAACCCCAAATTGTATATTATTAATACATATATACTTATCTAAGTCATTTGGCCGAACCTTAGATTTTTAGGAATAAAATAACAATTAATAATATAATATTTGATTTAAAAACTATTTTGTGTCAATTTTGACACTATTTGATATATGATTTTTTTGAAAGTCATAACAGAATTATATGTTCGAACCAAGTTGATTAAATAAACACTAATATATCATAGTAACCTATAAAATTAGTGGAATTCATAAAAAGTCTTAAATTACATTTATTTTGGTATTTATATTATCAATTATGTCAATATTTCATTAATAAGATAATTACTGCATCATCTTTGTGTCATAAATAAATTATATTATTTGATGTCTAAAAATTACAAATAAAATACCATCATGTAGGAAATCGTTTTAGCTTTCTAATGAATATTTACAATCGAATTTATATTATTTATAACCCCATATTAGAAATGATTTACTTATTACACTTTGATTTTAACTATTTTAAACCTTCTTTAAATAAATTAATAATAAATGTCCTAATCTAATCCAAGTGGGGATAAATGGTCATATTTTATTCCTAAGTTTGTTTTTGGTCGAATTACACTTGTCCAATAGAATTAGGACATGTGTTAGGGTAATATTAATATCATATTTACCCTTAGTTACCCTATTTACTATTAACCGTGGTAAAAAAAGTAAAAAGTTACTATTCACCAAAAAATTATTTTCATCTCATTGAACCACATTTTAGTCCTTGATATTAACCGTGTCTCTCGGATTTTCGAAATTCCATTCACAGAAGCGGTAAAATTAAGTTTTATGCAAAATTCAGTTTTTAACCTACCACTTAGTAGTTTCACTATTCATCAAAAATTGATGTTTTTTAGAACAATGCCAAAATTTCATCCCAAGCTATATTTCATATTCCGAATTCAAAAATGAAGTCTATTTTACCAAATTCATAACATAAAAGTTGCATTAATTAATTTTATATTTAAATCCCGCTGTTAAAACAAATAGCGTGTTTTTAAGAAACAATATCTATCAAAAGATTGACACTTGTTTATGTCTAGTTTAAATGTGAAATTACATCCAATGACCAAAATTGTATTAAATTGTAAAAATATATTCTAAATATACTTTAAAACTACTCCAATTAATAATTTATCACTATTAATTATTTCGATTAAAAAAGTTGTTTTTTAATTATAATTTAGTAATTTTCACTATTCATCAGAATTTGAAAGTTATTCGAAAATTACCAAAATTTCACCTTAGGCTAAATTCGATACTCCGAATCCAAGAATGAAGTTCATTTTGAAAAATAAGATTTACAGAATTTTAAAAAGTGGTTATTACTATTCATAACAGCTAGTTTTAATAATATTTTAATAGCACATCGTTGTTTAGTGAAACTCGGTATTGCGTATTACACACGCTATTGAGGAAGGTCGCGATTGCGTGTAATGCAAGGCAAGACAAGGATGCGTGTTGTGCAAGCTCCTTTTGGTGTAGCGTACAACACAAGACATTAATAAAATTATAAAGAATATTTCTTTATAAAATCTTGGGCTGTTACATATAAACCCACTTATTTGTAACCTCTATGTTACATGTCAATTTCATCAAAGGGGACCACACACCATGTGATACGATAACACACCGTGTGGTAATTATCTCACTCCAGTAATGCTAGATTCCTCTAGGAGTGGCACACATGGAATGTTTCCTCACATTACATTTCATGTTATTTAGAAAATTACAGATTTATTCATTTGATTTTTGGATTTTTGTTCGTTATTATGAAGCCTGAATCCATCACTATCATTTCCAATCATTCCCATATAACTTGGATCTAGATCAACCAAGACCAAACATCATAATAAGGTGATTTTTGGTAGCCTCATTCATCCAAGTATCATCCCGAACATCCATCATCATCGTGAATCCATGAACCATATTTCTGTGTGAAAACCTAGTCTTGATACACTCACATCTATCATTATTGCACAAAACTTACACCATACTGAGTACAGATCATCAATATTCATTTATTGTGCCTTGAAATAGGTTCACACCATTTTTTTTCTCGATATGTCTTCCCAATATCCATCCAAATGGAACCCCAATGATGAAATCACATATATAATTGGTAGAAAACCATGAAACAAAAAAAATGTGAATAACAATATTCCATGTCCTGTTTTCCTCAATTGATTGTCATTAGAATGATGAATGTTGAACCATAATAAATAAATAAAATCTACTAATAAAAATCATTTCAATAAAACCCATCCCAAAATACGCATGATCCAAAATTTAATATATTAATTGATTGATTCATTCTCACGATAAAATTTTTGAATAGGTAATGAAACCAATAGAAAACACCAAACGTCGATTTTGATTGACCTCCATGGAAGAACGTTTTGGTTTCGTAGTCATTGGTGAGATCATGAGATTTTGTTCAACGTCAATCGCCGACCAAAGATCTGGTATAAGTTCCTCCAAGAGAGATCCTCCAAGGCCTTCTCTAATGGTCATAGTGTTATGTGTCTAACCCAAAAATTTTATTATAGATGTTAATGTAATGAATCTCATGTTGTTGTGTCAATGAAAAAGAAATAAAATAATTTATTTAGTTACTTTAATCATTTCCCTCCTTGCAATGACTTTTAAACAAATGACCCATGAAAACCAAGGTTATGTCACAACTCTAGTAAAACCATCATTATAAACTCAAAAGTTCCCTCTATTTTCTAATCCATATCCATGTTTAGATGTTATTCAAAAAGTTTAGGAAAACTGAGCGTGCGTGGTTTTGAATATGTTTAATATATGTAATAATTTGAAACATTTCGTGCAGGAACACTGGGCCTCAGAATCGCACATCGCTTTAGTGTTTAGAAATAAAAACCAATTTCATATCCAAAAATATTACACAAAAAATATGAGTTCCTACACTATCCCATACCTTGAGAATTTATGTCTCGAAATTATAAAATGAGGGCTGCAAAAATAGATGTGGGTACTAAGAATTAATATATGCATCTTGCTCCCATGTTCTCTCATGAATATTGTTTTTATTCCACAAGATTTTCACTAGAAGAATCACTCTCTCACAAAGGATTCCCTCTGGTCGATCCTTGATCTCTACTGGGCATTCAGCAAAGGTAGCTACATCCTCAGTTTCCTCCTCACCCAAGTCGGTAATATGTGATGGGTCATGGACGTACCTTCTCAACTATGACATGTGGAATTTGTAATGTACCCAATATAAATATGGAGGTATATTTAAATTGAATTCCACCTCAACAAATCTAAATATTATCTGGAAAGGTCCAATGAATGATTGAGATGGCTTTCCTCCCTAGAGAAATCTCTTTAATACACGTCATGGTAAAATGTGTAGGAAAACATGGTCACAATCATTTAAATACAATGTACATAAAATCTGTTATCATAATAATTTAGATAGATCTATGCAGTCTTTATCCACTTCATGATGTTCTACACCTTCCAGGTAGTTGGTCGCACCAAATCTGGTCTGATGAGTTCCAACTCTCTTGGGCTAGTCCAACAAATTGGTAACCTATAGGGTCACCTATAAAATATTTACAATTGTTCTATAAAGATTGTGTAATGGTAAATAGTTTTGTAAGAAAACACCCCCAGTGGTAGGTGATCATCCTAACTATGAAAAATCCTAACATGCACGCCCATAGGATGTCTTCTAATACATGAATGGTCTCCTAGGTATTGCTATAAGTTTGGTGGTGGAATGATGTGCTCAAGCATAAAATATTCCCATGTTACTCCTACCATCCATTCCAAAATTGGTATGTGAATTGAGAATTTTTGTTAGAAATGATCATTGATGAACCACTATGGAGTCATACAATCTCCTTCATGTAGAGGTATCTCAAGATCTCTACAATACCCTACTCCAAAATAGTTAAGAAGTGGCCTGACTTGGTGAGTCAGTGTACGATCACCTAGATGGAATAATATCCCATACACATATGTGGTAAGCCTATGATAAAGTCCATGGACATCCAATCCATCATCAAATCTGGCTTCTCAAAAGGTTAAGCTAAACCTACTGGAACTTGTTAACCAGGAACCACTTTATAACATGTAATTTATCGAGAGTCAAACATTGTAACTCCCTACTTCTTACCTTGAAAAAAAAAACTGATGTTAGGGGTCTTGGTATATCTTTTCCATACCTTCATATACCACTGATAGAGATATACTAAGCTCTATTAGAACCTCCTTTACAATTCTACCGGTACCATCATACGTCATCATAAAAGAAAGCAATGCTCCTCACATTTATAATATCTAGCAGGTGCTTGTCAAATGGATATCTGAGTAAGTAATTTCTGACTTTCAGAATCCACAAACTGTGTCTCCCTCATGATTCATGATTTTAAGGGTGAAAATCATCGAATAAATGTATTATTCTTCATCCGCATCCCCAAATGATAATTTTAATGAGGCAAACATATCTGATGACTCATTCAGAAACTACAAAAAACATCACCTACTGAGAGAATCTACAGCCACATTCCCCTTCCCATGATTATAAAAAATTTCAATGTCCAAATATAGGAGGAACTCTATATATCACCTCTATTAGATGTTAATATCATTTCGAGAGAAAATATACCTGACAATGTTATGATCATAATATGTGAGAAGATGATATCCTATCAGGTAGTTTCACCACATCTTTAGTGAAGGTACTTACATTACTAACTCAATATCATGGGATATATAGTTCTTATTATGTGATCTAAACTAATGTGAATCATAGAAAATCATCACCTTACTATGCATAAAAACACAACCAATAAATTTTCTTGATACATTATAGAACACTATGCTATCAACACCCTCCTTCAGCAATCTAACGATTGGATTTCTTATCATACTCTACCTTAACGGCTAAAAATATTATTGGCACCTTTCTATCAATATGAAAGGCTTCCCCTTTTGCTTCAACACTACCATGGACACTGATCTACAGGAGATATTATGTATGAATCTCTAGTAATAGCCTTCCAACCTAAGTAATATTCACACCTTCATCATGATATTTGTAACGACCCGAGTCCGGAGCCCCTCCACCGGTGCCCCGTACCCAGTTCGCCACATGACCTCAAGCATGTTTCCCTGAATGCCAGAGGCTGCTAACTAGCAGCGAGGGCCTTGGTGAGTTGGTGGGGAAACTGTGCCCTCATTCGGTAAGGTATACAAGGTGAGAAAACTACAATAAATAGCAAAATCAGTAAACAAAATGCATAACAACAGAAACCAAAGAGCGGAAGCAATGTAGATATAAAACTATGATGACAATGATGTAGTAGGTACAAGTATCTAAGGAAACAGCAAACACAACAATGTATTGAAATACAACTGAAACCAAGTGTAAAAGAAAAACAAATCTACTCAGCATCACGAGCCACGGCTCGGTCCCATGCTCCACAGCTTCTGATGCAGTCAAGATCCTGAAGTAGAAGGACACTTTCCCTTATCTATACCGGTAGTAACACAGTCTGCTTGGGCCCAAAAGCATGGGCCAAATAGAGTGTGAGATACAATCCCAGTAGGCAATCACCCAATGATTTGTGCCTAATAGTCAATGAATACATGGCAGTAATAAAGCAAGAAACAGTAAATAGGAAATCACAAGCAGCTACAATCCACAGTTCTAAAAAGTAAAGTACACAAGTAAGCAACCAGCAACGGGAAGAAAATAGGTAACCCTCTGGGTAGCTCTCACAACATAACCCCTATGGTTCAACCTATAGTACTAGCAACCCTCTGGGAGGCACACACAGTCTCCCCCCTCTAGTTCAGCTACGTAATTAAGTAGACTCTATGGGGAAGCTCTCACTGTCAATTCCCCCTAATGTCTCGTATCGTGCAAAAGGCTCTCTAGGGAAGCACTCAACGTCAATTCCCCCTATGGCCCACGTCGTGGATCTACAGACTCTCTAGGGAAGCACTCAACGTCAATTCCCCCAATAGTCTCGCATCGTAATTAAAAGACACTTTGGAGAAGCCCTTCCATCAATTCTCCCTTATTCTACTACTCTTGGTTCTCACAGTCCTGAGTATAACTAAACATGCTCAGTGCATGTGTATCGTCCAAGTAAACCTCAAGAAGTACTTGGCTATCAACTAAGGATCAACAACAATAAAAAGTAACTGTTCCACTATCCGACGACTAGGCATGGAAACTAGAAAAACGCCCAACAGGAAAAAAAAGCATGGAAAAGAAACCTGAGCTCAATATAATTTACACTACTCACAAATGATAACCTATACTAAAGAAATCAAGAAAAGCAGGCAAACAATGAGGGAAAAACTGGAAACACGCAATACCCCGTTCAAGGGTATTGGTGGAATTTGCTCATAAAACTCATCAACTTTCTATGGAAAGGCACAAACCACCCACCTCGATCCTAGGAGATCGATATACATGAACAGTGATGACAGATTCCCCTTAGAACGACGAAGATCTGAGAAAATGAACAAAATGATCATCCCATGATAACATGTAAACGAGGAGGAATCAAGAAACAAGGCTAAAGTAGAAGGAAGTACTCACCGCTGCAATTCCAATGCAACTGATCATGCTCGAATCGGAGAACGGACGACGATGTGGGAGTTCGTCAAAGATCTGGTCATACGGTCACTCTCGGATGGACGAAAACTGGAGAAGAAGATGAAAATAGGGGTTAGGCACGACCTCGGTCCGTTTAATGAAAAAAAGAAACTACACGGCGTGAACTTCTTGATTACACGGCGTGTAGATCAATTTTCTGTACTATGAATTAACCGGCCTCCACCTCAGCCTTACACACCGTGTGTGTTGCCCGGACACGGCAAGCACACGGCTTTGAGCCAGGGAAGAGTACACGACGTGTACTCAGAAAGTACACAGTGTGTACTTCTGAAATTTCCAGAAAATTTATTTTCCTTAAAAACTATAGAAAAAGGGAAAACATAACTGAATAAAGATTTGGGTTCTTAAAAACTTCCTCCCTTTAATAAATTTGTCCCAAAATATCCCTAACGAGGTGGAAGAGAAGAAACCCCGAACAACTCCGGCCACTGCGATCGTACATTGGCCTCCCTCTCCCAGGTCTCGTCCTGTACTCGCCCATGCTGCCATAGCACTCGTACTAGAGGAACAGACCACCCACGGAGAACCTTCGTACTACGATCGAAAATCCGGATAGGATGCTCCTCGATCGACGCATCCGCTTGAAGCTCGACTTCCTCAGGCTGAAATACGTGAGACGGGTCTGAAAAGTAACGTCAGAGCTAAGAGACGTGGAAGACATCGTGCATGGACCGATACCTCTGAGGTAGCTGCAACCGATAGGCGACTGACCCCACTCTCTCCAAGACCTCAAACAGACCAATGTACTGCGGTGAAAGCTTACCGTGTCTCCGAATCCTTTTGTTTCCCAACCTCGGTGCGACATGTAGGAAAACCTGATCACTTACCTCGAACTCCAGTGGTCGTCTCCATTGATCTTCATAATACTTCTGCCGAGACTGTGTTGTAGCCATCCTCTTCCCAACCAGCTCTATCTACTCTAAAGTATCATGTACAATACGAGGTCCCATCAAAGATACCTCTCCTGCCTTCAGCCAGTATAAGGGTGATCGGCATGGCCAACCATACAAAGCCTCATATAGTGCCATCTGAATGGTCGCCGGATAACTGTTGATGTAGGCAAACTCCACCAGAGGGATATGATTCTCCCAAGAATAGCCAATGTTAAGGATGCAAGCCTGGAGCATATCCTCAAGAACCTGGATCGTGCGCTCAGACTGGCCATCAGTCTGGGGATGGTAAGCTGTACTCAAAAGAACCTGTATACCCAAGGCCTTCTAATGTCTCTGCCAGAACTTAGAGGTAAAGCATGCATCTCTGTCTGAAACAATAGAGCGCAGAACTACATGCAGAAAAATGATCTCTCTGATGTAATGTCATCCCAGATCATCGACACTGATGGTCTCCTTGATCGGCAAGAAGTGAGCAACCTTTGTGAGCCTATCGATGACAACCCAAACAACATCGCTCCCCCAGGGCGATCTCGGCAACCTGGTCAGGAAGTCCATCGCAACATCGTTCCACTTCCACTTAGGAATGGGTAGCTACTGTAAAAGCCCCACTGGTCACTGATGCTCTGTTGTCAACTACTGACAAGTAGAACATATCATGACAAAACCAGCAACATCCTTCTTCATACCCACCCACCAGTATTGGCGATGAAGGTCACGATACATCTTGGTGACG
Source organism: Viscum album (assembly GCA_963277665.1). Taxonomy (NCBI): domain Eukaryota; kingdom Viridiplantae; phylum Streptophyta; class Magnoliopsida; order Santalales; family Viscaceae; genus Viscum; species Viscum album. Next base: position 1,674,167,819 of record OY728145.1, read on the forward strand.
CCCGGATGAACTGCCCAAATATAGGAATGGTAATCCCGCATTAGCTTCTCACGTATGTCTGCTAGCACCCATACGCGTCCCTGGAAATGCAAGATCTCATCCTCGCCCACTGTTTATCTAGGAAGAGGGCCCTCTCTTAACACACTCTCCCACATGACTAGGCCTTCTGAGTCTGATAGCTGTCTCATCCGTACCCGATCAAGTAGCATGGAGGTAACAGCTACAGAAGATAGGAATGTCTATCCCCGTCTGTCATGCACCTCTAGATACATCTCAGAGAATAGAGTCATCATCTACCACGACATTGCCCTTTCCCGGCGTATAGGCAAGATCGAAGTCTTAAGACTGTAGATACTCAACCCACCTATGCGGCCTCAGATTCAGATCATGCTGAGTGAAGATATACTTGAGACTCTTGTGGTCAGTAAAGACCACAATGTTCTCTCCCAGAAGATAGTGTCTCCAACAGTGCAAGGCATGAACAACAACTGCCAACTCTAGATCGTGCGTAGGGTAGTTCCTCTCATGTGGCCTCAAATTCCGAGACCCGTACGCAACGACACCATATCCGTGCATAAGCACAGATCCTAGCCCGACACCTAAAGCATCACAATAAACAATGTAGCTCTTTCCTGGCTTTGGAAAGACTAGTATCGGTGCCGATGTCAACCTCCCTTTCAGCTCCTAGAAGGCTGACTCACAAGAATCTGACCATAAGAACATCGCCCCCTTCTTGGTCACGCCTGTCAAGGGTGCTTCTATAAGGGAAAAGTCCTGAATGAAGCATCGGTAGTATCCATCCAGCCCTAGGAAGCTCCATACCTCAAAGATGTTCTTCGGCTGCTCCATAGAAACTACTGCTCTCCCTTTCTCTGGGTCCACAGATACTCCTGCCTCTGAGATGATGTGACCCAAGAAGTGAATCTGATCCATCCAAAAGTGGCACTTCAAGAGTTTAGCATAAATCCGATGCTCTCTCAGTGTACTCAGAATGATCTCAAGATGTGTGGCATGGTCGTGTCGAGTGTGAGAGTACACCAAGATATCGTCCACGAAGACCACGACGAAGGAATCCAAGTGAGGATGGAACACTTGGTTCATTAGTTCCATGAAAACTGTAGGTGCGTTAGTGAGTCTGAACGGCATGAATGTATACTTGTATAGACCATAGCTTCTCCTGAAGGTTGTCAGAGGTATATCTGATGGTCTAACGCACAAATGATGATAACTGGACCTCAAGTCGATCTTCGAGAACACCCGATCTCCTAGAAGCTGATCATAGAGTTCATCAATCCACGACAATGGATATCGGTTCATGACCGTCAACTGGTTCAGCTTTTGATAATCTACACAAATCTGAAGGGTACCGTCTGCCTTCTTCGCAAACAGAACAGGAGAACCCCAAGGAGAAGTACTTGGTCAGATGAAACCCTTAGCTTTTATCTCCTCCAACTGTTTCTTGATCTCTTGCAACTCAGGTGTGGCCATCCTATATGGAGGAATGGAAACCGGTGCCACTCCTGGAATGAGATCAATATAGAAGTCTACCTCACACTCCGGAGGCAAACCCGAAAAGTCCACTGGAAAGACATCCTTGAAGTGATCCACCACTGGAGGAATGTCCAACTGTGGAGTCCCCTGATCATCCAGGTAAAGGCTAGTAAACTGGGCCGTCACTCCTCCTAGCCCAAGATGCTCGAGTCCTGCCCGACTCACCCGAACATCCTATTCGCCTCTATGATGAAATGATTCACCTTCTGGTGAAATGAAACTGACTCTGCGGAAATAACAGTCAACAACTGCCTGGAAGGGAATCAACAAGTCCATGCCCAGAATGACGTCATATCCTGTCATCTCTAGGACATAGAGATCCCATAAGAAGTGATACCCTGCAACCTCGAGATGGTACTCTCTACATTGGCATAAACTAGATGTACTCATTCCCAAAGGTGTGTCTAGTGTCAATGAGTCGTTAGAAGAAAATATGCAGAGTCCAAGCCTCTCTACAATGGAAACAGAGATAAAACTATGCGTATCACCAGTATCGAAAAGGGATGAAGATAGAAATGAGGATACTAAAATCGTACCTCGAATAGTAGAAGGGCAGAGATCTTGCTCATGATAAGTCTGCTCCACGGCGAAAGACTGGCCCGCACCAGGGCCCTGCGCCGCTAACTGACCACTCTGAGCTGATCCTCCCTACTGGTGCTGAGTAACTGGTGGATGAACGCCACGACCTCAACCTCCACCACGGCCCGAACGGCTGGAAGAACTCCAGTTCCCTAACTGGTGAGATACTGGTGGGCCTACTCATGAACGAGGAGTCATGGAAGAACCCTGGTCACCTGCTGCTGGTGAGAAAACCTGACAGAAATGCTGAAGGTGACCCATCTTTCCGCAAGATCAGCACTCTACAGGGTCTCTCTGGCACTGCGGCCTTGTGTTCCCCATCCGACCACACTGGTATCACGTCACCTGACTGCCTGATGATGTGTCTCGCTTCCTCAAATCACCGCATGTAGGCTCCCTACGGCACTTCGTGATATCATCAGGAGGAAGGCTAACTTTGGAAGCAGAACCGCCCTAGCTCGCAGATCCGGTGTCTCTCAGATTGTGCTCTGCAATCAGTGCTTGGTTGACGATGGAAGTAATTAGAAGTCAGCTAGAATATGTTCACCTGCGACTGGATCTCCCGCCTGAGTCCATCCTCAAAATTCCTCGCCAAGAACACCCCACTACCATCCCAAAGGGGTGTAGAACGCTGCAGCTTAGTGAAACGAGAGGAATACTCCATGACAGATAGAGTACCCTGCTCTAAGCTCATGATCTCCTGGGCTCGATCGGCCCTCAGGGTCTTCGGGTAGAAGTAGTTGTAGAACATGCGCTTGAACTCCTCCAAAGTCATAGCCTACTGTTTACCCGCTTGTGAGATCACATACCAACACCTCTTGGTGGAGTCTCGGAGCTTGTAGGTGGAGATGTTGACCCGCCTCTCCAGAGGTGTCTCCAAAAGATCAAATATAGTCAGCATGGCTTCCATCCATGACTCTACAGCCTGAGGTCCTCCCTCCCCTGAGAACGTGGGAGGATGCTACTGCTGAAAGACCCACGTCAAGTCTTCCATAGATGAGGCCGGAGGCGGTGCTCCTTGGAAGGCCTGAATCATCCTAATGAAACCTTCCCGGAACTGCGCATCAGCGCCTCCGACTGGTACAACAACCGGTGCCAAGGCTAGCTCGACTAGGGGATCGACAGGAAGTCCCTGATCATCTCTGTCTGGCGTCTGATCACTGTCTGATGATAGACGTACGACCAGGGGACGTCTTGGAGGCATATCTCTACCTTAGATAAAGAAAACAAGGACATAGAACACAAGAGTACTAAATGGAAACAGGGGAAGGAAACACACAAGATTGCCAAAAAAAAACGACCACATGACGTGTATGAAAACTTCATGGCGTGTCTACATAAGCCACTAACATGGGCGTGTACTCTTTCCCTACAAGTCGTGTACACTTCAAACTACACGGCGTGTTGACCAAAACACATGGCATGTACTTGAAAACTATTCCCATGCTCGAGTCTCCTTACACGACTAACCCACACGGTCCGACTCAACTCGAGCCTACACGGCGTGTTAGAAACAATCACGGCGTGTACTAGACAAGTCTTCGGTGGCCCGTGTTGTTAAGTACACGGCTACCTAAATGGCGTGCTCCGAACAAGAATGGCGTGCATAGGCGAAGGTGACATTGTCCCGTGTTGTTCATGACACGGTCGTGTTCCTGGGAAAGACTACACGACGTGTGCCGAACAGACACGGCGTGCGGAAAAGAAGGTCACACCGGCCCGTGTTGTTCGTGAAACAGTCGGGTACCTAGACAGGACTACACTGCGTGTTCCCTATGGCCACGCCATGTTCTACCCGAGCTTCCCCAGCCTGTGTTGTTAGTGACATGGCCGGGTACACGGCTCCACACTCATACGACGTGTACCAATGGTACACGGCATGTTCCCGATGTTACTCGCACGACACCATGTTCTGATCTCACGGTTAGTGACATGGCCTGAAAACTACACGGCGTGTTCCCAAAAAGTAAATACCGTGTATTCTGGGTTTTTCTGGGCAGCAGCTTTGAAACTGCACAGAATTCTAGAAACACTAAAAACAAGGCGAAAAGTGCCATATTCCGATCCATGAGGGCCCATAACACCTCAAGAAATTTTTTTTGGCATTCACATTAGACAAGGAACAAAACAAACATATTTCTAACATAACAACAGAGAATCTATCAAGCAACTATCACAACAACATGCATAATCTACACATAATCTATCACAACAACATGCAATAACTAATGCTCCCTAGATGGCATGGCAAGAATGCATGGCATGTGATTCCAACAAGTTTCTATATAATGCATGAGACGGAATACCCTCATCTCATCGGGTTGCAACAGAAATAGAACTGCAATGTTAAAAAAATAACCGCACAAGTCATACGAATCACTATAGGTGAAAACATACCAACTATAAAATATCAAAACCAGAAAACTGCAATTAACGAGGTAGTATGGATTTTCCCTGTACACGGGTTAGCTACTCCCGGGCACAACTTATTGCCAAGTACAGAATCCATCCAATCCCGGGCTAAAGTCTCTAAACATTAAGGGAAGAGAAATTAAATCCTCTGATACCACTTTGTAACGACCCGAGTCCAGAGCCCCTCCACTGGTGCCCCGTATCCAGTTCGCCACATGACCTCAAGCATGTTTCCCCAAATGCCAGAGGCTGCCGACTAGCAGTGAGGGCCTTGGTGAGTCAGTGGGGAAACTATGACCTCATTCGGTAAGGTATATAAGGAAAAAATAGTAATAAACAGCAGAAGCAGTAAACAACATGCATAACAACAGAAACCAAATAGTGGAAGTAATGTAGATATATAACTATGATTACAATGATACAGTAGGTACAAGTATATAAGGTAACAGAAAACACAACAATGTGCTAAAATACAACTGAAGCCAAGTTCAAAAGAAAAAAAGTAATATCCTCAGCATCGCGAGCCACGGCTCGGTCCCATGCTCCCCAGCTCCTAATGCAGTCAAGATCTTGACGTAGAAGGGTGCTTTCCCTTATCTATACATGCAGCAACATAGTCTGCTTGGGCCAAAAAGCATGGCCCAAACAGGGTGTGAGATACAATCCCAGTAGTCAATCACCCAATGTTTTGTGCCTAATAGTCAATGAATACATGGCAGTAATAAACCATGAAGCATTAAACAGGAAAGCACAAGCAGCTACAACCCATAGTTCTAACAAGTAAAGTACACAAGTAAGAAACCAGCAATGAGAAGAAAACAGGTAACCCTATGGGTAGCTCTCAGAGCCTAACCACTATGGTTCAACCAATAGTACTAGAAACCCTCTAGGAGGCACACACAGTCTCACCCCTCTGATTCAACTACGTAATTAAGCAGACTCTCTGGGGAAGCACTCACAGTCAATTCCCCCTATAGTCTCATATCGTGCTAAAGGCTCTCTGGGGAAGCACTCAACGTCAATTCCCCCTGTGGCCCATGTCGTGGATCTAAAAACTCTCTGGGGAGGGACTAAATGTCAATTCCCTCTATAGTCTCACATCGTAATTAAAAGACACTCCTGAGAAGCCCTTTCGTCAATTCTCCCTTTGGTCTACTAATCTTGGTTCTCACAGTCCTAAGTATAACTAAACATGCTCAACGCATGTGTATTGTACAAGTAAACCTCAATAACTACTTGGATATCAACTAAGGCTCAACAGAAATAAAAAATTAATAGTTCCACTATCCTATGACTAGGCATGGAAACTAGAAAAACACCCAACAGGAAAAAACAATCATGGAAAAGCAACCTGAGCTCAAAATAAATTACTCTACACACAAGAAATAACCTCCACTAAAGCTGTCATGTAAAGCAGGAAAATAGTGAGGGAAAACAAGAAACGCTCAGTACCCCGTTCAAGGGTATTGGTGGAATTTTCACATAAAACTCATCAACTTGCTACGGAAAGGCACAAACCACCCACTTCGATCCTAGGAGATCGATATACGTGAACAATGATGATAGATTCCCCATAGAACGACGAAGATCTGAGAAAATGAACAAAAAGTTCATCCCACGATAACTTGGAAACGAGGACGAATCAAGAAACGAGGCTAAAGCAAAAGGAAGAACTCACCGCTGTAATTCCAACGCAACTAACCGTGCTTGAATCGGAGAACGAACATCGAGGTGAGAGTTCATCGAAGATTCGGCCGTATGGTCGCTCTCAGATGGAAGAAAACTGAAGAAGAAGATGAAAATATGTGTTAGGCGCGACCTCGGTCCGTTTAATGAAAAAAAGAAAGTACACGGCATGTACTTCATGAGTACACGGCGTGTACTTCAATTTTCCATACTACGAAGTAATCGTCCTCCACCTCAGCCTTACACACCGTGTGTGTGGCCCGGACACAGCTAGCACACGGCTTCGAGTCGGGGAAGAGTACACGACATGTACTCAGAAAGTACACGACATGTACTCAGAAAGTACACGGCGTGTACTTATAAAATTTCTTGAAAATTTATTTTCCTTAAAAACTCCTGAAAAAGGGAAAACATACCTGAACGAAGATCTGGGTTCTTACAATATTGGTTGGCACCCATGCAGACACTACCTCATCCTTTATTGGGTCCACTACCACTTCATCTACTAGGATAACATTTTCTATAATGTGGACCACATAAATCTGAAAATAACACTTCGATATATTTCAATATATGTGGTTCTCTTAGTGTATGTATAGATCCATACTCAAGTGTACTGCATTCGCCTCCTCTGATGTCTACTAGATAAGGGAATCATCGATGAATAATACCATGAAACGGTCTAAGAATGCCTAAAATATTTGCTTCATGAGTCCCATGAACATTGGTAGGTTGTTCATAATGCCAAAGGGAATCACCAAGTAATCATAATGATCATAGGGAAATGTGAATAGCGTCTTCCTTATATCATTTTCTTGTTCTTGAAACTGGTGATAGCCTAGCCTAAGGTAAATCTTGGAGAACCATCATAACCCTATCAAATGATCAAATAGGCCATCAATTCCCATAAGTGGATAAATGTTCTTCACAGTGACCTAGATCAAGTGATGTTAGTCTACACATAACCTCAAGCTCTCGTCCACCTTCTTGTTAAACAAATAATGGGATAACAAGGTTGAAACAATAGGTCCAACAAATCAATTCATCTACAAGTCCCCCAACTACAATCTCACCACACAAATCTCTATGGAAGTCATCCAATATTCTAGCATAGATATCGGTGCTACCTCAGTGTTTATATCATTTCATATGTCTATCTCTAATTGGGTTGGTGAACCTGGAACATCCTTATGGAAGACATCCTCATACTCCGCCACCACTACAAGAAACTAGGTACTCATTAAATATAATGCATTAAGGGTCATGCTATACAACAAGTGAGTAATTGGAAGCACCCTCCTATGAATGGGTTTATCGTATTCTGTTTGGGTTTCCTCTTCACCTATAAAAGGGAACCTGGATCCATCATTATGGACACACGACATAACTTATCTAGACCAGTCAATCTTGGCCTGAACTGTTGTTAGACATTACATACCTAAGATGACGTCATAGGGCCTCATCTATGAAAATAATATATCTGAACATAAAATATCACCTCCATGATTTAGTTCACCCTGTGAGAACATGTGTGTTATTATTGCTTCATACCTAGTTGGATTCTTTAAGTGAAAGGTTCATGTGAAGGGCTCAATCAGAATTGAAAATTCCATTACAGGGTATGTGGTTGGAATGGAATGACTACACCATATGTGTTTCAGTACTACAGTAAAGGTATAAAATTCATGGATTGTACCTCAAATCATTCTCAATGTCTCTTGGTAATAATATTTGACCTCATATAGTTTTCCACTCCCATATTCTCTGTCTTCTTAAGAATTGCACGGACCACCTAGGGGTGGTGGTGGTAACAAGTGAAAGCACATACCACCTCATGATGCTCTCCTAGGTCATCTTCAGCATTTGTATCATTATGAACCTACCATCTCCTACCACTACCTCTTTCTCAATGGTCCATCCATGGTCTCTATTTCTATTATATAGTGTATTTAAAAATCTCAGACATGATATTAAATTACATCATTTGAGTTTCACCACTTCTCCCTGGAATGAATGGACCCATCTTGAGGGCCCTGAACCAAAAATTCTATTTCATGGGGCCTCTTCCTGAAATTTCCTAAATATACGGGCCCCTGAGATTTATTTTGTCTCCCTAATTCCAAGGTCTCTAGTACTGGTTTTCCACTACTAGAAACCACTAGTATTATCTACTCATCAAAAATAATCACAACCACTAAATCTCGCTCTATAACACCATCATTGTTAGAAACTTATAATGGGAAAAAATTGTCTCATAATGACTCCAAAAATACCTCACTCAATGTACAAAACCCTAAATAACTGGTCACGAACTATATCCATCGATTACCTGTAGATGTTGATAAACCTCAAAGAATACATATTTATAGTCTTTCTACCCTCCTCTGATTGAAAATGATCCTGGATACATATATCCCTTGCCGTATATGGGGAAAATACATCTCTAAAAGGTTGGTCAAACTCTCACCATGCAAGTGTCTCCACATCTCAAGACTAGGTCACCAACCCACTCCATTATCGTGCTGAGAAATAGAAAAGATTCATAGCCCGGACCACTATCTGATATGATGGTGTTTGGACCATATGGGAAACTCATGTCACTACCTTAATTTAGTCTTTATACACCTATGGGTTGGGCGCCCCTTAGAACCTAAGGGTTCTCTATCATTGACAGTCATGAAGTGCATTCTTCATGTGCACCTCATCTGCTAGTATTTCAGGTACTATGTGCTTCTCTACGACTGGTGATACAACAATGCACCACCATGAGGTATCATCTTATAAACTGGTCCTTGTATCAATGAATCGTCACTAAAAGAATCATTCACATTATCCTAATGTTGAATTCCATATCGAATATGTCTTGGAGGAATCATGAAAGTAAACAAGATGGACCACAATCAAGGAGTATATCTTGAGAGCTGGCTCGAGAAGGACAAGAGAACCACACTTGATTACTATAGTATTCATGTACCATTTTTTTCATAAAAGACAATGTTTAAATGTTTTGATTTGAAATGTTGGTGAATAGAGTCAATTTTTATGGATACATCAACCACTGCACCAACACTGGAGTCCCTGTCCTAAAAGCTATACTCGAAACACTTAACATTTTTTCACAAACCAATCTCAAATACTACGATCCAAAGGTTGAAAAAACATCAATTATACTACTCTATTATGATCCATCCCAAAGTGGATCAAGTGAATAATCCCCTAGTCCACTTCCAATAGGTTAGGTATAATGACTACTTTTGGGTAGGCACATCACTATATGGGTGGCCTTTCCATATGTACCATTACACATAAACACATCCCCAACCATATACAATGATAAAATGTAAAGAGAATTGAACTAGAATTCATGTATACATCTAAATCCTGTAACCAAGTATGATATGATGTAAAGTATAGTAAATAGGGTCATATACAATCCTACCCCAAAGAGTATGAAAACTAGTTCAACCTGAAAGATAAACTGGTATTGCTGTCAAAATATCACAAGAACCCACCGCGGTCAGTCTTGTTTCACTATGAAACATCTAGTCATAGTCCATCATGGTCTCATTATATTGTTCGATCATCTTCAAAAGTCATGACATGTGTAGTAAAATAAAATTTTAGGTTGAGTACAAAAATAATAGTTTGGAAACCCTAAAACCACAATTCATACTACAAAAGAAAAAGAATCAGTTTGAAAATGGTATTTCTCTACCACACTCATATATAAAGGATATAATGATATAATCAAGAATACATATATTCTTATGGTATGTCAAAAAAGTAATGCCATTCTATGGTTCTATCTTGAAGGTTCCACAAATCACTCGTCTTAGATAACACACTCTTAATTTTGATAACACTGATGATGTATTTCTGTGAGGTGATGCTCATTGGGTATCATAATTAGAAGTAAAAGTTGAAGGTTTTAAGAGAAATGATAAGTGGATTAGGATCCCTACCATTATTATGGGTTATACAAACAAATCAATATGGATTAATGTAATATGTAAAGGATCTACACCCATGTAATGATGATCAATATGATACCAAGAACTCTATCCCAGAAGTCATTATAAAGCGATAGTTATCCTATGTGCAAGGGATTATTTAATATAAAACATTGAGTAATTGATATGGGGAACACACCATAATAAAATATGTCCATAATAAAGAGTATTGGTGCACCATTCCACGTTTTAAAATGTACATGGTGTGTGGAATGGTTACATGTCATGTCCCGTGTCCCTAACTCCTACATGGGTAAACAACCCATGTCTCATGCATTTATCTGTGTAATATTACATGGTGTGTTTGAGGCCTATGTACTCCTCCCATGTACTAGTACATGGACTTTCTCATGTTCATGTTTCATGGTTGGGTCCATGTAGGGAAGTACATAGAGTCCCCATTATTTTGTAATCATACACATGGTCATAAACCCTCCGATGTACATGCCAAGTACATTAAATGGACCAACACACCTTAGGAAGTCATCATACTCCAGATTATACTTATCACACTCTCATAACCCTCTCTACCACTAGGATGAGCACACACAACAATTAGCTCAGCATTACACATCGTGTCATCTGTAAAATTAATTATTTTTTGATCTGGATCCATGTGTTTTCATCCATTTTTCTAATGAACATATCTATCATTGTCACCAAAAATCATTCCCATAGAACTCAGATCTAGTTAAAACAAGAAATTCATAATGGGAAAGGTAGTTTCTTACAGCCTCATTCATTCAGGAATCACCTCAAACATCCACTATCATCGAGCATCCATGAACCGATTCCAAACGTTTCGACCCAATACTGACCTCCTTTCCACTATCTCTGGCACATGATAAATTCATCACAATGAGTCTAGATATAAAATACCGGGTCATTATTCCATGGAATGGATGTAAAATATTTGATTCCTCAGTATTTTGGTTTAATTAATAGGAAAATGATACCATGGTGATGATTGCACATAGAAAAATAATGTAAAATCACAAAACTCAAAAAATAGGAATGATCCTTGGTTGTTTTTGGTTAGACTTAATTATTATCGATTATGTATATGAAAAAATAATGATAATAAATAAATACAATATTTCACTAAAAGTCCACGCAATAAAACCCATCCCACAATACACAAGATCCACAAATCAATCCGATAATTGATTGATTCACATTCATCATAGTAATTAATAACGATGAAGGAATCCAATAAAAATAATGACCTGCCTCAATTTGGATCGATCAATAATGAAGAATTATTTGGCATTATAGTCATTGGTGAGATCCTTCAATTCCATTACATGTCAATCACTGATCCAAGAGATGGAGGATGTTTATCCGAGATAGATCCTCCTTGTCTAACGACCATGGGGTTATGTAGATGACCCTATAATTTCATCATTGTATTCTAATTAATCAATCTCTATTCACTACATAAATGAAAATGAAATAAAATAATTTATGTAATTGTTTTATTTATTTCCCCGGTCATGGTGACTTTTCCAAAAATCACCCATTCCGACCGTGGTTATATTGCACCTTGGGTAAAACCCATTTTATAAACTCAACATTTCCCTCAAATTTCAAATATGGGACCCCTTTAGGAATATATTAATTATTTAAGGAAAAATGAGATCATTACATTTTTAATATATTTCAAACATTTATTCCTGGAACATTAGGACTCGAAATTGAATTTCGTCTTAGTGTCGAGTCTAAAATATAATCCATAAAATATCTAAATCAAATACATGGAAAATAAGTTTCATTAAAAACACATTGAATGTTAATCATTCTATAAAATTACTATAAAATTACACTTTACAGTTTTAAATTAGTGCTTACCATTTTGTTACATATCACATCCGACAATAGACCCCCATGAGGAATTTTTTCCTTTCATCATCTTCCCAAAGTGAGAGAGACTTGATCCATTTTGCAGCTACCAATCGATTATTAGTTTTTGGAGGTTGTTGTAAAATGAAGTGATCCAGCATAGTTACACTATGTTGTGGATCATCAGGTTTCTCTATAGGATTGAGATTATTTCTCATAACCTATGTCCACTTCACCAATATGGTTATGAATTGATAACCCTCAAATCCTGCATCATTTTTATGTTTATGTTGAATATCCCATAAATGAATATGGGTGTTAATAATGTTTTCATTACTCTCATTAGTCCCCATAATTCTTCAATGGCCTGAAACTAATTAGCTCATTATATTATAACTTAAAAATACAACCATATTTTATAAAGTGTTCCCTTGTAATTTTGATGGATTTTCATATTACATGTTCTATCTTACATGGTTCATCAAAATATAATCACCACAGTTTCTACCAAATCCCTATGATTCCAACTATAACATCCCAGACTATTGAAACCCAAAATGGGTAATTTTGTTACATTTCTAGTACAAATACAAGAATTCCTAATAGGTCAAATAATTTAGCAGCCTTAGAATACCATATCAACTGATTAATTACATTTGAAAACATAAGATCCATCATGATCATAATATGAGAACCTGATTTGACCTCCATTAATTTCCACAAAATTTACACATAGTCCTCCTCTAGCTTTTCTTGGGGAAAGCAAAAAAAATAAGGGTGATCTATATTCTTATTAAAGGTGAACATAAAGTAGAACATTACATAAAAAACTTGTAATAAGTTATTTGTAATTAATAAATGAATAAAATTAAGTCACAATAAACAAAAATAGATGGCGTACTATATCTATGAAAATAAATGATAACATGGATCACAATAACCATTGTTATCTTAATGATAGAATAAATAATTTCACAAATAAAAATCTTATTTTCAAGGAATTCTTCCAATACAAGTTAATTTTCATTCAGGTCACAATCATGAAATTATCCTTTTATTGGAAGTGGAATACAATAATACCTAACATGTTTTGTGTCATGAGAACTACCAATTCTTCAAGGGACTATATATTATTGGGTCACACCCAATACTGTTTTAAGTTTAATTTATTCACCAAACGAATAATTAATAACTTTAATAGCATTTCATAATTAAAATCACACATAACAATACATGTATATACATATAATGACATACATATACATAAAATAATTCTCCATTTAATGTATAAATATGTATTTCATGAGGAAATCACTTATCAAACATGGAAGTCATGGGATATCATCAGTGTAACACGAAGTACCCACACAAAAGTAGTATGATGGAGAGGGTAATTGAAATGTTATAGGTTATTCGTGGAAGATAGTAATTTGATTCAATTGATTTCATTGGTAGGAGACCATGGAAATGGTAGGAAAAATAATTCATCATTGTTCATTGGTATTATGTGAATAGTCTGAAGCATATCCCCTTAGAGTTTTTTATTAGCTTTAAAATATTAATCCCACTCATCATTCATCAAGGTGATGATTGATTCAATTATTAACCAAACTTTTTCTTGGGGATTACACCTAAGAGAATATTTTTCACGCTTTGTGCAGTATACTATATCAAATCATGGATGTATTCTCCAAAAAATTATACATAGTTTTACTTTACCAAAATATTGGATGAATTTTACAAAATAGAAAAGGTAACTTTTGAACCAATTTAATATGTGAGAGTGATCATAATATTGAATTATCAATCCCTTAAATTTAATGATAATAATGGAAAATTATTGCATGTCCTTGTAGGTACTAAAAAAATTGTTGGCGAATATTACCTAAGTCCCAAGGAATGAAAATTTATAAAGAAACCTTACTTATGCCTTAGGTATACATAAAATAATAACTACTTGAAAAACATGTCTTAAACCTGATAATATAAATACCTTTAATGAAATAATATCATGATATTACATCAAATATAGTCATTATATACACATCATAACGAAAATTAGGGTTATATTACAAAACATATCTTAACGGAAAGAATATGAGAAAAAATAACCCTTAAATATTTTCTGGAATTCCTAAAACAATAGTTTAAAACACTATATTATATATATAGATATCCTAATATATAATCTAATAACCTTATTAATATCTATATTCATTCATAATCAAAATAAATGGTCATTATATACATGAATTCTTCTGATTTTCCACATATTGGTTTATAGTTTTCATCATTTGTACTAGTATCATAGTAGATTTGTTTTTATTCATTGTTAACAAAAATTAAATTAGTAATAGTTAATAAAAACTAATTTTATGTGTTATTTATAAAAAATTAGTTTGTTTCAAATTCCCTTCAATATCATTTTATACTTTATCCTTGAAGATAATGTTGATAGTAAGCATGTTTTTCCGTTTTTAATGAATGGATTGTGTTTCCTTAATTAAGGAATTATATATTTCCATAATAACTCAAAAAAAATATAATAATTATTTAGACATTTATATTATAATATAAAATTAAGTATGTACTCATATTCTTCCATGACAAAAATGTACAATATTGTTCATTTTGGTGTTTGAAGAGACCCAAACATGAACTTATCATGATTTGTGGATGATAATGAGATAGTTTATTTTTATATCATTATAAAAAGATTATAATGATATTATTTAGTTTTTATTTTTGGGATAATCAATAATTGTTAGTATATATAATATTATATAATGGATATTAAAACATTACACAAATTGAATAAAATACTACCCACTTAATAGGATTATTTTAAATAATTAAACAAGCCGTGATAGTTTGTTGGTCATATAATTAATAAGAATTGAAAATTTTCAAACAATAATGTAGAGACCCAAAGCTTTTCGTACATGGACATTACATTACTTTTGTGGAATACTTATTACATTACAAAAACATACACACAAGGACCGTAATAGTTTAGTGTCTTTGGAAACTCGGAATATAATCTTCTAATCGTGGTGAAAGATCTTCATCATCTCCCATAAATATCTTCCTTTTTTTTCTTACCTAAAACCTTTCATTATATCCTGGGGAAAAGAAAACATAAAAGGGTGATCTCAAATGCTCAGTAAGGTTAAACAAAAGAAATATCAATCACATCATATTCATAAAAACATAACATTTTGGAAATCTTAACCTGAAAAAGAGAGCATAATTTCATAACATGGGATAAATCATAGTAGTGAAATGAAATCCCAATAATCATAACTTAAAACATGAAACATTGTGGCATACAAACATAATCATAGAGAATCATTTCTTGTTAGTCAAGACTCATTTCCAAGACTATCTTAGTGGACAAAGTCCCTTTCTGAACCGAGTCACCCTCATTTCAGTCCTGTTTCACTGAACCGGTATAACCTACCATTCCAGCCATGTCTATCTCATGAGATATAAAATCTTTACCTAATGCATTGGAGGGAGATATAGGTCCCACCCATCTCATAATGATACCATTCTTATGTGTGCCACAAATTCATAAATCATACATCATTGCATAACCCATGTAATAAAAATGGGATTCTTAAACAACATGATATCATAAAACAATTCATATAAGATGGAATTCATAAAAATATTCCATCACATCATAATCAAATCAATGTAATAATAGGGATAAAAACAGAACCCTTTATTATCTTAGATGTAAAATAATTTTGATAAAACACTTGAACTTCATTCTTGAGGAAAATTTCTTTTCTACTTCAAAAACACTTTTCCTTTCTTAACATGTCATACAATTTTAAACTAAAAGAACTTGATTAAAAATAAACTTGAAAAATCGTAAAGGAAGCTTCTTGGAAATAATGTTTTAAAAATCCATTCATGCCGTATAAGTTAAAAAAACATTTTTCTCGTACTTTTGTCGGAAAAGTCAAAAAGTACCTCGTACGAAAAAACGACAAAAGATTCCTTTCATATCTTTTACAAAAAACTCACCGAAGGGTAAAATTGGATATAAAATATTGTAGAAGGATGGAAATAATATTACATATTGAGGGAACATGGATGTGGATGATAAAATACACCCCAGTAAATACCAAAGTAAAAACAATCTCGGATAAAAATGAGATTGTGATATTTCCCTTACCTTAGGTCCGATTTGCTTCGTAAGTGTCCGAACCTCTTGTATAATGATTTAAATAATGTTATTGACTTATTCCGTAATCATACTCATTGTTATGATATCATATATTGTTCACTTATGACTTTATATTACCCGTTCTTTTGTAAATTCCATGTTAAAGAAGCGTTTTGGGTAAAATCGTTTCATTTATCGTAGGTGTTTGGACTTGTTGTTCTTGACATTATTATTACTTATATCATGATTTACTTACTTCCAGAATATAAAACATGATTTATATATCATATATATTCAGTATATATATATAATATATAGATAAATGAAATGAAACACACCGTTCATGGAGACGGTAGTCCGTACGTACGCATGAACGCTGTTTTCCTTTCCTTATTGTCTTGAATGGAAGTAAGTGGATATATATATACATATATACATAAATCCAGTAGATTTAACATGTCATATATTTCATTATTATTGCTTATATATACTTGATAATCATTCTTAAATGGTTAACATGGAGAATGAATCTCATCGCGTCGTGGAGACGGTAGTCCGTACGTACGCACGAGCGATGATATCATTTCCATAATTATTGAATTGAATTGGAGTGGATGATACAATATATCAAAATAATTATGATGTTATAATAACTATGTATAGTTATTCTTTACACCATAATACCCATCCATGTAAGGTGTTGGTGGAAAAACAGATTAAACCACGGTATGGAGACGGTATTCCGTACGTATGCACGCGCGGTGATTTTGTTTTCCGTAGGATAGATAGATGGTGAACTAGGATTGTTTCATAATTATAATAACATATCAGTATATGATTGATACTGATGTTATTACATCATAATGAAACAACCTAAGAAGAAGAGGTGGAAGAAGAAATAAAGGTGAAAGAATTGGTAACGGAAATTACCTCTTCTTTGAAGTGCCTCTTTGAGACCTCCTATTAGGGCACTAAAATTGGTCTTTGAGGAAGACCAGAACCTTTAGGAAGTTTCTAGGGAAGTGGATAAGAGAATTTGGCAGGGGTTGGCCGAGCTTGAAGGCTCAATGTTGTGTGAGGAAGAGAGGGAGGAGGTTCCCTTTTATAAGGGAGGAGAGGGGCACCTTTGAAATAACTAAAAATATTATTTTATTATAAAGTCAATTTCGGTTTTAAATAGCTCCAAATTGATTTATTTCGAGGCTAAGGTGGGGATGGGTCGAAATACTCTCATCCAATAGAATTTAGACAAGTTTAGGTAACTATTTTAACCTTATCATTTAGATTTAACATTAAGTTAAATAATTTTACTTTTACCGTTTCTTCTTGTGTTCTTATACTATAAGGTTAATAAACTTACAATATGAAGCCAAACGAACCTCAAGTTGTTTATTATTAATATTTATAACCTTATCTAAGTCATTTTTCCGAACCTTAGGTTTTTATAAATAAAATAACAATTAATAATATAATATTTGTTTTTAAAAACTATTTTATGTCAATTTTGACACTATTTAGTAATTGATTTTTGTGAAAATCCTAAAATAATGATAAGTTCGAAAAAAGTAAATTAAATCAATACTAACATGTAATATTAACCTATAAAATTAGTGTAATTCATAAAAAGTCTCAAATTATATTTATTTGGGTATTTATAACATCAATTATGTCAATATTTCATTAATAAGATAATTACTGCATCATCGTTGTGTCATAAATTATTTTATGTCTAAAATTTACAAATAAAATACCATTATGTAGGAAATCGTTTTAGCTTTCTAATGAATATTTATAATCGAATTTATCTTATGTATAACCCTATATTAAAAATGTTTTAGTAAATAAACTTTGATTTTAACTCTTTTAACTCTTCTTTGAATTAAATAATAATAAATGTCCTAATCTAATCCAAGTGGGCCTAAATGGTCATATTTTATTCCTAAGTTTGTTTTTGGTCTAATTACACTTATCCAATAGAATTTGGACATGTGTTAGGGTAATAATAATATCATTTTTACCCTTAATTACCCTATTTACTTTTAACCGTGGTAAATAAAAGTAAAAAGATACTATTCACCAAAAATTATTTTCATCTCATTGAACCACATTTTACTTACTGACATCAACCGTGTCTCTCGGATTTTTGAAATTCCACTCACAGAAGCGGTAAAATTAAGTTTTATGAAAAATTCAGTTTTTTTAACTACCACTTAGTGGTTTCACTATTCATCAAGAATTGAAAGTTTTCAGAAAAATACCAAAAATTAGGCCTAAGCTATATTTGATATTATGAACTCAAAAATGATTTCTATTTTACAAAATTCAAAACTTATTAGTTGCATTAATTAAATTAAAAATTAATTCCCGTCGTCAAAACAAAAGACGTGTTTTTAAGAGATAATAACTATCAAAAGATTGACACTTGTTTATGACTGGTTTAAATGTGAAATTACATCCAATGACCAACATTGTATTAAATTGTAAAAATAAATTCTAAATATACTTTAAAACCACTCAAATTAATAATTTATCTCTATTAATTATTTCTATTTAAAAAGTTATTTTTAATTAAAATTTAGTAATTTTCAATATTCATCAAAATATGAAAGTTATCCGAAAATTACCAAAATTTCACCCTAAGCTAATTTCGATATTACGAATCCAAAAATGAAGTCCATTTTGAAAAATAAAATTTACAAAATTTCAAAAAGTGGTTATTACTATTCATAACGGCTAGTTTTAATAATATTTTAATAGCATATCGTTGTTTAGTGAAACTCGGTATTGCGTACTACACACGCTATCGAGGAAGGTCGTGATTGCGTGTAATGCAAGGCAAATCAAGGATGCATGTTGTGCAAGCTCCTTTTGGTGTAGCATACAACACAATTAATGAAATTAAAAATAATCGTTTTCATAAAATCTCGGGGTGTTACATTCTACCCCCCTTAAAATGAATTTCACCCTCAAAATTCGTCGGGGTTATAAATGGTTTACTATTTTAAAGTTTATTTAATCGAAACCCACATCGTAAAAAGGAATAACAAAACCAATATTTAAAAACAAAAGTATGAAACGTAATGGTTACCCAAATAAACTAATCACTGGGTTTCCACATAGGTGAAAATATAGATATGGAAGAGAAATCTAACCATCATGTTCTGATGGAGAGTGGTAGACAACATGGCTATGGAAAAGCTAGCAATCACAAATCCATAAATTTGTGACAATCTAAGGTACCATCTGATTAATCAGATATAAGAGCACTAGGAAAACATTTTTGGTTTTCAAGATCGGTTCCCTAAAGTTGAAGAATTTGAATTAGAATAAATACTTACTTTATTTTGGTACAATCTCACTGTTGTTCGTGCCTTGAACAATTTCCACTTCATCTCTTAAATAAATGAAGTTGAATTTGTTATTCGTGAAGTGTTAGTATGACAGGTCATTCCATCTGTCTCAAAAAAAGGTTAGAAAAAGTTATTAAATATACATAAGTCATTCTTTAGTGAGATTAATCATATATGGTTCCTAAAATGGACTTATACTTCATATATCATACTGCTTAATATAATAAAACTAGTTTCTACTAAACTGGGACTTCCTGTAGGCCAGTGGTAGGCGATAAAGGCCAGTCGCACTTCGGTTGTGGGTTTGATTCCCACAACCTTGTCCGACGCGATGGGTTGTCGCCCGTCCTGCAGGTTGTCCTTTTTCTAAAACTACATTACTATAAAATCCCATCAGTAATATCGAAAAAAGTTTTATCCTTAAACGATACTTAGCATATGTCCAACATAATCCATTCCAATATTTAGGCTTATCTAAAATACTTCGGTCCAAATTCATTTTTCCCCCATATATATATATTGTTGGTCACATTCCAATCATGTGAATACCTTAATCATGTATTCTCTTGAAAATTGAATACCCATTGAACCATAGTGAAAACATGAATGTAGTTAAAAGTTAACACTTTCCACATACCAAAATCCTCAAAATTCTATATACTCAAACCATGATATCACTTAGTCCTTATATCAATCATGAGCTCAGGAATACTGTTAAACATTTCATTTTCTTGTTTTTCCTTCATTACGCGCATATCATCTTATTTCCAAAAATATCTCAATCACTTTGAATACCACATTAGACCAATACATAAATATTCCAATACTCCATGATACAACATTATTTTGGAATCACATTACATAAACACTTAATCATTCCACCACATCGTTGTCATATTCAACATCGCCAATAGTGATCGCATGTGACTTCCCATTGTCCTTTGACTTAAGCGGTTGCTCATGTCGATCATCACTAACCCTTGGATTTGGGCATTTATTAGCATAATGCCCCATTTCCTTGCACTTGAAGCATTGAAGTGTTGGTGGTGCGTTCTCTACAGTGTTTTCTTTATTCACATCATTAGAAACCCTTTTTCCATTACTTCGACACTCATCTGCTCGATGAACTTCTTTTCCACACTTAAAACATTTTCTAGTCCCTTTAAGACAATCTCCACCATGCTTCTTTCCACACTTTGTGCATAAGGAAACATTCATCTTCTTTTCACCATTATTCTAAGATTTCTCCTTGAACTCCACCTTTCGTTTCTTGTCAAAACCATGAGATGGATATGTAACACCAACTTCCATTTCTACCTTGATAGCACAACGCACAATTTCTTCATAGCTACTGAAGTCTCTTATAGCCAATGCCCTTCTAAGACTTGGTTTTAAGCCATTGAAAAATCGATCAACTTTACTTTCAGGTTGGATGATAATGCTAGATTCATACCTTGTAAGTCTTGTAAAATTCGCTTCGTATATACCAACAGATTCATCATCCATCTGCTTCAGCTCAAGAAACTCCTTTTCCATCTTTGTTCGAAGAATACAAGGGAAGTACTTACTGAAAAACAAGTTCTTGAACTCGTCCTATTCCATGGACTCAATTTCATCTCTTGGCCTCGTATTCTTGATAAGATTACACCATTGATCAACTTCACCTTCCAAACGATATACTGCTAAGACGACTTTATCATGTTCAGAACATTGAAGAACTGAAAATATCTTTTCAGTGGTACTGATCCATTTTTCAGCAACAAGTGGATCAGAAGTCCCACTGAAAGAAGGTGGACGTTGCCTCATGAAGGTCTCAATAGAATATTGTTCCCTTCTCTGCTCATTTGGATGTCCAGAATGATTCATAGCTTGTGTAAGTATAGAAATAAGATTTTGCACTCCATCACCCATAACATTTGTTTGTTCAGGAGGACAACCATTGCATTGTCCACTGCATTGATCAACACCGTTCCTTTGGGTTCCAGCCATCGTCTAAAACCCAAAAAGAACAGCGTGAGAGGAAAAAATCATGATAGGGAAAACAACATAATAAAGGGGGAGTTCCCTCAATATCTAACATCATAGGTTAAATTCTAAGATCGTTAGCGCAATTCTAGGACTATAACCTATACGTATACATAACCATAGAGACATCCCTAGACATACATTAGAAATATCTCTAGGGATCTCACTAAAGTTCTCGCATCCTATTTTCCGAAGGTTGATTAAACCATTCCTCTGATACCAACTGTAGAGACCCGAATCTTTTCATACATGGACATTACATTACTTTTGCGGAATCCTTAGTACATTACAAAAACACACACACAAGGACCGTAATAGTTTAGTGTCTTTGGAAACTCGGAATATAATCTTCTAATCGTGGTTAAAGATCTTCAACATCTCCCATAAAGATCTTCCTTTTTTTTCTTACCTAAAACCTTTCTTTATATCCTGGGGAAAAGAAAACATAAAAGGGTGAGCTAAAATGCTCAGTAAGGGTAAACAAAAGAAATATCAATCACATCATATTCATAAGAACATAACATTTTGGAAATCTTAACCTGAAAAAGAGAGCATAATTTCATAACATGGGATAAATCATAGCTGTGAAATGAAATCCCAATAATCATAACTTAAAACATGAAACATTGTGGCATACACACATAATCATAGAGAATCATTTCTTGTTAGTAAAGACTCATTTCCAAGACTATATTAGTGGACAAAGTCCCTTTCTGAACCGAGTCACCCTCGTTTCAGTCCTGTTTCACTGAACCGGTATAACCTACCATTCCAGCCATGTATATCTCATGAGATATAAAATATTTACCCAATGCATTGGAGGGATATATAGGTCCCACCCATCTCATAATGATACCATTCTTATGTGTGCCACAAATTCATAAATCAAACATCATTGCAGAACCCATGTAATAAAAATGGGATTCTTAAATAACATGATATCATAAAACAATTCATATAAGATAAAGTAATTCATAAAAATATTCCATCACAACATAATCAAATCAATGTAATAATAGGGATAAAAACAGAACCCTTTATTATCTTAGATGGAAATAATTTTGATAAAACACTTGAACTTCATTCTTGAGGAAAATTTACTTTCTACTTCAAAAACACTTTTCCTTTCTTAAAATGTCATACAATTTTAAACTAAAAGAACTTGATTAAAAATAATCTTGAAAACTTGTAAAGGAAGCTTCTTGGAAATAATGTTTTAAAAATCCATTCATGCCGTATAAGTTAAAAAAACATTCTTCTCCTACTTTTGTCGGAAAAGTCAAAAAGTACCTCGTACGAAAAAATGACAAAAGATTCCTTTCATATCTTTTACAAAAAACTCACCGAAGGGTAAAATTGGATATAAAATATTGTAGAAGGATGGAAATAATTTTAAATATTGATGGAACATGGATGTTGATGATAAAATACACCCCAGTAAATACCAAAGTAAAAACAATCTCGGATAAAAATGAGATTGTGATATTTCCCTTACCTTAGGCCCGATTTGCTTTGTAAGTGTCCGAACCTCCTGTATAATGATTTAAATAATGTTATTGACTTATTACAGAATCATACTCATTGTTATGATATCATATATGGTTCACTTATGACTTTATATTACCCGTTCTTTTGTAAATTCCATGTTAAAGAAGCGTTTTGGGTAAAATCGTTTCATTTATCGTAGGTGTTTGGACTTGTTGTTCTTGACATTATTATTACTTATATCATGATTTACTTACTTACAGAATATAAAACATGATTTATATATCATATATATTCAGTATATATATATAATATATAGATAAATGAAATGAAACACACCGTTCATGGAGACGGTAGTCCGTACGTACGCATGAACGCTGTTTTCCTTTCCTTATTGTCTTGAATGGAAGTAAGTGGATATATATATATACATATACACATAAGCCCAGTAGATTTAACATGTCATATATTTCATTATTATTGCTTATATATACTTGATAATCATTCTTAAATGGTTAACATGGAGAATGAATCTCATCGCGTCGTGGAGACGGTAGTCCGTACGTACGCACGAGCGATGATATCATTTCCATAATTATTGAATTGAATTGGAGTGGATGATACAATATATCAGAATAATTATGATGTTATAATAACTATGTATAGTTATTCTTTACACCATAATACCCATCCATGTAAGGTGTTGGTGGAAAAACAGATTACACCACGGCGTGGAGACGGTATTCCGTACGTACGCACGCGCGGTGATTTTGTTTTCCATAGGATTGATAGATGGCGAATTAGGATTGTTTCATACTTATAATAACATATCAGTATATGAGTTATACTGATGTTATTACTTCATAATGAAACATCCTAAGAAGAAGAAGTGGAATAAGAAATAAAGGTGAAAGAATTGGTAATGGAAATTACCTCTTCTTTGAAGCGCCTCTTTGAGACCTCCTATTAGGGCACTAAAATTGGTCTTTGAGGAAGAACAGAACCTCTAGGATGTTGCTAGGGAAGTGGAGAAGAGAATTTGTCAGGGGTTGGCCGAGCATGAAGGCTCAATGTTGTGTGAGGAAAAGAGGGAGGAGGTGCCCTTTTATAAGGGAGGAGAGGGGCACCTTTGGAATAACTAAAAATATTATTTTATTATAAAGTCAATTTCGGTTTTAAATAGCTCCAAATTGATTTATTTAGAGGATAAGGTGGGGATGGGTCGAAATACTCTCATCCAATAGAATTTAGACAAGTTTAGGTTACTATTTTAACCTTATCATTTAGATTTAACATTAAGTTAAATAATTTTACTTTTACCGTGTCTTCTTGTGTTCTTATACTATAAGGTTAATAAACTTACTATATGAAGCCAAACGAACCCCAAGTTGTTTATTATTAATATATATAACCTTATATAAGTCATTTGACCTAATATTAGATTTTTAGGAATAAAATATCAATTAATAATGTAATATTTGTTTTTAAAAACTATTTTATGTTAATTTTGACACTATTTAGTAATTGATTTTTGTGAAAATCCTAACAGAATGATAAGTTCAAACAAAGTTAATTAAATCAATACTAACATGTAATATTAACCTATAAAATTAGTGTAATTCATAAAAAGTCTCAAATTATATTTATTTGGGTATTTATAACATCAATTATGTCAATATTTCATTAATAAGATAATTTTTGCATCATCGTTGTGTCATAAATTATTTAATGTCTAAAAATTACAAATAAAATACCATTATGTAGGAAATCATTTTATCTTTCTAATGAATATTTATAATCGAATTTATCTTATGTATAACCCTATATTAAAAATGTTTTAGTAAATAAACTTTGATTTTAACTCTTTTAACTCTTCTTTGAATTAAATAATAATAAATGTCCTAATCTAATACAAGTGGGCCTAAATGGTCATATTTTATTCCTAAGTCTGTTTTTGGTCGTATTACACTTATCCAATAGAATTTGGACATGTGTTAGGGTAATAATAATATCATTTTTACCCTTAATTACCCTATTTACTTTTAACCGTGGTAAATAAAAGTAAAAAGTTACTATTCACCAAAAATTATTTTCATCTCATTGAACCACATTTTACTTACTGACATCAACCGTGTCTCTCGGATTTTTGAAATTCCACTCACAGAAGCGGTAAAATTAAGTTTTATGAAAAATTCTATTTTTTTAACTACCACTTAGTGGTTTCACTATTTATCAAGAATTGAATGTTTTCAGAAAAATACCAAAAATTAGGCCTATGCTATATTTGATATTATAAACTCAAAAATGATTTCTATTTTACCAAATTCAAAACATATCATTTGAATTAATTAATTTAAAAATTAATTCCCGTCGTCAAAACAAAAGGCGTGTTTTTAAGAGATAATAACTTTCAAAAGATTGACACTTGTTTATGACTGGTTTAAATGTGAAATTACATCCAATGACCAACATTGTATTAAATTGTAAAAATATATTCTAAATATAATTTAAAACCACTCAAATTAATAATTTATCTCTATTAATTATTTATATTGAAAAAGTTGTTTTTAATTAAAATTTAGTAATTTTTACTATTTATCAAAATATGAAAGTTATCCGAAAATTACCAAAATTTCACCCTAAGGTAATTTCGATATTCCAAATCCAAAAATGAAGTCCATTTTGAAAAATAAAATTTACAAAATTTCAAAAAGTGGTTATTACTATTCATAACGGCTAGTTTTAATAATATTTTAATAGCATATCGTTGTTTAGTGAAACTCGGTATTGCGTACTACACATGCTATCGAGGAAGGTCGTGATTGCGTGTAATGCAAGGAAAGTCAAGGATGCGTGTTGTGCAAGCTCATTTTGGTGTAGCGTACAACACAATTAATGAAATTAAAAATAATCTTTTTCATAAAATCTCGGGGTGTTACAAATAACCTAATGATGTAATAAACATAATATTTATACATCAATAAAATAATTATGTCCAAAATTATACCATAGTGGAAAAAATGAAAAATCTTATGTCGTGGAGGCAATACATTGCACAACGCACGGACAAAGGCTTTAATTTTCTTAATGTATAGGGTATGTGTGAAAAACTGATAATACACATATTATAGAAATATTACAGTATATAAATTATATTAATATAATTAGAATATTTTTTCTATAATAAATTTCAATATTTATAATTAATAATAAAATCAAGTAGTTGAAAATACTCACTTCAGGGCTTGATTTATCCTCATTAATAACCATTATTATGAAATAAATTAGGCTAATTAATGGTGAACATGGGATTATGTTAATGGGAGATGAATATATGCAGATAAAAATGGAATATGTTCAAGTATAAATTAAAATGGATGTGTTTCTTGAATTGGTGTATATTTTCCTCTTTTATAAGTAAATGGAAGGTTCGTTTTGGGAACACATTAACATTTTTCAATAATTTTTCACTTCTATTCATGGTTTAATTGAAAAAAATGGAAATACAATTGTATGGGAAACATATATTGGGTGATATAAACCTAATAAATTCAATTATATGAATTTTTTTATAATGTTTTTGACATTTAAACTTGTTTATACACAATTTTAAAAAATATTTTCTAACCATACTGATTAATTTAATGAAAAAGATTAAAATGGTCAATTTTAACAAGTTTGATACTTATAATTTCCAGTTTTAATATCCTTTTTTTGAATAATATTTCTTATTTTTTGAAAATTAATTTTTAAAATTAATAAAAATAATATATTAATTTTTTAGAGAGATATGGTTTTTTATGAATTAAATTAATATATAAGATAAAATTACATTCCATGCTGATTTTAATGGAATAAAGTTAATTATTATACAAATTAAATTTTATTTGGAATTAAAGATAATGGTAAATAATTTCCATTTATAAACATTATTTAATTTAAAGATAGAAAGTAATTTTTCTTATTACAATATCCTTTTAATTTGATCGAAACATGTTGGACATTGGATATATAAATTAAAATAATAATTTAAAATGAATATTTAAAATCATAAATTCATATTGGAAAATATAAATGTTTTTCTAATCATTTAAGTTGTTCTTGTATAATGATAATTTCATTATATTAATATGTTAAATTAAAAACCATATTTTTTCCTAAAAATAGTCATTTTCAGTTTAAGTTAAAAAATCAAACCATGATAATTTCGATATGATGAATTCAAATGTGAAGATAGATTTTCCAATTTAATATTATTCAATTAAAAGATAAAATAAATTAATAAATGGTCTTTAATTTCTTAATTTTGTGATAGTTCAAGATTCGGTGATCAACTACTACAATACAGTCTCATGTGTTATACCATTACATACTACTCATTAAGGATTAATTAAATAGATGTTTCAAATTCTTTACTATAATAATTGATTATAAAAAAATTGATTAATGTTTTTTAAAATAATTTCATTTTTATAGATAATATATTCCATTTCTCTTAATCATATATCAAGGTATCCACTTCCATAATATGAATTTAGAATTATATTTAAAGAAATACGAATCCAATCATCAGAGTTCAAGGTCTAATAAAAATTATAATGAAATACCGAAACAATCAAATAAATTAGTCAAACATATTTTACGGAAAAATACAAACCCAAAAAAAGTTAATAGTTTAAGCAATGATAATACAGAATTATCCTATAGAATGTTTTCTAGAACAATAATAATAATTGTACCTTTTATCAATCTATAAAAAATATGATCACTTGTTTATTGAGATATAATGTAACTAATTGTTTGTCTATAAAAACATAAATCTTGAATTTATTTTGTACCATAAAAATATTTAATATTATTATTGAATATGTTATTAAAAATTAAAAAACATTCCAATGCTAGTGGAAGGCAAAATAAAGAGAAAGAAATTTTTTCAGGACAAAAGGATGCTCACAAAAGACTTCAAGTAATGATTTAATTTGTTTATTTGAGACTCCTAAATGAAGATATGTTCTGGTAAATTTTATTCTATTAATATTTTTTCATTTTAGGTTTATCTATTGAAAAAATAATATAATGAAGATCTATTCATAATAAATGGTCTCTGATTGAATCTATTCAATGAATTTCTTTGATATCTTCTAGGAGATAAGGTCTACCTTTCACCTTTTGAGAACCAATATTAACCAGGTTGTAAATATACAACCTACATATTTACAAATTTCTACATAATTTTGGAACATTATTCACTCTTTCATCAATCATGACATTATGAGAATATTTAACAGATTAATTATAAGGACCCAACCTTAAAGATCACTTAATCTTGAGTTACTTCATGAATACACGTTGAGTATCTTTTTAGGTTTAGAGTTTTAGTGAATTAGATCATAAAACATGCATTACATTCCACATTTAAACACAGTGGTTACATAAAAGATAGTATTCATTTTTCCCATCAACAGAAATATATTTAAAATAAAACATGGATTCTATCTTGACACTTCCATGACACTATCATCATATCATGTACCTTTCCCTTGACCTGTGAAAAACATTTCAAAAACTTGGGATGAGCATTAAAAGCTCAGTAAGGGATATAAAAATATGGAAAGGAAACATGATTACATATATACATAAGAATGAAATCATACTTTACCCATAAAACATTATAACATTATAATACCTCATCAAATCATGAATTAATCATAGAAATCATATGACATAAAGGTAACTTGAGGCATTCATAACACTCTTACGTAGGTAGTAACCCTCTTGGTTACGTTTGGAATACCCATCATAGTATATTTCCTAAATATCTTCGGAGAAACCTCAACGTTTAACCCCTTCGTGTTACCCAATGCATTGGAGAGCTATATCGGGCTCACCCGCCCTTAATTTATCACGGAACCACCCGTCTTCATAATAATGTCCAAGAACCATAACATAATTGTATCACATAAAACATGCATAAAGGAAACATAACATTTCCACTTTTCAATCACAAGATATCAATACAACACATTGATATAAAAACACTATGAAAACCATTTTCAATACCAAAATAAAATAAAAGTAAAACATGGTATTTATTTTTCTTTTAAAAAAAGGTATGGCTTGTAGAGAAAGCAGAAACTCAAATAATGGTCACGGCGGCGGAGAAGTCGTTGTCTCCGCATACGTACGACAAAAACATTACCTTTTCTCATTTAGTAAAACGCTTCATATAAAAAGATTCCTTTTGGATAAACATAAAATTAAAAGGGTTTTATACACCGTATAAAAGAATGTTGTGTATAAAACATAATATACCTCAATGAAATGAGATTGAGACGAAGTCTCATACCTCGGGTCCAACTTGACTCGATCGTTTTTTAATGTCCTGAATAATAAACTTGAGTTAATTTCTAATATATTAGGAACCTTTTTCATGTTCATTATTCATTTTATATAACTTATTACCATGCCATTAACACTATGTAATTATTTAAGTTAATAACTGTCATTTAACGATCATTGGTACTTGAGTAAAAAATAAGCTCTTTTTAATTACAAGTTTTTCATGCATCCATTATATCCAGAGTTATACTCATGATGTATATATCATATATATCATATATATCCAGTATATACATGCATTTATAATATTACATAACATTTAGAGGTAAGAAATGAAATGCACCGTTCATGGAGACGGTAAGTCGTACGTACGCATGAACGCTACTTCCATTTCTATTTCATATTTAATGGAATTGAAACATAATGATACATAATAGTATTATAATTCCAGTATTTTATCATATATAATATCATTAAATATATCCTTTATATGTACCACATATGGTATTAATGAGTCAAATCACTTTGAGGGGGTGGTAGTCCGCACTTCCTAAAATGAAGATATCACGTTTACCCATAATGGAAACCATAAAGGTATGCCATAAATGAAAAATACAGAAGCTTAAATAAACATAAACATATTATATATCATATATAAATATAGTGACATCTTAATGGACACCTTTGAATGTGTTAAAAGAATATTGAACAAATATCGTTTCATGAGGCAGAAATTCGCCATCCACGGAAATAGTATGTTCTTTAACCATTAGATGTAGGTGTGTTTAAGTGTAGCTAGAATTCATCTTATAAAAAAATCCTAGTATATGGAATATACTGGTGTTTTTACAAAATAAATGAATAAAAATAGTTTAGGGGGTTGGAGAAGAAAAATAAAACAAAAGAACACAAGTGAAGACACTACCTCTAAAACGGGTAACTCTTTTTTATTTGAGCTCAAAGGCTTCCTTGGAAAAAATTCTGCCCAAAGTGAGGATTCTAAAAGTAAGAGAGGGATGTGGAGAGACACAATGGGCAGGGGTTGGTCGATACAAAGGCTTGAGAGGCGTGGGAATGGTGGTAGAGGTGGGGGCCTTTTATAAGAGGGGAGGAGGGGCACTCTTGGAATGTTATAAAAGGTTACTTTATTAAAAAATGCTTTTCAGATTTAAAAGGACCCAAAATTATATATTTAGAGGATAATGTGATAAGAGTTAGAAATACACAAATCCAATATGTTTTTGACATTTGAAGGTCTTAGAGTTTACATTATCTTTTCATTTTATTTAAATCGTTAAATAATGAGTTAATCGCGGCATCATCATGGTGTCATAAATAATGTAATTTATTTAATGTCTAAAAATTATAAAAAAATATCATGATGTATGAAATATTTTTATATTTATAATGAATATTTATAGTAAAAAATATGACTTTTATAACCCCATTTAAAAATTGTATTAGTAAATCAACTCATGTTTGTGACATTTTTATTTTAACTTTAAATAAAAAGGTATTAATGACATTTTGCTACCAAAGTGGCTCCATGGGGTCCCCAAGTTAACCCATGGATTGTCTTGGTCGGCAATGACACATCCAACAAGATTAGGACATGTTTCTAGGACATTTCATATTATTAAAACATTTTTTTACCTTAAACTACACTAATTGCCTCTAATCGCGATTAAAAACTTAAAAGTTACTATTCACCAAAAAATTATTTTAATCCCATAGAACAACATATTTTTTCTTAATGAAAACCATTTATGTCGGATTTTTGAAATTCAAAACACAGAGGTGGTAAAATTTCATTTAAACGAAAAATCAGTTTTTAAAAGTACCACTTAGTGGTTTCACTATTCATCAAAATTGAAGTTTTTCAGAAAAAATACCAAAACTTCACCCTAAGATATATTTGATATACCGAATTCAAAAATTATTTAGATTTTATAAAATTAAAAACATATAAGTTACATTAATTAATTTAATAATTAATTCCAGCTGTCAGAGAAAATAGCATGTTTTTATGAAACAATAAGTATCAAAAGATTGACACTAGTTTAAGTCCAATTTCAAAGTGAAATTAATTCCAACGACCACTATTAGATTAAATGGTAAAAATATATTCAAATTTAACTTTAAAACCAATTAAAAATATAATTTAATCATATAAATAAATTAGATTAAAAAGTGGGTTTGAATTAAAATACAACATTTTTCACTATTCATTAAAAAAAGAACTTTATCGGAGAAATACCAAAAATTCACACAAATTAAATTTTGATGTCCCTATTCTAAAGAATATTTTTATGTGGTCCAATAGAATGTATAAGTGTGACCAAAACTATATTTAATGACGGTTCTCCATCAAAAGGCTATAAGTGGACCTTTAGTGAAAATTAGAGTATATATGCCTCAAATTGAATTCTTTTTGTATTTTAAGCCTTTATATTTTATTGGATTAATGTACAAACATTTATGAAACATATATAATCATATTTTAGTTATTTCCATTCATTCTCGCCAATACAATGACTACATGTTAACTACCATTTAAAATAATATTATTTTATTACTAGTGTGCAACGTAAAATTTCAAAGAAACTCTTTGTTGCGTATCGGGTACGCTATCGAACATAGCAACCCCTTTAAATTAAAATTAATATTTAATTCATAAATATTATTAAAAATGAAAATTCTGTATTATTTATTTACCTGGGATGTTACATCCTCCCCCCCTTTTTGGAATTGTGTCCTTGCAATTTTATTCACTTATCAAAATAAGTGGGGGTATTTATCCCTCATAGAATTTTCAGATTCCAATGTTACATCTTCAACCATATGGTTTTTCCATAAAACCTTTGCCTGGTGAATTACCTTATTCCACATCACTTTCTCTCTACGATCAAGTATCTGGACTGGTTGTTCTTCATAAGAGATATTCTCTTCAAACTGAACTACCTCTGGGCTCAAAACATGAGATGGATCTGGCATATACTTTCTCAACATCAAAACATGAAAAACATTGTGTACCTGAGATAAGCTCGGAGGTAAAGCCACTCGGTATGAAACTGATCCAACTCTCTCCAGAATTTCATATGGTCCAATGAACCTTGGACTCAAATTTCATTTCTTACCAAATCTCATCAAACTTTTCCATGGAGAAACATTGAGAAAGACCTAATCACCTACCTCGAAAGATAGATCCTTCCTCCGATTATCCGCATAACTTTTATGTTTGCTCTGAGCTGTTCTCATGTGTTTCTGAATCAACTGAACTTTTTCTGACATCTCTTCTACCAATTCTGGTCCCATCAACTTCCTTTCACCCACTTCATCTGAGAAAGCTGGAGTTCGACACCTCTTCCCATATAATGCCTCAAATGGTGCCATCTGTATACTGGAATGAAAACTGTTATTATAAGAAAACTCAATCAAAGAAAGATGTTGGTCCCAACTTCCCTGATAATCCATCGAACATGCACATAACATATCCTCCAATGTCTGAATTGATCATTCAGAATTCCCATCTTATTGAGGATGAAAAGCTGTACTAAAATTTAATTCATTACCCTACGACTTCTGAAGGCCTTTCCAAAAGTTAGAAGTGAACCTGGGATCACGGTCAGATACAATGGAGAGAGGAACTCCATATAACCAGACTATCTCTTTAAGATACAAACGATGAAGTTGATATAGGGAAAAAGTATCTCGTATGGCAAGGAAATGAGTAGATTTAGTCAAACGATCAATAATAACCCAGATTGCATTATTACCTCGAGGTGTCTTCGGAAATCCTACAATGAAGTCCATGGATATATTCTCCCATTTCCACTCTGGTACTGGTAAAGGCTGAAGCATCCCTTTCAATAACTACCTCATTGCATTAACCTGTTGACAAGTCAAATAATTCATAGTAAATTAGTAATATTCCTTTTTATTCCATCCCACTAGTAATACTCCCGAAGATCTCTATACATCTTAGTACTGACAGGATGGACTGAAAACGGAGAACTATGAGCTTCACATAACAAATCTCTCTTCAACTATGAATCACATGGCACACACAATCTCTTCCCAAATCTCAAAACAAAATCATTATCAATGTTGAATTCATGGAACTTACCCTTCTGAACCAGCTCTACCTTTTTCTGCAACTCACTGTCTTGCTTCTGTGCTTTCTTAATTCTGTCTGATAGAGAAGATTTCACTGATACCTGAAACAAAACATAAAGAAATACTGCGCCAAAAAAATCTATGCCAATGTTCATCAAATCCTTAACCAATGGATCACGTTCCAAATCCAAAATTGTTAATGAAACATTAATTTTTCGACTCAAAGCATCAGCCACTTTATTTTCTTTTCCCGGATGGTAATGAATTGTACAATCAAGATCCTTGATTAATTCTAGCCATCTAATCTATCTCATGTTAAATTCTTTCTGAGTGAATATATACTTTAATCTTTTGTGATTGGTATATATTTCACATTTTACTCCATACAAATGATGCCTCCAAATTTTTAAAGCGAACACAACAGCAGCTAATTCAAAATCTTGTGTAGGGTAGTTTACCTCATGAGTTTTCAACTGTCATGAAGCATAAACAATTACTGGATCATTCTGCATTAGGACACAACCATGTCATTTCAATGAAGCATCACTATAGATAACAAACTCACCATTCCTGGAAGGTAGTTCCAAAACTGGATCATTCACCAGTCTTCTTTTCAGTTCCTGAAAACAATCATCACATTCTTTTGTCCAGATAAACTTAACACCCTTCTGAGTTAGCTTAGTCATTGGACTAGATAACCGTGAAAAATTTCTAACGACCCTTCGGTAATATCCTGCCAAATCAAGGAAGCTACGAATCTCAGTTACATTTGTGGGTCTGGGCCATTCTTCAACAACCTTTGTTTTTGCAGGATAAACAGATATTCCATCTTTAGAAACAATATGACCAAGGAAAGAAATTTGTTGCAACCAAAACGCACTCTTTTTGAATTTCCCATACAATTTATTTTCTTTTAATGTTTGAAAAATAACCCTTAAATATCTTTCATGCTCCTCTTTAATTTTAGAAAACACCAAAATATCATCAAGAAACACAACCACCATTTATCACCTAATTCAACTGATCCATCACTGAAACAAACTGTTCAATTCTGATTCTAACCATCTCAGGATACTGATTTGGAAGGTCATTTCCCTTTGAATGCCTTCACTGCACAACTTCCTTATTTCCTCTATGAAAAACCATTCTGAACATTGAAATATCTTAGCCAAAGAAACATGGTAATCATTTAATGATATATCATTTCAATTTGACCATGAAAACATATATATATTTTTGGATAATAATTTAATAGAATTATAACTCTTAAAGTTATCTAAACTGACCTTTGATACCAACTATAAGGCCCTATCCTTAAAAATCACTTAATCTTGAGTTACTTCAAGAATACATGTTGAGGATCTTTTCAGGTTTAGAGTTTTAGAGAATTACATCATAAAACATGCATTACATTCCACATTTAAACAAAGTGGTTACATAAAATATAGTATTCATTTTTCCCATCAATGGAAACATATTTAAAATGAAACATGGATTCTATCTTGACACTTCCTTGACACTATCATCATATCATGTACCTTTCCCTTGACTTGTGAAAAACATTTCAAAAACTTGGGATGGGCATAAAAAGCTCAGTAAGGGATATAAAAATATGGAAAGGAAACATGAGTACATATATACATAAGAATGAAATCATACTTTACCCATAAAACATAATAACTTTAACATACCTCATCAAATCATGAATAAATCATAGAAATAATAATACATAAAGGTAACTTGAGGCATTCATAACATTCTTACATAGGGAGTAACCCTCTAGGTTACGTTTGGAATACCCATCATAGTATATTCCCTAAATCTCTTTGGAGAAACCTCAACGTTTAACCCCTTCGCGTTACCAAATGAATTGGAGATATATATCGGGCTCACCCACCCTTAGTTTATCACGGAACCACCCTTCTTCATAATAATTCCCAAGAACCATAACATAATCGTATCACATAAAACATGCATAAAGGAAACATAACATTTCTACTTTTCAATCACAAGATGTCAATACAAAACATTGATATAATAACATTATAAAAACCATTTTCAATACCCAAATAAAATAAAAGTAAAACATGGTATTTATTTTTCATTTAAAAAACGTATGGCTTGTAGATGAAGCTGAAACTCAAATAATGGTCACGGCGGCGAAGAAGTCGTTGTCGCCACATACGTACGACCAAAACATTCCCTTTTTTCGTTTAGTAAAATGCTTCGTATAAAAAGATTATTTTTTGATAAATGTAAAAGTCAGAGGTGTTTATACACCTTATAAAATAAAGTTGTGTATAAAACATAATATGCTTCAATGAAAGGAGATTGAGATGAAGTCCCATACCTCTGGTCCGACTTGACTCGATCGTTCTTTAATGTCTTGAATAATAAACTTGAGTAAATTTATAGTTTCATAAGGACCTTTTTCAAGTGCATTATTCCTTTTATATCACTTATTACCATGTCATGAACACTATGTAATTATTTAAGTTAACAACGGTCGTTTTAATGATCATTGGTACTTGAGTCAAAAATATGCTTTTTATAATTACAAGTTGTTCATGTATCCATTATATGCAGAGTTATACTCATGATGTATATATAATATATATCATATATATCTAGTACATACATTCATTTATAATATTACATAACATATAGATGTAAGAAATGAAATGCACCGTTCATGGAGACAGTAAGCCGTACGTACACATGAACGCCACTTCCATTTCAATTTTATATTTAATGGAATTAAAACATAATGATACATAATAGCATTATAATTCCAGTATTGTATCATATATAATATCATTAAATATATCCTTTATACATACCACATATGGTATTAACAAGTCAAATCACTTTTAGGGGGCGGTAGTCCGCACTTCCTAAAATGAAGATATCGTGTTTTCCCATAATGGAAACCATAAAGGTATACCATAAATGAAAAATACAGAAGCTTAAGTAAAACATAAAAATATTATATATCATATTTAATATAGTTACATCTAAATGGACACCTTTGAAGGTGTTAATAGAATATTGAACAATCATCATTTCGTGAGGCAGAAATTCGCCATCCACGGAAACAATATATTATTTAACCATTAGATGTAGGTGTGTTTAATTGTAGCTCTAATACTTCTTATAACAACATCCTAGTATATGAAATATACTGGTGTTGTTACAAAATAAATGAATAAAAATAGTTGATGGGGTTGGAGAAGAAAAATAAATCAAAAGAACACAAGTGAAGACACTACCTTTAAAACAGGTAACTCTATTTTATTTGAGCTCAATGGATTCCTTGGAAAGACTTCTACCCACAGTGAGGCCTCTAGGAGTGAGAGAGGGATGTGGAGAGAGAAAATGGGCAGGTGTTTGCCGAGCCAAAAGCTTGAGAGGTGGGGGTAAGGTGGTAGAGGTGGGGGCCTTTTATAAGTGGAGAGGAGGGGCACTCTTGGAATGTTATAAAAGGTTACTTTATTAAAAAATGATATTCTGATTTAAAAGATCCCAAAATTATATATTTCGAGGATAAGGTGATAAGAGTTCAAAATACACCCATACAATATGTTTTTGACATGTGTAGGTCTTAGATTTTACATTATCTTTTCATTTTATTTAATTCGTTAAATAATGAGGTAATCGCTGCATCATCATAGTGTCATAAATTAATTAATTTATTTAATGTCTAAAAATTATGAAAAAAATATCATGACGTAGGAAATATTTTTATATTAATAATGAATATTTATAGTAAAAAATATGACTTTTATAACCCCATTTAAAAATTGTTTAATAAAACAACTCATGTTTGTGACATTTTTATTTTAACTTTAAATAAAAAAGGTATTAATGTCATTTTCCTAACAAAGTGGTTCCATGGGGTCCCCAAGATGACCCATAGATTCTCTTGGTCGGCCATGACACATCCAATAATGTTAGGACATGTGTCTAGATAATTTCATATTATTAAAACATTATTTTTACCTTAAACTGCACTAATTACCTCTAATCACGATTAAAAACATAAAAGTTACTATTCACAAAAAAATTATTTTAATCCCATTGAAGCACATAATACATTATAATGAAAACCATGTATGTCAGATATTTGAAATTAAAAACACAGAGGTGGTAAAATTTTATTTAAACGAAAAATCAGTTTTTATAAGTACCACATAGTGGTTTCACTATTCATCAAAAATTGGAGTTTTTTTAGAAAAATACCAAAACCTCACCCTAAGCTATATTTGATACTCTGAATTCAAAAATGATGTCTATTTTACAAAATTAAAATCATATAAGTAACATTTATTAATTTAATAATTAATTTCCACTGTCAGAGCAAATAACGTGTTTTTATAAAACAATAAGTATCAAAAGATTGACACTAGTTTAAGTCCAATTTCAAAGTGAAATTAATTCCAATGAACACTATTGGATTAAATGGTAAAAATATCTTCTAATTTCACTTTAAAACCAATTCAAAATATAATCTAATCATATAAATAAAATAGATTAAAAAGTGGTTTTGAATTAAAATACAACATTTTTCACTATTCATTAAAAAAAGAACTTTATCAGAAAAATACCAAAAATTCACACAAAGTAAATTTTGATGTCCCTATTCTAAAAAAGAATTTTATTTGGTCTAATAGAATGTATAAGAGTGACCAAAACTATATTTAATGATGGTTTTCCATCAAAAGGCGATAAGTGGACCTTTAGTGAAAATTAGAGTATATATGCCTAAATTTGAATTCTTTTCGTATTTGAAGCCTTTATATTTTATTGGATAAATGTAAAAACATTTATCAAACATATATAATAATATTTTAGTTATTTCCATTTATTCCCTCCAATACAACGACTACGTGTTAACTACCATTTAAAATAATATTATTTTATTACTAGTGTGCAACGTAAGATTTCAAAGAAACTCTTTGTTGCCTATCGG
Organism: Viscum album; assembly: GCA_963277665.1. Classification (NCBI taxonomy): domain Eukaryota; kingdom Viridiplantae; phylum Streptophyta; class Magnoliopsida; order Santalales; family Viscaceae; genus Viscum; species Viscum album. The sequence goes on from OY728145.1 coordinate 1,674,206,357, forward strand.
GTACGCTATCGAACATAGAAACCCCTTTAAAGTAAAATTAATATTTAATTCATAAATATTAATAAAAATGAATATGATTTAATCTTTATTTACCTAGGATGTTACATTAATTGTGTCGGTGGGGGACAACTTTGTAAAATTGATATTTTCTTTATTTTTCTTTTTCATTCAAATTTAGATTTCTCATTTCTTACTAATTCAATTTTTAACCTATTTTTAATTAATTATTTATGTTTTTCATTTATTATTATCATATTTTTAAAACAATTGTTCAAAAATAATTAAATATCCTTTTAATTTTTAAAAACTAAACCTATGATTGAATTAATTATCCCATTAAACTAATATTAAATGATTACTATTATAATTTAATTTTTTATTCAAAATATTTAAAATTACCTGAAAATACCAATAATTTTTTTAATCATATGACTTAAACTACTATAAGAATTCTAAATACATGTACCTATGTAGAGCCTTGACCAATTTTAAATCTTTTATATCCCCCTAATTCTTTAGAAAACTAAACACTTTTTTATTAACCATATATATTTACTTCATTCAAAACATTATATATTGAGGAACATATGTTTAAAATTTTTGAGGAATTTATTTTTCCATTAAAAGGTTTATTTTGATGAAAATAGGTTTTATTCAATCTTAAAAAATTATTTTATCATTGTTAGCCCCTTAAAATCCACGAATAATGTGTCATTTTTTTACATTATACAACTTTTTCCATATATATCCTTATATATAAATTAGAATTACTTCACATTTTTGATCTTAGGTATGGGGGAGCTCTCTAGAGTTTAGGTACAACAGTTTTGGTTGTTTTTAAATAAAACATTAAATGTTGTAAAAATTTTCAACATAAAAGAAATTATGCTGAAATTTGTGCACTTAAAGAGATTTACAATGATAAATCTATAAAAAATTGAGAAATATAAAATCTATTGAACTGGATAAAAATTAAAAATAAATATAATTTTTGATAATATGAAATGTATTACATTCATATGATAAATATATTAAATTTTCACACTATGTTATGGGCCTTACATTTACTCTCGTCCTTCCAATATATTAGAATTTTATTCAGATTTAGACCTAAAAAAGAAACTTGACATAATTATTATAATGTGAAGAAAGAGGGAATTAAATTAAATTTCATCTGATTTAATAAACAATATTAACTATCCTTTGATATTTTTCACATGCTATATATGATTTATTAATGATTGGATGATGATAACAACAATTTTGATAAAATTAATTATATATTTATTCATTATAAAAATTCCCAAAAAAACGCTTCATTTCACATTATATTATATGAAATATGAAACCTAATAATGAAAATCCTAAAAAAAAATAATTTTCCAGTATTATTTACCATGATCCCTTTCTTCTATTAAAGTGTAGTTTCATAATTTTATCAATCTTATAGTGACTCTTTCTTTTTTTAGAAGAGAAAAATCCTATTTTATATACATAATTATATTAATCGGGAAAATTTATTTTGATAATTGTACTTTGTGGGATTATTAGGATAAATGATGTGGATTTGGATTGAATGAACCAAATATAAAATTTTTAATTGTTGATATTTATTATTCAATATAATTTTTATTTTTCCGGTTTTTAATCAGTGTATCTTATGTGTTTTTGTTTTGAGAATTATTTTTCTGGTCTATGTTACCTACCAATCTATTATTCAAGCATATATATGTGGGTTTGTTGATAAAAATAATATTTTTTTTATTTCTATGAGTATTTCAATGAATAAATCCCACAAATGTTTCATTTTGATCAGATTAGAAACTTCTTTTGAGTGTGAAGTTTCAATTTAAATATTGTAGCCATATACTAATTATTTTGATTGTATTATAAGGATTTTCAAACAACTATAATAATTTATCATATATTCATATGATATTACTATATGTATTCAATTACAAAATTTCTTTACCAAAAAAATCAAAAACCCAACATCATAAGTCTTTTCTCACCACCAACATCATGCTTTGAACATCGCCATAAGGTATAAAGGCCTTATGATGGGGAAATTTATATGAAGAATATTTTAAATAATTAACCATGAAAATTTTCAAAACATTCAGAAATAATGAATCTATATAAATACTTACAGATTTTCTGGAACATCTACACACATGGATATATTAAAAAAGAATAATTACTCATGGAATGAGGGTAATAAAATATAATAGATTAATGGCATTCAAAAGAATATTTAAATGATATCAACACATTTCATTCAAAGGAAGTAGAAATTGTTTTATTAATTAGATTCTTCCCAAGACTCAATTAAAGGATGTAGTATATTATAAATTTTTTCCCTATATTCACAAAGTGTAATATAGTTATAAAAAGAATAAGTTCATTATGGAATGATATTCATGAAAAGAGAGAGATAGAAAATTATAGAGGTATTTAATGTTCATATTTAATTCAGAAGATGGGAGATAATTTTTCATCAATGTTTTAAACTCCCAGGAGAAAATGGAAGTCTGATTAAAGGAAAAACATTTTTGACTATATTTTTTCTTTCTTTGTCTTTTATATTTTTCATGGAAATGTGATTTTAACTGTAGAATTGTTTCTTTAATCATGAATCCTTTTCTTATGATCTATTGTATAATATAGTCTGCATCTCAATAGTAACGATATTTTTATCATTATTTAAATTTCTTTTTCATGTTCTTTCCACTATGTATTGTAATTTTTGTTAGGTTTAATATCATTGAGTTCACTGATCATTTGAATTGCTACGATAAAGGGATCACCATCTAAACTAAGGTCTTTGTATAGTTTTCAAACATATTTAGGTATTCACCTAGATTTATTTTGTTATTTAAAGAGAAATATAGTTGGATTACACTATTTAATATGGATAAGTAGGATTCCAATAGATCTACACTGACAATTTCTACTACATTAAAATATTATTTGTAATCTTTATTTTTAATATCTTTCTAACACAATTTTTTTTAACTTATAATTCAAAAATTCGGGTTTGTATTAGAATATTTTTTATAAAACTCCAAAATACATGAAATTTAGTTATAATTTCACTACAAAATATTTCACTTTTTCCAACAGGTGCATATCTATTGGTAAAAGCGATTTTTATGTTGGTAAAAAGTTTTACCAACACATATGCCCTTGTCACTAGACTGTTGTTAAAAACTATGTTGCTAAATATTATTGCGACAGATAAAATAGTTCTGTTATAATTAAAATATTACCAACAGATTAAATACGTGTTGGTTAAAGTGTTTAGCAACATATTAATATGACAGATTTTTTTGTTGGTAATAATATTACCAATATATAAAATTTATTTATAAATTACATTTATATATATATTATAAATATTTATTACTGATGAAATTTAATTCTATATTTACTTACCTATCATATATTATACACTTTTTTTAATTATTAAACAATTGACAACTTTTAGACAAATTTATAATCAAAAAAAATATTGATTATATTAATAATGAAATTTAACATAAAATGAATCAATACATAATTAAAGTTGTTTGATACCAAAAAAGATAATAAAAACACAAAAACTCAAGATCCATCGATTCCCCCCCTTTCGACATGAAAAAGTGTATGGCGCAATCCTCCGATGTGTCTGTTGATTAGAATAATCATCACCCAATAATTGTCTATCGTGATAGAATAGTTATTCCTGATGGCCTGATGTTGAAGATCTCTTTCATCACACACCAAGTAGGCCACTTAAAGAAACAAATCAAGCTAACTCTAGTACAAGTGAAGAACCTTGAATCACTATTATGTCACACCTTTTAGCTCCAAGATCTACACCACACAATCAAAGAGAATACCCACAAATTGGTGTGAAATATCAACATGAATTGAAACCAAAATATAAATAAATGAAAATTGAAAAAATGGTTTACTTATTATCAACAAAAAAATAGAAATTTAGAAAACTTCCTAGAATAAAAACCATGCTCACATATACCGTTGGGTCTTATAACAATCATACCATCTCCAAAATAACATTCTCTTGTATAAGTTTAGAGATACAAGAAACAGGTCAAAACACATGAGTGAGCCCAATAACAAAGAAATCATGTATATATGTGTAACAAGAAAAGAATGATTCCAATATGAACACCACAAGATAAGTTTCTCTATTAATATGTGAATGAGATCATAACCATATCATTCCTAAATTTCCACCGAAACAATACTCTTTCATAAAGTAATTAGTCCTATTTGAATGCATCATGGAATAAAAATGATAATAGATGTATGAAAATGACCATATTCTAAACAAAATAAGAGATCATCTGCATTTCCATAAGAATAGCATTCACAATTATGATTGAATGTCCCAAATGAATGGGGAACTCCTGTTTAGGGGTGTCCATGGTGCTAGGTCAAATTTTGGTGGATTTTTGACCTGACCTGATAAAAAGAGGATGAGATGGGTCGAGTGGGGTTACATGGTGTATGCCCTAAGGACCTGAACCGTATCGGGGAAGGGCGTGGCAGATGGGTTATGTAACTTCTCTACAGGTGCATAATAAATTTTATATAGAGAAAAGTATTCAAACTCTGGTTAAAAAAATACAATTCCTTGCAAATGATACACCCCCATTATAAAATGGGGTGAATAATATATAACTAACAACAAATTTCTATCCATATGGAAGCATATCATATATATCATGATGGTAAATAAAAAAATTCATGTTCATTGGATGAATGATATTCCATATTTGGATACACTAGAAAATGAAATGGATTAAGGGAGATTTTTAAGTGCATTTAGAGTCATTCAATTTCAGAAATCAATACAAAGTATAAAAAATATAATGCAGAATGGAAATTTTGAATTTGTAAAAGCTACAAATTTTATATAATTAGAGTGGCATTGAGCACGAAACCATCACTGTATTAAGGCCATAGATATTTGACCATATACTCAAAAAAACCTATTAGATGGTGAATTCATGTCAACAATTAAATCACCTGATTATGTTTTCAAGAATGCACTCATTTTCTTCACCCCCACATTTTATCAAAAGAATAAATAAGTGAAATAAAAATTACCAACTCAATCAACAACATGCCTAAAATCAATGATGAGTGAAATAAAAGTTGTGATAACTCAATCTGTAGAAAATATAAATCTCCTTAATATAGAACATATTTTCACAGAAAAAACTAAATACAGGTTGGGTAGGTGGAGGAGACAACACATATATCACTTAAAAGATTCTCACATGCTGCATCATGAACCATGTTTTTTTCTGTTTCCCTAATTTATGTTGTTTTGATTTTATAATCCAGACTGGATGTAGTGACATATTTTTACACACGCCACACGTATCCTTTATAGAAGTAGGGAGAACAAACTAGCAGAAATAAATGAGGATACCTAAGAATAATAATAACATATTAAAAGTATTGACACCCAAAACTACCTTTAAAGAAATTGAAAGTTTTTCACGTATGATGATCAAATCTTCATCATGATAAGATGGGTAAAATTCTACTATTTACATCAATAAATATCTGCATAAAAGTTCTTTCTCCACAATTTTATTTAAAATCTTTCTCTCATCAATCCTTTCACAAACAACACGCATATTAGACTGTTAATTTTTTTAACACTACAACTAGAAAAAACCAAAAACCATAAAATACCCATAAGGAGAAACTCATATCATAGATCTTCAACACAAGAAATGAGAAGATCCGTAGATATTATTAACAACCATCCCCCTAATAAAGTATGAAACACATGTAACCAGAATCCTTCAACAGAAAATTTTGAAAAATCATAAAACCCTTCCCACTCTAAGAAGTAGATAATTACTACAACAAAATGAATGAGAAAATAATTTTATATCAATTTCCCGGCTCCACTAAATACAGATCATTAAAGATAGAATTTTAGGTTTTTCACAATTCTGGGGTCAAATATGGTCGATCTGGGGTGCTGGGAACAGAGGGTTCACGCAAGGATACCAGGATAAAACTCTACGGACAACGACGGTCGAGCGGGGATGACATCTTGGAACACCTGGGATGGAATGTCCAGTAAGGGGGTTCGTGAGAGGATGAAAATCGGGAATAGAGTGGGAGTTCGCGCGATGATGTTGGTGGGGGATACTGACCGGGAACTGGAAGGGGATCTTGTGAAGATTTGAATGAGGAACACCGCTCGAGAACAATGAGGGGTCGAGCGAGGATGTCTGTGCAGAACGACCGTGAGGAACGACGTTGAGGAACGATAGAGAGGTAGGGTTGGGGAAGGGGGTCACGAGGATGCCGACACGAAAGGCCCGGTGGGGGCGTGGTGGTGGTGGGGGGGGGGGTTCCGAAATTCAATAAAATTGATATGAAAAATAATATTGTATAATAGCTATGTTTATATTTATATTATGAGATATTTTTTTATGGATATTTTTTTTAAATTATAGATACTTTAATTATTGATATATTTTTATTATAAAAATGATATATTTGTAATGGGTAATATATTTATCTATATATTCATGCTTTTGTAAAATATTTAATATTATCGAATAATTTATTGTAACAAATTTTTCTAATGAAAAAGGATTTGTTAGTAATAATAATCAATAACAACTGATTTATTTATCGGTAAATAACTTCTTGGTATTATTATGATAATCCAACATATTTAAATGTTAGTAAATGATTTGTTGGTATTGAACTACTAATATAAATAGATATATCTGTTGGTAAAAAAACTGTTTTTTCCTGTAGTTAATATCAACCGAAATTAATATCTGTTGGAATTATTCATTTCTACCAATAGATATATTATCTGTCAGTAATTTTTTATTGGTAAAAGTCACTTTTTTTTGTAGTTTTTCACAATTAAAATTGAAAACCAGAATAATAGTTGAAACTCAGTTATATGGATCTCCCTAAGAGAATAATCAAGGGACTATATTACTACATTTATAAAAGGAAATCATTTTTATTATAGACCCATGATAGGTCTCTTCTATGAATTTTTGATTCAAGAAAGAGTTATCAACAATTCCCTTTCCCATAACTCTTAACTTTGTACATTCTTATCTCCACACAACTAAATGACTCAACATATAAATAAGGGTATTAAATAACCTTGACCATATAATACATAGGATTTCATTCTATTTTTAATGATCTACAATATGATTTTCCCATGTCTCACCCAAACAAGCCTACCATTTTATTCAAAGGGTATTCACAATCAACATAAATTTTAAACTTGTTCTATGGATTCATATAATATTCCCTTTGAAACAATTTCTCTATCAAATCTAAGTGAAGAAGAAAGCTATCTTATTCTGATAAACCTATAATGAAGATTCCGTACAATTTAATTAAATAAATATAACAATTGATACAAATAAAAATGAAATCTAAAAATATTCAAAACAATAAATTTTTTTCAGTAAATTTTTTTCCTTTGTAAAAAAACAACCACTAATAAGTAAAAAAACATAATTTAATAAAAATATACAAAAATAAAGAGATATTTTTCACATATGATATAATTAAATAATAAAAATAAAATAAAACTATCTTCATATATAATTTCTATATCCATCTAACACATGCCCTCCCACTGCACTACAGCTCACCCATCGATGTCACAAAATAATGAAGACTGAACTAATAATGTGACCTTTAACTATAAAAGGAATGAGACTTATATACACATATATGTATGTATACGGTATTTCCAATGATAGAATCAATATGATCTCATGTAGGGGTTAATGAAATTACATTAACAAAGAAGTTCAAAATCCATAGTTTTATATACAATTGGGGTAAATTGGGCTATAATTTCTAATTATATAAATAGAAAATGGATATCACACTATTAACCATAAAGAGTGAGACATTTATATTTTATAAAAATACAATAATTTTTCAATATAATATAATTATATTTAAATACTAAATATGAGGGCCTTGTATTTTAAATAAAAAAACTGAATCCATTTCCACTCATTTAAAAACATTCAAAAATCTCATACTAAAAACCAACCATTTGTATTTTATTAAAAACACAATTAAAAAATAAAATGTTACTAAATTTTAGTAAATCATCCCAAACATAAATAATTATAATGAATCATAATTAATCACCACAATAACAAAGGGTAGTTAACAATCAATTTAAATGTTCCACATGTAACATTGGAATAAGGGGATATAAACAGAAAACATATAATCCCTCCCTAATCTACTAAAAATGGAATGAGTGTAACAGGTTACTCCCTGGGTCATAATTTTATATTCCCCTAGTGATACAATATATATTGTACCAACTATCATTTAAACTTCATCCAAATAAATTATGTCACCCACCTGACATGCCCATAATGGCCTCCCTTGGGGCACTCCCCAATATAGAGAAACTAATATAACTTTTTTTGAGATAACTAATATAGAATAAATCAGGATCTCCCACAAAGATACATGGGTTCTTATAATTAAAACTAATATGTGGTGAGAAAACAATCAATCCCATATCTAAATCAACTTATGATACATCTTATGAAATCTTCACTACCCTTAAACACCCTCACACAAAACAACCCATATCCACATTATATTCAGAACGGCCCGAAGTCCTTTTTTTATTGATTTTTGGTAAACCCCCTTTCAAAGGATATGGGGGAACCCTTAAAAGGCATTTAGGCATAGATTTTACATTTACCGTAGGCTTGAAAACATTACAGGACCCATAGGTCTTAAAAAAATCCTAATGAATATGACTACATCAAACTACCCCTCCCTATATCCACGTTATTCAATAATAAAATATAATTATAGAAACCAGAAGAAAAAAATAATAAATTAAATGGTATAAAATATAATCTATAAATCATTTGAAAAATTATTTTAGAATGTTGCAAATACGATTGTATCTAAAATTAAAAATTCATTGTTGATTCTCGTTTATCTCTTTAGAATATCAACAATAAAACAGCCATTGGAAGTCATTGAAAAAACAATAATTTTTTAATTTGAGAGAATTTTCATTTAAAAAATGGTTTACATCTATAAAAAATACAACAAAAATAATAATCTCTATATTCATCAACAAGACCACTTCAATTTTCCTCTAATATATTTATAAAATCAAATGGAAATAATAATCATTAAGATTCAATTAAATATTTAGAAATCAATAATATTTTTCAAGTGAATATTCCTTGTATACTATTTAATATCAGCTATATATTAAATTTTATTTCTCAAATTAACTTACCACACAATAAATTGTTTTCAACAAATCGTGTAATCATATTAAGTCAAAACCTCATGTAGGAAAAAATATTAAAAGTTAACAACTTCAATGTCTTCCATTATACTAACTAATTTTTATTAATAAAAAAATAAGGTGTTTTGACATCCTTTAACATTTATGAATGGGACCTAAACAATAAAAAATTAAAAATCATAAAATTAATTTATATAACTCAAAGTGTGTGAGTCATTCAATATATTTTTCCAATTGATTCCACTTATAGTCCTATAGCTTTTATTCTTCATGTTGTGTGTCTCTATTTCCAACTAAAGTAAGTATCGTATAAGTCTTTATAACCTAATCCAGCTAAAATCTATATCCTATGAATAACATATCATATTTTTTTACACCATGAGACTTTAATTTCATAATATTGTTTTATCGTAGAAACCCATTAAATGATATTAGTTTATTATATGAAACAAAAAATAAGACATGATCTTCCCTAGGAACACTGCTTTATATTAATAATCCTACTCTCTTTTCACACTTGTACATGACACATATTGATATATAAACGATATCACTTATTGAACATTATGTTTATATATATATAACATGAAAATTCCTGATAAGTCTTTGAGACCTTTTTAATTTTACGTTATCATTTATACATATTGAATTTCATCATCACAATTTATAATTATATATTTGAAAATATTCCACATGAATATTTCATACACCATATATATTTATAACAAATTGTTTTACACCACTTATTATATAGTCACCTATCTATAATAGAATCACCCATTGGATCAAATATCCCCCATAAACTTGATTCATTCTAATCATTAGATATAGATATTATGTATGTGGGTAGATTGGTGCTTCGCAATCATCCTTGAGTTGAGGAATGGGTTTTTTCATAGTTAAAGAAACCTTTAATTATAAATGTATATAAATATTCTATAGTGATTATCCATACAAAATCACCTTTAATGTTTCACTCTAATTTTTTTTATAAATATCTATCTCTATTGGATTCATGTCCATATATATTGTGAGAATAATCACACTTGTGTATGCTCTCTCTTTTTCTACAACATTGATCCATCTGTCATCTTTATTTCTCATCCATTAGAGGGCTCCTTCACTAGTCATAACATATTTCATTATTATATAATCTTTGAATATAGAAAATAATGATTCATTATTTCCCAACAATACATCCATTAGTATAGATTGATTTTTTTATCCCTATTGGATATTTCCTTAGACGTACATCCATGTTTTGGTCAGTTTTATTAGATTCCATTTTCATTGCCTATATTAATATATTTTAGATCCATTAGATCTATTTATTGTATTACGTAATTTTTTATTGAATAAATATTCATTATATTCTATAATCAATCAAATTTATCACATTAAATCTATTTAATAATGTAATTGATTTCTATTTTATCCATCCATGACTCGACCAGATAGATAAATCAGTGTTTTCATATTAACACCAATATCTCTTCATATGATACAATAAAGTTACATATTTATATGGTAATAACATGTAAAATGTCTCCTGATAAAATAATACCTCATGTAAATTTTTGTTATATTATTTTTAATAGAAAATTTACTTTCAAAATTGATCACTTTGGATTCTAAACACACATCCTTGGTGTATCCCATTACTCTAGTATAGTGAAACACCAATGAGGCTTTTATTAGAATATAATCAACATATAATTTTACAATATTGACATCATTTCTCACATATTACAATTTTATTCCTTTTTATATTCTACATATTGAGGTTTACATGTGTATAATATCTTTTTTTATTCCTATTGATGATTTTATATTTCTTCAAATCTCCTTTAATTAAAATTTATTTCCTTTAGTTGGGTATCCATGTGCTCTATAACCACACATGCTTCATTTATATATTTTATCCTTAATTCACATTATTAATTTATATACAAAAGAAATGGATTAAAATATTTATTTTGTGTTTATTTGAACATCTCATTCAGGTAAAAGTTCTCCACATAGGTAACTTGGAGGATTCATTATTCGACCCACTATAGAAATGGATTCATTAAAATCTATATATTTTTTATAGATTTGTTTCGTTAAAAAATAATATCTATTATAAAAATTAAATCACTTAAATTTTATTTTCTTGTTGATCCACCTTTGCTTTCAATAATTGTATGTATTATAGATTTAGAGTAGAAAATTCTATGAATTAATGACTAGATACCATTAAGGATTAATTAATTGAATCAGTATCTACTTCATTCTATATATAGTAATGGATTCTAAACACATAGGTATAAGTTATCACAAAATTATAAATAGATTCATCAAATAATTCAATAATAATTACATGAAAATGCATGTTATTATTCTTTAGAGTCTTTTACATATTTCACATAATATTTTTTCTCTTTTGAATTACATATTTGTTTCTAGAATTTTCAGCCAATAAATCTTCACCACTTGAGTTGCAATTTGATATAGTGTAATTATCTTCAAAATATATATTTCCCTCTTATTTATAATAAAATTCGTCTATAATATTCCAAATAGAAAAAGAATTATACTAATGCTTAGTTTTCTAGAATACCTCACTTGATATACAACTATTAAATATCATTTACATCTTTTTATCATTAGACATTCAAATTGTCTTCCTCAAATCAATATTTTCACATATATACATTGTAACCATATCATATTAAGATTGTACACAATAACAAAATCTTCATTTACCATAAATAAAGTTAAATAAAATTTAAAATTAAAGGTTATATTAAAGATTATATATATGTATCAAATGAAAAAATAAAATTAAAGCATTAAATAATAAATAAAAACTTTTTTTCTCAAATAACACTTACTAAATCTAAAGGGTAATAGAAAATTTATAAAGGTACCCTAAGAGGGGGGGGGGGGTGAATCAAAGTTCTATCCATATTAATATTTTTCTAGAAACTCATTATAGAATTATGTTTATTCATTGGAAGGAAAAAATTCCCTTCTCCATGTCCCTCAATTTCTCTTATACCAAAAGAATAAAATGAAAATATTTGAATTTAAATCACATGAGTATTTGGAATATAGTAAATCTTATTTTACTCAGATTCATCCAAATATAATACACATAATGATTTGGTTTCACACAAAGATCAACTACAACAAATTTTTTTGGAGGATAAAATTAGAACTTGTTCTCTCTATGAAAAATATCAATGCTTTTATAAGGTTTAGGTATAGTGAAATACCCACCAAGAAAAACTTCCTTTTATTCCAAATCCATTAAATCCATTAACCTAGGAGTTAAAATAATATATATGTGATAGTTTCTCCAAAACTATTACAAAAACATTGATCATTATAAATCACAAATACAACAACAAATGCTTTATTGAAATCATTATTCATTACACTTATCATCAACATGGAAAAATTTAATGAATCCTTAAATTGTGAGTCATACATTTATTTTTCATATAATCATAGTAGTTAAAAACTCCCCCATATAATGAAAAATTAATCTCTAGAATTGTTACTGGTACTCTACAACATCTTTATGAATATACATATGTATCAATACAACTCAATATATTGATCACTTGTATTATTTATATATATAAATAATATATTAATATATATTTACCTTGAATCTTAATGTAACTTTAATGCTCCCTAAAACAATAGATCTATCGATTCTATTCACTATTCTTCATATTTATCAATGATGCTCCCCAATTTCAATAGTTCTGATGAATATGATATTACATTATCTCCCCATAATCCACAATGTCAAACAAGTGTTTTAGTTATTAGGTATTGCTTTATTATTATTATTATTCTTGTGATTAAAATTGGGTTCCACCTATATTTTTGATGACAAGTTTTGTTTTTTGTCTTAACAACAGGTGGTGCATGGTTTGAATACTATTATGGAAAACCATAGTCCTTGTTTTTCTTTAATATTGATCATTTTAGGAATGTTATAAATATTGTTGTTAGGTAAAACCTCGGTGGGATCTTAACTAGCATATTTACCTCATAACCTACACACCCCTTCAACAGTATATGGACCAGGTTATGACTTTTGATGTAGGGAATGGAAAGGTGTCGTAGTGAGGTCAGGAGGTTTCTTTCATCTAAGGTTGGATGATGGTGGTGATATGGTTGGATTTCTTCCACAATAACTTGTAGAGTAGTCAGCCATTATTTTAGTTTTCAATTTCTTTTAGACTTGTACATTGGGTTGTTCTGAATTCTTGTGTTGTATCATTTCCACTGTCTTCTTTCAGTTATATATTATAAAACATTGGGGTGTTCTCTATCTATTTCTTTATAATATATATATATATTCCATGGTTTCTACTCTAGTTTGTCTGAAATTATCTCCTATCATATTTTTGATACCCTAGTGCTAGTCGCTAGTCCAGGGGGATTAATAATTTCCTTTAGGTACATGGAATATAGAGTATGGTACATGTTTGGGACGGTATCCCAGGTCAACTCTTTACAGTGTACATCTATAAAAACAATTAATTTTCATGTAGAAAATTCTAAATAATTATTCATTATCGATAATGTGTTGTTATAGTATATTTTTCATTTAAAAATAATATATTGAATTAAGAAAATTCATGGTTAATATCAGGAAAATTTAATAATATTTACATTCATAAAAAATATTTTTGGTTGATTTCTTTCAACTAAGTATCCACAAGGTGTATTTCCAATTTTAATTTTATTAAATACATATAAAACATATTTTACTAATTATAAACCAATCCAAAAAAATTAAAACTCTAATACTGATTATTTTATCTTAATCATCATTTCTAAGCATAAAAATACACTATTTAAAAAATACATATTTATTCATTAGATTAAATAATGTTAAAAGAATTATAAAATACCATAAAAATAGATAAAATTGTTTTCATATTTATAATCGATAGGTAATTTTTTATAATAGTAACCATTTTATTTTATGTTTTAATAAGTATATTACATTGGTTAAAATTAATTTACATGAAAAAAAATATGTTATAGTGAAAAAATCCAATGAGTAAAAGACATAAAAATGTTTAAAATAAATGAGTAAATGGATTATTGAAGGATAGTCAATTTTACCTCATCTCCCACTCCATTATTATTCATTGATTGATCCATTTGACCCTCAAATGGTGACTGATTTCTATATTATTATGAAATGATACAAAATTAGGTTATAAAATGATATTTCACCACCCAAATTCTACTCACACCCAAAGACACTTAATTAAACATAAACTCTATCCAAATCCTACCCCCCCCCCCCAATTCTTGGCTACACCCTAGTTGTTCTGAACTATTAAGAGACCTCCCTTTGAAGGATTAATTTCCTTTTTAATGGATTATTCAAATGAGTTAGGATGTTATAGTACATTCATCTAATATGAATTAATGGTAATGGAAATTTCATACAAAATTCATTTTCTATGAGGCATGTTTTGTAGTATAAACACAATTTCAATAATTTAGTGTATAGAATTCGTATATTATTTATTATATCATTAATTATAATTTATTCAAATAATTTTTATGTTCATTTATGTTTATTATATTTCATCAATATTTGAATTCAAATGTTACATATGTCATAAGGGGTTTCAACCATTCTCTTCATTTTAAATTGAAATTACTTTTTA
This sequence comes from Viscum album, assembly GCA_963277665.1. Classification (NCBI taxonomy): domain Eukaryota; kingdom Viridiplantae; phylum Streptophyta; class Magnoliopsida; order Santalales; family Viscaceae; genus Viscum; species Viscum album. Next base: position 1,674,221,375 of record OY728145.1, read on the forward strand.
TAATTACTTTTTTAAATATTTCAATAAAAAAATCATGATATTATATCTTATTTAAGATATTGAAAATGTTTAATTCCTTATTTTCCCTCAATATAATTTCTTCCTAAGACATCATGATGCCTAAAAATCATATATTTAGGAAATTAAATAGTGTGATATTAATAGAAATTTTATTCTTTTTTTGGATAATAGAATTTTTATGTAGCTATTGAAGAGAAGCACATATAGGTAATTAACTTATGAATTATGGGTTGAGTATATAGAACATCACTCAGGCCACAATGAATGGTCCTAATACTACTCCCTAGGATAGAATCTACTAATTGATATTATTTGGATAACTCACTTGTGTTTTAAGACACATAATAAGGAATTTTATACCAATGATATTTCTCTGAACATTAAGAATCTTCAACGTAAATGTGTTTATTCTATTGAAAATCCAGTGTAGTCAAAGTACCATTTTCTACTACCTTATATTTATTTATATAATAAGTTTTCTTCCTATTATATTGATAATATCCTATAGTTTCATGATTTATTATAGTATATTCTCCTAGAGATCCATTTTTCAACTGTATGGGGAAATTTGTATTTTTTTATTTTTTTATACATATTCTTATTTTAATATTTTGCTAATAATACCTAATAGGATCCTTAATGAACATTGTAAAATATATTTTCAATTCATATTGTGAATTTATTGGAATTTATTAGGGATTGATCATTCCTTGAATTATATGGTTCCTTGATGCATAAGTACTTCTATTAATACAAACTAGCTAGAGTGATGGCTTATGCCATTCAGATTCATGTATGATGTCTTTGTATAGGGAATTAATGTTATTTTTACGAAGTATAGAATTGTAAATTTTATCAGTATGATTTTAGTAATTATTATCCATCTTTTTTATATTCTATGATATATTATCCCCTTAGTTTCATTTCATCATTGAATTATTATTATCATTTATTTTATCCATGATAATTCGGAAAGGCATGTGTTATAATTAAATTCACTATACTCTACTCTTTACTGATAATCTGATCTCGCACTTATTATTTCCATTTTCCTAAGAATCATATAACAGAGATACATATGATTTTAAATGATAGGTTTCAAAATATTATAATGATATACTAGAGTTTTTAGGATCAATTTTTCGTTTCCAAGTGCTATGTGAAAAACATATATGTATTTAGTATTTCAATTATACCATGTTGTCGGGTCCTATGGTATATTTTTTATTCTATACCAATAATTTAATATCACTAAGGGCTCTAGGTTTATAGGGACTACATAGTTACACAAGAATTGGTTGAAGTTTATTATAAACAATGGGGAATAGATTTATATGAAACTAGTTGGATAGTATAAACATTATAAGAAACCCTTATGATTTTAAGTAATTTTTCTATAAAACATAATGGGAATTATATATTCTAATTCATCATAAGATAATTATTTTCATGCCATTGTTTTGTGATAGATTCCATATGAAGGAATGAAAACCATATAAAAATCAATTTCCAATCTTGTGATGTTCCTCTTGAATAATTCAATGATTTAGAAGTTTAAACTAATCAGATCATAGCCATGTTAAGTAAATTGACCATTTTTATAACAAATATCCTCATATACATAGATGAACCATATAATATAAAACATAGAGTTACTATGTTATACCAATTTATTTCATAAAATTTTCACCAATTAGTAGATCAAATAATATATTATTTGATAAGTAATAGATCATGACCACATAAAAGAAATTTCTATCATTGGGATGTTGTAAAAGGAAAAAATAAGTAATTTTGATATAACATATAAATGGTTATGTGATTATATGGTGGCTCGTAAATTAAAACACCAATGAGGTGTTAAATATTAAGTAAAAGAAATTGATACCTATTAAGATATATTCCATGAAAAATATTTCCTCATGAGAAAAGAGATAAAATAAAAATAAAATTCATCTTTCTCATACAGAATATGGAGGAATGTATTGTTCAGTTTAAGGATAGTGTTATAGGGTTTTACTAGATATGGTGTGGAATATGAATATACACTATAATTCATTATTAAATATTTCTTTTTTCAAAATGTTTTATCCTTTTAAGGGAATTATTCTCTTAGATATTTTAATCATATGAATATATAGCCACATGTGATATTAATATAGGAAATTAGTTCTCCAATACATATGTCCTTAAAGGAAATATGGATATAAAGAGGATGAATGAGTATAACGTAGTGAATATTATGAAAAAATGGGATAGAAATAATTTTGTAATTTCCTACAAGAAAACATTATGGAAAGGAAAACCTGAGACCAAAATGAAGGGAAATAGAATTTATTTAAAGTTTGATGAAAATGACATCAAACTAATAAATTAAATGGATAGGAAGAATCTATCAATGATTAATTAACTAATGATAAACTATTGATTAATTTTAAAATCCAATCCTTTAATACTCAAGGATATTTACCTCATGAAATCCCAATGGAGTAAGGATGAGTTATTAAAATAACTACAAATAATGATGAAGACCAAAATAATAAAATATAGGTATATTTATCAGAAATCAAATTTATATTTTGATTAATTATTTTATATGTCTAAAAAATAAATTAGTTCATGAATATTTAATGATAACATTCAATTATCCACTAATTATTTTATAAAGGATCCTCCATTCTAAATGTTGATGATTTATTGAGATTTCATTGGGATGATTCATTGATATTCCCTATAAGAAAACATGATTTTCAAACCCATGTTTTTTACATAATCAATGGTATGGATTCGATCTAAATGTTTCATTAAAGAATTTCATTCTAAGGGAATTAGATTAATATTTTATAAGGATGGATAAAATCCATTATTTTCAATAGAGATCCTTCATCCAATAAATTTGTTCTAGAGAAAAATCTAATAGAAAACCTTATTGAAAAGATGAGGTAATATGTAAACAAAAAAACTATTTATGGATGGGGAACACCTCCATGTTTCGGAGGATTTAGCCACTCTATAAAAATACATTGAGGTATTTCTATTAGAATATCATGGGCATCCAGAAAAATTAAGATTGTCAGTTTTCTGTTGAATTAATTCTTAATGTAAGTCCCATATCTAAAACACTCCATAGAATGGAACCAATGATGTTATTATATTCGAATATAAAATCCCATGAACTATCTAATAAGAGATTTATATACAACAATGCTTCATTATTGGGATCCTCAGTTAAAAGTGATGATTATTTAATGAAATTAGTAGTCAAATAATGGATTACATCAAAAAACAACTGAGATATGTAGTTTCCATGGTTTGGTAGGTTATTATTATTATTTTGTTTTAAAATTTTCTTGATTGTACATTGTTTTAACAAATTTAAAACTTTAATGGGTTAAATTCATATATTATATGGAGTGTAATGAAATTTTAGAAGAGATAAATATGATATTTATTAATAGACTCTTATTGAATTAAGTATCAGTAGATGAATGATTTTTCATATATCGCAATGCATCAAATAAAGTCTAGTGTTTATTACTTGTAACAAATGATAAAGTGGATTCAAATTCATCAACATAATTAAAGTTTCATAAATAGGATTGTCCTTCTCATGAATTTTGTATGGTAGTCTTGTTTTTTCCCTTGATGAAATAAAGACATTATTTATATATGGAAATATGTGAAATATATACAGACACCAAATGTTTGAATTATATTTTCTTTTATAAATATATTAACATGATGTAATTAATATGGTTTAAATTATTCTTGTTTTTTATTTTTTAATACAATATCATCGTAGTTATTTATAAAGGGGTGGTTGAGGAATTATGTGTGAGGGACTACTGAGTTTGGAACATGATGAGGATTAAGAAGGATAGAATTTTAGGGGATCTAGTAATGATGGATAAATAATGTTTTAAGAAATGGATTCCACATTTCCTTTTACAGTAAATTTGTAATCCATCATTTCTAAAAATGATAGAGAAGTCCTATTATAATATAAGAAGTTACAAAGAAAGGCTAAATATTTGAATAATTAAAAATTAATTGACTTTATATATAAATAAAAAGTGTTGATGATTGGAAAGATGTTATGTATTATATCCATACCACTTCTAAATAGGTATCTACCAGATAAAGAACAAATCTAAAATTTATTTATACCACCTGGTCTCATAGCCTTGTATAAGGATTTAAGATATTATTTTTAATGGGATAGTATAGAATAAGAAAATGTGTACTATGTTTCTATATATATTCTTGGTGTACTAGTCATTAATTTTTTAAATAAAAAATCCAAATGTATCCATTGAAACTCTTATTATACTTATACGTATGTGGGTCAATATTAAAGTGTACTTTTTCACTAGACTTTTGATGAATAAAAGTAAGAACAATGTTATATGTGTAATTATTTGTATACTAAATAAGTATATTGATTTCATATCTATAAGATAAGTTATATCCCATTATAATATAGACCTTCTCTATTTTAATAAAATTTTGACAGTTCATGAAGCATCTCTTTAAATCGTATCATATTGTGAAGCCTAGTTCACTAATATATTCTGAAAGTGTATTCAAAAGGAATTTGACACCGAGGTATATTTAAGCACCACCTAACATCACCAAAATGATTTGTAGTATAAAAGAAATATTGACAAAATATGACACATATTAATAGAATGTTCTCTTGATTATCAAGGAGAGTGGGATCAGCATCAACCTCCAATGGGATTCATACAAAATAATAGTATCTAGTAGATAATCAATATTGAAGAATATTTTGAATTTTATGGGAATTGATTTTGTATTTATACCTATTGGGAATAAGTTAGAGAATGGAATCTAGTATTCTGAGAGAGTGGGGAGTATAAAACTAAGAATGTATAAATTAATCTAAATTATATCAAAGCATATCAAAGTAGAATTTTTTTGTTCTAATAATAAAATAAAATATATAGAATTTAATGTGATGGATCATATAGTCTTAATGGTGATTAGCCACTAAATGAGGCTAATATTCATTGTTAATATACATAATATTCATGTTCTTTATTATTCATAAACACCATTTTAGTGCATTTTACACTTTGAACATCATTTAACATTATGATTGTCATACCTTCGTAAAATGCACTATTATGTGGTACATTTTTTAACATCATTTGAAGTACCCAATGATTCATCTGTTTATACATATTTTAATTTGATATTTTTGGAAATTTATCTACACTCCAATATTAACATGTTTCATTCAGGGATCAATGGAGAATTCTTGGAGGATGATGGAGATATTTGGCAATGAAAGGAAGCAATTCCGGAGAAGGCAAATTGGACACCATCCGACTGATGAGACGGTGGGGCCCATAATAGAGTTTAATGAATCCCAAATTTCGTGGGATGATATAATACATTCCTAGGAAAAAATCACTTTTCAGGAGCCAATTCTAATTCGGCCTCCATGGTGTCAATTTAGGCGGCCCAATTTAAAGATAAAATTCTGGGCCAGATTCTATGGCGCAGAAAAACATCCCACAAATGAAACCATATATCTAACAACATAACTCCTTTTAGGCTGATATTTTATAGGATGTTAGGGGACTTCAGGAACTTAATTGATTTCTTCTATGGCCCACCCAAATACTGCCATTTAGAATGGGTTTCAAGCGCATCTGTTCGTGCATTAAACCTGGCTGCCATTTCGGGTCAAGGGTGGAAAAGTCTTCTTTCCACACACATTCCACCACCCTAGGCCTACCATAATCAAGTGGGATGCTTTGTACTGTCGGAGGCTCGACCCAAGGCTTCCAAAATGCCTATTTAAGGCAGTGTTGGTGGAGTATTTGAGAATATTTGAGCTTGTTTTCATCTTAATGTTATGCTTCCAATTTCTCTTTGTAATGTTTTTCCTTCACATGTAAGTTGTTTTAATTCATCCTTGTTTCTTAATAAAATTTCTTCTTATATTATTATTCTGTTCTTCTCCTTATCACTTTAATGACGTTGGTTCATGGTGTGAACTTGTTCATACCAAACCTTGTGAGATTATCACACAACGGTGGAGTGATTGTTATTTTATTGTGTTTTTTTACTTCTCCATTTCCTCCCTCATGAGTCTACTTTCCGCTTCCATTGAAACCATAGAATCAATGAAGCGCTAACCCACATATGGGTTGATCTAAGGGAGTAGCAAGGGGATAGATTGGATGTTATGTGTCACCTCATTAATGTATAATCAATTCTTTAATTGAGATATTTATTTGATTATTTTTAAACTCCATCGTCCTTGTTGAATTTAAGGCCACACACTTCAAGTGCTAATATGAACCTTTACCTTGAAGTGCTCAAAACTTTGATCCTTCAAGTGTATAGGTGATTATTATTAAAGGGTGTAGGAATTAAACCATTAAGTGATGATGTTGTTTTATCTCCTTAAATGAACCCATCTCAAATTTAAGAAATTGAAATCATTTAAAAGAAAATACGTCAAATCCACCCGAGCGATAACCTAGGATCAACTCATTCTTTTAAATTAAATTCACTTCAATATGTTAGTTATAATTTAAAACCATATAAAATCAACCCAAGTTGGCCACCTCATAGTCAAAAACAGTCCATAGAATGTATGTGTCTACAGGTTTCTTCTTAGGTCTCTAAGGATTCGACAACCCAAGCTAAACAACAAGGACCATTCTACCTTCATCTCTTGGGTACATTTGAGTGAGAATCAAATTTTGGCGCCGTTGCTGGGGACCTAAGTAAGTTATCTTAGACACTATCATCCTTTTTTCATCCTAATTCTCTTTTCTCACCCCTCACTCCTATGAAAGTTATTTTTGAACAAGTCCAAACATGGGAAACCTATCCCCACATTGATCACCAACCCCATGTGTGATGTAAAATGACCATCCTAATTTCTACACGTGGGATCATCAAAAACCTAATGAACCAAATTGTTTTTACCCCTATGATCCACAAAAAATCTCATCATATAATGAGTTTCAATCCCCACAAAGCCAATTTGGACATCTTCCTATGGAATTCCAACAACATAGTTATCCTCCCAGAATAGACCATCTGTCTCAACCACTTATCCATACTAATCTGCATCCATTACTTGAAAAACTATTTCAACAAATGGATATAATGATTTTTGAGGTTTCATCATTGAGGTTAGAACTACAAAGAATTAAAACTTGTGAGGAACCCATCCCAACACAAACTATCCCTTCCATAACCTTATGTGAAGTGTCTAGTTTCCCACAAACCTCTCATGAATTTACTAAAGAGAAAACCTTTAGATTTGGGGAAGATGAAGATGATAAAGGAATTGTTGATGGGTGATTAAATCAAGAGGAAACTGATTATTTGTATTCACAGGAGGGAAATTTGACATCATGGATTGAGTCTCATGAATATAACTCCATTGATGATTTTTCAAAAACACAAATCACTGAACCATTAAGAGAAATCACAAACTTGGAATCCATACCCATTCCTGAAATTGATCTTTCCAATTTGGTGGTTGAATCTTCTATTCAAAAGGAACCAATTCTGTTGAGCAATTTTGAAAATAAAACTGAGTTCAATTCAATGTCCCAACCTATGTTTGAATGTTTTAGCCTATCTGAACATGAACAAAAGGAATTTCCATCCACCCTCAAGTTTCCATTCATTGGGGATAGCAAAACACTTCCTGTTGTCACCATTTCTTATCTTGAAACCAATAAAGAGGTAATGATTTTTAATGTCTTAGAAAATACTACAAAAGAAATTGAATCCATCATTTCTGATATTTCGTGCATTTACCTGCTCATTTTAGAACAGATGTTTGTGCATGAAAAAAATTCTAAAAATAGAATCAATTTCAACCTAGTAGAAGTGGTGAAACATGTGGTCCTTAAAATTATGAAAGATGGTATTGGATAAGTTGGGAGGTTCAAGTCGAGCTAACAACGTTTAAAAAAGCGCTGCATGGGAGGCAACCCATGGTTCTCAAGTTCCCAATCATTTTGTTGTTTTAATCAACTTTATATTTTAAATATCATTAATTAATCATTTTGATATTTAATAAAAAAATAGACTGTTGACATGTTCTTCTATTATGAGTATGGATGGGTATGAAAGGGGAGCACCATATTCATCCCTATCATGTGGTGTGATCCTTGAGTAATACCTTACCCAGAAATTTAAAAAGAAGACAATGTATCATCAGTTTATTTTATTATATATATATACTTATATTTTACTTATATATATATATACTGTTTTTGTTTGTTTGTTTGATTTCTTTTTTCAACTAGGGAACATTGCAAGTGGCATGGATATCAAGGGAAAAAATTGGTGCAGCATGAACTTCAACTTCAACCACCAAGTGATTTCATTCCATGAAAATTTCCTATTTGAGATTCCATTATTTTCCTCTACTCCTTCTAAATTTTCATTTCTTCAAACATTGGGTACAATGTTATTTTATGTTGGGGGGAGATAAAATAAAAATAATGCTTTTGTGTAAAAAAATGAATTATTTGAAGAAGAAAAAATTTTTGTAAATGGAAGGAAAAATTCCTTAAACTTTGAACATGGTAATACACATTGCGCACTTTGAAACTGAATATCCAATAATTTAGCATGCCCTGATTATGATTTTAATGCTTTTATAATTTCATGAGCATAGATTTTGGAAAGTGAAGCTGTCCAATGTGATATTTCATTGTTTATATTTTCATCCAAATAAAAAAAGATCACAATGCACGTCCTTTGGATAGTGGGGTATTAGTTTGAGTTCATGGGTTCCCCTAAATAAATAGAATAAGTTTGGTGATCATTTTTGTTTAATATGAGTATTCAAGAAAAAAACAATTTCACGTAGAGCAATGAAATGACCTAATGTGTGGCTTTCGGAACTTGGGGATCGTGACTCCATAGTTTTCTGGCCCAGAGTTAGTAATTTTATCTTTATTTTTGTTGATTTGAATTTGTTTTTGACTGAGTTAACTCGAGATGATGCCTGAGTATGTGGGCTTCACTTGGTGCCCTAAGGTCTTTGAGCCTGGGAGTCATCGGCAAAGTCTCGCTACAGGGGATGACTCCTTTGAGATCAACTTCAATTACCATGGAAAAATTGCAAAAAAAAACAAAAGAATGTATACAAAAAAAATTAATATTCATCTTAATATTGAAATGTGATTCCACCCAGTGCTTACGTAATTTCCCCTTCAATAAAGATGATCCCCCATGTCTATTGTGATGCACAACACATCCTCATACTTAATTGATATTGGATGAAATATGTCAATGAATTTGAACAATGGAATGGGCTTGGGATTGGGATATACTTATGAAACTATCTTGTATTAAAATATTTTGATGGGTTTCATGATTGTTTGGTATAAGGGTTTCTGGTGATCATTGTGTATTAAAATATTTTTGGAAAAGGGAATTTGAATTCCATATTGTTGAGATATATTTTGCTCGGGACTAGCAAAAATAAAGTTGGGGGTGTGATTAGCCACTAAATGAGGCTATTATTCATATTTAATATACATAATATTCATTTTATTTATTATTCATAAACACCATTTTAGTGCATTTTACACTTTGAATATCATTTCGCATTATCATTGTAATACCTTCTTAAAATGCACTATTATGTGGTAAATTTTTGAACATCATTTGATGTACCCAATGATTCATCTAATTATACATATTTTAATTTTATATTTTTGTAAATTGATCTACACTCCAATATGAACATGTTTCATTCTGGGATCATTGGAGAATTCATAGAGGATGATGGAGATATTTGGCAATGAAAAGAAGCAATTCTGGAGAATGCAGATTGGACACCAGCCCACTGATGAGACGGTGGGGCCCAACATAAAGGCCCAATGAATCCCAAATTTCGTAGGATTATATAATACATGTCGAGGAACAAATAACTCTACATGATACAAGGCTAATTCGGCCTCCATGGTGTCCATTTAGGCGGCCCAAGTTAGAGACAAAATTCTGGGCCAGATTCCGCGGCCCAGAAAAAAATCCCACAAATTTAACCATATCTCGAAACCCATAACTCATTTTGGGCTGCGTTTATAAAGGCTGTTAGGGGACATCCTGATATTAATTTAAGTCTGTTATTAACCACCCCAATTCGGCCATCTAGAAGGTGTTTAAAGCGCGTCTGTTCGGTGCCTGAAACCTGGATGCCTTCTCAGGTCAAGGGTGGAAAAGCCCTTTTTCCACAAACTTTCCACCACCCTAGGCCTACCATAATCATGTGGGATGCTTTGTACTATTTGAGGCTCGACCCAAGGCTTCCAAAATGCCTATTTAAAGAAGTGGTGGTGGAGGAGTTGAGAATCTTTGAGCTTGTTTTCATCGTAATGGTATGCAGCCAATTTCTCTTTGTAATGTTCTTCCTTCGCATGTAAGTTGTTTTAATTCCTCCTTGTTTCTTAATAAAAGTTTTTCTTACATTATTATTCTGTTCTTCTCCTGATCACTTTGATACCATTGGTTCATGGTGTAAAAATTTTCATACCAAATCATGTGAGATTATCACACAACGGTGGAGTGATTGTTATTTTGTTGCGTTTTTTTACTTATCCATTTCCTCCCTCATGAGTCAACTTTTCGCTTCCATTGAAACCATAGAATCAATGGAGGGATAACCCACTTATGGGTTGATCCAATGGAGTAGAAAGGGGTTGGATTGGATGTTATTTATCACCTCATTAATTTATAATCACTTCTTTAATTGAGATTTGTATTTGATGATTTTTAAACTCCATCATCCTTGTTGAATTAAAGGCCACACACTTCAAGTGCAAATACGAACCTTTACCTTGAAGTGCTAAAAACATTGATCCTTAAAGTGTATAGTTTATTAGTATTAAAGGGTGTATAATTAAACCAGTAAGTGATGATGTTGTTTTATCTCCTTAAATGAACCCATCTAAAATTTAAGAAATTGAAATCATTAAAAAGAAAATACGTCCAATCAACCCCGAGCGATAACCTAGGTTCAACTCATTCTTTTAAATTGAATTCAATTGAATAAGTTAGTTATACTTTAAAACCATATAAAATCAACCCATGTTGGCCACTTCATAGCCAAAAACATTCCATAGAATGTACATGTCTATAGGTTTCTTCTTAGGACTCTGAGGATTCGATAACCCAAGCTAAACTACAAGGACCGTTCTACCTTCATCTATTGGGTAAATTTGAGCGAGAATCAAATTTTGGAACCATTTTTGGGGACCTAATTAAGTTATCTTAGACACTATCATCCTTTTTTTCATCCTAATTCTTTTTTCTCACCCCTCACTCCTATGGAAGTCAATTTTGAACAAGTCTAAACATGGGAAACCTATCCCCACATTGATCACCCAACCCCATGTCTGATGTACAACGACCATCCTAATTTCTACATGTGGTATCATCAACAACCTAATGAACCAAATTGTTTTTACCCCTATGATCCACAAAAAACCTCAACATAAAATTAGTTTAAATCCCCACAAATCCAATTTGAACATCTTCCTATAGAATTCCAACAACATAGTTTTCCTCCCAGAATTGACCATCTATCTCAAACCCTTATCCATCCTAATCCACATCCATTACTTGAAATACTATGTCAAAAAATGGAGATAATGAATTTTGAGGTTTCATAATTGAGGTTAGAACTAAAAAGCATTAAAACTTGTGAGTAACCCATCCCTACACAAACTATCCCTTCCATAACCTTATGTGAAGTGTCTAGTTTCCCACAAACCTCTCATAAATTTACTAAAGAGAAAACCTTTGGATTTGGGGAAGATGATGAGGATAAAGTAATTGTTGATGGGTGTTTAAATCGAGAGGAAAATGATTTTTTGTATCCACAAGAGGGAAATTTGACATCATAGATTGAGTCTCATGAATATAACTCCATTGATGATTTTTCAAAAACAGAAATCACCGAACCATTAAGAGAAATCACAAACATTGAGTCCATACCCATTCCTGAAATCGATCTTTCCAATTTGGTGGTTGAATCTTCTATTCAAAAGGAACCAATTCTGTTGAGAAATTTCGAAAATGAAAATGTGTTCAATTCAAAGTCCCAACCTATGTTTGAATGTTCTAGCCTACCTGAACTTGAACAAAAGGACTTTCCATCCACCCTCAAGTTTCCATTCATTAGGGACAGCCAAAAACTTCCAGTTGTCACCATTTCTTATCTTGAAACCGATAAAGAGGTAATGATTCTTAATTTCTTAGAAAATACAAAAAACAAAATTGAATCCATCATTTCTCATATTCCGTGCATTTACCTTCTCATATTAGAAAAGATGTTTGTTCATGAAACAAATTCTAAAAATAGAATCAATTTCAACCTAGTAGAAGTGGTGAAACATGTGGTCCTTAAAATTTTGAAAGTTGGTATTGGATAAGTTGGGGGTTCAAGTTGAGCTAAAGACGTTAAACATAGCGATGCATGGGAGGCAACCCATGGTTCTCAAGTTCCCAATTATTTTTTTGTTTTAATAAACTTTATATTTTAAATATGATTAATTAATCATTTTGATATTTAATAAAAAAAATAGACTGTTCACCTGTTCTTCTATTATGATTATGGATGGATACGAAAGGGGAGCACCATATTCATCCGTGTCACGTGGTGTGATCCTTGAGTAATACCTTACCCAGAAATTTAAAAAGAAGACAATGTATCATCAGTTTATTTTATTATATATATATATATATATTTTACTTATATATATATATATATATATACTATTTTGTTTTTTTGTTTGTTTTCTTTTTTCCACATGGGAACATTGCATGAGACATGGATATTAAAGGAAAAAATTGGTGCAACATGAACTTCAACTTCAACCACCAGGTGATTTCATTCGATGATCCTCAGTTTCAATTTCCTTTTTGAACTTCCATTATCTGCCTCTACTCCTTCTAAATTTTCATTTCTTCAAACACTAGGTATAATGTTGTTTTAAGTTGGGGGGGAGATAAAATAAAAAAAATTCATTTCTGTCAAAAAAATGAATGATTTGAAGAAACAAAATTCATGTAAATGGAAGGAAAAATTCCTTTAACTTTGAACATGCTAATACACATTGCACACTTTGAAACTGAATATCAAATAATTTAGCATGCCCTGATTGTGATTTTAATACTTGTATAATTTCATGAGCATAGATTTTGGAAAGTGAGGCTGTCCAATGTGATATTTCATTGTTTATATTTTCATCCAAATAAAAAAAGATCACAATGCACATCCTTTGGATATTGGGGTATTAGTTTGAGTTCATTGGGTCCCCTAAATAAATATCATAGGTTTGGTGATCTTTTAGTTTAATATGAGTATTCAAAAAAAATTTCATGTAGAGCAATGAAATGACCTAATGTGTGGCTTTCGGTACTTGGTGATCGTGACTCCATAGTTGTCTGGCCCATTGTTAGTAATTTTATTACTATTTTTGGTAATTTGAATTTTTTTTACTGAGTTAACTCGAGATGATTCCTGAGTATGTGAGCTTCACTTGGTGCCCTATGGTCTTTGAGCCTGGGAGTCATCGGCAAAGTCTCGCTACAGGGGTTGACTCCTTTGAGTGCAACTTCAATTACCCTGGAAAAATTGCAAAAAATAATCATACAATAAAAAAATGAATACTCATCTTAAAATTGAAATGTGATTCCACCTAGCGCTTCCGTAATTTCCCCCTTGAATAAAGATGAACCCCCATGTCTATTTTGATGCACAACACATCCTCATACTTAATTGATATTGGATTAAATATGGCAATGAATTTGAACAATGGAATGGGCTTGGAATTGGGATCTGCTTATGAAACTATCTTGTATTAACATATTTTGATGGTTTTCATGATTTTTTGGTATAAGGGTTTCTGGTGATCATTGTGAATTAAATTGTTTTTGGAAAAGGGAATTTAAATTTCATATTGTTGAGATATATTTTGCTCGGGACTAGCAAAACTCAAGCTGGGGGGTGTGATTAGCCACTAAATGAGTATAATATTCATTTTTAATATACATAATATTCATTTTCATTATTATTCATAAACCCCATTTTAGTGCATTTTACACTTTGAACATCATTTCACATTATGATTGTAATACCTTCTTAAAATGCACTATTATGTGGTACATTTTTTAACATCATCTGAAGTACCCAATGATTCATCTTATTATATATATTTTTATTTGATATTTTTGGAACTTTATCTACACTCCAATATGAACATGTTTCATTCAGGGATCAATGGAGAATTCATGGAGGATAATGGAGATATTTGGCAATGAATGGAAGCAATTCTGGAGATGGCAGATTGGACACTAGCCCACTGATGAGACTTTGGGGCCCAACATAGAGTCCCAATGAATCCCATATTTCTTGGGATGATATAAGACATGTCGAGGAACATATCACCCTTGAGGATCCAATGCTAATTCGGCTTCCATGGTATCCATTTAGGCGGCCCAAATTAGAGATAAAATTCTGGTCCAGATTCTGCGGTCCAGAAAAACAACCCACAAATTAAACCATATCTCAAAAACCATAACTACTTTAGCACTTACATTTTATAGGCTGTTATCAGCCATCCGGAGAATAATTTAATTCTTCTATGACCCACCCAAATTCTGCCATCTAGAAGGTGGTTCAAGCGTGTCTGTTCAGTGCATGAAAGATGGATGCCTTTTCGGGTCAAGGGGGAAAAGTCTTCTTTCCACAAACTTTCCATCACCCTAGGCCTACCATAATCAAGTGGGATGTTTTTTACTGTTGGAGGCTCGACCCAAGGCTTCTAAAATTCCTATTTAAGGCAGTGGTGGTGGGGGAGTTGAGAATCTTTGAGCTTGTTTTCATCTTAATGTTATGCTACCAATTTCTCTTTGTAATGTTTTTCTTTCACATGTGAGTTGTTTAAATTCATCCTTGTTTCTTAATAAAAATTATTCATATCATATTATTCTGTTCTTATCCTTATCACTTTTATACCTTTGGTTCAAGATGTGAACTTGTTCATACCAAACCTTGTGAGATTATCACACAACGGTGGAGTGATTGTTATTTTATTTCATTTTTTTACTTCTCCATTTCCTCCCTCATTAGTCTACTTTCCTCTTCCATTGAAACCATAGAATCAATGGATGGCTAACCCACATATGGGTTGATCCAAAGGAGTATCAAGAGGATAGATTGGATGTTAATTATCACTTCATTAATGTATAATCACTTCTTTAATTGAGATTTTTATTTGACGATTTTTAAACTCTATCGTCCTTGTTGAATTTAAGGCCACACACGTCAAGTGATAATACGAACCTTTACCTTGAAGTGATCAAAACTTTGATCCTTCAAGTGTATTGGTGATTAGTATTAAAGGGTGTAGGAATTAGACCAGTAAGTGATGATGTTGTTTTATCTCCTTAAATGAACCCATCTGAAATTTAAGAAATTGAAATCATTAAAAAGAAAATACGTCCAATCCACCCCGAGCGATAACCTAGGATCAACTCATTATTTTAAATTGAATTCAATTAAATCTGTTAGTTATACTTTAAAACCATATAAAATCAACCCAAGTTGGCCACTTCATAGCCAAAAAAATTCCATATAATGTACGTTTCTATAGGTTTCTTCTTAGGACTCCGAGGATTCGATAACCCAAGCTAAACTTCAAGGACCATTCTACCTTCATCTCTTGGGTAAATTTGAGAGAGAATCAAATTTTTCCGCCATTGGTGGGTACCTAAGTAAGTTATCTTAGACACCACCATCCTTTTTTTCATCCTAATTCTCTTTTCTCACCCCTCACTCCTATGGATGGCAATTTTGAACAAGTCCAAACATGGGAAACCTATCCCCACTTTGATCACCCAACCCCATGTCTGATGTACAATGACCATCCTAATTTCTACATGTGGGATCATCAAAAACATAATGATCCACATTGTTTTTACCCCTATGATCCACAAAACATCTCAACATATAATGAGTTTCAATCCCCGCAAAGACAATTTGAACATCTACCTATGGAATTCCATCTACATAGTTATCCTCCCAGAATAGACCATCTGTCTCAACCCCTTATCCATCCTAATCCACATCCATTACTTGAAAAACTATTTCAACAAATGTAGATAATGAATTTTGAGGTTTCATCATTGAGTTTAGAACTACGAAGCATTAATACTTATGAGGAACCCATCCCTACACAAACTATCCCTTCTATAACCTTATGTGAAGTGTCTAGATTCCCACAAACTTCTCATGAATTTACTGAAGAGAAAACCATTGGATTTGGGGACAATGAAGAGGATAAAGGAATTGTTTATGGGTGTCTAAATCAAGAGGAAACTGATTTTTTGTATTCACAAGGGGGAAATTTGACATCATGGATTGAGTCTCATGAATATTACTCCATTGATGATTTTCCAAAAACAGAAATCACTGAACCATTAAGAGAAATCACAAACTTTGAGTCCATACCCATTCCTGAAATTGATCTTTCCAATTTGGTGGTTGAATCCTCTATTCAAAAGGAACCAATTTTGTAGAGCAATTTTGAAAATGAAACTGAGTTCAATTAAAAGTCCCAACCTATGTTTGAATGTTTTAGCCTACCTGAACTTGAACAAAAGGACATTCCATCCACCCTCAAGTTTCCATTCATTGGGGATATCCAAAAACTTCCAGTTGTCACTATTTCTTATCTTCAAACCTATAAATAGGTAATGATTCTTAATGTCTTATAAAATACTACAAAAGAAATTGAATCCATCATTTCTGATATTCTGTGCATTTACATGCTCATTTTAGAACAGATGTTTGTGCATGAAACAAATTCTAAAAATAAAAGCAATTCCAACCTAGTAGAAGTGGTGAAACATGTGGTCATTAAAATTTTGAATGTTGGTATTGGATTAGTTGGGGGGTTCAAGTCGAGCTAACGACATTAATCAAAGCAATGCATGGGAGGCAACCCATGGTTCTCAAGTTCCCAATAATTTTGTTGTTTTAATAAAATTTATATTTTAAATATGATTAATTAATCATTTTGATATTTAATAAAAAAATAGACTGTTGACCTATTCTTCTATTATGAGTATGGATATGTACGAAAGGGGAGCACCATATTCATCCGTGTCACGTGGTGTGATCCTTGAGTAATACCTTACCCAGAAATTTAAAAAGGAGACAATGTATCATCAGTTTATTTTATTTGATATATATATACTTATATTTTACTTATATATATATATATACTATTTTGTTTTGTTTGTTTGTTTTCTTTTTTCCACTTGGGAACATTGCAAGAGACATGGATATCAAAGGAAAAAATTTGAGCATGATGAACTTCAACTTCAACCACCATGTGATTTCCTTCCATGATCCTCAGTTTCAATTTTCCTTTTGACCTTCCATTATCTGCCTCTACTCCTTCTAAATTTTCATTTCTTCAAACACTGGGGACAGTGTTGTTTTAAGTTGGGGGGGAGATAAAATAAAAAACTGCTTTTGTGTCAAAAAAATGAATGATTTGAAGAAAAAAAATTTGTGTAAATGGAAGGAAAAATCCCTTTAACTTTGAAAATGGTAATACACATTGCACACTTTGAAACTGAATATCAAATAATTTAGCATGCCCTGATTGTGATTTTAATCCTTGTATAATTTCTTGATCATAGATTTTGGAAAGTGAGGCTGTCCAATGTGATATTTCATTGTTTGTATTTTCATCCAAATAAAAAAAGATCACAATGCACGTCCTTTGGATAGTGGGGTATTAGTTTGAGTTCATGGGGTCCCCTAAATAAATATCATAGGTTTGCTGATCATTTTAGTTTAATATGAGTATTCAAAAAAAATGCACGTAGAGCAATGAAATGACCTAATGTGTGGCTTTCAGCACTTGGGGATCATGACTCTATAGTTGTCTGGCCCAGAGTTAGTAATTTTTTCTCTATATTTAGTAATTTGAATTTGTTTTTGACTGATTTAACTCTAGATGATGCCTGAGTATTTGGGATTCACTTGGTGCCCTATAGTCTTTGAGCCTGGGAGTCATCGGCAAAGTCTCGCTATAGGGGTTGAATCCTTTGAGTGAAACTTCAATTACCCTGGAAAAATTGAAAAAAAAAACAAAAAAAATTATACAAAAAAAGTGAATACACATCTTAATATTGAAATGTGATTCCACCTACCGCTTCTGTAATTTCTCCCTTGAATAAAGATGAACCCCTATGTCTATTGTGATGCACAACACATCCTCATACTTAATTGATATTGGATGAAATATGGCAATGAATTTGAACAATGGAATGATATTGGGATTGGGATCTGCTTATGAAACTATCTTGTATTAAACTATTTTGATGGGATTCATGATTGTTTGGTATAAGAGTTTCTGCTGATCATTGTGTATTAAAATGTTTTTGGAAAAGAGAATTTGAATTTCATATTATTGAGATATATTTTGCTCGGGACTAGAAAAACTCAAGTTGGGTGGTGTGATTAGCCACTAAATGAGGCTAATATTCACTGTTAATATACATAATATTCATGTTCTTTATTATTCAAAAACACAATTTTAGTGCATTTATACTTTGAACATCTTTTCACATTATGATTGTAATACCTTCTTAAAATGCACTATTATGTGGTACATTTTTTAACATCATTTGAAGTACCCAATTATTCATCTGATTATACATATTTTAATTTGATATTTTTGTAAATTGATCTACACTCCAATATGAACATGTTTCATTCAGGGATCAATTGAGAATTCATGGATGATAATGGAGATATTTGGCAATGAAAGGAAGCAATTCTGGAGAAGGCAGATTGGACACCAGCCCACTGATGAGATGGTGGGGCCCAACATAGAGTCCCAATGAATCCCAAAATTAGTGGGAAGATATAAGACATGTCTAGGAACAAATCAATATTCAGGATACAATGCTAATTCTGCCTCCATGGTATCCATTTAGGCGGCCCATGTTAGAGATAAAAATCTAGTCCAGATACTGCGGCCCAGAAAAACATCCATCAAATTAAACCATATCTCGAAAACCATAACTCCTTTTGGGATGAGATTTTATAGGCAGTTAGGGGACATCAGGAGATTAATTTATGTATATTATGGCCCACCAAACTTAGGCCATCTAGAAGGAGTTTCAAGCGCGTATGTTCGTTGCATGAATGATGGATGCCTTTTTGGGTCAAGGGTGGAAAAGTCTTCTTTCCACAAACTTTCCACCACCCTAGGCCTACCATAATAATGTGGGATGCATTTTACTGTTTGAGGATCGACCCAAGGATTCCAAAATACCTATTTAGGGCAGTGGTGGTGGAGGAGTTGAGAATAATTTAGCTTGTTTTCATCTTAATGTTATGCTGCCAATTTCTCTTTGTAATGTTTTTACTTCACATGTAAGTTGTTTTAATTCATCCTAGTTTCTTAATAAAAGATCTTCTTATCTTATTATTCTGTTCCTCTACTTATCAATTTGATACCGTTTCTTCATGGTGTGAAATTTTTCATACCAAACCTTGTGATAATTTCACACAACAGTGGAGTGATTGTTATTTTATTGCGTTTTTTTACTTCTCCATCTCCTCCCTCATGAGTCTACTTTCCGCTTCCATTGAAACCATAGAATCAATGGAGGGCTAACCCACTTATGGGTTGATCCAAGAGAGTAGCAATGGGCTAGATTGGAAGTTATTTATCACGTCATTAATGTATAATCACTTTTTTAATTGAGATTTTTATTTGATGATTTTTAAACTCCATCGTCCTTGTTGAATTTAAGCCCACAGGCTTCAAGTGATAATACAAACCTTTACCTTGAAGTGCTCAAAATGTTGATCCTTCAAGTGTATAGGTGATTAGTATTAAAGGGTGTAGGAATTAAACTAGTAAATTATGATGTAGTTTTATCTCCTTAAATGAACACATCCCAAATTTAAGAAATTGAAATAATTAAAAAGAAAATACGTCCAATCCACCCCAAGCGATAACCTAGGATCAACTCATTATTTTAAATTGAATTCACTTAAATCTGTTAGTTATACTTTAAAACCATATAAAATCAACCCACGTTGGCCACTTCATAGCAAAAAATAGTCCATAGAATGTATGTGTCTATAGGTTTCTTCTTAGGTCTCTGAGGATTCGATAACCCAAACTAAACTACAAGGACCGTTCTACCTTCATCTCTTGGGTAAATTTGAGCGAGATTCAAATGGTGTCCCATAAAATTGAGTTTTACAGTTTTTTAAAAATTTATTTTAAAACGTAGGCCCATTAGGCCATTTCAAACTCAATAAATAATTATTGTTTTATATTTCCAACTAGTCATTACACAAAATATTCCTAAATAACATGAAATATTACATGTTTCATTATAGAGGAAATTCATACAATACCCAACGAATGTAATAACAAATGGATGAATGGAATTTAAACCTAAAATATCATATAATAAAATCTTTCTTAAGATTATAGAAATTATTGAGAAAGTGATGTGGAATTGGACAACATGGCCAGTGAATTTCATTAAAGAAATCCCAAAATGGAAGCAGATACATGGGAGTGTGAACAACAAATGTGGAATGAATACTATTACATATTCATTATAGGATATGTATCCCAACATAAATTAGTGAATTATTTATTGCTTATTATGTAATAACTCAGACCTTACCCTATCAACTAAACACTAAATCAAAAAACTATTTCAAAATGTGCACTGTAAGAGCATTTATTCTTGAATATTTTTAGTAGTTAAATTTATAAAATTACTAAATTTATATATGATAAAATTATTTCAACATTAGACTAATAATTTTATTATTTTTTTAGGGTGATTTTTTTGTATTGATTTTCAAAATATAGTTTTAATTTGAATTCTAAAAAATTCAGTTTTTACAAAAAACTACAGATTTTATGAATATATCACGAAGTAATTATAAATTCAAAATTTTAAATCCTTTTTACTGAAAGAAATTTATTTTTAGAGTAAAATAAATCATTTATAAATAATATTTTTAATTTTAAACAATTTTTTTTAACAATTTGAAATTTATTTAATATTTACATTATTAAAAATAATTTTTGTCTATTTATTTTAACTATATATAATGTGAAATTCTGTTTTGGACTGTTTTTAATGGTACATAAAACATATTTTTCAGTAATAAACCAATTAATTTAAAATATATAAATAAAAATTTTAATTATTTCATATCAATAATTTTTATATATAAAAATACAATTTTCTATAAATGAGTTTAATCATGTTAAATGCGATATTATTACAATTAATGTTTTTTAAGCATAGAAATTTATTTTAATAAAATTAAATTTATATTGAGAATAATTTTATGAGAATTATTTAATATTACCTTATTTATATTTATTATTTAAATGTATATTTGTTACATAAATTTTTTTAGCATGGTAAAATATCAAAAATAAGAAATGTTGAAAAACATTCTACAAGTAAAAGACCGACAAACAAGATTAATTTTTTTTAAAATGAATCTTTGTGTAATTATAATCCAGGACTCACACACTAATACATTATTTTCATTTAATTTATACAATTTACTCTTGGTAAGTGAATTTCCCTTTAATATTATTACAAAAAATCTACTCCCACCAATTATAAAAGGATCCTTCACCACCCCACTTATCCCCACAATTGAACAAACAATGATCAACTCAATACCTCACCAAATCTCTAACCTAAATTCCATGAAAAATCGCAGTGATTCGAGTCCTATCAATACTTAACCAATCAATGTTACATATTTAATAAGTGTTTTGAATCCTACACTTTCAATTGAGTTGATATAATTTCGAAAAAAATAATATTTTCATTTATTTCAAAGATTTTAATTTCATGTTATTATCTAAAATTTTATATATAAAAAACGATAATAAATTTATTTCCACTCATTATATCCTTCACTTATACTTTAATAATTCCCAAAAATCATATATTTGATGAAAATATTGTGTGATTTTCAATATAATTACATCCTAGTTTTTATACAAGAATGTTAGTGATTTTTTTTCATAGATGCACATAGGATTAATCACACTTTACAGGGTTGGTTGAGTATGAAATCGATCTTCACTTGATGCACAATGATTGGGCCTATTACTATACACCAGCAAGACACTCCTAGCGGATATGTGTTGGATAATTCACATCATATTTAGGAACCATATTGAATGAATTTTATACCATTACATTGGAATAAATTAATTCAAAAGTATTGAACATAATTACTATCTTTTATTAATGACATCATGATTTTAAAGTACCCTTCTTTTCTACAATGTCATTATCTTTTTTATACGATTACGTCGTATAAAATTGATATTACCCCATATTTTCAAAATTAATAATGTGATATAATCATATATAGAATCATTATTCCTTAAAATGGTTAATTCATTTTTATATATTTTCATTGACTTAAGTTTTACACCCAACTCGCATATTAATAGTTACCAACATTGTGGGTCATGTGGCCAAAAGTAATCCTATAGTATAATCGAGTGTATTAACTCGAAGAAAAGTTATATGATTATATATTTGGGTGACTATTCCATTATGGTAAGAGTATAGAATATGATTAAATGATAAAAATAATCAGTGGAAATAATATGAATTAACTAGCGTTGGAATAATAAATGATATAGATAAGGCAAACATGTTTTAACAGAATCAATATTATATAGAAAAGTGATTTCATGGAAAAGGATATAAAAAATGGAATACATGGAAGAAAAGCTACATGAATATATAATATGACATATAATAGAAAAAACCACATTCTGCCTCCACTAGAATCATAATAATAACATCATTCCTCTCCTACCATGCACCATGCTATAAAGATAAACAAGCCTACATAGATGGATTCTTCCCTTTTTCCCTACTTGCATCAATAATATCCTTTTGGGTGCCAACAAGGTACTGAACAAGTTATGAGATATAATAAGTAGGCCACCACCAAAAGTGTATAGAAAAATCTAGTCTATCTATAAAAAATGAGAAATGTGTATCTATAACAATGTAAAGATAAATAGAAATTTTAAATTATTTTGTTATGGATCCTAATGAATGCATATATAACACCACCTAATTTGGCTAATCTAGATATCTCTAAACATGTGACTATATATATATTTATCTTTTTGTGTGTGGGTGTGTTCTATATATATATTAAAAAATATAGCTATATATTTAGAAACTGTTAATATCTAGGGGAAAATGTGTATCTTGGGAATCTACGGATAATTGTAAGAGTGTTATGGAGTGGCAGGGGATAAAATGCCTAGGAATCAAGGATCAAATGGATTTTCATGCCAGATTGTCATAAGTGTATAAGAATTTGTGCCTGAGTATCACCTATTTATGGGAATCCCTACCTTGAAATCAGAATTACTAGGGACACCGCACCCATGCCTCACATGTATATGGGATTCCATGCTCTTTTCTCACATGTATTAATGTATCCACACCCAAGTATCGAAATTAGATGGTATTACATGCCTGACTATAAAAAATATATTGGAAATCATGACTGTGTGTCAAAAATATATGGGACTCCATGCCTGATTAACACGTATTTATAGGAATGCATGCCTGTGTATTATAATTACTGTTAAAATTTAGTCAATATTTAATAAAAGAAAAATTATTATTTAAAATTCATTTTTATTTTTATTTAATCAAGGTAAATACCCACTAACTACATTTTAGATAGAAGATGTGATCTGTCCAATCACATCTATTGAATTTTAGTATAGTCGATTCAATTACTCCTCAATACAATACCACTTAGAAGGTGTTTTGGCCATACAAACATTCAATAAGTCAATGGGAATTCATTAGGTCCACCCAAAAGTGCGTCACTCGTAGGATGGTTCATCCTCAATCGATAAAATGGCGTGTTAGGGCATTCATAACATTAATAACAATTTAAATTAAGGAAAGCCTAATGATTTTAAGAAAAGTGTTGGTAGTCCAAAAAAGTGACATCATAAAAAATATTATAAAGAATATTGATTTAAAGGTGAAATCACTATACCACCTACCATATCTTGGTATTTTTCTTCTTATCCATTGTATTCCTTTAATGCATGCTCAAATGAGAGAAATTGATGAAAAATTCAAATTCCATAAAAATTGGTCATTTTCCACACACATAAAATTTTCTGAAGAAAGAGAGATAAATAATGAAATAAAGAATATGGATAGATGACCAGATTGGTATACTTATAACATTATGGATTATGATTAAAATGGAGCTCAGATTGTGTATTTTGTTCAAATCCTAATGAAGAGGGGATGATGATGCTTCTAAAATGGGTGGCTGCGAGAGAACGATAATGGGGAAAGTTTTGTTTTAATATTTTTAGTAAAAGGGATATGCATTATTTTTACAAATATTTTAAAGCATTTATAATTTGGGAAAAATATTTTCCAAACCATGCTCTTAACAAAGAACCTATACTGCTTAAGAGGCACTAAGGGTGATGCCCAAGGTTCATGGTTTATGAAAACCATGTGAACCCTTTCAAAAAACTATATCACCATAAAAAAAATATGAAACCTGAGGTGGAATGTTTTAAAATAATGAACCCCTCTTCCATTTAGTGCATCACCATTCCCGGTTTGGTCATATAGTTATCACTAACCAATCTCTAACTGTGTGACTTAGTCTTCCTTTCTAAAATAGGAGGTATTCGATTTGAATGAGCATTTAACACTCCCAAACCACTCCTTATACACTTAAGAACAAAAATTAGATAATAATGAAAGATTCATATGAACATAAAGGGTTCATAACTCTTTTAAAATTTTTTGATCATATAATGAACCAACATTAAAACATCTCATCCCTGATTTTTTTCTTATGAGGGTTGTAAATGATAATTAGATAATATATTAGGACACTATGTAAATACATTTTCCTCTTCTCCCACGCCTTTTACTGTACATGGACATGATTCAACACATAATTTATGATAGTAAATAAATTTACTTGTATGGCCTTTAGGATATCATCAATGATCCTAATAGGATACTCCTCAGAGGATGAATCAGCTTCCAATCAACATCCTCTCGATAAAAAAAAGAGATGGGTTTGAAAAGAAACAATGAATATGAGACCCATAGAAGACATCATGCATTTCCAAGAACCATTGAGGAAGATTAATCTAATAGGCTACATTTGTATCTCCCTCCAATATCATTAAAGTCCCATAATAATGAGGAGATATCATTCCCTATATTTTATTCCTTCTATGACCTAATCTAGGAGAAACTCATAGAAAGACCTGATGTCCAACCTCAAACTCCAATGGCTTACAGTGATGAATTGTATAAGAAATATACTTATACTAAGATATATCCATATGATTTTGGATGATTTATACCATAAATATAGTCTACAGAATTAGATGTGGTCTTAGTCACTCAACCACTCTTATCTCCAACCAGCACAAGGTGAATGACACATCCAATGTATAGAGCCATATATGGATCCATCTGAATAAACTCGTGAAGGATAATATTTGAGGAATAATATTCTTGGGGAATGTGTTTCCACTAATAACCTCTACAATAATGGATATATTTTCACCATATATCCCCTAATATATGAATCATACACACATATTTCCCATTCATTTTTGGGTAAAAGGCAATACATAGACGCACCTATATACCGAGAGCCTTATGTAACACCTTCTAGAACCATGAAATAAATTCAACATCATGGTATAATAATATAAAATGGTGAACAACATGGATTTGTACAATCTCATAAATATAAATCCTATAAATATTCTCTAATAAAAATATTTATCTAATAGGTTTAATGTGTGTGACCTTGGTCAACCTGTCCATGATCACCCATATAACATCGCTTCCTTGAGGTTATCTCTAAAATCAATTCAAAATAATTCAAGGTGACATCATTCCATTTAAACTCAAAAATGGGAAATGGATTCAAGATCCCCCTGGCCACCATTGTTCTTCCATTACACACTTACTTGTGGAAAATTGTGTCACAAAATCTGATATATACCTTTTAAGACTCCAACTCCAATACTACCAGTGTTAGTAAAAAAAATTTTTAGTAACACCGAGATTCACCACCCAAGTAGGTGAATGAGTCGCTCTCACAAATTCCAATAATATTTCTATAGGAACCCAATAACTCCTAATAATGTGGAAGATCTCACCATATCAATGGCCCAACCTGGTCGTGGGTCCTCACCTGTAATTATCCCTCATAGGATGAGGCACTCTGGATTAGATTGTTTCCTCATATTAACTATGTCCAAAATATAGTATATTATTTCCAAGTCTATATGGATAAGATGTCATTATTCTCATGGAACTCTGTCTAAATCATAGAAAACATGTCCATAAAAATCCATACACTATATGAATCTTGGACATCTTGTTTATGAATCCTTAGGCTCATGGAATTAGAAATGGCATATCCATTCTGATGAATATAATCCGATCAAAATCAAAGGGAGGTTGGTATTAAACCCACATTTATTGTCTGATATTTGAGTCACACTTTGTAAATTTTTATTTGAGTCTTTTGGGTGTTTGTACAATAAAAAATGTTATCCCAAGAGGTAGTGACACCATGAATCCAAGGAATAAACCAACAATATTTTCAAGAGATCACGTATCAGTTAATTGCACTCATAAGGACTAAAATAATAATAAATGTGCTCCATGAATCAGTATCCCTATATTATAAATGCTCCTATATCATCAAATGTTGCATCATACCGAACTAAATAGATTTTTTTCCATCAATGACAGAATTATGAGTGGTTTGGAAGTTAATCATCCTTTTACCTCCTGGAATTATGTTTCACATGATTCACACTATATAACACAACCCATTTGATGTTCAAAACTATTAAGGGAACTACTAGACATGAAAATTATTGAATAAAATTCATTTAATATATAACTAACCCTAAAAAACTTCATATATAAAATATTTTTATAGGATTCTCTTAAGAAACTACAACTCTCACCTTTTTGGTTCAATGGATACTCCTTTATCTGAGATGTTGTCACCCTTGAAGTGACACTTATTAATATAAAAGTTGTATTTTTTGAGATTATCATAGCGATGGTGCTCTTTTAGTGTATAGAGTGGGATCTACATTTGTTTGGAATGGTTGCGTAAATTATGAGAATATACAGAGATTTTTTCTATTAATAATACCACAAATGAATCCATATACGATTGGGAAACATGATTCATTAGATCCCTGAAGACTGCAGGTGTGTTTGTGAGACTGAACATCATAACCAAGTACTCATACAATCCATAACTACTAAAAATAGTGTATGTGGTGTGTATGATGGTCTCACATGAAACTAGTGATAGATTGACCTCAAATAAATCTTCAGGGAAAAACTAATATCCTCAATGATGTTCAAACAAGTTGTATATAAGAGGTAGTGGATACCACTTCTTAACTGTATGCTAGTACAACTGATGATAATCCAGGAAAAATCCTGAGGGTACCGTCTGTATTCTAGAAAAAAAGGATAGGTGAACCCCATTGAGAAGTGTTGGTTTATATTAAAACATTTCCTTCCAAATACTCTAGTTGTTTCTTGAGTTCACGGATCTCATCAGGTTATATCATATTAGGAGGTTTGGACTCCAGTGTTGTTCCTAGAACTATCTTAATAATGAAATAAACCTCTATTATAAGAGGTAACCCCACAAAATCATCAGGGAGAACATCTAAATAATAATCGACCATATAAGGGAAATATATAAGTTATGTTCCCTAATAAATCATAAAAATACTAGAAATCTGGTTTATCACCTAACCCATACCACAATCCTCCAGTCCAACCTAACTCACATAGACATCCCATTCTCCATTGTGAACATAAATATTGCCCTTAGTTGATGTGAAAGATACCCTTTTGTGATAATAATCAATGTGAGAATGATAATATACTAACCAGTCCATTCAGAGTATGACATAAAAACTCATCATCCTAATGAAAAAATCCATACAAAAAGATAAACACATATCTGAAGGGGTATTTCTTAAATTGGTGTATGCTCTTGAATTGAATTCCCAATAGTTGGTTGAGAGTCATCAGAACATAATAATACTCCATATATAGGACTATATTTTTTATTATTCCAAAATATATAATGCGATGTGATGTATGGGTGTCAAATAACACAGAAACTAAAGTAGACAGAACTATAATAGTATAAAGAACTATAGAATTCTTGGAACTCTACTCCCCCGGAGTAGGTTGGACTAAATTGATGTGGCCAGACCCATGGCCCTGAGATAAAACTTGACAACCTTGGATGGGTCCACTATTCTGGAGATTGAATTCCAGATCTGAGCTACCTTAGCCATGACCACGTCCTTTGTCTGATTTTCTAGTAGTATTCCAGCCACCTACCAAGCATGGTTCTACTAATCATGATCCTTAAGGTAGAGTTGATATGGTTTCCCTCACACTAAGAATATATGGAAATGTCTTTCCAAAAAAGGTATTCTAAAACATGATACATCCTCAGTATTCAATGTGATCCCTAGACATTGGGGAATTTAATTCCCTATCATTCAACTCTATTTACACAAAACATAACCATGAGTAGGGGTCATCTGACTACTACTACCCCCACCTGAAACATACAATAGGTTCTTCCTACCACATAAAGAACAACTTCCCTACCTCATAACAGAACCATTATGACCGACACGGTGAGAATCCCTTAGGTTCTACATAGTGATGAGGTCATGATCCACTATTCCAAAAATGGTGTTCATCCAAAACACATTCACTTGTGATCGTATGGTGTATATGATCCCATCCTCAAACTGCCTCATCATCATCAACTCATCACCTACAAGTGTTGGTGTGAAGTTATCATGATCCTTAAAATGGAATGAATACTCCCTACAATACATTTATCCCTTATTTAGGTGTTTAAAGACCTAATAATGGTTATCTATCAACATTAATGGAATTATGTAATCATATAAGGCTTTCAAGAAGTCATCCCAGACCATACCCTATTGTTGACCATCTTGAGTAATCACATCCCACAAATGATTTTCAGAATAATGAAGCATATTGGTCATCGGAATGGCTCTCTTATCTATAGGCATATCCAGATGCTTAAATATTTACATCATTCCCTCTATCCATGACTCAATAGCCTGGGGCACACCTCACCCCAAGCAGATTAGGGAATTCTATTGTTGGAATTATCACGTCAACTCTGCCATAGTGGGGGAAGGTTATTGAACACCATTCACTAACATAATAAACCATAGTTATCTCACATTTAACTAAGAATATTTTCCATGATTATGGATAATATGAGATTCTGTAGATGTAACTACTAGAGGTAATACTGGTGGATCTGGGCCCACCACCTCTATAGAATGGTCATCACCACCCTCATGGTTCTTGATTAGAAGGTGTTGTAGTGGAATAGCTCTATCATTTCCAAATTCAAACATTAGATAAGTTTAAATAGTATATATGATCATATATAATTGAATTGGATAGGTACATTCCTTCATATTAAGAGGTCACACCCATCTACCTACATTAAAAGTAAGTACTAGTTGGTAAGGACGATTATAAATACCACAAGAGACCTTTCCTACACCCCACTACTAATTTTAGGTCATGTAATGAGTTAGAAAATATCATATCATAGATATAGATATAAGGAGGTTCAATTCTAGGGTATAGAGTACTACACCCTTTACATCACAATGGGAGTCCCCATTTAACTGTAAACATTTTACATAAGAAATTAAATTCACTTTTGTCTATATTAATTTATATTTACACACACACACAGATATATATATATATATATCATAGTTCAATTAGTCGAGTCATAAGTACAATGTCATTAATGAATAATATATATAAGTTACAATTGGAACATCATGTAATTTTTTCTGAGACCATACATCTTATATAGGGATATAACAGGTCATTCCAAATGATTTTATTAGATGAATCAAGATTCGAAATTTATTGAATTAAATGATTTATAAATTATAATTGGAATTCATTTATTACAGTAATCTAACATTTGATCCCATGGAATCAATGGTTCACGGGTCAAACATGGAAAAATTGGTTAATTAAGGTTTCACCATCAAGCTATTTGGGAAAAAAGTATTTATGTTAATGTAGACACATTAACTAATACAATTATTTAATCCCTACAAAAAATGATATCAAATTTATATTTATAAGAATTAAATCACTTAAAATAATCACAATAATTTATACCAATGTACCTGATAAAATGCACCGATATGGGATAACATAATTCTGGGAATGTATGTCCATAGGTGATTATTATGTTGTATGAATTGATACATCCCTTACATAACAAGCCACGTAAATAAAAGTATATATTAATAATATTAATAATAACACCAAAACACCTGGGTTTCACCCAATGTTGAAATCAATACCACTATAACAATCACAAACCAAAACACAAAATTCCCATCCTAGGTAATTTGGATTTTCCCTATACCTGGGATAACTATTTCTATAAATAGGTCCATTATGAAATTTTGACTCATTCTTAATGTCATGTCTCATAAAAAGCACAATGAAAAAAGTTAAAATGTACTAAACCCTCCTGTAACACCCCGACCCAGCTCGCTCATTAAAAGTACCCACCCTATGGGGTCACATGACCTCATGTGTGCATACATTTATTCCAAAAATTTCCAACTAGAATTGAGTGTCTACTATTGTATAGTGGGGAGACTATATACTCATGATCAGAGTTTATTATAGTGGTATAGAATAAATATAATTAGCATTATCCTTAGAAACAAAAAATAATTAAAAAGTAGTGGATATAATCTAAATATGCTAAACAAGAAGTAATAGAATCAACATTGTATAGAAAAAATGTTGTCAGGGCATGGTTTATTAAAAAGGGAATACCTAGATGTATAGAATATGGAAGATAAAAAATGTAATAAAATTAAAAAGAACCAAAGATATCTCCACTATCAAGAAAATCCTATGTTCGTTCCTCTTCTCAAGTGCTCCATCATTGGTAGGCATTCAACCATCCATAGTTGTATTGTTCCCTTTGTCCCTCACAACATCCATAATATTTTTTTTAGAAACCAACTTGTGGACCAAGCAAGGTGTGATATATTCTTCATAGTCCAAAACCTATAGTGTCTATTATAATCTATTCAATTCATATAAAATTAGTATTGTATGTCTATAAGAATGTAAGAAGAAATATAAAATGTAAATGAGTAATTTGTTGCACCTAAAGGATACCTAGATGATACTATATGCTTTCTCTTGAGCAGGATACATCTAGGCACTTGAATATATATATATATAAACATATATATTGTATCATCTGTTCTATATATGTAGTAGTATATATATCCATATATGTAGATACTATTGGTAGCTAAGACCTAAGGCATAAATCATATGTCCATGAATAGTTGTAGGAATATCACAGATAAATAGGGGATATTATTCCCATGTATCATGAATCATATGGATCTCCATTCCCAAGTATCAAAAGTTTATGTGACACTATGGAATGGTATCACATATGTATGGGATTTCATGCTTGATAATAAAAAGTACATGGGATTCTATGACAATATATCACATGAATACGTGATTCCATGAACGAGTATTAAATGTATGTGGGTTTATATTCTAAAATATCACCAGTATATAGGATGATGTGCCTGAGTATCACAAATATATTGGAATCCACACTCGGGCATCACAAATATATGGGTGTTTATACCTGGGTTTGATATATACATGGGGCACCATTCCTGTGTATCATAGTCGATGTTAAAATATGTTCATGCCTTTATAAAATCCTAATGATGATTTATAAACTGTTAACATTTATTTAATAAATCTCATAATCAACTAATTAAATAGACAACACAAAATGTCATCACACCACTTACTTATATTGAATTTAAAAGAAGTTGATTCAATCAGGGATCATTTCAAGACCACTTATATGGTGGTTTTGACATATAAACATTAAATATTTATAGGGGAATTCTATAAGCACACCCAAATTCGTGGCACTTGTCACAGGGTTCATCATCCATCAAGATAGTGGTGTATAAGGTAATTCTTAACATGAATAAAAATTTTAATAATGGGAAATAAAAGTTTTGAGGCAAAGAGTGGAAATTACCACTTCCTGCATCATAGATCATAGTATAAAGAAATTCTACATTAACAGAAAAGTACCAAAACACCTTACATAGCTTGGTAGTACACATTAAATATGTTGGTTTCATTTAATTTTAGACGAAATGGGAGAAATTGATGAAATATACAAATTCCTTGAAAATAATTCATTTTGTCTTACACAAAAGCATCAAAGATGGTGAGATAAATGAGAAAATTAAGGATATGGATTAAATATATTACCGGTATGCTTCTAACATGATATACAATGATAAAATTTGAACTTATATGGAGGATTAACATCAATTCCTAATGAAAATGGGATGAGGACCTTCTCATCTGAGCAGCAGGTGGAGAAAAGGAAATGTGGGAGTGATTCTTTCATTTATTATTAATAAATGAAAAAAATTCATTTTTCCTAGATATTAAATGGGTACATTGATTGAACAAATTGTTTCCCAAATTATGTACTTAACCATGTGCATATACTGGTTAAGTAGCACTAAGGTTGTAGTCACGGGTACATTGTATAAGAAAACAATGTGACACCCTTAAGTCCACTACATC
The DNA here is from genome assembly GCA_963277665.1 of Viscum album. Classification (NCBI taxonomy): domain Eukaryota; kingdom Viridiplantae; phylum Streptophyta; class Magnoliopsida; order Santalales; family Viscaceae; genus Viscum; species Viscum album. Next base: position 1,674,254,306 of record OY728145.1, read on the forward strand.
ACCTTTGATGGTCATAAATCATGAGGGGAAAGGTATAAACAACCTCCGTGACCCTCAACAATTTACTATGGCACCCACATGGTTAAGGTGCATTATGAGTCCTAACTGTGTGATAACCATATGTCTTAGATTGCCTTTCCGAAAACCAGATCTATACACTTTGAATTATCTCTTGTCAAACTTGAACCACTCATTGGCCATATAAAAACATCTATTAGGGGGAAAAGTTTTACTAGAACATAAAGGGTCCAAAATTTATTTGAAATTTGTTATATTACAATATGGATGAAAATTGAATTATATAATCATGAATAAGTAATAGTTTCTTTATGTAACATTATGAAGTTTATTATTAATTCATATTATTAATTTATTAGACTTATGTATTTTAATTTTGGTCCTAGAAATATATAGTATCTTGATGCAATAGTAGGGATTATGAGACCAACTACCTAGGGTATCAGCTAATGAAACACCCATTTACATATGATTTCATGAAATAAGGTCTTGATGGAATGTTTATGATATCTAAAATTATTAATTTCATCAGTATGAGTTCAGTAATTATTATCCATGTATTTTCATTTTAATTGATGTATTTTGACCATTGTTTTATTTGATTACGGAATTATTCTATTCATTTATTTTTTATATAATATTTTTTTTAGGCCTATGTTATGATAACTTCCCCCATATTCTACTCTTTATTTTGAATCTATACTCACCCTTATTTTTTTTCGCTTGGAAACCAAGAGTAGAACTAAAAATTATTTTCAATTATATGGTATATGAATTAGTAATGTTATTGTATAAATTTTATGCTTAATCTTGTCATGACCTATCCCCAGGGGCCCATGTCGTGACTACCCCAAGCCGTACTTCCATAGCCTAGGGGTTCACAACTTCCACATGAAAGGCATTTCCCGAAAATGAGAAGGAATTGCCTCAGAACCCATACACAATAAGCAGGGTACACAATGAAAAAGTAAAACACAATGGAAGAGTAAGGGGAAACCACAACAAGTCACCAAAACTAAGTGTAATAGTATGTTCTGAAATTAAATGGGATAGAATACAAGAGAAACTAAAAAATATAACTACAAAAAAACAGCTCTTGAGATCATCCACCAAGGATCCTACCTAAAAGGTAGGTACAACTCATCTCCATAGATCTCCACATCAACCAGTCTCCTCAGTGTACCACCAGGTTTGGGATTCTATACTCTAAGATGAGCTGCTTGTCATCTGCACAAGATACAATAAGGTACGGGTGATGCCCGTGTAGTGGTGAGTATAAAAATACCCTTTGTGGACCCCGAGACCCTCGAAGGTCTCTGATAATTCCACTAAGGAAAACCACAATGTATGATCCCAATAACAAAGCACAAATAGAAAGACGTAGCTCAAACCATGTATAAAATAAGTACAAAAGTATAGAATATTAGTCATTTAGGTAGATCATATTATCTTTTCAAGGGTTATACTAAGGATCCACACATGATCGCTCGGTGCTGATCCACACAAGATCGCTAGGTCCTGATCCCCATAGGATCACTAGATGCTGATACACATTGGATCTCTAGGTGATGATCCACACAATATCTCTAGGTGTGGATCCAAACATGATCTCTAGGTGATGATCACCACATGATTTCTAGGTGTTGATCCACACATAGTCTCTATGTGCTGATCCACACTAGATCACTATTCATTATTCATGTCTCAGCTAGCCACTGGATTCCAATATAGAATACGCTTGATTGTAGATGGATCTGCTCCTCAATCTATCATTAAAACTTCAACTGGCATGAAGTTTCATGAATAAGTAACCCATTGATCCATCATGCCCTATGGGTTGCAATGCAATAGACGGTTCATCAGTCAGATTCTCGGTCTGAGAGCTTTAGGAATTTTAGTGTTGAGGGCCCAGTTGGATTCAGGTATGATCCAACCCGGTAGTACTCAAACTTTCACAAAATCCTAGGTAGAGTACCTCAAAAGGACTACATCATCCCAATTATTTCGATCACATAGACGGATCATCAAACGATAATCTGGTTTGTAAGATACGACCTTTTAAGAGAAACTGGGCCATAAAGGGTTTGGGTGTGGTCTGACCCAACCAGACCCGGACTAGGCCAATGTGACCCATTTTGGGTCACACAGCGCAATCCGGGTCTGACGTGGGTCTGACCCTACATGACCAGAAATGGTTGGGCTTGGCCGCGGTGTGCTCGGCCTGCTAGGCAATGGACCGTCATGGCCTATCGGCTGGGTGCGACCCGCGTTATGGGTCGTATGGACCCTCTTTCTTGAACGGCTCAAGATTGGTTCATCTCTTCAACCAGCAGTGCCACATGGAACTGCCTCGCTGTCTGCAGGACCCACAAGGCTTGGGTCCGCCACCATCATGGATTTGAATCCGCGATATCTATCTGCAGTGCGCAAAGGCACACCGCCCTTTTGCCAATGTGGTTCCTCGTATGTCGGCTTCCACTGCTGGTCCACCATGGCGTTGTGCGGAGCCGACCCCTTCCACAACCGGCAAGCGTCGGCCACCGCCTTCGCCCGCCAACGCTGGTGCCACACCAGCAGGTCTTTTTTGGTCCCCTGGGTGAGCTCCGGTGGTTAGTTTTGCCTTCCAAAAGAACCTATGGGCCTCTCGAACACATCCAATGATGTGTGGCTCCCATGTTCATCTTGCTGCTCTGTTTTCCGATTTCCCATGAAGAAGTCAACAAAGATCAAAGTGAAAGAGGGTATGGGACTTCTTCATTTGTCCCGCACCCCCAAAGTTAGTATCATAATAAGGTTGAGATTATGTAATCTTCAACTCTTAGAATTAATCACGACAAAACCCCCTGCCTCGTGAACCATTGGTTGATGTCGCGGTCGTGGAGGGGGAAGAGTTCTCGTTCGTTGAAGTCACCGGTGTACGTTGATCCCAGATTGTTTCCTTCAATGATGTAGTTCAAGTATCCATTCTTCATTGGTGTAATCTTCCATAGTACTTAGTCAGAGGTTCCTCACTTTTGTGTCAAAAACCTGAGCCCAAGTTCCATTTAAATAGATGATGGAACCAACCTTGTTGCGTAACATTAATGCGGTTCATTTATGAACCACATTTAATGTTCCAATGTTGAGGTTACACAACCCAATGGTCATTCCCCTGAATGACCCATTTAACTCTACGGTCCTACCACATCGCTCAATGGTGACAAAAAATGAAATATAATAACTTTCTGAGATTATTATTATTTTGTGTAAATCTAATAAAATTAACTTTTCCGTCCAACTATTTCCGAAAAAATTTATGCTTCCCCACGAGCGAATCTCGACACTATGAGTCCAACGGGCCCCTCGAATTTCACATTCGACAACCGGTTCAAAACATAGTAAATGAAACCAAATTTTTTTTGAATGTACCTTAAAAAACATTCCAAATTCCGTTCCAGGCTCTCCATACCTCAGAATCATCTGCCGTTAATTTTTGGAGACTCATAATAATGCCAAATAATTTAAAATTGTATATATGGAATTTTAGGGGCTTTAAATCCTCCCCACCATAGGGATTTTATTCCCCAAAATAAAACAAATAATCAAGAGAAACAAATAGGGATACTGAGTATGCATATACGTCTCATGCTCCCATGTTCTCTCCTATATATTGTTGTGTTTCCAATGAACTGAAACTAGAGGAATCGACTACCCATGAAGGACTCGCCCCTGTCAATCCTCTATCTCCACTGGGAACTCCACAAACTTCACCCCATCATTAAAGTCCAGCTCACCCCAGTCGATAACTTTTGATCGATCATGCATGTACCTCCTCAGCTGTGAGACATGAGAAATATTATGTACTTGGTGCATTTGTGGGGGGAGACGTAGATGGTCTGCCCCCTCACCTACTCTACTGAGGATCAATAATGGTATGAATAACCTCATAGATAGCTTGTCGCCCCAGCCAAACCTCTATAATCCTCATCGGGGTGAGACTCATAGGAAGACATGGTCTCCATCCTCAAACTCTAAGGGTGTTGATCTCCTTTTGGCATGCGACTTCTATCAGCTCTGTTGAGCCTTCATCCGCTCTTGGATGATTTGAACCTTCTCTCTGGCAGCGTGTACCAACTCTGGACACATAAGTGTTGCCACCCCTATGTCTTTATAGAAAAGAGGTGATCTGTAAGGTCTCCCATATATGTCCTCAAATGGATCCATTTTGATGGAGTGATAACTTTTGTTGTATGAAAACTCCAACAGTGTCAGGGCGTCCTCCAAAATTTGGCCAAAATCGAGGACACAAGAATGAAGCATGTACTCGAGTGTATGTATGGTCTCCTCTGTCTAACCATCTGTCTAAGGGTGAAAGGTGGTACTCAAGCGTAGCTGAGTCACAAACAACTCATGTGATCCCTTCCACAAGCAGGATGTAAAATGTGTGTCGCGATCTGATATGACTGATGATGGAACCCCGTGAAGTTTTACAATATCATGCATGTTGAGGCATCCCAATCCCGCTACTAATCGCTGCTCTCATATTGGTATAAAGTGGGAAGAATTGGTGATTCATTCAGTGATCACCTGGATAGAATCGTGGCCCATCCATGTACATGGTATCCCTACCAAAAAGTCCATGGAGATTCCATAACACTTTCACTTAGGTACCTCAAGTTGTTACGCTAAGCCTGCTGAAACATGATGCTCACCATTCAATTACTGATAAGTGAGGCATCGTGATACGAACTCTACCACTTCTTTCCTCATCCTTGGCCACAAGTAATGATGTTGGAGGTCTGGATACATCTTCGTACTCTAGGATTTATTGCAATAGGGGATTTGTGGAACTCCCTCAACACCTCCGCTCGTAGCGTCATTGGTACTAGGGTGCATCCTCTGAAGAAAATGACATGCTCACCACCTTCATGAAATCCTTTAAGAGACTGTCCTAAGTATATATGAGCATATAGGGCCTCACAATCAACATCCCCAAGATGAGCCTCCCGAACTTGTTGATTAAGTGGGGGAGTGACAGTCATAGAATGGAGGCAAGCTACTCCATCTCTATCCACAAAGGATATCTTCAACGTAGATAGCTCCTCTGTTGCCTCAATCAGAAACTATAAACCATACCTTATGCTAAGTGCATATTCTACTATGATCCCCTTACCAGGATTATAGAATATCTCAAAGTCATTGTTATGGAGGAAATCTAGGCATTACCATTGTCTCAGGTTTGGGTCCTTCTATGAAAATATGTACATTATACTCTTGTAATCAGAGTAAACAGTAATCCATTCACTCATCAAGTAGTGACACCACATATTTATCACAAATACCACTTCTTCTAAATCCAGGTCATGTGTATAGTAGTTCTTCTAATGTTTTCTCAACTTCCATGAGCCGTAGGAAATCACTACTCGCTCATGCATGAGGATGCAACCTAGTATGGTCCGTGATGCGTCGTAGTGGACTACATGCCCAATGACCTCTTCTGGTAGCCTCAAGATGGGGGCACTCTTCAGCCTCTGCCTCTACTTCTGAAAACAATTAGGGCGTCTCTCCTTACACACCAAGGTCTATCCCTTATTTTAAAAAGCATAAATGTAATGCCCCGACCCTAGTTACCTAGATTTGGTTCATTATTACATAACATTCTCATGATCACAAATGATCACGTCTTGAATGACCGATTAGTTTACTAGCTTTGGATACACTAGATCCATTCATAAGGTTTTCATTACATCATAAAATGGAAAACTACAAAAACATTTTTTCCAAAGAAAACACTGATATCCCATAGACTGCCTCTGTAGGTTATTCATAATATAACTCTTCTCATCCTGGGAAAAATAAAACATTGAAATGGGTGAGCGTAGATGCTAAGTATGGATAATTATATAGAGGAAACGTTCATAAATACGCAAAACATTTAAGGCAATGTATAAACAAAACAAAAGACTTTTAAACATGAACTTTAGTATAATATGGAAAAAATAAAATGAAATAATTTCATGTACATATTAATATAGATATTCTACTAGACTAATAATCAAATGTAATATCAATAACAACTTTCATAATGATGGAATTCATAATGCCATAATTTCATAACCACATAGTCAAGTCCTTGTTCCAAGACTAAAAATTAGATTTTTTCAAGGCATTGTGACAAGAAAATAGTTTATCTCATGAGACCTACCTATTCATCGAGAAGCTATAGCGGGATCCACCCATCACTTTCATAGTCCAATGCATTCCTCATATGAATAGGTTTAAACATAACATAAACATTAGTATTAGAACTAGAATATGAACTGTCAATACTTTATCCACAAACCATGAATGGTACAAAAATAACACATCCACAGTCAACTATATAAAAAAACCATCAATACAATATGGAAGTTTTGTATCATAATAAATCAACTTCAAATAAGTTTATAATCCATCAAAGGATGTTGTCATAGATGAAATCAAAACTATTTGAGAGAAATATCTCTTTTTTGATATCATTTAAAAGTCACATAATTATTAAAGAAGACATTAACTTTGAAAATATTTTTATAAGCTTGTAAGGGAATATTCGACCATTTTATAATGGTGGAAAATAACTGCACCATCCGTAGAAGTTAAAAAAATACATTCTTACCTTAATTTTGTTGAAAAGGTTAAAAATGACCTTGTTTGGAAAATGTCGAAAAGATTCCTTTATAAAAATATTATAAAAAGTCAAACAAGGGTATAAATGACTTTAACCCATAGTATTTAAAATATTAAGAATGTTTTGAAATACATTTTTAAGAATCATGGATGTGGATGATAAAGAGTTCCCATTATATAATTATATATAAGCAACCTCGGATAATGAAGAGATTGAAGAATTAACACTTACCTTGTACTTTTCCATGGTCGAGGGTAGGTTAACCTCCTGTATAATAGTTAAATCATTGTTATTAAATTATAAAAGAATAATATACATAAATATGATATCATATATGATCTTTAAATATTTCTTTATTAATAATATATTAGTATTATCGTCATTTCAGGTGTTCACTTACTCGTTTTCTTTTATATGATTTGTTACAAAAGCTATGTTTATTAGGGATAGGTTGTATATATTTCATATCCATAATGATATGAAGTCCTTAAACATTATTTTTAATCATAAAATGATTAGTCTTGAATGGATATGGTGGGGAATGAATCTCATCGCGTTCGTGGAGATGGTAATCTGTACGTACGCACGTGCGAAAATATCATTCTCTTGATAATAAAATAATATATAATTGGATGGTAAATCATATATACAGAATCATTATCATGTTATAATTATTATTTAAATCAATTACACATTATTATTATACTCATACAAATAATAATATATTTAATGACTATTACACCATGACGTGGATACGGTAAGCCATACGTACGCACGTACGGTGACATGTAATTCAAAAGATGGATAGAATAATGAATATGGTTGTACCATATTTATAATAACATAAAAGTATATAGAATATACTGGATTTATTATTTTATAATATTAACAACAATGAACTAATAAGTGGAAGAAGAAAAGAACATGATAGAGGTGATTAAATATTTAACACTTCTTCGGGTTCTTGCTTTTGATTTGATCAAAAGGGCTCTTTAAGTTTGATTTCTGACTAAAAGAAGGCATATATGACGAAAGGAGGGCATTATAGAGGGTATATGGGTAGGGGTTGGCTGAGACAAAGGCTTTGAAGTTGTGAATTTGAGAGAAGGGGAAGTGCCCTTTTATGAGAGGGGTGAGGGGCATCTTAGGAAAAGCATAAAATGTTATTTTATAATAAATTCATATTCGATTTATAATGTCTCAAAAGTGACTTATTTTGAGGCTAGGGTGGTTATGGGTCTAAATCCCTTTAACCAAAATATTTTAGACAGGTTTATTTCACCATATTAACCTTATCATCTATATTTAACTCTTAGTTAAATATTTTGACATTTACCATTTCTCTTTGTATTTTTATATTATATGGAAAACAATGATACTATAACAAGAAAATAGAACCCCAAGTGGTTCATTATTAATATATATAACCTTATATAAGTCATTTTTCTGAATCATAGATTTTTTGGAATATAATATCAATTAATAATATATTATTTGTTTTAAAAACTCATTTATATCAATTTTGACACTATTTGGTATTTTGTTTTTGTTAAATTTATAACAACATTATCACTTTTAAAAAATTCATTTAATCAACCCTAACATGTCATATTAACCTAAAAAATTAGAGGAATTCATTAAAAGTCTAAAATTACATTTATTTGGATATTTAAAATGTCAATTATTTTAATACTTTATTAATAAGGTATTTACTGAATCACCATTGTTTCATAAATAAATTTACTTATTTAATGTATAAAAATTATAAATAAAATACCATTATGTAGGAAATCATTTTATATTTATAATTAATATTTATAATAGATTTTATTGTATTTATAACCCCATATTAAATTTTTTTTATTTATTAAACTTTGATTTTAAGTCTTTTAACTCTCATTTACATAAAATAATAATAAATGTCCTAATCTAATCCAAGTGGACCAAATAGGTTCATATTTTTTTCCTAAGGATGATTTCGGTCGAATTATACTTATCCAATGGAATTATGACATGTTTTAGGATAATATTAATATAATTTTTACCTTTAATTACCCTACTTACTTTTAACCGTGGTAAATAAAAGTAAAAAGTTACTATTCACCAAAAATTATTTTCCTCTTATTGAACCAAATTTTATATACTGATATCAACTGTTTCTATTTTATTTTTAAAATTCAGCTCACATAAGTGGTAGAATTATGTTTTATGTAAATTTGAAAAAGCTCCTAGGAGGTGGGTAAAATGGTAAAAAGTTCTATAAAAGTTTTATATATCTAAAATTATTATAAAATGACTCTAATTAATAACATTGAACTTATATAGGTATTATGTATCTATTCTGACATAAAATAAATTTAAATAAAATAACTAATTATTTAAATAAAAATCTGGTTTTAACCAATAACTTATTGTTTTTAACTACTCATCAAAAATTGAAAGTTTTCAGAAAAATACAAAAAATCAAACTAAGATAATTTCGATAATCTGAATCCAAAAATGAAGTCCATTTTGAAAGGTAAAATTTATAAAATTTTAAAAATTTGGTATTACTATTCATAATGGCTAGTTTGATTAGTTTTGGTGTGTTATAACTCAAATTTGCATACAATGAAAGCTATTACATTATTCAAAGAGAAGCAAACCGTCGAAGCTTGGGGTGTTACATTCTCCCCTACTTCAAATAACTTTGTCCTCAAAATTTCTAGAATATTACTGCATAAAAAACTCAGGTGTTTTTTTATCATAATTTCCTTGGGTTCCCATGTTTCCTCTTCCATATTATGGTTTCTCCATTGAAATTTAACCAAACGAGTCGTCTGGTTTCTCAACACTTTTTCTCTGGTATCCAAAATCCTGACGGGCACTCCACAATAAGAATGATCGGGTTCCAGTTCTAATTCCTCATAGGTGAGTATATGTGTTGGGACATACATGTATTTTTTCAATAGTGATACGTGGAACCCATTGTGAAATTTTGAGAGACTTGGCGGCATTTCCAAAAGGTAAGATAAACCCCAATTTGTTCTAGAATTTCGAATGTCCAATGTACATGGGACTCAATTTACTCTTCCTACAAAAACGTATAACACCCTTCCACAGAGATACCATCAACACAACATGATCTCCTACATTAAACTCTAAATCATTCCTTTGATAATCAACATTGCTCTTCTACCTACTTTGAGATGTTTTGATGTGGTTTTGGATTAACTTTACCTTTACCATTGTTTCATTCACAATTTCTGGGCCTACGAGTTTTCGTTCACCAACATCATCTGAACAGGTTGGTATACAACATCTCTTTCCATATAACGCTTCATATGGTGCCATATGAATACATGAATGGAAGCTATTATTATAGGAAAATTCTACCAGAGGTAAATATTGATACCACATACCTTGAAAGTCAAGTGAGAATGATCTCAACATGTCTTCTAAGGTTTGAATAGTCCGTTCTGATTGTCCATCAGTTTGACGGTGGTAGGCAGTGGTCAAACGAAGTTCAGTATCCAGGGATTTCTAAATACTTTTCCAAAATATTGATGTAAAATTGGGATCACAATCAGAAACAATCGATAGTGGTACTCCATGTAGTCTTAAAACATCATTAATATATAGTCTTTCTAATAATTCAAGTGGTAAATCTTCTCTTATAGAAAGAAAATTTGCTGACTTGGTAAGACGATCAACAATGACCCATATTGAATCATTCCTTCTAGGAGTCTTTGGTAGTCCATTAACAAATTTCATCATTATATTATCCATTTTCCACTTAGGTATGTGAAAAGATTTCATGACTCCTCCAGGCTGTTGCCATCCAGCTTTTACTTATTGACAAACCATACATCTTGACACAAAATCACCAACTCCCTGTTCATGTTGTCCCACCAAAAATTTCCCTTAAATTCTCTATACATTTTTGTGCTACAAGGGTGTGTAGAAAAATTGGAACAATGATCATCATCTAACAATTCCCATTTTAGATCATGAATATCGTGAACACAAATTCTCTTCCAAAATTTCAAAATTCCATCTTCATGTACAAAGTCATTCAATCTCACATCATTTACTGATTTAATCTTCTTTTTAAACTCTTCATCACTGGTTTGAGAACTCTTTATCCTTTCTAGTAAATATTGATTGGCAAACATTTGAAAAATTATTGATGTTTCAGCTTCCATGGTGATTCCCATAACCATATTTACTAGATCCATGTATATAGAATCCATTTCAACTCTCATCTTAGTCAAAACTCCATGATCCTTTCTGCTCAAAGTATCATCCACCTTATTTTCCTTCCTCGGATGGAAGTGTATATTGCAATCATAATACTTAAGTAGTTCGAGCCATATCCTTTGCCTCATGTTGAGTTCTTTTTGAGAGAAAATATACTTCAAACTCTTGTGATCGGTATATATCTCACATTTTTTACCATAGAGATAATGTCTCCATATCATCGAAGAAAATATTATAGATTCTAATTCAATATCATGAGCTAGATAGTTTTTTTTCTTGAATATTTAGCTATTGTGATGCATAGGCAATAACCGTCTCATTCTGCATCAGGACACAGCCAGGTCCTTTCATTCAAGCATCACTATAAATAACATACCCATCATTCCCTGGTGGTAAAGTCATGATAGGAGCATTGAATAATCTTCTCATCAGTTCATCGAAACATTCTTCATACTCTTTTTTGGAAAACTGATAAAACTACATTCCATGGTTACAGTCATTGGTTCTGGCCATTTTTGGATAGCTCTTATCTTAGAAGGATCAACAGAGATTCCATCCATAGAGAAAATATATCCACGAAATGGAATATAATAAAGCCATAATTGACACTTTCTAAACTTCCCATATAATTCATTTCTTCTATGAGTCTTTAGGATAATGAGGAAGTGAATTTAATGATCTTCATTGATTTTGGAGTATACGAAGATATCATCAATAAATACCACTATAAAGTCATCAAGATATTCCTTGAAAACTTTGATCATTATATCCATAAAAATAGAGGGTGCATTTTTCATCCCAAAAGGAATTACTGTAATCTCATGGTGCCCTTACGTAGTTCGAAATGATGTTTTCAGAATGTCTTCCTTCTTTACACACAACTAATGATATCCAGATCAAAGGCCAATATTTTAAAGGTATTGAGCATCCTAAAGTTGGTCAAATAAATCATCAATTAGTGGTAGGGGATACTTGTTCTTTATTGTTACATCATTGATCTCCCTGTAGTCAATGCACAACCACATAGATCCATCTTAATTCTTAACAAAAATAACAGGGGCTCTCCATGGAGAAACACTAGGGAGAATAAATCCCTTATTACTTAATACCTCTAGTTGTTTCATTAGTTCCACTAATTCCACATTGGACATTCTTTAAGGGGTCTTCGATATGGGCCTTTAACCAAGAATTAAGTCAATGGAAAACTCAATTTCTTGTTCTGGATGATGTCCAGGTAAATCCTCTGAATAAACATAAACATATTCTTGCACAATAGGCACATCCTCGACTCTAACATTCCTTTCCTCACCCACAGTTATTTCATTCTCTTCCCCCCAATAATTGAATTTAGTTGAGCTAGTGGGAGTGGATATAGATAAGAATTGGGTGGTGACATTTTTACTCTAAAGATAAGGTACTCTTTATCATCATCCAAAATTGTAACCTCCTTCTTATTACAATAAATTTTTGCTTCATGGTCTGAAAGCCAATCCATACTGAGGATTATATCCAATTCCATCATGAGTATGATGATGAGATCAGCAGATAAATTACATTTATATGCCTTAATGAGAAACTAATTCACAAAAATAGTGTTGCAATGATACTTCCCTTAAAAGTTTGGACTAACAACTCCCTTGTTAAATCAAATTGGAAATATCAAATTTTCTTACTAAAATGGGACGATATGAAATAATTGGACGATCTATTATCAAATAAAGCATTGGATAAACTTAAGGAAACCATTAGATTACCTGCCACCACGTCTTTCAGAGCTTCAACCTTAGCAGTTGTGATCGTATAAGCTTGACCTTGATCCCCTGATCTTTTCTAAGGTACGTTCCCCTACCACTTAGGTCATTCATTCGCATAATTCCCCCTTTCACTATATTTGTATCATTCAACATTTAGAACCTCCTTCTTCCCCTTGAAATCACAAGCTTGGTGGCCTTTTTCACCACACTTGTAACATACTCCCATTCCCTTCATGAAAGTACCGGGGTGTTTCATCCCACATTTACTATAAGATGGATATTAAACTTTTCCCTTCTTCCCCTTATTTCCATTTCCAGAGTGTTCAGTAGATCACTTCTTCACTTTCTTTTCTATAAAGTCATAAGACTTAGAGAATTGTTTATCTCTCTTGAGAGCACATCGGACAATATCTTCGTACGATGAGAAGGATTGTGAGAATAATGCTCGATGAAGAAATGGTTTTAACCCATCAACGAAATGATCAGTCTTACTTATTGGGTTACATATATAATTTTTAGCATGCCTCGAAACCATGTAAAGTTATCTTCATTCTTTGCGACATTATCATCCTCCTTTGGGCTTAGACTCAGAAATTGCCTTTCCATATCAGCTTGATGATCACGAGGAAATTATGTTTCCAAGAAAAGATCCTTAAACTCCCTAAATTCTATATTTTATACTTCATAATCTTCCTCTGTGTTTTGAATCAATGACCACCATTGATCAGCATCTCCAGTGAGGTGGTAAAATGCCATGAAAACATTTTACCTTTCACTGCTCCCCAAGGCATGGAATATTTACTCTAAGGAATTTATCCGTTGCTCAGTTAGTAATGGATTTCTAAGCCCATTAAAAGTTTGTAGTTTTTGCCTCAGGAAGAGATCTATCATTGATCCTCCACGTTGTGAATTAGGGTGATCCATATGGGTGAGGTTATTAGTCATAACCTGAGTGAGTTGTCCTAGTATGGTGAGTAGCTGATCAACACCATATGCATCAACCACTCAACTATAATTATCTTAATTTGGAGGGAAATCCCTACATGGATTGAATTCATTGATATGGTTTCCATTCCTTCCACTAGTCACCATTTAAAAACAATGGCATAAACTAGATTAGTTTATAAGTCACAATACGTAAATACATACTTGTAAAACACTTAACATAATTTGAACAGTTTATGGAAATAATCCATAATCATAAAAATGTTTTCATTGAGGAATTATATGCTCATAAACCCTTCATAATGATTTTTAATGAAAATGAGAATTATCCTAAGAATATACCCCGGGAGTGTCGTAACCAAGAGTGTAGCAGGGCCCATTGTCGTGCACCAGTTCCCGTTCGAGTCTAGCTCAAAGCCATGTTTTCGGGTTTTAACCCTAGGTATATCCGTTCCAGAGCCGCCTCTACCTGCTCGTATCCATATAGGGGTGTATTTTTTGGAAAACTCACAAAATATCTACAATACCAAAATTCTAGGAAGTTCTTATATACTAATCCTCAAAGTCTATCTTAGGGTAATTTGATATAATTAGAGTTTATTTAAATCTAGCTTCCAAGGTTTGTACTAAATTTTCTCTGATATCAACTTTAACGCCCCAACCACAGTTACCTAGAGTCGGTGCATTATTACATAAAATTTTCATGATTACAAAAGATCAAGTCACAAAATAATGATTAGTTTAGTAGCCTATGAAACACTAGATACATTATTAAGGTTTTCATTACATCCTAAAATGGAAAAATACAACAACATTTTTTCCAAAGACAACACTGATATCCCATAGACTAACCCTATAAGTCAGTCATAATATAATTCTTCGCATCCTAGGAAAAATAAAACATAGAAAGGTTTGAGCTCAGATACTCAGTAAGGATAACAATATAGAGGAAACTTTCATAAATATGAATAAACATTTAAGGTAATGTATAACTAAAACAAAAGCCTTTTAAAAATAATCCTCATAAAAATATTGCAAAAATAAAATGAAATAATACCATTTTCTTATTCACATAGATATTCTACTAGTCGAATAATCACATGAAATATCGATAACCACTTTCATAATGATGGAATGCATATTGCCAGACTTTCATAACCACATAGTCAAGGCCTTCTGCTAAGACTAAAAATAAGATTTTTGTCAAGGACTTGTTCCAATACACTTGTTTGTCTCATGAGACCTACTAATGCATCGAGGAGCTATAGAGGGCTCCACCCTTCACTTACTAAGTCCAATTCATTCCTAATATGAACAAGAATAAACATAACATAAACATTTGTATTAAAACTATCATACGAAATGTAAAAACTTTCTCCATAAACCATTAATGGTATAAAAATAACACATCCACAGTCAAACATATCACAAATCCTTCAACACAATATGGAATTTTTGTATCATAATAAATCAACTTTAAATAAGCTTATAATCAATCAAAGGATGCTAACATAGATTAAATCAAAACAATTTGAGAGAAATATCTCTTTTTTGAAATCATTTAAAAGTTGCATAATTATAAAAGAAAACATTTACTTTGAAAATATTATTATAAGATTGTAAGGAAAATGTCGATGATTTCATAATGGTGGAAAATATCTGCGCCCACCGTATAAATTAAAAATAAGACATTCTTACCTTAATTTTGTTGAAAAGGATAAAAAAGACCTTTTTTGGAAAATGATCGAAAGATTTCTTTATAATCATCTTATAAAAAGTCAATCAAGGGTATAAATTACTTTAACCCAAAGTATATAAAATATTAAGAATATTTTGAAATGCATTTTTAAAAAACATGGATGTTGATGATAAAGAGGTCCTAGTAGATAATTACATATAAGAAACCTTAGATATTGAAGAGATTGTAGAATTAACCCTTACCTTGTACTTTTCCTTGTTAGAGGGTATGTTAAACTCCTGTATAATAGTTAAATAATTGTTATTAAATTATACAAGAATCATATACATAAATATTATATTATATATGATCTTCTAACATTTATTTGTTACTAATATTTTAGTATTATTGTCATTTTGAGTGTTCACTTACTCGTTTTCCATTATATGATTTGTTACACAAGTCGTGTTTGTTATGGAAAAGTGGTATATTATTCATTTCCCGAATGATATCAAGTCCATAAACATTATTTTTAATTTTCAAATGAAAATTATCTTGAATGGATATGATGGAGAATTAATCTCATCCCGTTCGTGGAGACTTTAATCTGTACAGACGCACGAGGGACAATATATTTTTTTTGATATTAAATTATATTATAATTAGATGGTATATCATATATAAATAATAATTATCATGTTATAATTATTATTTACATCAATTATACATTATTATTATACCCATCCAAATAATAATATATTGATTGACTATTACACCACGACATGGAGACGGTAAGCCGTACGGACACACATATGGTGACATGTCATTCAATGGGTGTATATAATAATTAATATGGTTGTACCATATTTATAATAACATCACATTATATAGAATATATTTTATTTATTATTTTATAATGGAAAAAACAAAGAAATAAGAAGTGGAAGAAGAAAAGATCCTGAAAGAGGTGATGAAATATTTACCTCTTCTCCGGGTTCTTCTTTTCGATTTGATCAAAAGGGCTCCTTAAATTGCCTTTATGACTAATGTAATGCCTCAAGGATGGAATTAGGACAGTTTAGAGGGTATTTGGTCTAGGTTTGGCCGATCCAAAAGGCTTTGATGGTGTGAATTTGATAGAAGGGGAAGTTCCCTTTTATAATAGGGGTGAGGGGAACCTTAGGAAAAACATAAAATAATATTTTATTGTAAATTCATATTCCATTTATAATGGCTCCTATGTGACTAATTATGAGGCTAGGGTGGGTATTGATCGATTACCTTTCAACCAATAGATTTTAGATAGGTTTAGGTCACCATATTAACCTTATCATTAATATTTAACTCTTTGTTAAATATTTTGACATTTACCATATCTCTTTGTATTTTTATATTATATTGTTAATAAAAATACTATAAAAAGTCAATATAACCCCAAGTGGTTAATTAATTATATATATAAACATATATAAGTCATTTGGAAGAACCTTATAGTTTTAATAATAGAATATCAAATAATAATATTATATTTGTTTTAAAAACTCATTTATGGTAATTTTGACACTATTTGGTATTTTGTTTTCGTAAAATTCATAATAGGATTATTACTTCGAAAAAAATTCATTTAATCACCCCTAACATGTCATATTAACCTAAAATATTTGTGTAATTCATTAAAAGTCTCAAATTACAATTATTTGGGTATTTAAAATATCATTTATTTTAATATTTCATTAATAATGTAATTACTGCATCACCATTGTGTCATAAATAAAATAAATTATTTAATGTTCTAAAATTATAAAAAAAATACTATTATGTAGTAAATATTCTTAGCTTTCTAATTAATATTTATAATATAATTTATCTTATGTGTAACCCTATATAAAAAATGTTTTAGTTATTACAATTGGATTTTAACTCTTTTAACTCTTCTATAAATAAAATAATAATAAATGTCCTAATCTAATCCAAGTGGACCAAAGAGGTTCATATTTTATTCCTAAGTATGTTTTCGGTCGAATTATACTTATCCAATATAATTAGGACATGTTTTAGGGTAATATTAATATCATTTTTACCATTAATTACCCTATTTACTTTTAACCGTGGTAAATAAAAGTAAAAAGTTACTATTCGCCAAAAATTATTTTCATCTTATTGAACCACATTTTACATAATGATATCAAGCGTGTCTCTCATATTTTTGAAATTCAACTCATAGAAGTGGTAAAATTATGTTTTATGAAAATTTTCAAAATCTCATAGGTGGTGGGTAAAAGACAGTAAAAAGTTCAATAAAATTTTTATATATCTAAACTTATTTTAAAATAACACAAATGGATTACATTGAACATATATTGTTATTATATATCTATTTTAACCTAAAATAAATTTAAATAAAATAGCTAATTATTAAAAAAAATCTGTTTTAACCAATATCTCAATGTTTTTCACTATTTATCAAAAATTGAAAGCTTTCAGAAAAATACCAAAAATTCACCCTAAGCTAATTTCGATATTAAAAATCCAAAAATGATGTCCATTTTTAAAGAAATTTTTTTAATAATTTTAAAAACTGGGTATTACTATTTATAACGGCTAGTTTGATTGGTTGTGGTGTGTTAGAACTTGAAGTTGTGTACAATGAACGTTATTGCATTTTTCAAAGAGAAGGGTATCGTGGAAGCTTGGGGTGTTACATTACAAGGGCTTAAAAACTATGGAAATGTTAGGTATGAATCTTCAATAATACCAAGCTAATCCTAGGAAACTCCACACCTCAATCACACTCCTAGGTGGCTCCCATGAAAGCACTACCTCTCTCTTCCCTGGATCCACTGCAACTCCATCCTATGAGATAACGTTCCCCCTGAAGTGGAATTCATGTATCTAGAAATGGAACTTTGAGAACTTTCCATAAATATGGTTCTCTTTGAGTGTATTCCAAACTATTTGTAGTTGTGTGGCGTGCTCCTGCTCTGATGCTGAGTATAACAAGATGTCTTCAATGAAGACCACCACAAAGAGGTCTAGGTAAGGCTAAAAGATCATGTTCATTTGCCCCATGTCCATTGATGGAGTGTTGGTCATGCTGAAGGGCATCTCCAATAACATGTAATGTTCATTCCGACTATTGAAGGATTTCTTTGGTATGTCCTCAAATTGTACCCTAAGCTGGTGACAACCTGGTCTCTGGTCTATCATCGAAAACCATCGAGCACCCTTGAGCTGGTCGAAGATATCATCAATCCATGGGAGTGGAGACTTGTTCTTCACGGTCACCCAGTTAAGGCACCGATAATCCCTAAAAAGCCTCAAACTCTTTTCTGCCTTCTTGGAGAAAAAAATCGTGGATTCCCATGGTGAAACACTGAGTCTTATGAACCCCTTCATCCACAAGTCCTCCATCATTACCTGCAAAAAAAGAATCTCTACAGTGGCCATCTAATATGCTGGTATAGATATTGGTTTCGTCCTGGGGTATAGGTCATTGTATAATTATACCTTCTTATAAGGTGGTAGTCCCAGAACATCATCAGGAAAGAAATAAGCATACTAGTTCCCCACTATATGATAACTCGTACTCCTCACGTCAACAGCTTTGACGGTAATCCTAGCTATATATGAGTGATTAGATGGCCCCTCCTTCGGGAGAGTCCATCCTATGCTGAAAATGTTTCCTTCTCAATGGAGAAGTAAAAACTAATCCAATCCTCATGAACACACCACACATTGTCCCTAAAATAGTCAATCTGAGCCTGGACTGTGGATAGCCAGACCATACCCAATATGAAATCATAAGGCCTCAAAGCTGTTACTAGGATATCCCATTCAAAGATCTCGCCTCCTAAAGTGTGTTCAAACCATCGTCACTAGTGTGTAATCGTCGAATCTTCTACTGTAGGAGTATTTAATCATAAAGATCAAGCCAACAACTCCATCGGAATATCTGAGCTCCGAACGAGTGTCATGGAAATAAAAGATTGACTGGCACCTGTGACTACAAGAGCAACCTCTTGTGTGGAATAGAAATAGATCGTACGACTAATCTTCTCTATAGTGTCATGGTCAAGGGACTATATGGCTGGATGATGAGCTCGACCATGTCCACCAGCTTCCTGTGGTCTAGGTCGACCACCTGGGGGTGGTGGTGGTAGAACCTCAATCCTTCATCCACCACCTGCTACACGACCTTCTCTTCTTCCTTGTCTACCATCATGCGGACCCCCTAACTTTAACATTTGTCGCTGCCTCGGTGGTCCCTCGGTCATCTTCTGATCATCTATGTGGGAAGTCATACAATTGTAAGCCATGTGTCTATGCCCACTACAAAATTAATGAGATTTATTTCTCAGAATACCTCCTCTACCTCGCGAGCTCTGTAACTCTAACCCTACATCCTGGGGTCATCCACTAGAAGGCCTGGCCCGCTTGGACCTCTGTGTCATCTGCCTACTACCTGCTACAGATGAATCATCTAACAGTCTCTAGCGGTGGCTCTCACCGTCTGTGCTTGCTCACCTAAAAGGCTCTCCACCAATAATTCTCACACGAGCACTCCATCCTGCATCGGGATATTGAGTGATATCATCGACAATCTAATCTCTTATCGGAGACCCTGATCAACGGTCTGGGCCTAGATGAATAGGTCTCATATAATGTTAGTGGAGTAGCATGAGAAGTCCATGAATCTTGCCAAGTACGGGGCCACTGATGGCTGACCTACTATAAGTGTAGTAGCTCTTAGATATGAATTTAGCATAAAGTTGCTGGTACAAACTTTTCCCTGAAGAGGGTCTCAAAGTCCAACACGGATAGTGTCACCTCCACATGCATCTGAAGAGTTAGGATCCACCATCTCCCTGTTGTTCCCTAGAAGAGGCTAGCATATTGGATCACCATATGATCTTCTAGCTTCTCAACAAAGTGAAAAACATGTGCCTCAACCTCCATCCATTCCTTAGCTACCTAGGGATCTGTTTTTCCTCGAAACATTGGAAGCCTATGTCTGTGGAACTCATTCAATACACTCAATCATCATGTATGGTCTGTAAGTGGGGCTGGTGGAAACTGCTTCCTTCCAAGTATTAGTGATGGTGATACACCACTAGAAAGTTCCAACACAGTAAGAGGACCCAACACTGAATCCTTGTCTCTTGGAGGGACATCATCGTGTACACTATCAGGAATCCTGGCTGGTTGTCTACGTGGTAGAATCCTAAAAAGAAATAGGTGCTCCATGGTCAGAAAGTTACTCATGGTGAGATAACTCAAAGAGATCAATAGTAAAATATTTCCAAAACACACACAATCCGTGTTTTCATGCACGGAGTCAGAAATCAGAATTACAGGTCCTAGTGTATGGAAACATCGGCCGCCGTACCAACACTGGACTCCCCGAACTGAAAACCACACCCAAAACTCCTAACACTATTATCCCATTGGAAATATCAATGTCCTAGTAATTACATAGAAACGAATCCTCTAATACCACTTTTTTACGAAATTTACCTTATGGCCAGTGTTGTGACTACCCCAAGCCTGCCTTTCATAGGCCCGAGGTTGGCGACTAGCACCGGAAACAAAATTCCCATAAATGGGATGTCGTTTCTTCAAAAGTTGTACACACACAAGCAGGGCACACTACGTAAAAATAATACACAATGGAAGAGTAAGGTGAAACCACAACTATTAACCACAACTAAGTGTAATAGTAAGTACTAAATGTAAAGGGGACACAATACAATCCCAACTAAAAATACATACCTATAACAGAAAATAGAAAATAGCTCTTGAGATCGTCCACTAAGGATTCTACCTAAAGGGTAGGTACAGTTTGTCTCCACAGCTCTCCACATCAACCAGTCACCTCTGTGTACCACATGGTCCTAGCTCCTATAGTCTTAGCCGATCTTCTTGTCATCTACACAAGACACCATAATATGTGGGTGAAGCTTATATAGGGGTGAGTATAAAAATACCCAGTATAATCCCTAAGACCCCCAAAGGTCTCTCAAAATTAAACTAAGGGAAACCAAAAATCATGATCCAACTACAAAGAACAAGTCGAAAGACCCAGTTCAAACCAGGTATAACTTATGTAATGATATACATATGATTCGTCATATAACTAGATCTTCTTATTTTGTCAATGTTTATACTACTGATCCACACAGGATTTCTCGATACTGATCCACACAGGATATTTAGGTGCTGATCCAAACTGGATTGCTATGTGCTGATCCACAGAGGATCGCTAGGTGCTGATCCATGCAGGATTCCTAGGTGCAGATCCATAGAGGATCTCTAGGTGAAGATCGACGTAGTATCTCTAGGTGTTGATCCACACAAGATCGCTAGGTGCTGATCCATATAGGATCACTATTCATTCTTCTTGTCTCATGCAGCCACTGGATTCTCGTACAATGTACAATTGATTCTCAAAGGATCCACTACCCAAGCCATAATTCTTAATTTAACCATCACTAATTCACATGAAAATATTACCCAATGATCCATCATGTCAGTAGGGTTCCAACACAATAAGTGGCATGCCAATCAGACGCCCAGTTTAAGAGTTATAGGTATTTTAGTGCCGAGTTCCTGATTGTATTTGGTTACGATCCAACTCGGCCATACTCTATATTTGCAAAAACATAGTTAGATTATCTCAAGACTACTATCTCATATGAAGTATTCCAACACCCCAGATGGTTCGTCAAATGGATGTCTGGTCTGTAAGATATGCCTTTTTATACAAAACTGGGCCATAAATTGTCTCGGATCGGTCTGACTCGGTCGGACTAACCCTGCCCAGCCTGGCCTGAGCCAGCACGACCAGGTTCGAATCATCTCCCTAGTAGAGGTCCAACCCATGTCCGACCCATCCTAGCCGGGACCGGATGGGCCATTGCGGGCTTGACCCGCTGGGCCGTGGAACATCCCGGCCCAGACAGGTTCGGTTGGGCCGCAGCGGGGTCGGCCCGCTAGGCAGCGGACCGTCCTAACCCATTGGTTGGGCAGGACCCATATGAGGGTTCGTGCATCCCCTCTTTCTCTAACAGCTTAAGAGTGGCTTTTTTCACTTCAAACAGCGGTTCCAATTGGCACCGCGTCAATGACCACGGGAACCGAAGGGTGCAGGGCCCCCTCTGTCGTGGCTTCGAATCCATGGGATCTATATGTAGTTCATAGAGATGTTCCCCTCTTCCGTCAACATAGTCGGCTGAAAGTTAGTGGCCCCCACTGGTCCACCACTACACTTGGTGCCGCAACCACCTTCCGCAATCGGCGTGCGCAGGTGAGTTTTCCACATGACCCCAGGTGAGCTCCGGTTGTCTGTTTTCCCTTCTGAAAACACCTACGGGCCTCCCTGGACACTGCAAATGCTTCGTTATTCCTGGGTTCATCTTGGCTCTCTATTTTTTAGTTTCCCATGAAGAATGCAAAAAAGATCAAGGTGGAGGAGGGTCTAGGACTTGTTCATTTGTCCCGCACCCTCGACATTAGCATCATAACAAGGGTGTGATTAATTCATATTCATACTCTTAGAATTAATCAAGAGAAAACCCCCTACCTCGTGAATCCTTGTATGATGTCATGGTCGGGTTGTGATAAGAGTCCTTGTTTGTTAAAGTTGTCAGCATTCGTCGATCCTGGATCATTTCCTCCAACAACATCATTCAAGACTCTGTTCTAAATTGGTGGAAGATGCTACGATACTTCATAAGAGTTTCCTTACTTTCGTGTAAAAAACGCAAGCCCAAGCACCATTTAAATATAAGAGGGAATAAAACATATTGCCTAAAATTCATGAGGTTCATTTATAAACCACATTTAATGTTCCAACGTCTAGGTTATGCAACCCAATGGTCATGACCTTGAATAATCCATTTCACTCTGTGGTCCCACCACGTCGCTCAAAATCTATAGAAAAAGAAATAACATAACCTTTTGAGTTTATTTTTATTATATTGTGTAAAGCTAAAAAAATTATCTTTTCCGTCTGAAGTTTTTTGAACAAAATTAATATTTCCTTATGAGAATCCTAGAACTGAAAGCCCAACGGTTCCCTTAGATTTCAATTCCAAGCACCGGTTCAAAAGATATAAAATTCCTCCTAATCATTTACTTAACGTACCTTAAAGAAATTTCAAACATACATCCTGGGCTTTCCGGGTATCAGAATCATTTTCCATCATTTTTCACAGACTTTTAATAGTCCCAAATAACATTAAAATGAATTATATGGAATTTTTGGGTCTTTACAATTCTATTTTACTTCACGTCTAATTTAATAAATATGTATGTGTATATTATTCCATGTCTACTAAGCTATTGGATCTTATGGAAAATATTGTATCCTATACCAATAATGTAATATCACTATAGGATATGCATTTATGAAGATAGGTCTTTGGTATTTTTCACTGGAACATGTGGAATGGGAGTGAAAGTTTGTTTTTTAAGTTTATTTTTTATGAATGTGAAGGTTTAATTTTTTTTATGTATTTGGTTTTCTGCTAAATCATTTTATTTTTAAATCCTTCAATGTTTTATTCCATCATGATTAATTTTTTAGTCCTTAAAAGTAGGGATCTAATATGATTTATTTATGATAAACATAATTTTTTTTGCAATAAGTCATAACTCAATAGATGAAAATAAATAGTAATACAATTAACATGTGAAAATAAAATACAAGAAATTAAACAAATATGAAATTATTCATTTTACAAACATCTAATTAACCTCCTTTTCCTATTATATGTTTTCTATTTCATTATCATTTCTTCTATTCCTTCAACCTTTAATCTATGAAATTTAATCTGAATTGTGAAGGACGTTAAAAAAATGTTTTTTATGGTTGAAAATTTCTCATTAGCAAAAACCATTATAGGGTTTAAAATAAGAAAAGGAAATAGAATTTGAACTTGAATAATATTTTCCATTTATCCAAACACCTGAATTATTTATCTAATTAAAATAGGAATTAAAAATTCCACACGTAACCCATTAAATCAATTTTTTAAAACCTAAATTAATCGAGAAGGAAGAACACAAAAATAATGTAAAAATGAATATATTTTTTTAATTAAATAGAAACTAGAAAAAAGGATTTCATGTAAAATTATATTATAATTTCTTGATATATGAATTTTAATGGTAATGGAATCATTCTATTTATTTGTTAAATATGGGAACATGATAAAATTAATATAATGTATGAAATCATGGAAGAACAAGACACTACACATGATCTAACCATTGAATTAAAATTTTCCCAATATAATTGGTAATTAAAAACTCAAATTATGAAAAAAAAATATGAAAATGTAAACAAAAACTATTCATAAAATCAGGGTAATAAATATTAGTGGACTGATAATGCTCAAAAATTTATAAACCTAATAAAAATAAAAAAATACTTATGGTGATGTGATCATTCTCTATTGCTTGATTGATCATATAACCTATGGATTTTTTTGGATGTATACAAATTCATAATTATTATTATTGAGAAAGTGAAATTTTGGAAACATGATTTCATAAGGTAAAAAATATATAATACATAATTTATCTGAAACAAAAAATTTCAATGGTTCCTCTGATTTAATATTATTCCCATCTTACATTAATTTATCAGAGACCAAGACACAATTTATACCGAAACATTGGGTTTTCTTCAACAAACTACTCTCAATGGTATGTCTAGGAATTTTTAAATTTATATATACCATATTATCTTTCATACATTATAAAAATTAACCATTCTATGAATTTTTTAAATTTGAGGGATTATATGATATAAAGAGTTTTCTAAAATTTTATTTTACTACAATCAAATAATTAGGAGAGATATGAAAATTTGGGAATTATGGATTCAAACTAATTTTATTCTCTCTTTCAATTGAGAATATTCTTCTAGATAAAAATTCATTTATTGATTATTTTTGTATATAATTTAAAATTTTATGGATAATGATTTGGTTCAGTTGAGAAGAAAATAAATTGAAAATTTTACATGTCAATTTCAATATAATCATATCTTAAGAATTTAAACTTTTAACTTATTAAGATAGAAATCAAGAACATGATTTTTAACATTTATCTTTGTAATATAATAAAATTTTTCTTGAGTTATCCATTCTTTTATTTTTATATCTATGGTAGGAATCATTGTGGTCTTGTATCCAATTCACTATATAAACCACCAGATAAATTTATTTAATAGAAATTTCATCCTTTTTTATGAATTTTAATTTTTAATGGAATTATAATTAATAAGATGTAATTTTATATTATTTAATTTTACAAATTAATTTCTATTTAGTAATAATTATTGGTTATTTGTCATATCATCTCATTTAATATTGTTCATCCTTTAATATTGAGATGGATGAATTAATAAAATATGTTGAGGTATAGACATTTGGTTTAAGTCTTTGTTTTTTGAAATTTCATTAAAACGATATTCATTTAACTTATATAATATTCCTTGTCTTTTTAGTGGAGTATTATCATGTTATATTAGATAGTTTAATTTTCAGACTCATCAAATTATAAATTTATATAGTATTCAATGTCAGATATGGTAGTACACTTTTGTTGATTAAGGACAATTTTAAGAACAAAACATTTCCTAAATTAATAGGTAGTTTGAATTCAAAAATCAGTTTTTATCATTGTATTATATTTAATAAATCATATAAATACTAATTTGAAATTTCATTAAGAGTAAAATATTTTAAATCCTCACATGAATTCAATATCATATCAAACATAGAACAAATTTGGGAAAACATTTTAACATCAAAATAGATTCAATTATCACTTTCCAATATAAAGATTACTCTATTTAAAATATGTGGAAATTCAAATTAATAGCAAATATAAAAACTTATTATGAATAAATCACATGAAATAATATACTTCATATTAGATATTTTCTCCCTATCTTATTTTCGAAAAAATAATATCATATTATAAAAATAGGATTTGTCACTATTTAATGTATTGTAATAGAAAAAATTATCAGGGGTTAAATTGAAAATATTATAAATGGACATTAAATAAACATTGTGATGAAATCAAAAAATCGGATTACCAATTAAATTAAATAAATAAAAATGTGAAGTGCGAAAACAAAAATTGATATAAAAAATTGGGCACATCAACTAGTAGTACTAATATTTTCCATAATTTATTTTATCGAAATAAATACATTCCTTTTGATTTAGTAAGTTTCAATTGAGAATAATATTTTTGAAAATTATTATTCACTACTAATAGTGGATATTGAATATTTATTTTTAGAATATTGATTTAATATTTGATGATCACTCTTCATACATTACCATGCTTTAAATAGTATATAATATAATTGTGTACAGGTAAATTATAAATAAAAATATATAATGAAATTAGAAAAATATATTAATATGACATAGTATTTTCTAAAGAGGTTTTACCAATGATAACCCAATATCCACTACTAAAAATAAATAAATAATAACTTCATATCCATATAAGAATCATTACATTAATTATAATGTGACAACAAGAAAAAATTCCAAAATTAATCGATAAATGAATATAATTATTTTCCATGTGTTAATATATTTTATATTATTATTTATCCCTGTGGATTATTTGATAATCATATTATATGAGTTTATGTCTTTATATTTAGTATTTATTCAAAAAATTAGAAGAATATAGGACCTAATCTTAATGATTTATTCATTCATAAAAAATAATATAAAAAATCAATTTTAGGTTATAAAAGTTAAGTCCATAAGACATTTTTGAAATAATTATAAAAATAATAGGTGGAAAGTCATAATTGATCTAAATTGGAAGTCCAGTAATCCAAAAAATGGTTAGTCTTGAAGAAAATTATAAATATTTAGATGAATAATAAAGTGAAATTTTAAGATCCATGATCCTTATTTAGCTATATCATTCTAAAATTTCTCTCTTTCATTTGTCTACGGATACCTATTGAATATAATTTAAAAATAATCTTTTCATGGTCCTTTATATGGAGTTTTCAGTCAAATCCTTGGTAAATATATTTCTTATAGACAACATGGATCCTCCTTTTGATGATGTATTATTTGAACATTAATGTTTAAATGAATTACTTTAGGATTATTCAAATGAAATTAATTGAGACTCAAGTGGATATTATTTATTAACCAATCCACAATTGAAAATGTGATCATTAGAGAGGTGGTAATTAATCTGGAAAAAATATAATCATCAAAATTCACCATCCATTCATTGATACATCTAATAGTCTTCCAAACAACAAGCTATGCTAAGAATGGAACCCAAAAAATAAGTGTAATTATTTTTTTAAAATAAATATTTTGATATGGTCAGACTTGTATAGACCTTTTACCTTCAATTATAATAAATAATTTCTATATTATAAAGGTTATTTCATAGAATTAATCACTCCACCTCTACATTATATATATAGTGTATCATTAGTATTTCATGAAGTGTATCCACTATGTTGTCCAACATTAGTATGTTGTATCCTTATAAATTGTTTTACCATACATCTATAAATATATAATTAATTAATTGAAATCACTCTAAAATATATTTTAGATCAAAATATAAGTGTCCACTAATCCTTGTATAGAATCATTTATGACGCCCTAGTACCTTGATTCCAAGACTGGAACTGACATGGCTGAAAGGGTGTTCTTGATCTCCATGAGTTGGAGACTAGAACATAGTGTCATACAAAAGAAATTACGAACAATTTTTCCTCAAACATTTTGGACTCAAGATAAACAAGTTAGTATGAATACAAAAGAAACTCTATAGAAAGAGGTGTACTCTAAGTCAAATAGGTAATCAACCCCATGTACTAAGATAATGTACTAGAAAACATGATGAAAACCTACGTCCAAATGGAAAAAACTCTCTAAGCCCAAGAATCAAAAGCTACTACCACCAAGTGGTACCTTACCTCTACTCGAACATGGAAAAAGATAATCTACAATCTCCCAAAGGCACATGCAGGGTGTAAGATAAAAGCCTATTACTGTCACAACAATGATTCCATAAAAGATACCAACAATTCATTAACCAAATAAACATTTAAATTTTAAATGAAAAATTGTTTCTATAAAAAATTATAATTATAAAAATTAATTCCATTTATTTAAAATGATATAAATACATTAAAAAAGATAATTAATAAAATTTTTATATAAACTAGTTTATATTAATTTAGAAGGCGGGTAAAACATTTTACAGTGATCATTATCATATATATATATATATCTATCAAATAACAAAAAGAGAGAAACATGGTCATATGCCTAAGGGTATAATAGTTCCAGTCTAAGGGACTCCACACACTCAAATAGTTGACACGGTAATGTGTAAACATGTTTCCCTCGATTCTGATTGAGGAGTACTCATCACCATCATGTCAGGAAGTGATGTGTTGTAGATGTAATGCCAGTGTTGTAAACTGTAGAGTGATGTCTGAATAAATCAATAAATATCTATGACTTGAATGTTCTTTAATAGTAAACGACAATAGAAATTTTATTTTAAGACTACTTAAAATACAATTAATCATATCCTTCACTTCAAATATTTCAATTCTTGCTTTTAAAACTGGAAATATTTTTTAACAAAATCATTCCTTTTATAAGATAAAATAAATTGGGTTTCTATCAAAATAATTTCATTCCATTTTTTCAAAATACTATTTTTTAATCAATTCCATCACATTATTTTCATAATCCAAATTCCCCAATTAAATTTGTCAATTTGAATTAAAAAATACCATCCAATTTCACAAATCACCCCAATTCAATGGAATTGGGTGGGGGGGATTCCTCTATTTCATGCCAAAATCCAATTTTTTTTAAAAAACCCCTATTAAATGGAATTTTATTTTTTATAAATAAATTGATATCAATTTCAAAAAATTTTATTTAAATCAAAAAATTATTTTTTTAAAAAATAAATTAGGGTAAAATAAATCGGTCAACATGATGGAACCACCTACATCAAAAACATGGTATCTCATAACAGTAAGACCTAATCAAGAAACTCCAATGAATAATGACAATAATGAAAATACAAGAATCAAACATATGTTTATGATCCAAAAAAAGTTTATTAAATCCTGAATTAGTAAAAATATCCACTAAACTATAGAGAGGAGAATAGAGAGATAGTAGGAGAAAGGGAACGAGAAGAGGAAACCAACCAAGAAGTGATTGAAATTCATTCTCCATGATTTTATCCTCTTCCAGGAGGGTTTATGTTTCAAAAAATCACTTCTTGTGAGCCTCTATGGATGAAGATATCAGTAAAGGTTCATACAAGAACATATGGAATAGAAAATGTGGGTTTAAAGGATTTTAAAATTAAATTTTTGATATAAAAACCCAGTGCGTATAGTTTCATATGCAGGAATTCACGATTAGATGATTTGTTCAACCTAACGATGAAAAAACATTTTTCTAGTTGCATGGTTTCTAATAGGTGACTGTAAGTTTTTTCGAACTTTATACCAACCATTAAAAACCATACTACTTTATCTTGCCATGTTTACGCTATCAGGATACACTGTTTTGAAAAACCGTGCACCAACCATTTGTAGCCTAGAAATATTAAAAATTTCAGTAGCATGCACCTGATACAACCCCAAGCCTAACCCAACCAATGACTGGTCAAGAGTGGGGTTTAGTAATACCATAAAATATTAACATCATGTTACAACCTATAGACTATAGACAATTTATGTCCTCAGAAAGCCGACACATAAGCTTCCATGCCATAAAGATAAGGCCATTGGTCTGTCTTTAGTGCCTCACTCACCCACATATCATTATAATTAGAACTGTGCTTCCATAGAACACTAAGCAGAGGTATCATCCTCTAATTAATTACCTTGGTTTCAGAGTCAACTGTGCTGACTAGTCATTCAGTCATGGAAAAGTCAAGTTCAATCTCATGATCACTCCAAATCATAACATGAGATCGATCAGAAAGATAATTTCATAGCATAGATACATGGAATATATAATGTATCAGTTCAAGGTGTGCTAGAAGTTATAAATAGTAATAATATTTTCCCACCTTCTCAATAAACTCAAAAGGTTAAACAAAGTGAGGAGATAGTTTGACTTGCCACCCATGTCATCAATAAACCAAACCGGGTGAAACATTCAAGAACACCTGGTCCCCAACCAAAAATTCCAACCATTTTCAATGATGATCAAAATAAGATTTATACCAGCTATTTTTATAAAACATTCTCTAATAAAACAACTAAATCATTTTTTATTACTTCATTAACCATTATTGATCCAACCAAGAAACTTTCAATATTCTCTGACTAACACAATAGAGAACTACAAGGTATGACATACAAGGAATCAAAATGATCCATTTTGGACATGAACAAGTAACTAATGTTTTAAGAAAAATTATTTATCCCAAGCCCCAATTAAATGAAGAATGCAAGTACAAAGAATATCATCAAGAATCTGTATAGTTATTTCTATTTGTAAATCTGAATGCAGATGGTATATCATGATCAAATAGACTCATGATCTGAGTGCCTCCAGAAGGCCTCTCCCAAAATGATAATTTAATCTAAGATCAATTACAGAAACAATAGAATACTCATCCTAAAAAAACAAAATATCCCTTTCACATAGATATTACCGGACTCCTCAATATTGGTTTAATCATGAATGGGTAATAAGTGAGCTGATTTAGAAATTTAGTTGATAACTACCCATATCACATTCTTCTTTCTCAATAAACCAACCCAAAATTCCATAGATATTTCATCCCACTTCCATGTTCTAATTGGAAGTGGTTTATGAAAACCTGATTTTTCAAAAAAGACCACATAGCCCTATCTGGCCTCTGGAAGAGTCACACTAGAACAGTAGTCAAAAAAATTTTCAAATCAACAATATAATACTGAAATTTTATATCCCATTATAACTTTACTCACTTATATTTTAGAATACCCATCAAATAATCCAAATTTTAGAAGTCCTTAATGAACCATATATAATACCAAGCTGGACCCAAGAAGCTCTGAATCTCAAAAACATTTCGTGTTTATTCTGATGTCAGAATATCCTTTAACATTTTTGAATAAACTGAAATACCATGTTTAGACATCATATGTCCCATGAAATTCACTTTCCAAATCCTTAAATCACATTTCATAATCCTGGCATAATGATGTTTATTTCTCAACAATTACATAACCAATCATAGGTGACAAACATGATCCTCCTCAGACTTAGATAAACAAGGATTTCATCCATAAAGACTGACTAAAATCTATCATGATATTCATGGAAAATCATGTTCATTAAATCCATAAATACTTCAAGAGAATTTTTTTAACCAAAAGGCATTAAATGGTACCCATAATGGCATACCTACACAAAAACATGATTTTATAAATGTCAGATTCTTTTATTCTCAAATCATGGAAACCATATCTAAGATAAATCTTCAAAAAACACTTTTCCCTTTGAACTGATTGAATAGATCATCAATATATGGAAACAAATAATTTTTCTATATAGTGACTCTATTGATTTTTCCATAATACACACAAAGCTAAAGTGAACAATCCATTTCTTAATAAAAGATAACTGGTGCCACTCATAGTTACACACTTTTCCATAAAGATCCTTTCTCTTGAAGATCATACAAATGAGACATCAAATATTTCATTTCAGCTAGTATCATGTAGTAAGATGGTATAGAAATTGTTTGAGTACCACATATTAATTCAATATAATACTATATGTCCCTTCTTGGTGGAGAACTAGAAAATTTAGAATGAAAAATATTGGGAAAATCAATGAAAACTTGAGGGAGATCATTGATCCAAGATTCTATCTCCAAATCAAAATAATACATAGCCATCATTTTCCCCAAATCTAGATAAATTTTTTTTGGCTCTAATAAACCTTGGGTTTCATTCTCTTTGAAAGACGTGGAACACAACGTTGGTTTAGAGAAGGATACCTTTCAAAGATTACAATAAATCTGAGATTTATTGGGAATAAGACAATCCATCCCAAATATGACATCAAGCAGTTTAATGTTGAGTTCCAGAAAACTCAATGAAAGAATTATATATGATAGGTATAAAACCAAAATGGGACTACAAGGACCACTTTATCGCTTTGTTCTGACAGGTGTATTAAAATACATCACATAAGATAAAAGCCCCTTATGATGATTTAACATATTAACCATGCAGGTTGAAATAAATGAATGATATGAACCAATATCAAATAAAGTATCCACTAATGATGGATCTATAGTGATTGTACTTCCCACAATTGCTGGACCCATATCTTCTTCCTCTGTAGACTCCACCACTATGTAAAGAAGCTTCATTCTGGATGTCTTTGGCTGGAACCCTTTACTAATGAATCATCCGATTTCACTGTAGTTTTTACATGAACTGATGATCTGGTTCCACTATAAGTATAATAATAGACACAAAATAAATTTTGTAGGAGACCCTGGCATAAACAGGATCCATAAATCATGGTTACCTCGGTGAAAACACGCTTATAATTCCCATGATTTCCACACTAGTAAAAAATAAAAGGGATTGTTCCATTTACTTTAGGAGGTTTTGAAAAAGAATGCTTTCGTTAACCACCATGATAGTCATTATGCTACTTTTTTTCATCATGATTAATTTAAACTATCACCAGGAGAATAAGGAACTCTTGTCACCGTGACTTTCTAGATAGAATCATTTTAGTTATCAATGGTCTATACAACACATCAGCTTAAGAGGGCATCATCAATAAAAAACATGTGGGTAAATATCTGATCGAATTTTGAACATGAACCATAAATTCTCCATCTTCTAATTTGATACTATCTCAAGAGAAAACTACAGTAGCTAAGAAAAATGGTCTTCAAACTCTATCACAGTCTTTTCATCTAGCTCAGGTTTGAAAAACTCAATAGAATTGGCCAATAACATTGACTATGTGTAGAACTAGTTTGTGAAAACAGAATTGATTTCCTTCCAATATAAGATATCATATTTCTTCATTATCTCTGCCATGTACCACAATATCTAGATTTTGCCCTCCATCAAAATGGAGGAACACTTCAACTTTATTTCATTACATGTGTCAAAGAAGTCAAACAAATGTTCCATCATGAACAACCACTAATTATCCTCTTATTTATTATTATACCCTTTGAGAATTTGTGTATTTTGGAGAATTAACTCTTGAGAACAATTCCAGAAACATCCCTCTGAGGTTCCACAATGGTATCCTGAATAGGGACTGGTGGTGGGGCTTATACCAGAGCATGGATAATATGTACTATCACCTCATGCATACATGGGTCCATAATAAGATTTTCTCACTGTGGTTCATCGACAGCTTCATTCAAGATCCTATTTACACATATTATCATAGTTTTGATTCTACAAAATATCGATAGAAATCATTAATGAAATCATGTTAAAAAACTGAGAAACATTGGAAAAAATCACAATAAAAAGACAAACAATATTTTTATTTCAATATACAATTTCAAAAGTAGGTTAAGGAAAAGAACTAGTAAAAAATATGTCGTTCCCAAACCACCCCTTGAGACTTAAGGATCATTGTAGTGAGAGTTTCCAAGGCACTAAATTGTGAAAACCTCATAATTCCTGACAATAATACAAAAATACACACTGACATTAGGAAAAGAAGTTCAATATATATTTGTCATACCACTTTCTCGTGAACCAGCCTAGAAACCATTGTACACTAATGCCTAGACCAATGCTTACATGGAAAAACGTTGTTCTTGATCCCCATATATTGGAATATATCACCTAGCGTCATAAAAAAGATAGTGGGAATGATTTTTTCACAAGCATTGAAGAAGAAAGAAAAAAAATGAAAATGCATACGAAAGAAAATCCATGTGGAGAGGTGTAACAAAATTCAAAAAGGTAAACAACCAAAATGAATATAGAAATGTACTAGAAATTAAAAATTAAAAGCCAAGTCCAAATAGAAAAAACTCTCCAATCCAAGGGATCAACAGATAATACCACAATGTGGTGCCTTACCCTTTGTTGAACCTAGAAGAAGATGATTTATAAACACCTGAAGGAACAGGTAGGGTGTCAGATAAAAGACCAGTATGGTCTCACCAACGATTCCCTAAAGGAATCAAATAAATTAATAACTAAATATTGCATTAAATTTTAAATAAATTGGTCTGTAAATGAATAATAATAACTAGAAAATTACAAAATAGACATTTTAAATGATGGAAATACTGTATAAAAATTGATTAATTCAGTTTTTAGACAAAATAGTTTCTATATAGTCAAAATTGAAGTAAAATAGTTTACAAAAATAATTTAAATATATATATTTAAAATACAAATAATAAATTAACATAGTAATATGTCTAAAGGTAATATGGTTCTATGTTATGGGACTCTACACACTGAAATAGTTGACATTGAAATTTGTACATATGATCGCCTTGATTCTGACAAAGTATTAATTGTCACCATACCTTTGGGGATGTTATGTGCTGGAAATGTATTGTTAGTTTTATTAACTATAGAGTGTTTTCGGAATAAATCACTAACAACCTATGGCTTTAATGTTCTATTATAAGAAAAAAGGATGAGAAATTTATTTTTAGACTACAAAAAATAAAATTCATCATATTCTCCATTTCAAATATAATCATTTTCCATTTAAAACCCCTAATGAGATTTTAATAAAATAAGGCACTTTTTTAAGTTATACCCCAATAGTTTTCTATATAATTAAAATCCATACATTATTCCAAATACCAAATTGAATTCAATTCCATAAGATTAATTTCATAAATCAAATTCCACAATTTAATTCAACAATTTAATTTAAATAATTCCATCCAATTTAATAAATCACCCTAATTCAATGGAATTGGGGGTTGTCCCCTAATTTCATGCCAAAATGCAATTTTAGAAATCATATCTATCAAATAAATGGAATTAGGTTTTTTATAAATCAATTGAAATCAATTTCACACATTATGAAGATAAATCAAAAAATTAAAATTTTATAAAGAAATTTATGGTTAATAAAAATGGTCATTATGATGGAACCACCTGCCATGGGATCATGGGATCTCACAACACCAATCCCTAATCAAGAAACTCTAATTAATTACATCTGAAATGAGAAAAAAAAATTAAAACCTAGGTTCAAGATCTGAAACAATTTTACTATATCTATCAATATAATAAAGATCAACAAAACCATGTGGAGGATACGTGATGGAGAGAGAGAGAAGGTGAACGTGAAGACAAACCTATCCGGTGGAGATAAAACATCATTCTCCAAGCATAGATATAATTCTGGTAGGGTTCTGTGAGGGAAAAATTCCCTCTTAGGAGCTTTAAGGGAATAAGAAATTGATATGGGGTCATATCAGCCCATTGGCGACCTAAAAGTTGGGTTTTGGAAATTTTAAAATTAAGGTTCAAATTATAAAATATTGTACACTTTGTTTCTTGGCCAGCGATGCACAGTTAGAAAATTTTTCCTTCCTAACCATGTTCCCTATTTTTCTAGGTTCATGGTTTATCTTAGGAAAGTTCATTATTTGCTAACCAGAGTGAAAATAGTGCATAGCCCAGAAATATTCCAATTTTTTTAACTTTTCTCTCAAAAAATCCACAAATGAAAACCAAAAAAGGATGATCAAAAGAGTGGTTTAAGAATTAATGAAAATAGTAACATGATATAATAATCATAAAATCACATCATTTTTGAAGACAATAAATGCAAGATATAGAAAATGACTCACAAGAACCATCAATCATACCCTTCCTCTTATCATCTCACACATATTTATCATATGAGACTCATAATTTTCTACTCTTGCTCTCACCTATATAATGATTACTCACATAATGAGTATCGAATGTGGAGTTTAGTTTACCATGATTAAAAATAAGTAAAAATAGGATTTATTATTACACTTATGGTGGGATAACTCTTTTTGACATTACCCTGTTCAATAATTTTGTTGTTAAATTACTCTTTGATTTGGAGAATACAATAAATGGTTTCTTTAGTGTATTAATTAATGATATTTGAAGTTTTTATCATGTTTTATTCATTATCAATAAGCTCATGGATGTGTAAGAGTTTGATTGAATATAATATAAATTAAAATAAATAAATGTTTATTTTGTTTTAGAAAGAAACAACACAAAGGTTTTTTCATTACCTACAAGAATATGTTTGAAATAATGACTCACATATACAAGAAAATAAAATTAATCGTCATAATGATTATGAAAAGTTTATTTTATGGAAATTTTTAATTTTACAATTCTATAGTTTATGGATTCAGTGACATGAAGGCATAATGTAAAAATTCTATACCATGATGTATTACAAATATTGATCGTCAAATGAGTGTTAGTGATTTCAATTATAGAGTTTACACTCAATAGAAAATAAAAGAAAATTGACTATATTATGGTCTTATAAATTATAATATTATATAGTTTAATGCCTTGTTTTGATATTTTTTAGGTGTTAATTAGATGCTTATTGTATTTTTAACATAACACATTCATCCCAAAATTAATAATATTCACTATAGTCTCAGAAATCATCTTATAATATATAGTATGTAGTATTATTTGGTGGTACTAGAATTTGGTGCCTAAATAATCACTCCAATATAATATAGATTTATTATATAATAGAGTATTCGGGTTGGTTTGGGAAATTTGAGTTTCACAATATGGAAGCCAGAATTGATTCATTACACTATAATGTTTTAAACATTCCTATGGAATTTTTAGATTCAAGATAATATTTTAAAGATTATATCATTATATGTGGTGACAAAATTTATGATATGATATTTTCTATGAATAATGACATAAAATACATCAATATTCCACAATATTTAGTGATATTTGAAAAGTAATGAGATTATTTTAGAAAATTATGATGATACATTGAGTGATTTTATCATTATTTTCCAAGAGTATTTTTAGACCTTTTTATTTGGTTTTATGGAGACGAACATAGTTCCCACATAATCTAGCATTGGATGAGATACCTGTAAATTCAAAAAGATTTATCATTTTCATTGAAACTGAAATTGTTTATTTTATTAATTAATTTTTTATTATTATCATATAAAAATTTGTGGCCATATTCCCAATAATTATACTGTAATATTTTTTTTAGAATAAAACTAATACACATAATATAGGATCATAATTTCAATCCAACATAGAGGTACTTTGTTTATAAATAGTACTGGAAAACCTTATAAATATCATGTAATATTTTCTTTTCTTACTCTATCTACATATCATTAAAGATATTTAGGAAATTTATTGGTAATCCTATGAATTATCATTATTTGGAATAGTAATTTGGAAACATTTTTCAACCCTAATTAAGTCCATAATAATTGCATCACACTTTTATTTCCTATTCACATAACTGTATTTTTTAAGGGAATATTGTACCTAAATTATCAATCAACGTAATTTCTACACCCCAATCTAAATGATAAAGGGTCAACATCTATATCACATAGTGTTCCATACACCTTATGTTACCATAAGTTTGACCTAAGATCTTGGTAGTCTATGAGATGAAAACTTTCTTAGGATACCTCCAAACCCCCAAAAAACCACTTCTATAATCTTGAGAGTAACATATATACATTTATAAATATATTAGGAAGATAATAGCTAGTTTCAGTATTAAATTATCTATTGAAATTATTTATTAAATATGAATTCCCAAGGAAATATATTCCTACTCCCAGAGATCATCTCGAACACCGAGATCATCCTTTATTGCTCTTATAATTGACTTTATCCTTCTTAGAAGTTCTATATAACATTTATGACTACCTTAATGGTTATATACTTTATAAATCTACCAAAAATTGATAGAATATAGAATTATACATTGAGATTGTAATTATATACATCTCTACACCAAATCTTAGTCCTTATAATCTATTCATAATAAGAATGGGAATAACCCCATGATCTGATTCCCATATTACTGATCATCTTGATAGTGGATCCATCACTATTATATTATATTTATTTATAAATAAATAAAGAGTTTGTATAATGTATTACATAAATTTTAGAGGCTAATGAGATGAAAATATCTCTATGAAACTATTGAATCGAACCACAGGTTTGGAAAATAAATGAAAATCCAAAAAGATAACAGTAAACAATCTCAGCCATCACTCAAAAAATTTGATTCCCCCACACCATCCCAAGGGTATTCTTACACTATAATTACATCTGGTGTGTGATTACCCAACATGATCTCATAAAGGTTCTATTATTTAACTATAAGAAGGTGGAATGCAATGTGTAATATTGTTTTTATCATTCATGAAGGTTTTTCCAAAAAATTATACGTTATTATACATCATTATTTATTAATAGATAACATGAATGGAAACCAACAATCAAGAAAAATCACACAATAACACACTGACATGGAAAACTAATAAGCTTACTCGTATGTTTAATTAAGAAAAGTCATTCATCAAAACAAATCCATTAAAATTAAATTAAATAAAATTTATAAATGAAATTAAATAAATCATTCACAAATAATTAAATTTCATAATTTCTCACTTGAGGGAACTGGAAAATTATGATTAAAAACTATTAGGATGTACAAACATTATCTTAAAAATATCATTTCAATTTTAGAAAAATTAAATAATTCAATCATTTAATATATTAGTTTAATTTTAATTTACCTATAAAATACAACATTAATGTTGAAATTATTTTATGTTTAGAAAATTGGTTCAATAATCAACTAAAACTACCATGAAATCCATAATAAGGGCCAAAGATACTCTTTTGAGAAAATTCTTGGGAAATAAACCATTTCTCAAGATACATAGTCCATTGGTGACTATTATGAAAATTTTATTCCATGATATTTATAGCATGTTATTGTGTCATATAACCATACCAATATAATGATAATATTTTATGAAAATAATAAATTTTAAAATAATTCATCGACCCAAAATTCAAAATACTAAAAGTGTAATGGAAACTTATGTCAAATCACTATCCAATTACTCATTCATGCTTATATTTGTAGTATATGACTCCACATGAACTTATGATATAAACAATAATCATATTATTTGTTATGAAAATAATTAATATAAAGTTTATAATCATCCAAAAGATGAAAAATCACAATGAAATTTATCGATGTTGGAATCATAAGAATAGAAGTGGAGAATATCTGAATGGTCCCCCAATCCAGGATAAAAAGAATCCTCATATTTAATATCTAGATTATAAATCAATAAAGTAAATTTTTTTCCAAATGTAAATAATTACTCACTAGGAAATATAACACAAGTGAAATAATGGGAAACCATATGAAATGCCATTTATTAAGAGTCAACTAAGTGTATATCATGAAACACAAACATTATTGTATTATTCCATAATTCTCTATTAGAATTTAAATCAAAATCATTAACTCAATAGTCAAAAAATCCAATGACACAAAGAGGATAGAAATATGGATTGTAGAAAGAGGATATTTCCTCATATTGGCCTGAATAATCCAATCGAAACATTCTAAATAGATGTATTTAAAAGGAAAGATAAATATGAGAATAAGATCCACCAATCTCATATTGTCCATAGACACCCATGACGAATTCATTTCTGGTTTTCTAAATTCCAATAATAATAAATTCTACTCCTAAAAATGGAATTTTTGCACCAAATGGATACTCAATACATTCTCATTGACCAATTGGCTAAAAAACCATTGCGACATCCCCACAACATGCCCCAATGATTATGATGTTTCATCATACTAGACACCCAATGGATACTAAAATCCCCTGACCAAAATAAATATCCATAAAAATTCTTGAAAAACTACTAAAATCTTCTCTATTATTCAATATTAAACATTATATATTATTAAAAAAATAAAATAAGTGTAATTAAAACACCTCTAAATTCAATCATAAAATAATATAACCACCCCAGATTAAATTCCATTGAATCCCATAATTTCTTTAGTTCAACTAACTCTTAATGAATTGGGATATCAAGTACATACATTGATATTCCATTTTTTCCTTAAAAATTATCTCAGTTTTCATTCTAAAAATAAAAACCTACAATGGTCATTAATTCATCACAATTAATCCAGATTATAACGTCCCAATGTTTTACCAAAGGAAAATCCCTTCTTATAATTATGTCACACAATAATATGAAGTCATAACACAATGAACTACTAAGTACTATGTGACCTTTAAACATAACAATGTCAATTATTTGATATAAATTTGTAAAAATAGTCATATACAACTATGATCAGTAATCTATTTTATGTTTGATAAGAAAAACATAATTTTTGATGAATAGTTACATACCCTTATGAATAGTAACACACCTTTATTAATAGTAATGAATAGTAATGAATATTAAATAGTCCAAAACAGATATACCTCACCCATGAATGTATAAATACAATTTAGACATCTTAAAAGTGAAAAAATCATCATAGTATAATAATGGGTATTTTTGTATGTCAAAAATATATTATTTAAAATTTGATGAATAATTTAATAATTTAAAATGGATATTTATTTTCATAAAATAAAACCATAAATTTCTACTTTATTTTCTCAGGGTTATAAGATAATTTTATGGGATATTGATTAATTTTTCAAGGTGTTATAAAATGATATATAGTTTTAATAATGATTTTGTTGAATAAATTATGATTTTATTTAAAAATTAAATTAAAAACAATAAAGAAAATTATTTTAAAAAATGGAGTTAATTTTTTAATTCTACACACTGAAAAATGGTTCGGCTGAATTTTTGGGATTTTTCTAAATTACTTGAATTTTTGTGGATAGTAAAAAATTCAGTTTTGAGTTTTTAGTATGTTTAATGACATCATAATTATCTAAAAATTAATAAATAATTGTTTTCTACTTTTTTAAATTAATATACATTGTTATTTTTCCCAATTAGATAACTCCATAAAAAAATACTATGGGTAATCTCTTGGTTTTGAAAAAAGACCACTAATGAGGTGTCCTTTGAAATTAATAAAAACAATATCTCTCTTTAACTATAAATACTCACTCGTTCCTTAGTTTTAATTCATTAAATATACATAATACACAAATAATTAGAAGTTTTACCTCTCTAGGAGTCCTCCCAATGTGTCATTAATCCCCCAAGGTCCCAACCATCATGTTCTAGGAGTTACTCTACAAGGTATGGGAATCTACCTCCCTTCTCTTTTTCAAGTTATCATTTAATGTAATTATTTTAAATTTCATTTGAATTATGTTTGTA
The DNA here is from genome assembly GCA_963277665.1 of Viscum album. NCBI lineage: Eukaryota > Viridiplantae > Streptophyta > Magnoliopsida > Santalales > Viscaceae > Viscum > Viscum album. The sequence continues at coordinate 1,674,296,032 of OY728145.1, forward strand.
TATATCAATTAATATCTTCCATAATTTCCATATTCTTTAATAATTATGAGATACACTTTTTTATCTCAACAAAATATTTTTATGAAATATTATGCGACACCATTAGGAAGGAAAATTTTCGTAAGGAATCTCTTGAATTTTATTTTATTTTTATGTTCATATCTTTTCTTTCCTCGCCTAATTTCATCCAAATGTTGTCATGAATCATGTAACATACAAGTACAATAATTATTTCATGATAAAGGAATAATTATCCATCATCTCTCCCTTCAATTTCTTTTATACAATAAATGAAAACACTATCTGGGATGTGGTCACTCACCACATTCAAGGACGATGGGTTTTCAATATGCATTACCGTATTAAATTTTGGTCATGAAACCATTTTCATGGTTGAACCAGCACATAATATATATATTATGTCTCAAATATGTTTTTGGAATCTTTTTGTACTCATGGTTTTGATTTTCAAATCAAAATGAGTTCGTTGTGTTAAAAAAACCACCAATAAACCCAAACAGTTATCATTAAATAATTTATATAATGATTCATCTTCACGCCAAGTAACCAATTTGAATATATAATCACATAACCTCCTGAATTTTCACTAATAGCATTTAACTCCAATTCTGGACAACCATTCCCATTTTAAATGATTCTCCAAACATGAATTTAAGTGAACTAATCATTAGAACCAAGGAAACAAACAGACCCGAACAATGAAATTGAACCTCCTAACCAATAAAAAATATTATGAATGAACTAAGAAAGGTTTTACTAAATAATTTAGATGTATAAGAGGTTATTTAATTATTACTTAATGATCCTAATTTGATTATTCAGGTCCTTAATATCATGTGGAGAATACAATTAGTCTTAAGGTATGCAGTCCCCTCTATTTCACTTTTACTAAATAGTGTACTCTATGTTATGACCTTTTACGTATAATTACTAATATTAGGGTATGACTTCACACTGTCCTCATACTTATATCATGATTTATAAATGATGATAAATCCCTTTATCTATAATTAAGACCTCTTTAGTACACCTGATACCATGCTGATAATCCGTAATGAATTCTACCCAAAACACATTTATTCCTTCGAGTTGATCTATCTTTCTTTTTACCCAAATGAAGTTGTATTTTTCTATATAAAGCCTCTAAATACTCTTTATATTATCCAAAATTATGATTTAAGATCCATCCCTCATTCTCTTCTGGGGATATACATGATTTTAAGTGATTCATGTCTCCATACTTCCCAGTAAGCAAAATCGTTTTAAGGGAACATCCCAAAAATCTACCCAATTTCAACCGAGCCGTATCATAAATTTTAATCCACCATATTATTCATAAAATAAGTCTTTTTTATTATGAATATTTTCTTGGTCCACTTATGGTTTTATATCGATGATTGTTCCATTTCTATTTTAAAAGGTCGGTTATATTTTCCTTAAAATCCCAAAAATATGCTTTAATGCTAAAATTTATCAAATACATTTTTTACATGTTTTCACTTATCTCTGACATCAATTACTTTAATATTTTCATATTTTACCATATCAGATTCCATTTATGTTCTAATTCCTTAATTTCATGCACACTTTTATGATACACCCCTTTTTATGCTTCGTGACCTGATTATGTTACCCAATTCTTTAAATGGGTTACCCTTATGTTAATATAAGATTTATTATTTATGATTATTTATGTGGAAAACATAATAATTAAAAGTAAGATGGGTGCACCCAAATATCTCTCCAATGCATTGGGTAAAGTTAAGTCTCATGAGATTTTATGTGTGGTTGTCTTGGCAGTTAGCCTTCACTTGTGCTATTATGTGAAACTATCTTGGCGGTTTTCCCTGATTCGTACTAAAGTCACATTTAAATTTTCATTCACATTTATATGATTCCATGTTTAACTGATCCCATGTTTATATATAATTATTCCATATGTTACATGCCTATTTTATATCATCATGCCTTTCCTTCTATCCCATGTTTTAATGCATTGTTCAAATGGTTATTCCCTTAATAGGATATTTAGCTAATCCCTTTGTTCGTGTGTTCCACAGGGTACCATATGAAAATGTTTCAGAAAAATTGATGTTATGAAATAAATTTGATGATTAATTAAATATGTGTTTCCTTAGTCTGATGTATTTAGGTTTATGTAACCAGTCTTCAAAGACACTAATCTTCACGATCCGTGGCTTGTACCCTGATGTATAATTTTACTTAAAATCATGCAATTTTATGTTTAAAATTATAGGGTCACTATAGATGGTATCAAAGGATGGTCTAGTAATTTTAGAGATTAGGAATATAACACTTAATTAAGAACCTTAATGATGAGATCAAGTGTAAGAAAACATCCCTATATTTTGGTACGTATATAGTAAGTGGTTTATTATGAAAATATGTCCCTTCCTCGATACAAACAGATAGAGGCAGCTCTAGCACAGATGTACCTAGGAGTGAAAATTTTGAAAAAGAGTTTGGGGCTTAACCCAGGGTATCCTATTACATGACAGAATTCCATTCTTCACTCTTTTTTAGACACACCCAGTGGATATGCCTTCGAAAATTCACGATCTCAGTACCAACCATTATTAAGAGGAATAAAAATCCATTAGAATAAAAGTTAATAAATAGATCAAGGATAAACTAGATTAAAGCATGGTTAATCAGAAGTTATGTATACTTCTCGTTCACATGTTTAACCCCTTATCTTCAAAGATTCTTTTTTATAAATAATAGATTAGTATTAAATCCCTCTAATTGCATGTTCTTTTTCATAGACAATAGTGGGAAATAGAATAAATTTTCAAACAATCAATGTGAAAGGTATTGTGAAGAATTCCGAAATGATATTCTTGATATGATCGGAATGAGTTCTCAAAATTTCATGAATATACCTTTTCATTTGGCTCATGTTATGAATAATAACTTGAATCATGTAGAATTCCCTCCTCCACCATGAAAAGAGCATGTTCCTTTAGAATCCTTCATGTGGCAAATGCCTCCCATGTTTAGCAAATAATCTGATCCCATCATCGTAAAATATTGGATTAGCTATATGGAAAAGATATTCTCCATCCTCCAGTTATAATAAGAAGAGATATTTTTAATTGATTTCTATCGATTTTTTGGGAAAGATGATCAGTGGTGGACACAGATCAACAATACAAATCCTAAGAAGTAAATTTATTCCTTGGATTGGGAGGAATTAAAGATGATGTTTTTCAATAAAAATTTTCCATTAACCCTCTATTTAAATATAGAATGAGAGTTACGCGGACTCAATAAGAATTCAGATGATTCCATCAGGGTGTATGAAGTAAACTTTACAAGGCTTTCAAGGTATGCCTCTAGCTTTATCATTAACACTGATACTAAGGTGGATCACTTCTTTAGTAGACTAATGTTGTGTCTACAAAAAGCATTGGGGATTCTAGACTTCAATAGTTATAATGAGATTGTATATTTTGACCTCAAGGATAAAATAGATATTAGAGACTCTTAGTGGTCTCATGGGCCTAGTGAAAAGAATCGAAAAATGGATATCGACGTGGGTGGTTAAAAAAAGTACAATGATGGATAGAAGACGAAATATCCCACTTGTAAAAGTTTTGGGGAGAAGTATCCTCGTAACTATCTATTGGGAACCAATAATTTCTTCAAATGTGTAAATTTGGGACATCTGGCCAAGAACTGCTAAAGGGATATGAAAAATCTTCCTATTGTGTAAGAATAAATGAAGGTTTGGATCAATGCTCAGCCATTTGTGCAGTGTTACAACTCCAAGGATCATGGGAATTTTGTAAACAATTCCCCTATGCCAAGGGTTGTTCGAGGAAATCAACAACAACATTCAATGAAACAAGGAAGGTATTATGCTATCACTACTACTGAGGTGGATCCGGAAAACGATGTGTTGATAGGTTCACTAGTTATTCATTCAAGAAAAACTAAGGTACTATTTAATTCTAGTTTGACACATTCATTCATATCATGCATGTCTAGTATAAATATTCAAACACCACCTAAAAATATGGAGGACAAGTTATCTTTGATAACAACAGATGTTTAAATTAATGCATCCATGGATTATAGCTCCTCCCCGGTGAATATTTGTGTACTGAACCTCCAAACAAAAATTATCATAATTCCTTTAGTGGAGTTTGATTCAATATTGTTCATGGATTTGATATCTTTTTACAAAACCAACATCTACTATCGGGGAAGGAAGACCACTCTTTACATCCCGAAGCATCCCCAAATTCATTACATGTTTTAGGAGGAATATCAATCTCTTTTATAATCATAATCTCAAGTTGGATATTTACACCTTATGAGAAATCATATATATCCCAAATTATTGATACAAAGGTGAGAATCATGCATGATGACATGCCCATCTAGAAGGATTACACTGATGTATTCCCTGAAGATTTGTCTGGTAGTCTTCTTAAATGAGAGGTCGAGTTCTCAACTTAACTCATTCTTGGATCTGTACCGTTATCAAGGAAACATTATAGAATGGCCACTATTGAGATGGAAGAGGTGAAGAAGCAGTTACAAGAGAAGCTGGAGAAGGGTTTGATACGCCCGTGTGCCTCTCCTTGGGGTGCACCAATCCTATTCATCAAGAATAATGATTATACAAAGTGCCTCTTCATTGATTATAATGACCTCAATAAAATCACAATAAAGAACACGTATCCTTTACCAAAGATATATGAATTGTTTGATTAGCTTTGTGGGGCCACCTATTACTCTAAGGTGGACCTTTAGTTTGAATATCTCCAATTAATGGTGTTTAATGAAGATATTCCAAAGACTGCCTTTAAAATGAGGTATGGATACTATGAGTTCATAGTGATACCCTTTTGACTCATTAATGCTCTAGTAATTTTCATTGGTTTAATGAATAGAGTCTTTTGGTATTACATTGAGAAATTAGTGGTAGTCTTTATTGATGATATTATGATATACTCTAAGGGAATGGAGGAACATTAAGAGCATTTGAATACTATGCTAGAAACATTGTGAAGGGAGAAGTTGTATGAAAAGAATAGCAAATGTGAGTTTTTGATGGAGGAAGTATCATTCTTGAGTCATGTTATCGCCAAAAAGGTATTTTAGTGGACCCTTCCAAGACAAAGGTGATTGAAGAGTGGTCTAGGAAAGCATCTGTAACTGAGACCGCAGATTTTTTGGTCTAGCTGGGTATTATCAACGATTTTTAAAGATCTTTTCATGATTTTCAAACCTAATGACCAAGCTAACATATAAGGGAGTAGTGTTTCTCTGGACTCAGAAATATGTAGATGGTTTCAAGGTGTTGAAAAAGAGGATAATCACTAAGCGAGTACCCACACTCCCATTAAGTGGATAAATATTTTTGGTGTATTGGGATGATTATAATAATGAATTGGGCTATATTATAATGAAAAATGATTAAGTGATATCCCACGCCTCAAGTTATCTAAAAATACATGAGCAAAACTATCCCATGCATGATCTGGAGTTGGAGGTTGTGATCTTTTCATTGAAAACATGGAAGCATTATCCATATGGGGAGTAGTCTGATATATATAATGATCACAAGAGACTCAAATATATATTCACAATAAAACTATTAATATGTGGAAGTGAATATGGTTAGAGCTCATTAAGGATTATGACAGCTCAATCCACTACCATCCTGGTAAGGAAAATAAGGTGGAGTATGCTTTAAGAGGAAAATATCATGCCTCAACCAATGATGAGAATTGAAAAGGATATGATCTTTATAGATTTTCAGAGGATGGGAATGAGAATCATTGAGGTATGAAGGTCATCATTCCTTTCTCAAATGATTTCTCAACTATCCAACATGGAGAAAATAAAAGAGGCTCAAAGAAAAGATGTGGAAATTCTAAAAAGGGTTGAAGCTGTTAAAAATGGGAAATCATTTGAGTTCATGATTGATGAGGAAGGAGTTGTATGATTTGGGTCACGGTTATGTGTACCATATGATCCATAGATAAAGAAGGATCTTCTGAATGATGCCCATAGATCAACCATCTCCATCGACCAAGGGAGAAGAAATATGTATCGAGATCGTAGAGAGAAATTTTGGTGGGATAATGTGAAGAAGAAGATTGGTGAGTATACAAGAAACTTCCTGGTATGTCAACAAGTGAAGTTTGAAGGATAGATCTATAATGGGATGATGAAACCACTACCCAAACCAATATAAAAGTGGGAGAACATGACCATGGACTTTATCTCTGGAATTCAATTGAAATCTAGAAGAAACAATGTTATATGGGTCGTTGTGGATCATCTTACAAAGACTGCTCACTTTATCGTGATTTGAGAGGAATTATCATTGGATCATCTTGGACGGGTATATATAAAAGAAGTGGTAAGGCTTCATAGTTTACCACTATATATTTTATCAGATCGTGATCCAGGATTCACCTCAATGTTCTAGAAAATATCAAACAAGCTCTAAGCACTTAACTAAACATCAGTATAGTCTATCATCCTCAAAATAATGGTCAATATGAGTGGAATATTCAGACACATGAAGATATTTTGATTTCATGTTCTATGGAATTAGATAGAGGATGGGACTAACATATTACACTGGTTCAATTCTTCTACAATAATAGTTTCCACTCTAGCTACCGAATGGCACCATACAAATCCTGTTATGGGAAAAGGTGCAGAACAATAGCTTGTTGGGACGAATTTTGTTAATGTAAGACTTTAGGACCGGAAATGGTTGAAGAAATTTTAGCAAAGGTGAAAACAATTCAAAAACACATCAAGGCATCCCAAATTTGATAAATTCATTATGCATACAATCGTCAATAAGACATTGAGTTCAAAGTTGGAGAAATGGTATTTCTAATCATATCTTTGTAGAAGAAGGTCATGAGGTTTGGAAAAAGGGAAGTTATGTCCTAGGTACATCGGCCCCTTTGAGATCCTAGAACAAGTTAGAGTTGTGACTTATCAACTAGAACTTGCAACTACAATATCCAAAGTACATGATGCCTTTCATGTATCCCTCTTAAGGAAGTACACAACAGACTCTTCACATGTACTCTATTCAAAGGTGGTACAGTTTATGGATGGACATTCATATGAGGAGCATCCAGTGATGATCTTGGATCATAAGATAATGTTCTATGTGAAAAGAATACCCACATGGTCAATGTACTATAGAGGAACCATAAGTATGATGAGGCATCATGGGACCTAGAGAAGCTCTAAAGGAAAATTACCTACACCTGTTTATGGTATAGAATGTAAAACGAGATTTCAAGAGTGAATTTATTTTGGGGGGAAGAATGTAATGACCTAGTGATTTACCAATGGAAAATCCCTAATTAAAATTAGGTCATATAATAGCATGAGGTCACAACACAATGAAATACTAAGTATTATGTGACCTTTACACATATTTTTGTGAGTTATATGATATGAATCTCCAAAAATGATCATAAAAAATTGTGATCAATAAGTTATTTGGAGTCTGATAAGAAAAACATAATTTTTTATGAATAATAACATACCCTTATGAAAAGTAACATATCTTTATGAATAATAATGAATAGAAAATCATTCAAAAAAAAAGAAACATCACCCATGAATATATAAATACTAATTAGACATCTTAAAAGTGAAAAAATAGCCATTGTATAAGAATTGGTATTTTTGTATGCCAAATAAAATTATTTTCAATTTTAGGATTAATTTAATAATTTAAAATGGAAATGTATTTTCATAAAATTAGACTATAAAATTGTACATTATTTTTTTATGGTTATAATATAATTTTATAATACCTTGATTAATTTTTCAAGGTGTTATAATATGATTTATAGTTTTAATATTAATTTTGTTGAATAAATTAGGATTTTATTTAAAAATTAAATTTAAAAAATTAAACAAATTATTTCCAAAAATTGAGTTCATTTTTTAATTATACATGTTGAAAATTTTTAAGGAAGAATTTTTGGGATTATTCTAAAATACTAGAATTTTTTGGAATAGAAAAAATTTAGTTTTGAGTTTTCAATATGTTTATTGATATCATAATGGTGTAATAATTAATAAATAATTTTGGTATAATTTTTATAGTAATATATGTTATGAGGTGCCCCAACTGGCTAATACCCTGGGAAAATACAATGGGAAAGCCCAAGGTTTTGCAAAAACCCACTAATGAGGTGTCCTTTGAAATTAATAAAAAACTCTCTCCCTTTTACAATAGATACCAAATCATTACTTCATATTCATTAATTCCAAATATATCATCCTTGATTCTCTAGAATTTTGACATCCCTATGAGTCCTTAATCCCCTATGGTCCCAACCTTCATGTTCTAGGAGTTACTCTACAAGGTAAGGGAATCTACCACCCTTCTCTTTTTTAATCAGTCATTTCCTGTTATTCTTTTAAATATAATTTTAATTATGTTGGGATATATAAATTCATACACCAATACTTTCAATATTATGTAATAATTATAAGAGAACCGTTTTTCTCTCATCAAAATATTTTCTTGAAATTTTAAACGTCACTATTTGGATGCCAAATTTTCGTAAGGAATCTCTCAACATTTATTTTATTTTTAAGTTTATCTATTTTCTTTACTAAACTAATTTCATCCTAATGTTGTGACGACTCCAGTACCATATATGACCTAGAATTTTTTCATGATAAAGGAATATTTTTTTTATCTATCCTTTCCCCTTTTTTTAAACTAAAAATGAAAACACTCTCTGAGATGTGCTAATGTACCACATACAAAGATGATGGATTTTCAAATTCAGTTACCATTTTACATTCATGGAATAAAACCATTTTCATGGTTAAACCAGAACATATTTTATGTATTATATATCAATGATCATTCTATAATCTTTTTTTACTCATGGTTTAGATTTTAAAAGAAAAATGAGTTCGTTGAGTTCATATAACCGTGAATTAACCCAAACAGTTGTCATTAAATAATTTATATATTGATTAATATTCACACTAAGTAGCCAAATAGAATTTAAAATCATGTAACCTCATTTATTTTAACTAATAACATGTTAATCCAACTATGTACAACAATCGCTATTTTACATGATTCTCTGGACATGAATATAATTGAACCGGTCATTAGAACCAAGGAAACAAACAGACCCGAATAATGAAATTGAACCTCATAACCAATCAAAAAGGTTATGAGTGTACTAAAAAAGGTTTTAATAAATCATTTAAATATATAAGATTTTATGTAATAATTACAAAATAAACCTAATTTTATTATTTAGTTCGTTAATATCAATTGGATAATTCCATCAGACTTAAGGTAAGGGGTCCCCTCAATTTCACTATTACTCCAGAATGTCCACTATGATATTCATTTTTATGTATAATTCCTAATTTTGGGGTATTATTTCACACAATCATAATAATTCCATAATAATTTATAAAATCCTATAGACCCCTTTATATCTCATTCAGACCTCTTTAGTACACTAGATTCCATACCGATAATTCGTAAGAAATTCTACCTGAACCATTTTTATTCCTTCAGGTTTCTCTATCTTTCTTTTTACCCAAATGATGTTGTATTTTATTTGTATGTAAAATTCTAAAAAATTATTATATTCCCCAAATTAATGCTTCAAGATCCATACCTCGTTCTCTTCTGGGGATATACTTTTTGTTAATTGATTCCCTCCTCGATACTTATTAATAGGCAAACTCATTTAACCGATCTTCTTGAATATCTACCCAATTTGAAGTGCACTCTATCTGATGTTTCAAGAATAAATTTTATTCATAAAATATTTATTTTTATTATGAAAACCTTCTTGGTTCACTTCTGGTTTTATATATAATATTGTTCCCTTTTCTATTTTAAAATCTCTATTGTATTTTCCTTAAAACTGCACAAAAATGTTTTAATGATAAAAATTATCAAATAAATTTATTAAATGTTTTCACTTCTGTTTGAAATCAATAACCTTGATATAATTTTATTTTACCTTATCATAATCCATGTGTGTTCTAATTATTTCTTTCATGGACATTTTTATTATACCCTTTTTGGTATTCTTCATGACATGATTATGTTTCCCAATTCTTCCAGTGGGTAACTCTTATGTTTATATAAGATTGAATATATATTAATTTTTACGTGGAAAAAATATTCATGAAATTTAATATGTGTGTTCCAAGATAATACTTCAATGCATTGGGAAAATTTATGTCTCATGAGATGTTATGTGCGACGGTTTTGGCAGAAAGCATTGGATTGTGCTACTATGTGAAACAATCATTGCGGTTAGCCTTGACTCATACTAAAGTCATGTTTTATATTTCTTCCACATTTATATGGTTCCATGTTTAAATGATCCAATGTTTTTATGTTATGATTACATATTTAACATTCCATGTTTATATCATTATGTCTTTCCCTCTATCCCATTTGCTAATGCTTTGTTCTTATTTTTATTCCCTTACTGGGCTATTTAGCTCATCCCTTTGTTTCTGTGTTCCCCAGGGTACCCTATATAGATTATTGAGCGTAATGGAAGTTAGGATCTAAATTTCATGACAAAATTAAGAAGTGTTTTCTTATTCCAGTGTTGTTAGTTTTATGTACCTAGTTTTCAAAGACACTAGACTTCGCGGTCCTTGGCTTGTAATCAGATGTTCAATTTTGCTTAAAATCATGTAATGTTATGTTTAAAATTATAGGGTCTCTATATATGTTCTATCCCAAAACACATTTCATTATTATATTTCATTAATGTAAATACCCATCCATAAAACTCAACAATGGTTTCAACCCCATTCACTAATAATACGGATAATTCCATATAATTTCTACTACATTACATATGTAATTGTACTCTTCATTATATATATATATATTGTAAAATTAAAATCATGTGTGATCCTTTCTCATTTTAGTTCCCATGGTACAAGAATGATTCACATAGGCACCCATGATCAAAAAATACAAAAAACTAATAAATCTCTAACATACTTCACTTTTGACATTAAAAATCACTACAAGAAGAAAAGTCTACTTAATAGTGATCTTGAAGATTTCAGTTTACTACATAAATCACAAATCACTTTTTCAATGTTATGAAACATCTCCTCACATATCCAGCTATAGGATCCTGATTTCACACACCCCTCCTTCAAGACTAATCATTCATCCCAGAAAAATTGATGACAATACAAATTGGATAATAGAATATTGAAAAAAACATAGTAACGTCCCAACCGAAAAATACAATGAGAAGCCCAAATGAAAACCCCATTTAACTAATCTAAAATACGTCAAAATCATATCACACACAACGAAAATAATAATATATGTTAACGAAACAAAATTGGTATCAAAGTGATTCTATCAAAAATTAATCATTACAAACATTTGTGTCAATATTATCGTTTTTTTAAACTACTTGTAAAAAATTATACTTTTGAAAAAATCAAGATAGTATTATTAAAAAAAATTAGAATTTTCATAAAAAAATTTAAATTAACATAATCATAACACTATGGTGGTCGAAAGAAAGAAATATATAAAATAACCACTTTGATGCTAATATATTTTTTAACTAATAACGTATTTATATAAACATTAAATAGATTATTTCTTTCTTCTAATTTAAATTCAATATCATCATGGTTATGTTTCAATCAATAAACATCTAAGCATGTTTATAGTGTCATAATCCTACTTTGTTGGGCAAAAATCCCTCAAGGTAACATTGCAGCATTTTTGGGTTGATTGTGTTTGTTGACAAAGCAGGTTTCCATGGAGAATTGTCGAGTTCCCGAGAAGTTGTTGACATTCCATGTTGACAATGAACTTTGACAAAGGAAAGGACGATCTGGAGGCGGTACAAATGAGCAGTACAAGGTGGCGCCGTTTTCCAGTGTTTGCCAAATTTTTGGGCCTGAAAATCGCCAATGGAGAATGGAGTGATATGTTGTTGGCAAAGGTTGAGGAAAGAGAAATGAAGGAGGTGTGCGGAAAAATAAAGCGTGGCGCGCAAAACTAGAGGGTTGCGCGAAATCTTGAAGTGTGGCGCGCAAAACAGCGGGTTGCGCGAAATTGTATTTCGCGCAAAAGATGTTTCAAGGCCGAAAGCTTGAAAATCGGTAAAGGCATGAGGCGCGCGAAATTTTGGAGGCGTGCGCGGAAAATTGAAGTGGCGCGCGAAATAGCGGATGAAGTATTTCGCGCAAGAGGTGTTACGAGGTCCGAAGCTCGTAAAATGGAAAAGGCATGAGGTGCGCGAAATTATGGAGCAGTGCGCGGAAAATGTTTGTGCGCGGCAGATCAAAGCGGATTACGCGCTCAAGGAGGGTTTTTCGCGCGGGGTCGATTTTTCCTATAAATATGAAGTGACCCTCCTCCATTAAGCAGAGTTCAAGACATAGAAAATACCGGAGCTCTGGTGCGCGAAATTGAAGTCAGAAAGGGTGTTGCGCGTAAACTTAAAGTTTGCGCGTAAAGTCAGCAGTTGCGCGAAAAGTGAATATCGCGCAGAAGCAGTGAATTGCGCGCAAGGCAGTTTTCAGGCAGCGCGTAAAAATTGAAGGTTGTGCGAAAAGTGGATTTCGCGTGAAAGCAGTGAATTGCGCGCAAAGCAGTTTCCAGGCTGCGCGTAAAATTTGGAGGTTGCGCGAAAAAGGAATTTCGCGCAAACCATAGAAATTGCGCGCAAGACACCGTAAGGGTTGCGTGTAAAAACTGAGGTTGCCCGGTACATCCGGTGCAAAGTGAGCTTCATCTGCGGGTGAAAGTTGGGCTTCAACAGAGCATCTACAACAGAGGAAGATGCATTCCTTCATGGAAATGAAGAGACCTACAGGTATATAAACTGTGAGTGAATCCCTTCCAAGAGCAGTGAGCTTAGGAAGAGGAAGAAGGTGATCCTCTCCACCGGCAGTGAGCCAGAGAGAGAGAAACAGGGAGTGACCCTTGGGAAAGCAGTGAGCTGACCCTAAACCTTGTATAGGCAGTGAGCCTGGGCATAGAAGTGATCTAGCCCGAACATTGTAATCCACAGCTAGTGAAGCCTAGTGGAATTTGGTACGAACCGGCAGCTTGTCGGCGTATGCTCCTTGGACGTAGCCCTTAGCGGTGAACCAAGTAAAAATCTCTGTGTCTGCCTGCTTACTTTCCTGCATTGCATTCAAAGCATCATCATCAGGTAAATGAGACAACTGATCACAGTAACCACACAAGTGCAAACAAAGTGACCCTTGTAACAAAGAGGTCAAGATCCAGTGGGGCAGAAAGAACTTTGAAAAAGAATATCCATACCCTGATTCACCCCCCCTCTCAGGGTATATATAGGCCCCTATTGGCCCTAACATACTTTTATCAAAATACATTAATAATATAAAAGATATCTCGATGTTGATCATTAAAAATAACCTTGAATATCATTTATTCCATATTGGGATTCTTAGACAAAAAAACCCCACTCAACATATTGTTTATACCCACAAATCCATCCATCCTTCGGTAATTTTGGTTTTAACAGATTAGATGTTCACTATATGTGCAGGTGCTATAACTCTAAATCCTAAACACCAAATAATAACCACTAATTTATTCTTTAACAAAACTAAAAAACTCATGATACATTATTAAATTCCTCAACACAGTTCACTAAAATAATTTTGAGGACGAATTACCACATTTCCTCAAGTGGTGATATCTATATTCCATGGTCTACTGAAAAATATTGATGTATAAAGTGAAATCTTGGAGAGAATATTCCATTAATCAATATCATATGTTTTATATCTAAATCTATTAAAAAAATCAATTACATATCCATACATAAAACACAATAAAAACTTTTAAACATATACCTAGATCTATATGTGGCTAACCACCTTAAAGTATATAAAATTAAAATATTATCACTTATTATGAAATAAAATGTACAATCTAATATGAAATGTTCTATTAAAAAAAATTGTGAAATAAATTAAAAATTATAATCCTTGGCTAATACATATGTAGTAAATATAATAACGTAATATAGAGGGTCTTTTCTCCCAACTCACAAAAACACCTCTTATTGAATCATCAAACTCCATAACACTATATATCTATATTCATAAATCAAAACCAAAGGAGAATCCTAAACTAATAAAATAAATAATTCCATCCATTTACATTAGAGAAAATATTTTATATATAGGTAGGGGTGGGTCGAATGGCCTAGTTGGATTTCCATACTCTCTACGAAAAAATGAGTGTTAATGATCTTGTCGGTGCATATAGAAGTCCCTAGTAAGTGTTATACAAATAAGTAGATAATATAACACATTAATGTTCCTAAAATATTTTCATTACATTATACCATCTTATTTTACAATAAATGTACACCCTACGGACTCATATTGGTATTATAAATCTTATCCTTGTTCCCACCTAACTATAATCAATAACATTCAAATGATCATGACCCAATGATGAATAGAAGGTGTCACACTCATCTCATTAGTCCTAACAATCCATAAATATCGTATCATATAAACATAGATCCACTCAGAAGAATACCACTTGTCCCATCATTCATCTTACTACTCTTTAAAGACCTAAAACAAAAATAATATTGGAATAATGATCATATCATCATATATTTTAAAAAAAATAATATCTAATGATCAATGAAATGAATAAAAAACAAGAAGTGTTCCCAAATATGGTCATCAATAATAAATATCTAATGAATCATGATCTTATGATATAACAAATTTTTCTTCAAATATTAGAGACCAATTATATATGGTAATTAATATCCCATATTTCATGCATAGAACTCTTGTTTTTGACTGGTTCCCACTAGATGCATCTAATATATTTCTTAAAAAAAAACTTATGATATATCCCATATAACATGTTACATCCCAATGATTGAGTCCCACTATACGATAATGTTGTAAAATCACTACACCATGATCCAATGGATTGTCCATTACATTCATTATGTTTTATTATTTCATTATTTGGGTTTTATACTAGGTAAAACCATAATGGTTGATAATTGTTACAATTAAAACCACTAATAAACCCCCCCATGTGTTGGATTCCACCTATCATAGAACCAAATTTATTGATTTTATATATCTGACACCATTGATGAATATAAAAACTCATATGATTATAATATATTCTAGTAGATCCTATTATAGTATGTGAACATATAATAAAATATAATCAAACTAATTGAGATCATATGAAACCTCTTGGTTATAATGGATACCAAATTTAATGGGTTCTATCCTAGTTAATAGTTCTATTAAAAAATTATAACTACTTCATAGAAAACATACCTATTCACTCTTCCACACACTAGAAAAATAAATAATACCACAATAAAATGGGAACATGATTCTACAAAAACCAAGATCCCAACCCGTACCATTTATTTATCCTTACAATTGGATGTTCAAATATGATCCCATTCGATAATTTTTATCATCACAACACTTAGATATTTCTAAAACATTACCTATGTTATAAATTAACATATTATTGGAAGTATCCCAAACATTAACTACAAAGGACAATCGGATGACACACCCATAAGGAATTGATGATTCAAACCATCAACTAAAAATATAAATCACCATCCAAAAACTAATTTTTTAAATATCTAACCCATAACACAATTAATAATGGTTTTCAGACAGTATATTAAGCTCCGTATTTTACCCAAATAGTAAAACACTTTTAAACACCTAAATAGATTAAATAGAGGTACCATGACTCTTCACTAAACAGTCATAGACCAAATAGACCTTGACTCTATCCCACTAGAGATGGGTTCTCCCAAGGCTCCTATATTTTCATATATTAGGAGGTAACATATAAGAAAACCATAAATTAGTACGATTGGTTCAAGAACACCTTGTCATTGAAAATTGGGCATCACCCTAATGTGGTCAATTGAATAAAAATATTTACCAACAATATTTATTTAATTTACCAAAAATATTTGTCAAAGTTATATTTTTTAAATCAATAAAATGTATAACATGGTGGAGTTTACCAATTTATTCTCATGAAGAATACAGATTAAAATAATATTTGGAAATAATAATTTAATTCCTTAGAAATATCAATTAGAAATAAACCATTATATATGAATTATTTTTTTATAATTGTTTTTTACATTTCATATTTCCATTAAAATGAAAATTAATAGTTTAAAAATATTAATTTTTAAAAATCTAAATAAGCCATAAATTCACACCACATAGAAATGTGAAATATCATCTATAAATTTTTTTTTAAACAAGGTTCCACTAAACAAGCTATTTTGAAATCTATAAATACCTTTGGTAATTATTAGGACAATGTTAGTGAGTCATATTTATTAATAGATATATTTTTAGATAAACATTACAAATGAAAAAATAACAATATCTTTAATTTAAATAATTAGTAGGTTGTCTATTCCAATATATATGAACATAATAATGAATTCATAAAGGACACATAGCATGAATACCTATGAAATTTCTCATCCAAAATTGTATCAGTAAACATTGACCCAAATATAATCTATAACAAGAAAAATAAATAGTTTCTAATTCAAAAAAATAAATGAACATAAAATCCCATTATCATAATAAATCATGAAAACCCACAACATAGAATATCTATGTCATAATATTTAGTAATTAATGAAACATAATCCTTAATAGACCACTAATAAAACTTTATACAAAACCAAAAACTTATTTACACATTCATCTATAAATAAAACACATCTTTTACCAGAAATAAAAATAATATCATTAATAAATTTTACATAATTGAAACAATGTGAAATTTCTTGCAATTAACCTTCTATATCCCCATATAGAAACCAAATATAAAACCCCAACATCCTAATAAAATTTCACCATTATTTTTTTCCAACTTATTACAACCACCTTTGACGTGCCCATCATTTTAACATGGTCCCATAATGGTTTAGAGAAATCATAATTAAAATCAATTAAAATTTTGTTATATAATTTGAGGAAATGAAAACAAAAGAGGTAATGAAAGGGATATATAGGACCATAGCTAAAATTAAATAGATGAGACTAATATAGTTAAATCAATGAATGGTAATGAAAGGAATGAAAATATAGGAGGATTAACCCCCCTAATATATGAATTAAAACCTATGAAACTACTCTTAGAGGTTTTTATATTTAACATATAGACATACTAATTTTAATAAAAATAAAATGAATTTGGGTTCCACTATATACGTTATGAACTTCTATAATCCTCATAGTTATAATACTTTTTGAAAAAATAAACTTATTACCCCATTAAATTATCAATGAAAGCATATTGTGTTGAATATTTCATCTGTAGAGGCACACTAAAATTTATTAAATTTGGGAATTATTGGGAAATTAACACTAGGATTCTCCATAAATATTATCATGTCCATTACATTCTTTTAAAATCATGAAATAAAATAAGAAAATACCCCTCTTAATCAAATATTATAATTTTAAAATCACCCCAGATATATTGCCTTTATTTTCTTACCCACTAGTTTTCTAAATAACAAAAAGTATGGTTTTTTACAAAATGACATAAAACACTCATTATTTTTATAAATTTTTCAGAATAAAATTTTTTAATTTGAAAATAAAATTACATAGATAATCCCATAGATATTTTGTTATGTTTCGTTTATAGGAGGTGAATATTCAATTAAAAATATTTTATAGTTTAATATTTTTAATAATTACTTTAATTATACATTAATTGTAATAGATAAAGATCTGGTTGATTTTAGATGAAAGAATATATTGAATATAGATATTCTGATGTATGTAGAATTTAACAACACATCTTTTGAATCTTGTTAGATAACCATTCCAATAACGTTCAATTGGGAATTGATATTGGATAATGTTACATCCTAAAATTTAAATCATGTTGAAAACATTTCTTCATTTATACCTATTTTATTTCATGATTTTCCGATATGTAACCATTTTTCCTCTATTATTCTCCATGAAATGCATTTAGACTACCATAATATCCACCCTTTATTCTTACTCCAACATATTAGAATTAATAGATATTTATTCTTTTAAATATTTTGTAAGACTTACTAAACATGTGAACTCATGTATGAAATATAATGTTGAGTAATCCACGAGTCCGTGTTTTATGTTATATCATGATAGTGGATACAATTTCACGGTGTTCATGGTGAATGATATAAGATATAATTTATATTTATTTATAATAATTATTATATTTTATTATAAATATGAGACATCTAATGATGAATCTGAAATTAAAAAATGTTAAAAGGTGTATTTAAATTTAATTAAATTTTACGATTGTATTAATAATTTTTAAAGAGTATAATGTAAAATATTAGAAGTTTTGTGTAATATAAAACACTCAAACTCTACGTAGATCATATATTATGTTAAGGTATTGAATAAAAAAATCACTTATTTTTTGATAACTATATTTTACTCTCTAGGATTTAAATGTTTAATATTATTTTTTTCCCATCAATAAAACCATATGTAGTTCTATTAATAAATTCTAAGGATAAAGGGCCTAAATATTTTTTTTTTCTAAATATAGTTTTATTATCGGATAAAATTTGATAGTGGATACAAATGATTATTTTGATTGAATATAAATTGAAATCACTATTACAAAATATTTAAAATGAAAATCTATGTACAATTTATTTTTAATTTACATTTTATTTTGACATTCCAATGCCTAATAGATCATATAGATATGTTTTGTTTCGATAATTACAACATTTATGAATATTGAGATCCTAAAATCCCTTTAGTAGTATCAAAGTGAGTTTATGTAAATAAAATAAAATATAAATATAAATAAATAATTACCATTTTTTATATTTTTCATAACCACTACAACAATTTATGTAAACACATGAATGTTTATTAAAACATTGTGTGGTTTTTAGAAAATTCCAAGTAATTTTTATTAAAATATTGAGTAGAATAAAATATTTTTTTTCATATTATGGTTTGGAAAATAATAGATATTGATTATATAAATTGGATTTACATGTGTAAAAACCTTGATTTGAAAAATATTACTATGTTGTGGTTAACGGTTTTACACAAAAACAATAACGATTTTTTCTTGGAAGCCACATAGTGGTTACATTTGTGAACATAGAGAAATTATTGATCTAAAATGAATTTTTTATTGAAACTCTGTAATGATATTTGACTAATGTGTTAATTAAATATTAATTTTTTATTGAAAATACTTAATAGGTTGATGCATGAATCACTTCCCCTACAAAAAAATCCATAAGAGCTAAAATCATATTTAATGTCTCATGGATGATTATAATTTCATAATGTTTTGGTAAGTTAGGTTAAATATTTGAATCAATCATTAATTTTTTTAAATCCCTATGTAATTGTTTTATAATAATTATTTATATTTTGAATATTTTTATACATTATTTTAGATATTTTAAAATTATCCTTATAATAATAATATCATGGATCATGTTACATACATGTTATGACACCTGATTTAGATTCATTGAATGATGAATATGATATATTATTTTAGTTGTATTATTTATAATCATATTTGAAAATGATTTATATATATTAGGAGTCTGATTTTTATTACAATTTTGGTCTCTCTTATGTAATGATTTTTTATTTTTAGGAATTTCAGTCAACCTTCTATTTAGTATAATACAGTAGGATCTCTATTGAAAATTAAGGGTTGGATTCGTATCACACAAAACTTTATTGTATATATATTTTCATTTAATTTGATTCTAAACCATTAAATTAATGTATTTTATATACTCTTTTATGATGTTAATTCGGATATGTGTGTATATAATTATCTTTGTTTTGGTAACAGAAAGAAAACAAGATTTATAAAAGGTGTTAAACATTAATATTTTTGGAACATATAATGTTATTTGAAATAATTATATTCAAAAATAAATTATTAGAAACATGAATATATATGTATATAAGGATTTCATGATATGTAAATATTGTTTGGGATAAAACAGTTATATATGATATTAATAGGATACAATTTTAAATTGTGTGACTTAAAGTTAAAAATAAAGATACTGAGTATTACATTCCTTCTAAAAAAAATATATCAAGACTTGATCATCAAAATTGTTTGGTCATGTCACAACTAGGATCAGATAGATTCTATAATGTAATTCACGTGGGGTATAGGTTACCCTAATAGTATAACGTTCCAAACTTTTTATATAACCATTGGGTTACCCAAATTTGGGTGTTCATAATAACATTAGGTTCCTAAAATAATAATTATAGAAAAATTAATTTAATGATTTTGTAAATGAGTTTTTATTATAACTGTCTAAGAGTCATATAAAATGTGATTATCATAATGGAATACAAAAAAAGATATATATGTGGGGAAATTATCATGTGAATATATATTTAATCAGATATTAAACATATTTCATTAATTGACTTGTTATATGAGGTCATCACATTGCTGTCAAAATGATCAATACCATTCTATATGAAAATAATGTAATGAAAAAATACCAACCTAATGGATATTTCATATAAAATATTATGGATTATAAAAGAAAAAATATTTTTATATTTTTAAATATTAAAACTATAATTTAATTAATTTTTATTTATGTTTTAGAAGTGTTCACAAGGATTTGTATTCTAATAATATGATTATGAATTATATACAAATTTTTTCCCTAATTCCAACTCATGGGGGTTTGATAATTAGTGTGCCTAAATTTTTTTTTTATTATGTTCATCATATTGGGAATATATAAAGATTAATAGAAGTGTTTCTAGATCTATGTCTTTTAAACGAGGAAAGAGTTGCATCATTTGTGGTCATATATTTTTATCCATATCTTTCTTATAGATTAATTCTAGATTTAAAAAGTTATTTTTTTAAACTATAAATAAAAATATATCTTTTATATCTTTTTTGAAAATGAACCAATTTTAATTTGTTATTATGAACTAGGGTATATATATATACATGAGAAAAGTAATCTATATATTTTGGATAATAGTGTAAGGTTTATAAATTTCAAATATAAAAAGTACAATATATAACATTCTTGATAAGATGGTCATGGAAGTTGAATCATTTTCCACTTTTCTTTTGAACTGTCAACTTGGACATATAAGTGATAAATGAATCCAAGTTATCCAAATAGATATATTTTAATATTTACTCAATTATAGAATCATTTAATAAATTATACTGTTTTTTTAATAAAATATAAATCATTTTTCCTATAAAAAAGATAGGCGATAGTGGGATACTTGACATAATACAAAAGGTTATATGTGGACCAATGATTACATAGGAAATTGGTCAATGTAGTTACATCAGGACATTTAATGATTACATCAGTTGGTATGATTATATTTGTATTACGATACAAAATTTTAAACCCTTAAAATGTTCACAAAGTTTAAAAAATGGACTATAAAATAACTATAAAAAAAGGAACAATGAATCTGTAACCAGATAGGGTTGGTGAATATATAAAGGAAACAATTACTTACAATAAAAATACTATTGAATTATTTCACAACTCACCTCTCTTGGAACTCTATAATTTGATTGTGTATTTGATAATATTCATATTTCCTTATTTAATATAGTTCTATTGACAACCAATCAGGGTGAACCTTCTATATCATTCAATGGATATAATATAGAAGCTACCTCTTTCCTATAAAATAATATTTATCCAAAGTAGTCATTAATATATTAAATCTGATATATATTGTGATTCTTCATTTTCTTCATTTATGGTGATTTTTTTGTATAGAGTATAGGATTTTAAATATATTGATTCTAAAATAAAAATAAAATTATTAATTGTTCACTATATAATGTAAACCAAGTAATGTTATTTCTATAATCCCACTAATAAATAGTTTTTGTGGATTTTATGTGTATTTTATATGATAATTTTTATATATCACATGAGGATCTAGTGGGAGGATAATTTAACTTATAGAATTTTAATACCAAAAAATGGAAATGGTTCATGATATCCAAAGTGAGTCGATTCCATTAGTGGTTATGAAAAAGTACAAACATAGGATTCCAAAAAAACATTAAAGAGTGGTAAGATCTTTATAAATACTAAGATATTTTTATTTAAAATAAATAATTATGAAAAATCAATTTTCAAAGATTCTAAACCTACTATATTAAAATATTACATTGTGAGATTCAGTTTTATGAATTGATCAGTGTTCTTGAGATCTAGGATTGTATCTATGTACTCTAACCATTATTAAATCATGATGGATGAACCTAATGTGTTGATATCCATAGTTTGTAAGTAATTATTAAACAAGAAAACTATTATGAAAAATAGATTATCTGGTGAATAAAATTATCAGTGAAAAAGTGGTATCAAATTGTATACTATATGCTCAACAAAGTGACCCTTTCAACAATTGATATGATAAATTATATTCAAACAATACATTCCATTATAGAAGACTCTTATTATAAGATATGATAAATGGAACTCTTGGTTGGTCAGATTAGGTTACTCAAGGGGGGTTTGAATTGAGTATCTATAAAAAATTTTGGTTAAAAAGTATTCTTAAAAAAGTTTCCAAAAAGGTTACATATAGCCTAGTTAATAAAGGTAATACTATTATAGGAGTTTTACTATTTAAATAACTTCTTAGAATATTTATTTGTTCTTAGTAATCTTATGATCAATTATTAAGATTACTTTTGAAGCAATTCTACTAATACAAGAAAATTATAACTTCTTCACAAGGATTAACTATCAATGTTAATTTAGTGATTTCTGAAATTTATAGTAAAGTAAAACAGAGAAGACTAAATTAATCCGCACAATAGATATGAAACAAGTGGTTCAATCTCAAGCTGAGACCTAATCCAATACAATTAGTGATCACCTTCCACCAAGCAGTTTATAGAAATAAACTTGATCCACACCCTGGATCAAGGTTAACAACAGTACACAAGACTGTCTAGGTCACACATGGACCTCTTCCACAGTTCATCGTGGGTACAAACAATTAGGCCACATAGGGACCTATTCCAAAATTATCAGTGGTTATACACAAGTATAGAATGATATTTGAGTAAGGATATCTTGTATCCATTAGTTTAATGTTGGATACAAAGTGTTTTGTTATACACACACACACACACTTCTTGAAATCTAGTAAAATTATACAGAACATAGAAGAAATATTGATATTGGTTTAGAAATGATCTGAGTGTTAGTATTTGTAGCTCTGAACTTTTGAAAATTATGTATATGTGGAAATTGAGTCCGCATATGGAAAACAGAGTGTCACAAGTCAGATAGATCCAGCTTCTGTTCTTTGTGATTTTTGATAGTGTGAAGATGTTATCGATTCTGTGATTCATTTATGCTTCATGTGTTCTCCAATAGCATTGAGTTTCATGTGATGATTCTTTCGTCAAAAATTCTCTAAGTGAGTTCTTCATTATCGTGCTTATGCCCATTTTTCCTCACATTCATCTATCATGACATGATCTTGTTTCGGGGTCGCACTACTGTTTTATCTTGTAGTGCATGTGTTTGAGATGATTGGTTGTATGTATTCTACACCTCATACCTCATACTGTAATATGAAATGTCTATAAAGAAACATAAATTATGTCAGTGCATTTAAAGTTTTCAAATATGACCATTAGAAATTAAATTGAAAGACAAAAAAACAGATTAAGAAACGTTGTCACAATATGTAATGGAAATGGTATCTCCTTCACACGGTTTCTGGTTGACAATGTCTCATGGTCACACTGTCCAGATGTCACGGTGTCTGGTTGTCATGGTGTCTAGTTCACGGTGTCTCACGGTCATGGTTTCTGGATGTCACTGTGTCTGCATTTTCAAGGTGTCTAGTGGTCACGATGTCTGGATGTCACAGAGTCTTCTTGTTCATGATTTCTCATGGTCACAGTGTCTGGATGACACAGTGTCTGAATGATCACGGTGTCTTGTGGTAATGGTGTCTGCTTGTTCATGGTGTCTCAGACTTGGGGAAATATCTGTATTCATACATAAGCAGTGATATTTATTCAATGGGTTTAACGTCATTATTGTTTAGAGAAATCATTATAAAGCCAATAAAATTATAGTGTACAGCGACAAAGCTAAGTGTATAGCACTTAAGATCTTTGGATAGCTTTTACTAAACAACTGTACATTTTATGTGCGATATAATACATATATTTAAGAGGGTTTATAGACTAAATAATATTTGTGATCACTAAAACATGATTAATACATGAGGACTCCAACAATATCCCCATTTTTGATGATCACAAATTATGAATATTTTGAGTGTACAATTTTACTATCAACATAGTTCTAATGGGAATTTTACATATTTCGATTGAGTGTTCTCCTATATAGATTTCCCCCCCTTTGGGGATTATAAAATGTAGCAAGAAAGAAAGACAAAAGAGACAATATAATTGCACAATGTGTTGGATAAAAAATACGGGCATTACATTGATTAAATCAACTGTAACAATATTACTATCAAAAGAAAGTAATCATCATCCTTCTTCACTATCTAATCCTCTCATTTCCCTTAGAAACAATAGAAGAGGAAGCCATAGGAGCATAGGTTGACGTAAAAGAAGGGAGTGATCTGGTTGATATAGAAGGTAAAACAGGACCTTCAAAGATATAGGGGGTAGTGTAGGTGTAGTAGAGGACTGAGGTAGTTGTTGATCAAGGATCTCCATCCTGGTTTGACTTAGTGCTTGACCGATAGACATAGAAGTGGAGGCTAGGGCAGAGGTAAATGTAGGAAAACTACATCTCAGATGTGTCGTCAAAGGAGAAATAATTGTTTTACTCTGTACATTAAGATAGGGCCTCAGAATCGTGATAAAATCATAAATGATCTATCCACCATAATGTGTATCTTTCTCAAATCCATCCTTGTATTCCATAAACATATCTAATAGACGAGTGAACTCTGTGAGCTTTTGGACATGAGTCTTGAATGCTTGGGTAACAAGAGGAATACTCATATTTTCCACAACGTATTTGCAATGATTGGTTATGTCAGTCTTTGAGAAGATTAGGTTAAAGTAGAAATCAACTTTATTTGAAATTTCTTGTTGATAATCATTAGAAATTTCTGAATGTATTTAGATCAGATCAAGAACTATGTCACTGTTCTTGGTATCTTTAGATAGAGAGAAATTATTGAACCCACTAAGCACAGTATGAAGTTCTTCTTTGACCATTGTTCTGAGTATGGAACTATCTAAGGAAGGTTTAGATGATTTTCCAGATGAATTAGATGAAGTTATAGTTGAGGTAAGAGATTTCAGTTGATTTAGAACTTTTTGAAGGCAGCCCTTATACTTGTCAGTGATCTTGTTAAGACCAACAGCAATCTCTCACATCCCCTTCAATCTCTGTTTGTTTCTTTCAGTGAACTTTTTGGCTAACGAAGCTAATTGAGGTTGAATAAGAGAGTCTACATTCAGTGGGGTTTGAGGAACAAGAGCCTCCACAAGATGACAAACATGCTCTGATCTCGAATTCATCATTTTATGTATGTCTTCAATCATACCTCTTAGATTCTTCACTTCATCACTAAGCAGTTTATTTTCAACTCTGAATTCCTGAATCCCATGAAGAATTTTGGGTTGAATCTGCAAAATTACTTTTTCCAACATGGAATCTCTCTCACATTTATTTTTTACAGGAGCTGGTTGGGTATTCAAGAGTTTTCAACTCCAGCCAAAAGGGTAGCTCCAAATTTTATTAGATCATCTTTACTCGCCAAGGTTGATTTATGATCAGATTTCATTTTCAACTGAAATATAGTGTAATGGTCTGGACCATTGATTGATACTTCATGGGAGTTAGTCACATCATAAAAACTAGTGAAATTATACCAATTGGCTATAGGGCTTGGATCAATCAGGTTTGGTACCTCAAGAGATTCCAGAATTGGGGGTTATTCCCCCTCAATAGGTGAATCCTTCTTTGGACGTAGAGGCTTAGGGTCTTGAGTTATTTCTATGAATTCATCTCATAGTTACTCATCCATTTCCTATCTGTTATACTGAAAATCTAGCTTCAGCCTTTCCTTAGCCGAATGAATGACTTCAGAAATAGATTGTTCCACCGGGAGTTCCTCATGGTCAGCTTCTTGCATAACAGGTAATTCGTATTCTATAAGATTTTCCATACCATTATTTTCAGTTTCTTTGGAAACATATTTTCATTCAACTTAAGGTTGATCATTCAAATTGGAAACATCTTTAGGAGCAAGAATGTCCTTTTCAAGTACTACAAGAGGAACAGGAGTGCTTCCATCTTCATCAGAAACAGATTCCCTAGGAGGCACAACAACCACTTCTTCTCCTTCTTCAGAATACTAATAATCTTCATCTGGTTGAAAACCAGGATCAGAAATATCTTTTGTTATTGAGGGATGCCCCACTGGATTGAACTTCTCATATATCCTATCGTTGTCTTACACCCATGCCTTTTTCCAAGGATTCCAATTGATTTTCATCCTCATGATAAATACTTTTTAAAGGTAGAACTCATATTCCTTGATAAAATCTTCATTAGGACCAACCACACCTTTGGCATGATGCTTGGATGAGATAATCCGAGAATAAAACAGGGTGGTCGACTTGGATTTGGTTTTGAGTAGATCACACATATGGTGTATGTCATACTTACAAAGGTTTATCATGTGCCCATTTTTTATAATATGAATCAAAAACACATCCTGATATTTTAGTATAGAAAAATCACCTTTTCGGGGGATAATCAAGTTCTGAATAAACCTAAACATAAGTCTAGACTCTCTATCTAGTTAAGCAGTGATGGATCTCTACTTGGTGCCATTTAGGGTTAAGATTTTCAAAGCATCATCCAAAACAAATAATTCACTAGAAGGTGAAGGACCTCTCTAATAGTCCTCACATATGCCTTCATGAGGTATCCCAAGGCATGAAGCCCCTAACCTCAAAAATAATGTGCATATCTGGCTATTTATCCAGCTTCGCATGGCATAACCATCTTTAGATTCAAAGGAGAACAGAACATACCGATAAAACTAAGCCACTATATTAGGGTAGATAGGTCTATATTTCTTCTAAGAACATTCTAACCATATTTGATCTTTTAAAACATTAAAAACTAGATACTTACTCAATAGAATAAAATTAGGGAAAATATCTTTCTCAGGTAGCACCACTCGGTTCACCAGATTTAGATTTAGAGGACCTTCGGGTACTAGATTGGGTGCAATATTCTTATTCTTTGAGCTAAGTTTCTTAGGAGTCGATGACGAAGGGCATTTCATCATGGTCATTCACCGATGTTTTGAGAAAGATAAGGGTTGAAGGGATGAATAAGGGTTATGAATTGAGTGAATAGAAGAAACCTCGAGTGAAGAATAGGTGACAGTTCATTTATTTTATCATTTAGGAATACCAATCCTCACAAAAATAATAGTGTGGGAAAGCAAAAAGGTGGAATGAATAATTACCGCGATACAGTTTTTAATTAGAAAATAAATCCCTATAAAGAATCTTTACGGTGAGACCATATCATGTCTTTATAGTGAGACAATGAATGCAAAATATGGTGAGACAGTTACTGAACTTTACGGTGAGACAGTAATCATGAAATACTAACTATGAGACTGTAAACATGAAAGAGTAAGACATAAAAATGTAATACATAAAATAGTAAGACATTTACTTAAGGTTTATCAATCCTAGTTCATGTATGATTTAGTCTATTATTTTAGAATATAATGGTTTAGTGAATATATCAGAGAGATGATGTTCAATATCAATGAATTCTATAGTGATATCACCTTTTTTATAATGATCTCTGAAAATTTTATGTCTTATATTAATATTCTTAATCCTAGAATGTGAAACAATGTTTTTCAATATTTTAATATCTCTTGTGTTATCACAATTTATAGGTACATACATGAATTGATATCCATAATCTAGTAATGTGTGATTCATCCACAAGATTTGTGCACAAAAACTGCTAGTAGCTATGTATTCAGCTTCTGTAGTAGATAATTCAACAGAATTTTATTTCATACTACACCATGATACTAGTGACTTGCCTAAAAGATGACATGTTCCAGAGGTGCTTTTTCTATCTAACTTACATCCATCAAAATCAGCATCAGAATAACTAACTAGTTCAAATGATTTTCCATTTGGATAGAATAGTCCTAAATTGGGGGTATGTTTGAGGTATTTGAAAATTCGCCTTACTGCATTAAAATGAGATTCCATAGGATTTTCTTGAAAATGAAAACACATACACACACTAAACATAATCTGAGGTCAACTAGAAGTTAAGTATAGTAAACTTATAATCATTCCTCTATAAGGGGATTGATCAACAGATTTTCCATCTTCATCAAGATCCCACTTACAAGTGCTACTCATGGGAGTGTCACTACGTTAAGTGCTATCAAATCCAAAAAGTTTTGTAAGATCTCAAGTATATTTACTTTGAGTTAAAATAATACGATCATTATTTTGAATGATTTTAAATTCGAGAAAGAATTTAGTTCACCCATTAAACTCATTTAAAATTCATTTTACATCATTTTAGAAAAATCAACACATTAAAATTTCTTGAATATCCAAAAATAATGTCATCTACATAGATTTTAACAACTAAAACTTCATTAGAAATTCGTTTTATAAAAATTTTAGGATCATCTATTCCTTTTGTAATACATTTGGAAATAAGAAATGAAGTCAACCAATCAGACCAGGCTCTTGGAGCTTGTTTTAAACCATATAAAGATTTTGATAATTTAAAAATAAGATCTGGAAAATGGGGGTTTTTAAAACCAGGTGATGTTCAACAAAGACATCCTCTACTATATAACCATTAAAGAATGCACTCTTAAAATCCATTTGATATAGTATTAAATTTAGATGTGCGGTATAAGAAAGCATGATTATGATGTCTTCAAGTTTAGCTACTAGTGCCAAGGTCTCCACATATTCAATTCCTTCTACTTGACTATATCTTTGTGCAACAAATCTAGCCTTGTTTCTAACTATGTTACCACCTTCATCTACCTTATTTCTAAACACCCATTTAGTTCCTATGGTGAATGTGTCTTTGGATCATTCAATAAGTTTCCAAACATTGTTACTTTAAAATTAATTAAGTTCTTCTTACATATCCATCATCCAAATTTCATCATTGATAGTATCATTAATGTTTTTAGGTTAATGTTGTGAAAAGAAGACTTTATGTTCAACCTGATTTCTATGAGAAGCTCTAGTTCGTGTCCCTTTGTCTATGTATCCTACAATAACATATAAGGTATGGTTCTTAAGAGTTCTAATAGCTCTATAAAAGGAGGGACTAGTGATTTTAGGTTCATCAATAGGTTCAGGTTCATTGTGACATGAGTCTAATGAATTTCCAGAACTGGAAATTTTCCCAGATTCCATAACAGAATTGTTTGAGGATTTTGAAATAATTTTCAGATTTGATATATCATCCTCCATGTTCTCTAGAATTATTTTAGGATCATGTGGATTTGTTTCATCAAATTTGACATGGACAAATTATTCCACACATTTATTTCTTTTATTTAACACTCTATAGGCTTTACTAGAAATAGAAAATCCTAAAGAGATACCTTCATCCCTCTTGAATGAAAATTTTTCAAGATTTTACTTAGTATTAAGGATATAAAATTTGCAACAAAAAACCTTTATTTAGTTATCTTTGGGTTTTAGGTTGTTCCATAACTCATAAGGTGTCCATTTAAAAATAGGTCTGATCAACACTCAATTGATTATGTAGCATGCTGTATCGACAACTTCTAACAAAAAATAAATAGGTAAGTTATATTCACTAAGAATATTTCTAGAAATCTCTTATAGGGTTCTATTTCTTATTTCTACAACTCCATTTTGTTGAGGTGTTCTAGGGGCAGTTAAATTCTGACTATAAGCATTTTTTGAGAAAAAGGATTCAAACTCTTTATTTCCAAACTCACAGCCATGATCACTTCTTAAAGATTTAATTCTATGTCCACTAATATTTTCTGTAGTATTTGAATATTTAGTAAAATAAGAGTAGGATTTACTTTTCTGAGCCAGAATGATGGTCCATGTATATATAGAAAAGTCATCTACAAGAACATTAACATAGTGCTTCCCATTAAAATTAGAAACACTATATGGTCCAAATAAATCAATGTGAACCTACTCAATATGTTGAGAAGTTGACACTTCTTTCTTTGGTTTGAAGGGAGATTTTTGGTGTTTTCCCTTTTGACAGGGATTACACACATTTGCATTTGGAAACTCAAGTTTGGGTATGTCTTCGACAAATATTTTTCTAGTCAGATTTATAAGGGAGTGAATATTACAATGCCTAGTCTCCAATGCCAATGGAAAGACTCTTTATGAAATAAACTTATGCATGAAGCATTTTGAGAATCTAAGGAATTTATGTTAATAGAGTAAAAATTTTCATTTTTTAAATCAGAAAACACCAATTATTCTTTTAAAATTAAAGACATTGCACGCATTATTTTCAAATCTAACATGAAATCCATCATCACATAATTGTGAGATACAAATCAGATTATATTTCAAACCATCAACTAACATTACTTTGGAAATCAATACTGAGTTAGAGTTACCGATTTGTCCAAGGATAATAATCATTATTTTGGCATTGTCACCAAATGTGACATGTACTCCATTTATTTTTATTAGGTTCTTGAAGCATGAGTAGTATCCTATCATGTGTCTTGAACATCCACTGTCCATGTACCAGTCTTTAATAGGAACTCTTTAAGAAGCATTCCTAAAAATTTATCAAGAAAAAAAATATTTTGGTAGCTATACTTGTTTGGGTATAGTGATATTAGTAATAAGTGCTTTAGGAACCAATATCCACCAAATAGGTTTCCTATAAGCATAATATCATGTATTTAAAAAAACCTCTATTTGGTCTAAAAAAACATGAAATAGTAGAAAGTGTATCATAACATAAACTTGTTGATTTGTGTCTAGAAGTATGAGTAAAACTATATGTCCTTGATTTAGAAACAAAATTTTTTCTACCAAGGATTATTTTACAAGGTTTATAAGTAATGTCAGTGTTGTATTTAGGAGAAATTTTTTTACCTAGAATTTGAGTAATGGTATTTTTCCCATTGGTAAATTTTTCTAGGTCATTATTTAATTTCACATTAGTCATTTTTAATTCATTTTTCTCTTTGAGTAGTTGATCGTTTTTTTCTTTTTCAGTTGTCAGTTCAGATTTAACAGTCACAGTAAGAGAATACTATTTCTTTAATGGTTTATATGTTTCTTTTAGTTCATTAAATGTTCCTTCAATCATGTCACAATATTCAAACATGTTTTTCATTAGATATATTTTCATAGTCACTCGCATCTCCAGAATAGTATGAATTATATATAGGAGAGTCTGGAGTTACCTCAGATGTGTTTATCAAAAAACATATATTGGCTTTGATTTCATATTCATCATGTGTTGTTTCTGAGTCACTTGATCTGTCCTCAGAAGCAATCAAGGTTTCTTTCATGGCCTTTTTATACTTCTTGTCCTTTTCCACATATCTTTTTTTGTACTTGAGATTTTGAGAGTCAGTCTTAATATGTATTTTTCACTTACATTCATAGCAGACAATCTCATTATTCTTGTCACTTCTTTTCCAATCCTGCTTTCAATTTCCTTTTTGGTCATATTTTCCCTTGAAGTTAGGCTATTGGAAAAAGTTATTCGTCTTGTAAAATCTATTGAATATTCTGGATATTTGAGCTATCTCATCATCACTTTCAGGTGATGATAGTTCACTACTGGATATTTATACATAAGATTCCAATTTCCATTTATAATTATGTTTAGAGGTGGTGGTCTAGAAAGCAACATATTTCCATTGGTTCATACTCCTCTACCTTGTTGACTTTCAGCTCTTCATTATACATCATCAGTTTCCCAATGAGTCCTTCTACAGGTAGCTTACTGATATTTTATGATTCTCTAATAGAGATAGAGGTTCCTCTCCATCGGTCAGGTAGAAATCTCAGAGTTTTCAGGATCTGTTCCTTGGTAGCGACTACTCTTCCAAGAGAAATCATTGTGTTGTCAATCTCATTGAACCTAAGATGCTTGTCAGAGATATGATCATCCTGTTTTATCTTAATGTTTTCATATTTAATAGTATATATATTAAGTAACATTTCTTTTACACTAGATGTTTCTTCATGTGAGATAGACATGGTATCTGAAATTTCAAGTGCTGTTTTATAAGTTGAAATTCTATTGAATATCTCATCTTATAAGGAGAAGTATAATACATTCATAGTTTTGCAATTTTTATTGTAGGAAGTTTTTATAGGTTCATCCCATGTGATTCTATTGGTAGCAATAATCTTATATTCATCTATAATTTAAGACCAAATTTCAACACCCATACATTCTAAATGAATTTTTATTTTAATTTTCCATTAATCATAGTTGGTTCCATTAACGAATGGTGGTTTTTTGGTTGCTTCAACTTCCAATATATTATCCATAATAATGAGATACTATGAAAGAGACAGAAATTTGGAATTAAAAAAAATACTATTCCTTAAAGAATAACTACAATCACAATTGCATAGGGTTAAACAATGTCTTACTAAGATCTCCTTTGATACAAAATGTTGGTCGGATTAGATTACTCAATAATGGGGGTGAATTGAGTATCTATAAAAATTTCTGGTTAATAAGTGTTCTTAAAAGGGTTTCCCCAAAGTGAGAAATAAAGCCCATTTAATCAAGGTTATACTGTTATAAGAGTTTAGCTATTTAAATAACTTCATAGAAGATTAATTCGTACTCAATAATCTTAAGAATAGTTATTAGGATTACTTTTGAAGCTATTCAACTAAGACAAGACAATTATAACATCTTCCCAAGATTAACTATCAAAGTGAATTTAGTGATTTCTGAAATATATATTAAAGTATTAAAATAGAGAACACTAAATTAAGCAGCATAATAGATATGAAACAAGTGGTTTAGTCTCAAGATGATACCTAATTGTTTCCCTCGGATTTTGGGGATGACCTCCTTTTGATGGGAGGTTCAAACATTCTGATCGGTTTCTAACGGGTTTGTTCGTAGAACTGGAAACATCCAATTATTCCACATCCATTTGGACCTACTTTCCAAAGGTATGCGCTTATTAGTTTGTGGACTGATGAGGCTTAGGAATTTGCATTGGTCGAGAGGATGGGAGGTCGGACTCATCACACCTTTTTGAGGGGAATTATTGTCTACACCCAGACTCTCTTTATAGATTTAAGTTATGTTCATGAATCATTATTACATTACCAATTATAAAATGAGCTTTACTTCAGATCTGACAATCAATGATTAAATATTTAGGAAATTTAGAGAATCTTTTATATGTATTTGATGTTCTTCATCGATAGAGAATCATCTGTATTTATTAGAGATTCTTGGTCAATGGTACCCTTTGACACATTTATATATATGTCTCTTGGTCATTATGATGACCATGATTGTTTTAACGCCACTCAGTGGGGCACTTGAAGTTTATTGTCATTCAGAAGGACACGGATTAATTCAGAGTTGGGATCGAACCCGCAGATGGGCTACCTACATATCCTTTGTTTTGAAAAGGAATCAGAACCCATGTAGTTCGAGTAAGGGATTATGATGTTTATGATTGATGGCTCAAAACAGGATGTCATAATTATATTTACACTCTAAGCTCACGTGATTCATGCTCGGTGGGAGAAACAAGAGGTATTGGTAAAAATTAGACAATTGTGCCATGAAAGATGCAATCATAAGAAATAATGTGGGGATTATGTATGTATGACTACCCAGATAAATGAAGGTTAGCATTTACTTTAGGGAAGAAATCCAAGAATAGGGTCCATAAAGGTATATGTGTTTCATGGAGATTTTGAATACTCTAACTTGGGTCTTACTCCTGAAAAGGAGGAAAAAATTAGGAGAAGAATTATGATTGGGTTTTACTCTTGAAAAGGAATCCCAGATCAAAGGTAAATTAGGACTGGTTAAGAGAAATTAAGACTGCGGCTTATTCCTGAAAAGGAGGCCCAGGTTAAGGGAATTAAGGTTTGGGGCTTACTCCTGAGGAGGATGCCCAAATTAGGGGATCATGGCTTACTCCTAAGGAGGATGCCCAGATTTGAGGGAGGGGATTTCTCCTGAAAAGGAGGCCCAGGATAAGGATTATGAATTGGGATTATTCCTGAAAAGGAGGACCAGGTTAAGTGAATTACGGTTTGGGGCTTACTCCTGAGAAGGATTCCCAAATTAGGGGATGGGGGCTTACTCTTAAGGAAGATGCCCAGACTTGAGACTGGGGCTTACTCTTGAAATGGAGGCCCAGGTTAAGGATTATTACTGGGGCTTATTCCTAAAAAGGAGGCCCAGGTTAAGGGAATTAAGGTTTGGAGATTACTCATGAGGAGGATGCCCAAATTAGGGGACTGGGGCTTACTCCTAAGGAGGATGCCCAGATTTGGGAACTCTAAGAATTGGGGCTTACTCCTAAGGAGGATGCCCAAGTTATGAATTATGACCGGGACTTACTCCTGAAAAGGAGGCCCCGGTCGATTGAGTTCTCTCTTCTTAAAGGATGAGGTTGAATGAATGAAATCTCAATATTTAGTGACATAAAGATGTGTAAATCACTTGGTTTTGAGAGATATTCTACAGAGTTCCTTTCAGATAAGGAATCAAGAATCACGAAATCATTCCATATATGGATTTGAAGAGTTTCTTGAAGATTGAATCCTGAATAGGATAGGTGGAATTGCGTAGGAGGAGTGAAATAGGTAAGAATGACACCAAAAAAGGCAGGGGCGCGCAAGTCCTGGCATGCGCGCAGGTACTGGGTGGGCACACAAGTCTTGGGAACGTAGGTATTCTTGCACGACACATGGTTGTACGTGCATGGCAGTTAACCACTAGGGTAATACTTGAGCGACTCTTGATTAAAGCCTTTAGAATCCTCTTGACGTTCTTCCAGAAAAGGGGCGCGCAAGTTCTATTGAAGGAGTAAGGCGGCTTGCAAGTGTGGCCTTTTCCCTTAAGGGCTGGCCACTCAGGCGCGCAAGTGTTGATGAGTTTCAACACTTAGGACTTCCTCCCCCTATTTAGATCTTCCGTTCTAGGTAAGAAATTACCTTAAAAGTGTTTCAGATGCTTTGAGAAGAGACTAGGGCGCTGGGACCTCAAATTTGAGTTTCTGGAAACAAAATCCTCCTCGAATGGGGGTCCCTCAGGGTCTATTTATAGGTAGGAGAAATCCCCTGGCAGTTATCACTTAGGCCGCGCAAGTGGATTTGCATGACTATGAGGAAACATGCGCGACTTATGGGCAATCTTCTCTTTGTTCATCACTTTGTCTATTTTTTGATATTTTCTTCAAAGGATGAATCAATTTGTGCTAAGTCATTTCTCTTTACATTCCATTGCACTCTATGACGAAAAAAGAGCATGAACAAAAGTCCCCCCCCCCTCAGAGTTGGATCCAAATGTAATGGGGATTTGACTCTGAGGAAATCGAGAATCAAATGGAAATTAGGGCGCACAAGGTTAGGGAACGCAAATAAGCTTTGGGCGGATAGGCTCAAGTGCACGAGGATACATCCCTTAATCGCGCAGGGTCCCGGCCGCGTGAATAAATAGAGGGCCTCACTTCTATACAAAGCATCTGAATTTCCGGAATTCAAACCTTCGAGCTCCCCACGCACAGGTCACCTTAGCCGCGTAGGTTTCTCTGTTTTCCGGAGTTTCCTTGATGGCGCGCTGCTGTCAAGGTATCTGGGCCTACGCGATGATACTTGCGTGTCAAATACTTGCGCGACACATCCATACTTGCGCGCCAAGTTTTAGACCTGTGCGCTAAGTTGTAGACTTGCGCGCCTTAATGCCTTTTCTATTTTTCTGAATTCTTTCACAAATTTTAAGAAAAATAAACCCATTTAAGAGTTAGTTTAATAATATTTTGTGCATATTCAATGGCTCTTTGACCCGGAATAATTGATGAACTGAGTAGCAAGAATATTGATGTCATGATGAACATTTTTGGCCATGATTACTATGATATCTGCGACAACACATTCCCAGATTTGGCTAAGTACTTGAAGAAATATCATCTTAATTTCCCACAGAGAATCTACCTGCCCCTGTATGTTCATGGTCATCTGCAATGATTCAATGTTATAAATGAAAAGAACTATACACCTGAAATGCAGCTACACAGCTACTTTTCTATTTCGGTTATGTTGTGCATTAAGAGCAACAAAAATGTTGTGAACCTTCAAATTCTTCTTCCATGTCATTTCCTTGCAGATATGAAAATGGAAAACCCATGGGATGAAATGTTTTCCGCTTCCAGTTGGTGGAGGGAAGACAAACATGGGATTAGAGCAATATCTAAAAATATTACTCTCTCCAAATGGATCTTTACATCCAATGCTCTATTTTAAAATCCATGTATCCATCTTCCAAGTCTCGTGGAATGAAATAGAGTCACTGTTTGATCAACAGAAAATTTTCTCAAACCGCACTCAAGAACATTCTTTTACAATTGTTCCAAGATAAAATGGTATCACTACATCTCTTGTGGTATCCAGTTGAATGAATGAATTCCAAGTGGTTGCTGATGAAGTTCGGGATGCCGTAAATCAAATGAATATTTATGTTGAAAGCCTCTTATAATTCTTGAAAAAGAGAAGAGACTCCAGTTTGTGGATGTCCTTCTATCTCCTATGCATCAAATGAAAAACACATTCATCTTCAATATTTTGTACTTGCATTCTCTTTTTCTACATGCTTTAGATTTTACCTAAGCCAATCGGCCTAGTCATCATAGTTTCATTTTTACTAGGATTAATGTAAACAACCCTACAAACATTGAACCTTTTAATTTCTCAATGTTACCTAAATCATACAAAATGTATGTTTAGTGAGCTGGGAACTTGACTATTATTCAGAGTTCCCTTGTCTTTTGTGGGCAGATTAATGTCATGAACGTCGGACATAAGAAGTATAATGTTTAAGGTCGAAATAGCTTTGACCGAAATGGATTAGAATTGACTCAATTCCTTGAAAATTCATCTGAAAACTTATTACCATACTCATGTATGAGGGAAAATATGTAATCTATGACTTAAGAATATTTGAATCTGATTAATGATATGAAAAAGAGCTAAAAGGCATTAAAAGAATTAGTTTCCAAGAACGAAGTTTCCATTATTTAACAAACCCGTTAGGGGGTTGAATTATGTAGGGACACCTAAGGGCATTGGCTGCATAGTTAAATAAAATAGTATCTTTTGGCTAACAAGTCTGTTATGTAGACTGTTTATGCAAGGCCGCCTATGGGAACGTGCTGCATAGTCAGGTAAAAGAAATCTCAGAAATTTACTTTCCTAGTGCTAAAAGCCAGTGAAAGTTTATAGAGATTCAAATCTTCCAAATTATAGAGTTTTCTATATGGAAAGAGGTACATGAATATGGAGAAGATATTTCCAAACAAGATTATCTAAGAACTAGATGAATATCACTCCTATGAATGTTTGACCCAAACGTAGGGAAGGAGAATATAAACCATAGAATTGAATATTTTCAGATCATGAAAAAGGATATGGGACAAATATGTTAAGGATGGCTATTTTTGCGGATCCCTACATACTGTCATTTAAGAAAAATAAGGATAAAAGAGGCATTCTTCCCAAGAATGAAATTACCACTATCCGTTAAACCTATTAGGGGGTTGAATTATGCAGGATCACCTAAGGGCATTGGCTGCATAGTCAAATAATAGTATCTTTTGGCTAACAAGTCTATTATTTAGATTGTTTATGCAAGGCCGGCTATGGGCACGTGCAGCATAGTCAGGAAAAAGAACTCTCAGAAGTTTGACATTATTGTGACTAAAAGTCATGAAAAGGGTTATGAGGATCTGAAAATATTTAAGGTTAGAATCATGACAAATAAAGATGGGTATTTTTCAATGTATATAGAAATACACTGATCAATGCTAACCATAATCATTTTGTGGTTGGGTCTTGAATAGAAATGTTGGACTTCACTACGTATCCCATAAGGATGAGAATCCAGCCATACGTAGTTCATAGACTAAATTTTAACGTCGTGTGGGACAAAAGGATTAGAGATCTTAGTTTTGGGTCATTGAGCTTGGACCATTGTAAGAAATACACAGTGTGTGTTTTCATGGGGACTTTTCATCCAAGGGACTGAAAGTGGAATTTGGGGTTAGTCCCAAAGACTTGGGGCTATATTTGAGGGACACTCGAACATTCCTACGCATCCCATTAGGATGGGAATAAATCCCATGTAGTTCTAGAAATACCCTTTGTAAAAATTTGGTTCGTACATGTGAAGGTTGAAAGGGGAGTTTAGTACAATGATGGTTTGACCCAAGATAAAAGGTTTGGGCGTTTCCATGTATACGCGTAGTCTTTGAAATGAAACATGATTAAAAAAATCAATGTAAATAATGGTTCCCTCTCAGGTGAGGGTATCATAGAATATTGTAGTTTATTGTCATACTGGAAAAAAGTGTTGTATAGATTAACATCGTATAACAAGGATGAAAGTGAACCAATGTAAAGATATTGATTCTAGGGGCGGTTTCACAAATCAACATCGTATGAGATGGAGATGAACCAATGTGAAGATATTGGTTTTGGGCTTGATCCTTGGGAGGTTGCCTACGTACCCAGCCGGGAAGGAAAGGGTCAAAGTCTGCGTAGTTCAAATAAAAAATGAATTAATTATCAAGTTGTTCTTGGGGACAACGACCTAAAAAATATAGTTGGGACTTACATATGGTTAACGACCCTGAGAGAGTGTTATGGTTGAGGTTTTCTCTAAGCTCACGTGAGTCATACTTGGTGTGAGAGACAAGAGGTAATAACAACCTTAACGATGCATAGTTTAATGTCATGTAGGACATATAAATAGACTATGCAATTTAATGTCTTGTAGTTAGGACTATTGTTTCTGCACAGTTTAGTGTCATGTAGCAGGGACAAAATA
The DNA here is from genome assembly GCA_963277665.1 of Viscum album. Lineage (NCBI taxonomy): Eukaryota > Viridiplantae > Streptophyta > Magnoliopsida > Santalales > Viscaceae > Viscum > Viscum album. Next base: position 1,674,335,298 of record OY728145.1, read on the forward strand.
CAGTTTAATGTCATGTAGGACGTATCACGGACATTCTGTATAGTTTAGTGTCATGTAATTAAGATGATGGGGACAATAGAGTTTAACGTCATGTTGGATGAAAGGGGGACTATGCAGTTTAATGTCATGCATGGAGGACAAAAGAGTATACCATTTAACGTCATGTTGGACGCATTGGTGATTTTTTCCCACAGTTTTGAGTCATGTTGGACGCAAATGTGAATAGTTTAAGGTCATATTCATGGACCATGGATGGTGCTATTTAATATCATGCTGGACAAAAATGTAGATTAAGGTTATATAGGACCTTTACTGATTATGTATTTTAACATCTTTTCGGGCGTAAGGGACTTGCAAATAGTTTAGGGTCATATGCATGGACCATTGATGATGCAGTTTAAGGTCATACAGGACCTAGTTGTAGTTTAAGGTCATACTGGACCATTTTGGAGACACATTTTAACGTCATGTTGGACCAAGTTGTAGTTTAAGGTCATACTGGACCATTTCTGTATAGTTTAACATCGTATTGCAAGGGAAAGAATGGTACTTTGCAGTTTATACAAAATACTTCTTAAAAAATCTCGCATTGGTTGGAGTAGTGATGAGTTATCTATCCATTGAGATTAGTGAATAAGCTCCATTGGAGTAGACACTTTGTATTGAATAAGGTCCTTCCCATTTTGGCTCAAGATTGGGAGGTTTCTTTCCTGGTATCATTGGAGTTCTGAGTACTAATACCAATTCTCCTTGAGTGAATGAATGAAGACGAACTTTTTTGCTAAAGGCTCGTGTTATTCGATACTGATAGACTTCCAAGTGGTGCAAAGTGCACAATCGTTTCTCATCTAACTGTTCCAATTCATTAAATTTCTAATGAGATTGTTCATCTATAGATGATTGATCACAAATAGTTACTCTGAGTGAGGGTAGTTGAACTTCAATAGGGAAGATGGCTTCCGTTCCATATACCAATGAATATAGAGTTGACTGAGTTTCAATGCGGGTGGTAGTCCGATAAGCCCATAAAGCATGAAAGAGTTTATCAGGCCATAACCTCTTATCTTTATCTACCATCTTTTTCAGTATATTTGAAAGTGTCTCGTTAAAGGATTCAATCTGGCTGTTGGATGTTGCATGATACCAAGATGAATGGTTGGAGTTGATGTTGTACTCTTGATACAACTTCTTCACCTCAGATGAACAGAAATTGGTGTCATTGTCCATCAATATGGTATGAGGGACACTAAATTTGGTAATTCTGTTAGACTTGATGAAGCTAACAACGCATTGTGAACTGACTTCCTTGAGAGGTATTTCCTCTTCCCATTTGGAAAAGAAGTCAGTAGCAGTATTAATGTACTTAAACTGCTTGGCAGTAGCCAAATGGTAAGGTCCCACCACATTCATTCCCCATGTGGAAAATGGCCATGAGTATTTAGCTGTATGAAGCAACTTTGGAGGTTGATGAATGAAGTTGGAATGTACTTGGCATGAATGACACTTCTTTTTGAAATCGACAGAATCTCATTTCATTGAAGGCCAAAAGTATCCATGCCTTTGAATCTGATCAGACAGTCTATGTCCAGACTGATGGGCACCACAGACTCCTTCATGCACTTCTTTCATGACAGCCATTGTCTCTTCACCATCAAGGCATCTGAAGAGAACTCCATCAAAACTGCATTTTTAGAGAATTTTTTCTAGGTGATATGGGCTATCATAAAGAGTAAAATTAACGACACGTCGCCGGATTTGTTCTTTCTCAGCTCTATCAGGTGGAAGTGTTCCATTTTGAAGGTATTACCTTATAGGTGACATCCATCCTATAGTATGACCATACGGTTCAGGAATGGGAAAATGTTCATTAATTTCCTCTGTTCTGATTCGAACATAAGGTGAAATTGCACAATGGTGGGCAATAATGATGGTTGTCTCATCCCGATTTGGATCTACCAGAGCTGTGGCTATATTAGCCAATGCATCATCTTGAGCATTTTTTATCTTGGGACATAAGAAAATGTAGGTTCCAAAGGCAATTCCTCCATTAACTCTCTGACGTAATCATACAAAGGGATTTGTTCTTCTTTTCTGATTGAATAATCCCCATTGGCATGTTTGATTACGAGGTCTGAATCAACTTTCACCTTTATGTGATTCACTTGTGCTTGAAGTGCTAATTCCAAACCTACGATGATAGCTTGGTATTCTGCTTCATTATTGGTACCACCTTCCCACAATAAGAAGGAATAAGGTAACACAGCCTTTTCTGGAGAAATGAGCACAATTCCTAAGCCAACATTATTGAATTTAGGATTTTCCATTTTCCTCCCTGTTGGAGTTCTGGAAGAACAATCAAAATAAATTTCCCATGTCTGAGGACATTCATGAATAGAGAAGACTTCCTAATTAGGGAGTTCAATATCTGAAGATGTGTCTTCCACTAAACGGTGTTCAGCTAGGAAATCAGCCAGAGCTTGTCCCTTTATCACCTTTTGAGACACATACTGAATGTCGAATTGCTGCAAAATAACTTCCCACCTTTCCAGACGTCCTATAAGCATTAGACAACTTAGGATAAATTTGAGCGGGTTATTTCGACATACCAATTGGACCTCGTGATGTTGCAGGTAGTGTCTCAACTTCTGAACTGCAAAGATTAATTCCAGACAGCACTTCTCAATACTTGAATAATGGGTTTCTGCTTCAAGCATGGTTCGACTGAGATAGTAGAAACTATTTTCATTCCCAGCATCATTCTTTTGAGCAAGAAAGGCACCAAATGATCTCTCTAGAGCTGTCACATAGAGGATAAGTGTTCTTCATTCAACAAGTGGCATGAGTACCGGTGGACTCAAGAGGTATTTCATGAGAATATTGAATGCTTCTTGACATTCTTCAGTCCACTGGTATGTGACTCCCTTCTTCATCAATTTGGTGAAGGGTAAACTTTTTCCTGCTAAATTGGCGATGAAATGATGAATATAGGCTAAGTGTCCTCGAAGTCCTCTTAATTCTTTCAAATTTTGAGGAGGTGACATACCAAGGATTGACTTGGTCATCTCAGGATCGACTTCAATACCACGATGGCATACAACAAAGCTGAGAAATTTTCTCGAGGTTACCCCAAAAGCACATTTTAAGGGGTTCATCTTCAAATTATATTGTCGAAGCTTGTAGAATATGACTTCAAAATAAGCCAAGTGATTAGAACGTTGTTTGGATTTAACTACCAAATAGTCTACATAGAATTAAACAGACTTCACTAAGAAGGGATTGAAGATACGATGCTTGGCACGCTGATAAGTTGCACCAGCATTCTTTAAGCCGAAGGACATTACTCGGTACCAAAACACACCCTAAGGGGCTCTAAAGGTTGTAGATTCCTTGTCTTCTGGGGCCATTCAGATCTAATTATATCTGGAATATCCATCCATGAAGGAAAGTGCTTCATAGATAGGTGTTGCATCAATTAAAAGTTCTGTAATCAGAACTGGGAAATCATTTTTAGGACAATGCTGATTATGATCTCTGAAATCGATGCAATGTTGAATTTGTCCATTCTTTTTCTTTACAGGGACAATATTAGCCAACCATTTGGGATATTTAACTTCTCTAACGAAGTCAGATTTGATATGCATATCCACTTCAACTTCAATTTTGGAAGCATAAGTTGGGTGTGTTCTTCTCGCGGCCAGCTTAAATCCTCAATGTTATTCTGGTAAACCCAAATGATAAGTAGCAACATCATTATCAAACCCGGGAATTTCTCTATAGTTCCAAGAAAATATATCTCTATTTATCTTTAGAAAAGAAAAATACATCTCCTTCTCTTCAAGAGTCATGGCCGCACTGATTAAAGTGGGGCGTGGATCTCCTTTTGTACCCAGATTTATTTCTCTGAGTTCATCCACAGTGGTAGAGATACCCTCTTCAAATGCTGGAGGAGCATCTCTGAGATCTTACTCTTCTTCTTCATCATGTGTTATTTCTTCCGTTTCTACTTGCATAGTAGATGATAATGTAGAATTCTCATGATCTGAAGAGATGTCAAAATTTTCATATCATGAAGAAGAAGCTTCCATTTCCAACCTGATTGATGATGAGGGGTCTTATTTGGGTAATAAAGAAGAGATGATGGATTGAGAATCGACATCATTGTTCACCTCTGATATTGCTATAACTTCTTATGGCGTAATTAGTGAAGCATAGACTTGTTTTATTTTAGCAGATGAAATGAAGATGTCACCATTTGTGCTTTCATCACTTCTTGGTAGATTACCAATTTCTCCCATGTTGTCTGGCTCGATTGCTATAATTGACATTATGGATCTTTCCATAAGATTATTTTGATTTGGGTCTATCTCGTCAATTTGACTGATAGGAAACACATAATCTGTACTCACATGTTTAAATTGATTTACTGGAATTTTTTCCAAACCATATGGAGCATTAACTTTGGTAATCTCTTTTGTTGTGGATTTCTCCATTTGCTTCATGTGATAGAATTCCGCCTCAATTTATTGAGACTCACATGGCTTGAAAGTGGCCTTATCACCATACAATGTCTCAACATGACCATCGAAACAATATTTGAGACATTGATGGTATGATGACGGGATAGTCGCATGTTGATGTAGCCATGGTCTTCCAAGCAAGATGTTGAAGGTTGAGTCTTGATCAACAACCATGAAATATGAATTGGATACAAGATCTCCAAACTGAGTTCTGAGTGTAACTTCACCTAGTGGTTCTTGTTCATTATTACTATATCCATGTAGCATCATGGTGGAAGGTGATAAATTAGATTCTGTGAGGCCCAATCGACGAAGTGTACGAATGGGCATGAGGTTGACTCCTGAACCATTGTCAATGAAAGATCTTCAAACAACCATGCAATTGACCTTTCCAGACAAGTACAAAGGTATAACATTTCCATGCACAACATCATCTTCATCTTCACTAGTAAAGGATAGTATTGCATGGAATTCTGTAGGATTATTCTCTATGTGATAGACTTCAGCTTCAACAATTTCAGTTTAAAACTCCTGAGGACTAGTCAAAGCCTCGATGAGTGCTTACCGAAGATATTTTGATAGATTCAGAGCATCCAGAATTGATAACATGGTTGGTACATGGGCCACGTGTTTCAATATATCATACTTTTGATCCAGAGGTCTACGTTTCCCAAGAGGAATATGTGGTTTATCAGGTACCTTGGAATCAGATGCTTTGGAAGTTGATGCATCTTGTATTGGGATAGGAGTGGGAAATATTCCTAGTTTTGGAAGATTAGTCTGATTAGATCCATTTAAATGCTGAGAAGAAGAAAATGGGACGTTCAACCGGTCTTCGAAAATAACTATGCCAGGACAGAATTTTCTATTGGTAGAAGAACTTGCTTGTTCTTGCTGAGCTTACTGAAGGGCTCTACCATGAGATTCTGCTGCATACACAGTTCTAGTAGGGGTATAATTGGAATAGTGGCTTCTGAAAGATCCATGTCTTTCCCTATATCCTGAGCCTCTGGAACATTATCTGATTCCCCTATTTCATACAGGGAATTCAGGCTCATTGAAATCAATACTTCGACTGGCAAATGGATCTGTTAATTGAATCATATTAATAGAACCAAAGATTAACTCTTCGTCTGATGAAGAATCTGCCTGATTAGCCTGTTTGGGCTGTGCCGTTTGGTGGGGCAGTTCTCGTGGATTTGAAGTAGATGGCATGAAGTCCGCCAAAGTCAAAGATAACTTAGGCTTTGTCATATACTCATCTTCTTCTGATTCTTTTTCTTTATTTGAATCGTGCCGTTTCATTAAGGACTTTCCCTCTAATGAAGAGGGTTTTTCCACAACATTCATGACAGAAGACACAATTGGTTTCTTTAATTGTGTTCACAAAATATCACGAGTTCAATTGATTGTCTTTCTAACCATCCAATCATCATACTTCTGTGCATTTTTTCTTTTTTACTTCTTTCCATTCACCCTCCTCCTCGGGAACTGTAGTAGTGACACATGCTACCTGGGCTGAGGACCCTTTCAATGTGACTTGTCTCGAGTCGACCATCTTTTTCAGGAGGTCTTTGAAGAAAAAACACTCCTGGATGGGATGCCCCAACATTTGATGAAAAGGGAAATAATTAGGATGGTCTTCATCTCCTTTATTGTTTGGCCTCTTGGGTATTGTCAATTGAACCAAATTGTTTTCCAGATCCGAAATGAAATGACCAGGAACTTGTTCATTTCATAAAGAGTATGTTTTTCTCTTCATATTCTCAAATTGTTTTAGTCATTGATCTTCTTGATCGTCTGGATGAAATGGCTTTTGTTGTTGGCGCTCAGAAGGTGGTGCCCTTCGAGAAGATGAAGGTTTTGAGGTAGAAAAAGGTAAAAGTCTTTGTTTAAGCCAACTATAGCAGTTTCTGCTTTACCCCTTCTTCTTCTTGGAGCTGCTGGAATTACAAGAGATTTATCCTTAGCCTGTATAAGGGAATCTTCAATCGGCTGAGCGATTGATGTAAGGTCTCGAAACCCTCTTGGGTATTTCACAAGGATTACCGGCGTGCGTAATTATTCATGCATATTTTCCACATAGAATGGAAACAATTCTTATATAGGGAGTGTTATACTCATGTAATATGTTAATCCCTTCCATAGAGCAATGAAATCATAGACCCTTTCATTCTCCCTTTGCATAGAGTTTGTAAGATTTAAAACTGTTGTCTTTAGAAAAGTTGAGATGAACTGAAGGAGGAATTTTGGGCGAAGATCCTCCCATCTGGTAATTGACCGGGATTGCAAGCTTGTATAGAAAATAAAATCTGGTCCTTTCAAGGTTCGCACGAAGCATCTGAGTTTCACTGCTTCTTGCTGCTATGGAGTTCCTATCATAGGATCACAATAGGACACGTAATGCGTCAAATGTTGTTCAGGATCGCCTAATCCATTGAAAATTGGGAATACAGGGTTCCCAAAACTGGATGGAGGAGAAATTGAATCTACCCATTTAGGGTAAACATTATTTTCTGGTCGAACTTGCGCACTTTTCCATTCCATAGTTTCTAAATGAGATGTTAATGACTCAATATTTGTTATTAACTTTTGAGAAACATCTTCTTGAACTTGGACTTGGGTAGGTGCAATGACTGGTGCTTGGACAGATGTGGCGATTGGTGCTGCAACTGATGGTAGCACTGCCAACTGTTGTTGCACTTGACCCGTAGGATTAGACCTGTGAGGGTGTACTGAGAGATGAGGATATTCATGATCCATCTCAGTATCTGAAACAAATTCCTTTGGCTGACTGACTCTAGTATGCTTAAGAAGAAGACTACTCTGAAGTAGTTCTGCATTCAACCTTCATAATTACTTCATTTCGTCTTCATGTTGTGCAAACCTTTGCTCTAGTGAGAGCGATTGACCTTCTCCAGAGTATGGATATGTAACCTGGTTGTTTCTCTTCTATTTTTTGGATCCTTTTTGGAGTGGGGGAAGTGGGTTACTCGAAGGATTACCTAGGTTCTGAGTAATCCATTAACTTCGTGTACGCACACCTTCTTCATTTGTGTCGGTGCGTACATCTTCTTGTGTAGGAACCTCTTCATCTGAATCCCTTGAGTGAGCCTCATCCAGTGGATCAACAACAATGGCATTGATGACATTGATTGATTCATAACTCATCACATCCATTCTATCATCATTTCTGTGATATTTTCTTCTTCCATGTCTTTGATGAGACATTTCCTTTTGTTGATTCGATCCCTCGGGAACTTCTTGACGAATTGTAATTTGGAGGGAATCTCCTGATAATTTGGCTCTTCGTTCCTCTTGAGGATTCTTTCACAATCAAGAAAAGACTGACTTTCTCTGAGGAGGGGATTGATGATTTGAAAAAGTCCCCAGTCTAGTGGACTGGGGCTATTCCTTCTATTCTCGCTCAACTCCCTGAATCCTTTTTGTTGATTCCGAGGGTTTGTTTAAAAGAGTCCCCAGTCTGGCGAGCTGGGGTGGTTCTTGACATGCTATGTCTGAGACATTCATGAAATTTTTCCTGATCCTGCGAAACTTAGTCCAGAAATTAGCTGGATGCATTAACCTGTATCTTCTTTTATCACCCTGTTCAAAAGACCATTGGATGATTTCTGACACTTCTGTCACTTGGTGACGTGCTTGCTCCAATCGAGAGGCCTATTTAATATTCTCATTTTCTTGATGCAAGATTAATTGAACAACATGTTCTCTGTATTCTTTATTTTTAGAGAAAATAGTTGAAGCCTGTTCTTGGGAATGTTTTTGATTACAAACAATGCCCATTGACTATGGCCGACCATGGGAAATAACATTTCATAGACCATTTTCGGTGGGCTTTGCTGACTGGAGAGCACCGTGAAATGCAGTGCTCCATGAACACCCCATCCTCTGACACGAATACTAGATGAGGCATTGGAAATTAACTGACGCAATCTTCTTAGTTAACCAAGGCATGAACGTTGAAGGGATCCCTGCTACCTTTCATCCATAGGATATCGAGAGACTGATAGAGACACCAAATCAATCTGAAGTTGTAACCCTTCTATTATCTTAAGATGATTTTCATATTAATAATAAGATAATACTTTCTTTTTTAACTGACAACGAGTTTTCCATATGTTGAGACGAATATCATGAATTTCATCTTCCGTCACTGTTTCTGTAATATTATACTGAGAGTCATCCATAAGCCAAAACATGGCTGGCACTTCACCTTTTTCCAGTTTTTTTTCTCATGTTCAACATTTCCTCTTTATCATTTGATGAAGATTATTCTACCTGATTTGACCAGAGTTGGTGTTTCCTAGTTGCTTCATTGGATTCAACAGGATTGGTAGAGAAATCATTGATCAAACTAGAAGATGGATGACTTAGGGGTGGTTCGGAGAATGACCTACACCCTGGGCTATCTTCGGATTGATAAAGTATTTCACATACTAGCGATGAAGCTTCAGACATGACTAGTTTCACATTTTCAAGTGCCTCAAGATAAGAGGGGTTTCCCGGCACTATATTGTCCACTAAATCATTTTCTGGGCAATGTTAATCACTATTTCAGAGAGGAATTTCACAGCGAAATTCATCATCATGGGGAGGACCACCATAATGGGTTACATCAAAAGATGAGATCTCTTGCTCCTTGGTTTTCTGATCGCACAGAGCGTTCTTGTGGCTCTCATCTGAAGATGAAACTTCGAGATTGACCGAATTGTCATGAAGCAAGCCTTAACGAGGAAGTGTCTGTTGAAGACCTTAGAAATTAATGTTCCCACTATTGGGAAATGAGGGAGTATAATCATGAGTTTCAACAGATAATTGTCTGAGGGCTTCAAGAACTCCAGCATAGAGCAAGGCCTTGTTACAGATTGGCTCTTGATCCCCTGACTGTGCTGGGCGGGTCTTTTTCATAGACGCCTTATTACTCGCCTTGGAAGCCACTTGTTGAAAAAAGTGGCTACTCTAAGCAGGTGTATATGCCTGATCAGGAAATATGGCCAGGTTAGGTTGACGATCTCTACTCAAATCAGGAGTATGTGCCTGACTTGGTTGTCCGTATGATATGAGAGAGTATGCCCCACAACCCTCTTGGACTGGAACAGATGTGTGTGTCTGTTCCAGAGTGAATTGTTGATGTGTCACTCAACTGGTAGGGATAGATTTATGTGTCTTTCCCTAAGATGCCACTGTAGTTGTTATAATATCCTGGAAGGAATCCAGAATATGAGCAGGGATTTGCTTATGCTCTTTCACCATTGATAGAATATGCTGGGTGACATTAGCTGTCGGAACGAGAATATATGTCCATTCTGGGCTTAGAGCAGGTGTATGTGTCGGCTCCTGTCCTCCTTTTCCTGTCAGTGAATCCTGACAGTACTCCAGTGTGGGGGCAGAGAGTTGAGTCTGCCTTTTATTTGCTGTTGGGGATTTCCGACTAACTTCTCCGAATGCTACCAAGCAAGACTGTTGAAAAGATTGATAAATACAAGCAGGTGTATGTTCCTGATGATTTCACTTTGCAAAATTTTGTTGACGAGATCCATCATATGTATTCAGACGAGCCAGCTGACTAGCTGATGATTTATAAACAGGTGTATGTTCCTGTCTATAGTACTCCACCGGAATTGCCTGGTGGGATTGGCCTGATGCTGCCAGACGAGTCAGCTGGACAACGGAATTAAAACGGGTAGGTGTATGTGCCTGCTCATTGTTTTCCACCAAGTCAGATTGTTGGACTTCTCCAGAGACGACAGAGATGAGAACCTGCTCACTGTTGACAGGAATCCGCCTCTGGTGGTTCGTCTTGATTTCTCGGGTTCGAGGAACCTGAGCCGAATGCCTGGAGTTGGTTCCCTCATCATGTTGAGGGTGCACTTCCACACGTGTCTGGTGGCGATTGTTGGTGGGAGCCCTCAGGAAGGACTTCGGTCTGTTTGAATTAAGGCCCTGAAGGACCTGCTCATTCACCTCCCCAGAATAAGGGAGCGAATGGTGATTGTGTTCTGGGGATAACGACTCGAAACGGTTGGAGACGGTAGTCAGCACCGCCTGCTTCTTGATCACTGGTCGTCATTGTCTGGACGACCGATGTGAGTTGTTTACTTGGAGGGCTTGTCGGGAAGCCGCTAGAGTTTGGATGATACTGTGTTGACGGTACTCCTTAACCCGTGTGTTTGATACCCATCATTGAAGACTCTGAGTAGGTGATATCGTCCTTAGAGCCGACGATGATCTTGAAGGAGTAGCAGCAGTGGCATTTTCAGCAACAGTATTCACAGGTGTGAACTTAAGAGAAGCCATTCTAGAAATGCAGAAGATCTTGGAAAAGAGTGCCTGTTTGATATAATAGATGTAATCAAGATAAATTCAGCCACTACATCTTTTGGATGAGCACATATTTCAATGATTGTTTTTGTTGGACCTATCATTGATTTTTCAATAGGGTCCTATTAAAATAGGTAAATAATCATTTTAACTTGGTTAAGGATTTACGTCGGGTTCACCATTTTTGTTTCCCTCAGATTCCAGGTATGTACTCCTTTTGATTGGAGGTTCAAACATTCCGATTAGTTTCTAACGAGTTTGTTCGTAGAACAGGAAACATCCAATGATTCCACATCCATTCGGACTTACTTTCCAAAGGTAGGAGCTTATTAGTTTTTGGACTTATGAGGCTTAGGAATTTTCATTGGTCGAGAGGATGGGAGGTCGGACTCATCACACCTTTTTGAGGGGAATTATTGTCTACTCCGGGACTCTCTTTATAGATTTATGTTATGTTCGTGAATCTTTATTACATTACCAAGTATAAAATGAGCTTTCCTTCAGATCTGGCAATCAATGATTAAATATGTAGGAAATTTAGAGAATATTTTATATGTATTCGAGGTTCTTCATCGATAGAGAATCATTTGTATTTATTAGAGATTTTTGGTCAATGGTACCCTTCAACACATTTATATAGAATTATCTTGGTCATTATGATGACCATGATGGTTTTAAAGCCACTAAGTGGGGAACTTGTAGTTTATTTTCATTCAGAAGGACATGGATTATTTCAGAGTTGGGATCGAACCCGCAGATGGGCTACCTACATATCCTTTGTTTAGAAAAGAAATCATAACCCGCGTAGTTCGAGTAAGGGAGTATGATGTTTATGATTGATGGCTCAAAGGAGGATGTAATAATTACTTTTACACTCTAAGCTCACGTGAGTCATGCTCGGTGGGAGAAACAAGAGGTATTGGTAAAATTAGACAATTGTGGTATGAAAGATGCAATCATAAGAAATAATGGTGGGATTATGTATGTATGACTGCCTAGATAAATGAAGGTTAGGATTTACTTTAGGGAAGAAATCCAGGAACATGGTCCATAAAGGTATATTTTCTTCATGGAGATTTTGAATACTCTAACTTGGGGCTTACTCCTAAAAAGGAGGCCCAAAATAGGAGAAGACTTATGATTGGGTTTTACTCTTGAAAAGGAATCTCAGATCAAAGGTAAATTAGGACTGGTTAAGATAAATTAAGACTGGAGATTATTCCTGAAAAGGAGGCACAGGTTAAGGGAATTAAGTTTTGGGGCTTACTCTAGAGGAGGATGCCCAAATTAGGGGACTGGGGCTTACTCCTAAGGAGGATGCCCAGATTTGAGACTGGGGATTACTCCTGAAAAGGAGGCCCATGTTAAAGATTATGACTTGGGATTATTCCTGAAAAGGAGGCCTAGTTTAAGGGAATTATGGTTTGGGGCTTACTCCTGAGGAGGATGCCCAAATTAGGGGATTGGGGCTTACTCTTAAGGAGGATGCCCAGATTTGAGACTGGGGCTTACTCTTGAAAAGGAGTCTCGGGTTAAGGATTATGACTGGGGCTTATTCATGAAATGGAGGCCCAGGTTTATGGAATTATGGTTTGGGGATTACTATTGAGGAGGATGCCCAAATTAGAGGACTGGGGCTTACTCCTAAGGAGGATGCACAAATTTGGGAACTTTAAAATTGGGGCTTACTCCTAAGGTGGATGCCCAAGTTAAGAATTATGACTGGGACTTACTCTGAAAAGGAGGTCCAGGTCGATTGAGTTCTCTCATCTTAAACGATGAGGTTGAATGAATGAAATCTCAATCTTTAGTGACATAAAGATGTGTAAATCACTATGTTTTGAGAGATATTCAACAGAGTTCCTTTCAGATAAGGAATAAAAAATCAAGAAATCATGCCATAAATGGCTTTGAAAAGTGTCTTGAAGATTTAATCTTGGATAAGAGAGGTGGAATGGATTAAGAGGGGTGAAATGGGAAAGAAGGGCTCCCAAAAAGTCTGGGGAGCGCAAGTCCTGGCAGGCGCGCATGTACTACGTGGACGTACAAGTCCTGGTCATGCAGGTATGCCTGCGTGACACATGGTGTACTTGCGCGACAGTTGACCAGTAGGGTAATACTTGAGCGACTCTTGATTAAAGACTTTAGAATCCTCTTGAGGTTCTTCCAGAAAAGGGGTACACAAGTTCTATTGAAGGAGTAAGGCGGCGCACAAGTGTGGCCTTTTCCCTTAAGGGATGGCCACTCAGGCGCACAAGTGTTGATGAGTTTCACCACTTAGACCTTCGTCCGCCTCTTTAGATCTTCCACAATAGGTAAGAAATTACCTTAGAAGTGTTTCGAAAGCTTTGAGAAGAGACTAGGGCGCCGGGAGCTCAAATCCGAGTTTCTGGAAAAAGTCCTCCTCGAATGGGGGGCCCACAGGGTCTATTTATTGGCAGGAGAAGACCCCAGGTGGTTATCACTTAGGTCACACAATTCACTTGCGCGACCATAATGCATCGCACAAGTGGACTTGCGCGACTATGAGGAAACTTGCGCGACTTATGGGCAATCTTCTCTATGTTCATCCCTTTGTCGATTTTTTGATATTTTCTGCAAAGGATGAATCAATTTGTGCTAATTCATTTCCCTTTAAATTCCTTTGCACTCTGTGATGAAAAACGAACATCAACACTAATCCACTATACTTGGATATCACATTAATACAAGAAGTTTATATAAATAAACTTGATCCACACCCTAGATCGGGGTTAATAATAGTACACAGGACATTCCCGGCCACAAAGGTTCCTATTCCAAAGTTCATCATGGGTAAAAACAATCAGGCCACAGAGGGAAATATTCCACATTTATCAGTGGGTATACACAAGTATCAAAAGATGTTTGAGTAATAATATCTTATATCCTTCAGTTTAATTCAGGATATAGAGTGTGTTGTTATACAGATACACACACTGCTCAAAAGCTAGTAAAATGATGCATAAAAGAGAATAAATATGGATATAGGTTTAGAAATTCTCTGAGTGTTAATATTTGCAGCTATGGACTTTTGAAAATTATTTAAATATAGAAATGAAGTCCTCGTATGGAAAATAGAGTGTCCTATGTCAGACAGATCCATCTTCTGTTCTTTGTGTTGTTTGACAGTGTAATGATGTTCTCAATTCTGGGATTCAATTGTGATTCATGTGTTCTCCAATGACATCGAGTTTCATATAAAGATTCTTTCTTAAAAAATTCTATATGTGAGTTCTTTATTATCATGTGTATGCCCGTTTTCCTCACTTTAAACTATTATGCCACACACTTGTTTCTGGGCCGCACTACTCTTTTATCATGTAGTGCAAGTGTTTGAGCCAACATGTTACATATATTCTGCACCTCATACCACGTACTGTAAGATGACATGTCTACAAAAAACATTATTTATGTCACTACATATAAAGTCATCATATATGACTAGTAGATATTAAATAGAAAGATGAAAAAACATATTATGAAATGGTGTCTCAATATGTCCTGGAAATGGTGTCTCATTCACATGGTGTTTGGTTCATGGTGTCTTGTTTTAACGGTGTCTGGATTTCACAGTGTATGGTTGTCATGGTTTCTGGTTCACGGTGTCTCCTGGTCACAGTGTCTGAATGTCACAGTGTCTACTTGTTCATGATTTCTTATGGTTGTTCTGTCTAGATGTCACAGTGTATGCCTATTCATAGTGTCTCATGGTCATGGTGTCTGGATGTCATGGTGTCTGCTTGTTGATGGTGTCTTATGGTTACAGTTTATGGATGTCATAGTGTCTTCTTGTTCACGGTGTCTCAGACACAGGAAAATATCTGTATGCAGACTTAAGTAGTGATATTTATGGAATGGATTAAATGTAATCATTAGTCATAGAAATCATTATAAAGAAATTAATAGATATTGTACAGCAACCAAGCTGAGTGTATATAAATTAAGAGCTTTGGATAGATTTTACTAAACAACTATTCATTTGATGTGAGATATATTACATATAGTTAAGAAGGTTTATAAACTATATATGATTTGTGATCATTAAAACATGATTAATACATGAGGATTCCAACACTCTTAAATCTAATACATATTTTGAATGAGATCTGAAACCTGAATTTGATGCAACCATATGGTTCTGAATTTTATATAATACTATTATGGAATGCAGGAATTAATAATCTCGTTATGGATTAAACCATTCTTCTTGGAGTTGGAGCATCTAGTTTGACGGTGAAAATATTGAATTCAATTCCATAAAAAATATTAAAGATTTTTTTATAGAATCAATTTATTTATAATGTTATATTAATTGTGTTGTTGTGTATACATAACATAAGACTCATTATGAATGATATTAAAAATTTTCATTCAATCAAACTATGACTAGGGAAAATATTCTCAATTAAAGACACTAGTAATGTGACCTATATACTATGCCTGAATATCTATAGTGGTTAAACTAAAATAGAGTTTTTATAAGGAAAAACAGTTATATTGTAAAAGTATTAAATTGTTTTAAGTTTTTTAAATTTTAAAAAGATGTTTACTCTTATTGCATGGAATAATCCTTATTTATACTCATCTTAGATTTAAATATAAAGAGAGGAAAAACATTGATATTATTAAATATAAATTAGCCAATGGATTTTTTTGGTTTTCAGTATTTTTCACTTGTTATGGTGTCCCTTATAAATTGATATTATGTGTAATGCCCAGACCCCAGATACTTAGAGTCAGTTCATTATTACATAACATTTTCATGATATAAGGAATCATGTCTTGAAAGACAGATCTGTTTAGTAGCCTTGGAAATACTGGATACATTTATATGTTTTACATTACATTATAAAATGAAAAACTACATCAACATAATCTCCATAGGCCATACTAATATCCCTTAGACTATCCTTGTAGGTTAGTCATAATATTCTTCTTTGCATCTTGGGAAAATTAAAACATAGAAAGTGGTGAGCTCATATGCTCAGAAAGGATAAGAATATATGGGAAACTTTCATAAATAAGCGTAAAAATTTAAGGCAATGTATAAAACTAAAACAAGAGTCTTTTAAACCCGAACATAAGCATAATATGGAAAGATAAAATAAAAAATTCCATTTACATATTCACATGGATATTCTACTAGTTAAATAATAACATTAAATATCAATAGCCACTTTCATAATGATGGAATGCATAATGACAGACTTTATAACCACATAGTCAAGGCTTTGTGCCAAGACTAGAGATATGATTTTTTCAAGGCCTTGTGCCAAGACACTAGTTTTTCTCATGAGACCTACTGATTAATTGAGGAGCTATAGCAGGCTCCACCCGTCACTTACTAAGTCTAATGCATTCCTCAAATGAATAGGTTTAAACATAACATAAAAATTCATATTAAAACAAGAAAACGAAATGTAAATACTTTATTCATAACCCATGAATGGTGTAAAAATAACACATACAAAATAAAACATATCAAAAAACCTTCAATACAATATGGATGTTTTGTATCATAATAAATCAACTTCAAATAAGCATAAAATCCATCAAAGGATGTTGACATAGATGAAATCAAAACTTTTTTAGAGAAATATCTCTTTGTATTTTGAAATAATTTAAAATTCATATAATTATAAAAGAAAACATTTATTTAGAAAATATTTTTATAATCTTTTAAGGGAAGCTTCGACAATTTTATAACGATAGAAAATAGTCGTGCACACCGTATAAGTTAAAAAAACTTTCTTTCCTTAATATTGTCAAAAAGGTCGAAAAGTACCTTGTTTGGAAAACAACTGAAAGATTCCTTTATAAAAATATTATAAAAAGTCAAAAAATGGTATAAATGAATTTAACCCATAGTCTATGAAATAGAAAAAATGTTTTGAAATACATTTTATGAAACATGGATGTGGATGACAAAGAGGACCCAATAGATAATTACGTATAATCAACCTCCGTTAATGAAGTGATTATGAAATTAACCCTTACCTTGTACTTATACATGGTTTAGGGTAAGTTAACATAATTTATAATAGATAAATCATTTTTATTAAAATATACAAGAACCATATACATAAATATGAAATCATATATGATCTTCTAATATTTCTTTCTTAATAATATTTTCGTATTATCGTCATTTCAGGTGCTAACTGATTCATTTTACATTATATGTTTTGTTACATAAGTCATGTTTGTTATGGATAGGATATATTTGATTCATATTAAGAATTATATTAAGCATTTAAACATTATTATTAATCATCAAATTAAAATTAGTCTTTGTTGGATACGATGGGGAATGAATCTCAACGGGTACGTGGAGACGGTAATCCGTACGTACGCATGAGCAAAAATATCATTCTTTTGATATTAAAATCATATATAATTAGATGGTATATCATATATAAAGAATAATTATCATGTTATATTTATTATGTATATAATTTAAACATCATTTTTATACCCATCTAAAAAATAATGTATTGAATAACAACTACACCACGATGTGGAGACGGTAAGCCGTACGTATGCACGTATGGTGAGATGTCATTCGTAGGATGAATATAAAAATTAATATGGTTATACAATTTTTATAATAACATCACAGTATATAGATGATACTGGGGTTATTATTTTAGAATGGAAACAACAAGGAAGGAATAAGTGAAAAAGAAATGAACTTGAAAGAGGTGATACAAATATTTACCTGTTCTTTAAGTTATTCCTTTACATTTGATAAAACGGTCTCCTTAGGATGGATTTTGGACTAATGTAAAGCCTCTAGGATGAAGGGAGGATAGTGGATTGGATATTTGGTCAGGGTATGGCCGATCCAAATGGCTTTGAATGTGTGAAATTGAGATAAGGGTAAATTCCCTTTAATAAGAGCGGTGAGGGGCACCTTAGGAAAAGATTGAAATATTATTTTATAATAAAATAATTTTCAGTTTATAATGGCACAAAAATGATTTACTTAGAGTCTAAGGTGGGTATGTGTCGAAATTAACTCATCCAATAGGGTTTAGACTAGTCTGGGTTACTATATTAACCTTATCTTTTAGATTTAACTCTTAGTTAAATAGTTTGACATTTACCATGTCTCTTTATATTTTTATATTATATGGTTAATAAACAAACAATAAACTTCCAAGAGAACCTCAATTGGTTCATTAATGACCTATATAACATTATTTAAGCCCTTTTTTTAATCCTTATATTTTTATGAATAGAATATCAATTAATAATATAATATTTTTTTAAAAACTCTTTTATGTCAATTTTGACTCAATTTTCTATTTTTTTTTAATTCGTAACAGCATTATTAGATCCAAAAGAAATTATTCAATCCTTCCTAACATGTCATATTAACCTATAAAAATAGTTTAATTCATTAAATTTCTCTAATTATATTTATTTGGATATTTTTAATATCATTTATTTTAATCATTCAATAATAAGTTAATTACTGCATCATCACTGTTTCATAAATAAATTTAATTATTTAATGTCTAAAAAATATAAATAAAATAAAATTATGTTGGAAATATTTTTATATTTCTAATGAATATTAATAGTAGAATTTATATTATGTATAACCATGTATTAAAAATGGTTTAGTTATTAAACTTGGATTTTAACTCTTTTAAATATTCTTTAAATAATATAATAATAAATGTCCTAATCTAATTCATGTGGACCTAAAGGATAATATTTTATTCGTAAGGTTGTTTTTGGCCTAATTAAACTTATCAAAAAGAATTAAGACATGTGTTAGGGTAATGATAATATCATTTTTACATTTAAGAACTATATTTACTTTTAACCGTGGTAAATAAAAGTTAAAATTTATTATTCACCAAAAATTATTTTCATGTAATTGAACAAAATTTTACTTACTGATATCGACCGTGTCTCTCAGATTTTTTAAATTAAACTCATAGAAGTAGTAAAATTATGTTTTATACAAATTTGGAAATTCTCCTAGGAGATGGGTAAAAGACTATAAAATGTTCGAAAAAATTTTATATATCTAAAATTATTATAAACTGACTCTCATGAATTAAATTGAAATTATATTGGTATTATGTATCTATTTTGACCTAAAATAAATTTAAATAAAATAAATAATTATTTAAATAAAAATTTAGCTTTAAACAATAACTTAGTTTTTTAACTATTCATAAAAAATTGAAACTTTTCAGAAAAATATTAAAATATAACCATACACTAATTTCGATATTACGAATCCAAAAATTAAGTCCATTTTGAAAGATAAAATTTATAAAATTTTAAAATGTAGGTATTACTATTCATAATGGCTAGTTTGATTGGTTGTGGTGTGTTTGAACTCGAAGTTGCGTACAATACAAGCTATTGTATTATACAAAGGAAAATGTATCGTGGAAGCTAGGGGTGTTACATTATCCCCTCCTTCAAATAATTTCATCCTCAAAATTCCTAGAATATTACTGCATAATAAGATTTATGTGGTTCTTTATCATATGTTTCTCAGGTTCCCACGATGCCTCTTCCATATTATGGTTTCTCCATAGAACATTTGTAAATGAGTCGTCTGGTTTCTCAAAACTTGTTCTCTTGTATCATGAATCTTGACATTCTCTTTGCAATAAGATAGATCGGGTTCATGTTCTAATTCCTCATAGGTTAATACATGCATTGGGTCAAGCATGTATTTTCTCAACAGTGATACATGGAACAAATCATGAACTTTGGAGAGACATGGCGGCAATGCAAACGGTAAGCTATAACCCCAATTCATTGTAGAATTTTAAAAGGTCCGATGTACCTGAGACTCAATTTACCCTTCTTACGAAATCATATAATTCCCTTCCATGGAGATACCTTCAAGAAAACATGACTTCCGACCTAAAATTTGAAATCCTTCCTTCGATTATTAGTATAGATCTTCTTCCTACTTTGAGATGCTTTGATGTGGGTTTGGTTTACCTTCACCTTTTCTATCATTTCCTCAACAGGTTCTGGGCCTATGAGTTTTCTTTCACCAACATCATCCCTACAGGTTGGTGTGCAACATCTCTTTCTATGTAACGCTTCATATGGTGACATCAGAATACTCAAATAGAAGCTATTGTTATAGAAAAAATCTACCAGAGGTAAATATTGATCCCACATACCGTGAAATTCAAGTGAGAAAGATCTCAACATGTCTTCTAAGGATTTAATAGTCTGTTCTGATTGTCCATCAGTTTGAGGATGGTAGGAAGTGCTCAAACAGATTTAAGTATCTAGGGCTTTCTGAAGAATTTTTCAGAATCTTGATGTAAAACTACGATCACGATCAGAAAAAATCAATAGGGTTACTCCATAAAGTCTTACAACTTCATTAATATACAGTCTTTCTAAACGTTCAAGTGGTAAATCCTCTCTTATATCAAGAAAATGTGATGAATTGGTAAGATGATCAATAATGACCCATATTTTATCATTCCTTATAGGAGTCCTTGGTAGTCCCATGACAAATTCTATCGTAATATTATACTATTTCCACTCAGGTATGGGAAGAGGTTGCATGACTTCTCCAGGCTCTTACCTTCCAGCATTCACTTGTTTACAAACCATACATCTTGACATAAAATCAGCAATCTCCCTCTTCATTTTGTCCCACCAAAAATGTTTCTCCAAAGATATATACATCTTGGTGCTCCCATGGATTATAGAGAAATTGGGGCTATGAGCATCATCCAACAATTCCCTTTTTAGATCAGGTATGTTAGGAACACAAGTCTCTTCCCAAATTTAAAAATTCCATCTTCATATACGAATTAAATCAATCTCCCATCGTTCATTGATTTAATATTCTTTTGAAATTTCTCATAATCACTCTAAGAACTTTTTATCCTTTCTAGCAAATATTTCTTGGAAACCATTTAAAATTTTATTGATGATTCACATTCTATGATTATTCCCATATCCATTTTCACTAGATCAATGAAAATAGGATCCATTTCAACTCTCATGTGTTCAAAACCCCATGATCCTTTCTTCTCAAATCATTTTCCACCTTATTTGCCTTCCCCAGGTGGTAGTGTATTGTGAAATCATAATCCTTGAGTAGTTCAATCCATCTTCTTTGCCTCATGATGTGTTCTTTCTGTGAAAAAATATACTTCATACTCATTTGATAGGTATATATCTTTCATTTTTCACCATAGAGATAATTTATTCATATCTTCAATGCAAAGATTATAGCTGCTAACTCAAGATCATGAATAGGATAGTTTTTCTCATGAATTTTTTGTTTTCATGATGCATAGGCAATAACCCAATCATTCTACATAAGGAAACAACCGTGTCTTTTCTTTTATGAATCACTAAAAATAACAAACCCATCATTCCTTGATGGTATATTCAATATAGAAGAATTAACTAATATTCTCTTAAATTCTTCAAAACATTATTCACACTCTTTTGTCCAATCAAATTTGACCCCTTTATGTGTGAGCTTGGTTAATGGGTTAGCCAATCTGGAAAAATACTGGAAAAAATGCCAATAATACCCTGCTAAACCAATTCAACTATGTACCTTAGTTATACTCATCGGTGGTGGCCATTCATCGATTGATATTTTCATAGAAGGATCAATAGAGATTACATCCTTAGATAGGATATGGAGATGAAATGAAATCTCCTAAATCCAAAATTCACTGTTTCTAATCTTCCCGTTTAATTCATTTCTTCTCAGGGTTTTCAGAATTGTAAGAATGTTATTTTCATGATCTTCATAGATTTTGGAGTATACTAGGATATCATCAATCAACACCACTACAATGTCATGTAGATATTCCCTAAAAATTATGTTCATTAGATCCATGAAAATAGAGGGTGTATTAGTCTGCCCAAAAGGCATTACTGTAAACTTATAATGCTCGTACATGGTTCAAAATGATGTTTTTTGAATGGCTTCCTTCTTCACACACAACTGATGATATCCAGATCTAATGTCAATCTTTGAAAAATATTTAGCTACATTAATTTGGTCGAATAAATTATCAATGCGAGGTAGGGGATACTTGTTCTTTATTGTTATAGCATTGATCTCCCGGAAGACAATGCACAAAAGTATAGATCCATCATTATTTTTACCAAAAAGGATAGGGATCCCTATAGAGAAACACTAGGTTGAATAAATACATTGCTACTCAACTCCTCTAATTTTTTCATTAGTTCCACTAATTCCACAATGGCCATTTTATAAGGGGTCTTCGATATGGTCAATGAACTAGGAATTAAATCATTGCAAAACTCAATTTCTCGTTCTGGAGATGTCTAGGTAAATCATATAGAAACACATCAACATATTCTTGTACAATAGGTACATCCTCTATTTGAACATTCCATTCCCCACCAAAATTTATTTCATTACCTTTCTCCCCAACAATTGAATTTAGTTGAGATACTTGGGGTGGATCTAGATAACAATCAGATGGTGAAATTTCTTCTCTAAAGATAAGGTACTCATTATCATCACCGAAAATGGCAACCTCCTTCTTCTTAAAAATAAATTTTCGCATCATGGTCCAAAATCCAATCTATACCGAGGATTTTATCAAGTTCAATGATGGTTATAATGAATAGATCATCATATAAATAACGTTTATATAGCTTAATGGGAAATAATTCACAAAAAAATTGTGATGATACATCCCTTAAGAGTATTTACTGACAACTCCCTTATAAATAAAATTGGAAATATGTAATTTTCATAGCACACTGGGAAGATATGAAACAATGCAATGATCCAGAATCAAATAAATCATTTTCTAAACTTGAAGAAACCATTAAATTTCCTACCACCACGTCTTTGGGAGCTTTAATCTCAGTAGTTGTGATTGCATAATCTTGGCCTTGATCCATTGGCCATTTCTGAGGTAATTTTCCTTGGATCTTAGTAAATTCATTTTCATAATGCCCCTTTCTCTACAATTGTAGCATTCAATAGTAACAAGCTCTTTCTTACCCTTGAAATCACGAGCTTGGAGGCCTTTTTAATCACACTTGTAACAGACTCCCATTCCCTTCAAGAAAGTACTGGGGTGTTTCTTCCCAGATTTACTGCAGGATCGATATTAAACTTTTCCCTTCTTCCCCTTTTTTCCATTTCTAGAGGGTTAAACTGAACTCTTATACACTTTCTTTTCTTTAAAGTCATAATACATAGAGAATTCCTTTTCTATCTTGATAGCACATGAGACAATATCTTTATATGATGAGAAGGATTATGAGACTAATGCTCGATGGAGAAATGATTTTAACCCATCAAATAAAGGATCAATATTGCTTCTTGATTTACGTATATAATATGCAGCATGCCTTTCAAACCTTGTAAAGTTATCCTCATACATTACAACATTCTCATCCTCCTTTTTCCACAGACTCATAAATTGTCTTTCCATATTCTCTCAATAGTCTTGAGGAATGTATGTTTCCTAAGAAACTCACTTTAAACTCACACCATTACATATTTGATACTTCACCATTTTATTTTTGTTTTGAATCAATGACAACCATTGATCAGTATCTCTAGTGAGGTGAAAAACTGCCATGACAACTTTTTCCCTTTCGCTACTCTGCAAAGCGTGAAATATTTTCTCTAAATAATTTATCCATTTCTCAGCTACTAATGGATGTGCACTCCCTTTTAATGTTTTTGGTTGTTGCCTCATGAAGCGGTCTAACATTGATCCTCTACATTGTGGATCAGGGTGCTCCATAAAGGTAAGGTTATTATTCAAAACATGAGTGAGTTGTCCCAGTATGGTGTTCAGCTGGTCAGCACCAGCTGCTTCATGTGCTCCACTATAAATGTCTTGAGTAGGAGGGAAATCCCTAGATAGATTAAGTTCATTGATACAGTTCACATTCCATCCACTAGGCTCCATTTCTAAACAATGGAATACACTAGATTTGTTTATGAATCACAATACATAATTCCAAACTTGTAAAAGAGATAACATAAATTGAACAGTTTATGGATATAATTCATAATCATAAATATGTTTTCTATATGGATGTATATACTCATAAACCCTTCAAAATGGTTTGTAATGAATATGAAAATTAACTTAAGCATATCCCCCAGGAGTGTGGTAACCAAGAGTGCAGTAAGGCCCGTTGTCGTGCACTAGTTCTCATTCGAGTCTATCTCAAAGCGGTGTTTTTTGGGTTTTACCCCTACGTACATCTATGCCAGATCCGCCTCTACCTTCTCATATATAGACAGGTATGTATTTCATGGAAAACACACAAAATCTCTACAATACCAAAATTATAGGAAGTTATTCTATACTAATCTTCAAAGACTATCTTAGGATAATGTTCTCCAATTAGTACTTATCTAAATCTAGCTTCCAAGGTTTGTACTAAAATTCATCTGATACCAACTATAATTCCCCGACCCTAGTTACATAGAGTCGGTGCATTATTACATAACATTGTCATGATATATGGAATGATATCCCAAAAGACCGAACATTTTAGTAGCCTTAGAAATAATAGATACATTCATAAGTTTTACAATACATTATAAAATGAAAAACTACATCAACATAGTCTTTATAGGCCACACTCATATCCCTTATAATATCCCTACAGGTCAGTCATAATATACTTCTTCGCATCCTGGAAAAAATAAAACATAAAAAGGGGTGAGATCAGATGCTAAGTAAGTATAACAATATAGCAGTAACTTTCATAAATAATCATAAAAAAATAAGAAAATGTATAACACTAAAACAAAAGACTTTAAAACATGAAATTCAGAATAATACATAAAATATAAAATCATATAATTCCATTTAATTATTCACATAGATATTCTACTAGTCAAATAATCATATGTAATATCAATAGCCACATTCATAATGATGGAATGCATAATGCCAGACTTCATAACCACATAGGCAAGGACTTGATCCATGACTACAAATAAGATTTTTTCAAGGCCTTGTACCAAGACACTAGTT
This sequence comes from Viscum album, assembly GCA_963277665.1. Taxonomy (NCBI): domain Eukaryota; kingdom Viridiplantae; phylum Streptophyta; class Magnoliopsida; order Santalales; family Viscaceae; genus Viscum; species Viscum album. The sequence continues at coordinate 1,674,360,193 of OY728145.1, forward strand.
TGTCTCATGAGACCTACCGATTCTTCAAGGAGTCGTTGTGGGCTCCACCCATCACTTACTATGTCTAATGCATTCCTCATATAGAAAGTTTTAAACATAGCATAAAAATTCGTATTAAAACTAGCATAATGAAAGTCAGTACTTTATCCATAACTCATTAATGGTGTAAAAATAACACATCCATAGTCAAAAATATAACAAGACCTATAATACAATATGGATGTTTTTTATCATAACAAATCAACTTCAAATAAGCTTAAAATCCATCAAAAGATGTTGACATAGATGAAATCAAAACCTTTTTTTAGAGAAACATCTCTTTCATTTTAGAAATCATTTAAAAGTCATATAATTATAAAAGAATACATTTATTTTTAAAATATACATGTATTCATGTAAGGGAATCTTAGACAATGTTATAATGGTGGAAACTAGTTGTGCCTCCCATATAAGTTAAAAAAACATTCTTTCCTAAATTTTGACGAAAAGGTCATGAAGTACCTTGTTTGCAAAATGAAAAAAATATTCCTTTATAAACATATTATAAAAAGTCAAAAAAGGGTATAAATGTATTTAACCCATAGTCAAGGAAATAGTAAAAATGTTTTGAAATTCATTTTATGAAACATGGATGTGGATGGTAAAGAAGTCCTAGTAGATAATTATGTATAAACAACCTCATATAATGAAGATATTTTGAAATTAACACCTTGTACTTATCCTTGGTTGATGGTATGTTAACCTCCTATATAATAGTTAAATCATTGTTATTAAATTATAAAAAAAATCATATACATAAATATGATATCATTTTTGATCTTCTAATATTTCTTTCTTTATAATATTTTCATATTATCGTCGTTTCAGGTGTTAACTAATTTATTTTCCTCTATATGTTTTGTTAAATAAGTTATGTTTTTTATGGGTAGGAATTATTTGATTCATATCCAGAATTATATTAAGTCATTAAACATTATTTTTAATCAACAAATAAAAATTAGTCTAGAATGGATATGAGGGGGAATGAATCTCATCGCGTTTGTGGATACTGTAATCTGTACGCACGCACGAGCGACATTATAATTCATATGATATTAAAATCATATATAATTGAATATTATATCATATATACAGATTAACTATCATGTTATATTTATTATTTACATCATCGATAAATCATTATTTTACCCATCCAAATAATAATGTATTGAAATACAACTACACCACGACGTGGAGACGGTAAGCCGTACATACGCACGTATGGTGACATGTCAATAATAGGATGGATAGAATAAGGAATTTGGTTGTACCATATTTATAATAACATCACAGTATATATAATATACTGTAGTTATTATTTCATAATCGAAACCAAAAGGAAAGAAGAAGTGGGAGAAGAAAAGAACTTGAAAGATGTGATGAAATATTTACATCTTCTTCGAGTTCTTCCTTTTGATTTGATAAAAAGGGCTCTTTAAGATGTCATTATGACTAAAAGAATCCATCTAGGATGAAGTGAGGACATTTTAAAGGATATTTGGGTAGAGGTTGTCTGATTCAAATGGCTTTGAAGGTGTGAATTGGAGAAAAGGAGAATATTCCTTTATAAGAGGAGTGAGGGGAACCTTAGAAAACTATTGAATAATTATTTCATAATAAAATAATTTTCAATTTATAATTGCTCAAAAATGATTTATTTAGAGGATATGGTGGGTATGGGTCGAAAAAAACTCATCCAATAGGTTTTAGATTGGGTTGGGTTACTATATTAACCTTATCTTTTAGATTTAACTTTTACTTAAATAGTTTGAAATTTACCATGTCTCTTTGTATTTTTATATTATATGGTTAATAAACATTCTATTAACATCCAATAGAACCTCAAGTGGTTAATTAATGAAATATATAATATTATTTAAGAACTTTTGCCGAAACTTAGATTTTTAGGAATAGAATATCAATTAATAATATAATATTTGTTTTAAAAACACTTTTTTGTCAATTTTGACACTATTTGGTATTTTGTTTTTGATAAATTCATAACAGAATTATTACTTAAAAAATAAATCATTTAATCATACCTAACATGTCATATTAACCTATAAAATTAGTTAAATTTATTAAAAGTCTCAAATTATAATTATTGGGATATATATAATATCAATTATTTTAATCATTCATTAATAATGTAATTACTGCATCATCATTGTGTCATAAAAAATTTATTTATTTACTGTCTCAAAATTATAAATAAAATACCATTATGTAGGAAATCTTTTTATTTTTTTGATTAATATTTATACTCGAATTTATCTTATGTATAACTTTATATTAAAAATAGTTTAGTTATAAAACTTTCATTTTAACTCTTTTAACTCTTCTTTAAATAAAATAATAATAAATATCGTAATCTAGTCCAAGTAGACCTAAAGGATCATATGTTATTCCTAATGTTTTTTTGGTTGAATAAAACATATCCAAGAGAATTATCAAATGTTTTAGGGTAATAATAAGATCAGTTTTACCTTTAATTACCTATTTACTTCTAACCGTTGTAAATAAAAGTTAAAATTTATTATTCACAAAAAATTATTTTCATCATATTGAACCACATTTTACTTACTGATATCAAACATGTCTCTCATATTTTAGAAATTCAACTCACAGAAGTGGTGATATTAAGTATTATAAAAATTTGGAAATACTCATAGGAGGTGGGTAAAAGACGGTAAAAAGTTCAATTAACTTTTATATGACTAAAATTATTATAAACTAACTCCAATGAATTAAATTGAAAATATATAGGTATTATGTATATATTTTGAGAAAAAATAAATTTAAATAAAATAAATAAAAATTTAAATAAAAATTTGGTTTTTAACAATAACTTAGTGTTTTCACTATTCATTGAAAATTGAATGTTTTAAGAAAAATACCAAAAATTCACCATAAGCTAATTTCAATATTCTGAATCAAAAAATGAAGTCCATATTGAAAGTTAAAATTTATAGAATTTAATAAAGTGGGTATTATTATTCATAACAGCTAGTTTGATTGGTTGTCGGGTGTTTGAACTCGATGTTGCGTACAACACAAGCTATTGTATTATTCAAGGGGAAACATCCCATGGAATCATGGGGTGTTATAATAAGATGTATATAAAAACATAATCTTGGTATGATTCGCCATATTTTTATCAGAAATATCCCTTAAAACTTTCTAATGACTATGAATTTCTTTATCATCTATAGATGTAAGGTGGGACAAAATATAAATAATTATATTAATTTTTTTTTCAAACCCACATGGGTGATAAAATATCCCAATCTCGTTTCATTTTTTTCCTATAGGGTATATTTTCTATTGGAATAGTTCCAAGTAACAACAACTGTAGATCTAATTATAGGGATTATTTTTTTCATAATATAAAATAGTATTAAGGAATATGTTTAGATCAAGAGAATAATCAATAATTTTATTTAATTCCTTGATATTGGTAGTTTCATGTGTTACACTGAAAACAATGTAGATATTTCTTAGGACAAATAATATTATCCCACCAAATTACCAATATTTTACTTCATAAATACCATATCCTTACTAAAATCTTTGGGAGGAGAAATGTAAATAATTTTAAGAGAACATATAAGAGAATATATAAAATATATTAATAGTGAAATTGATATAGAATAAATAAGAAATTAGTGTTAAGTAAAATTGAATTGGATAAGTATTACTCAAAATAAAATGATTGTTTTCTATATTAATATATCATGGTTTTATAATAAAATAAATCACAATTTATAATTAATCTTTGTGTAATTATAATTATACATTAAAAATAGAGTTAACACACCCCCAATAAATTTTATCTTTAATTTATCCCAAATCAATGATAATTTTACAGTATTATTGGTTTTAATTATACATAAATTTTTACAAGAGTAGTTACATATATCGGGTGTAAAATATACTCATGAAATTATAAATAAAGTGTTATTATCTACACTGATCTAAAAAATCTTCTCACATGGAATTTCTTTCCTTAATTGATTATATATGCAGTGTATTCTTCATATGAATTCATATAACAATATGTCAACAAACAACATAGTAAATAAACCTCCAAAAATTAATATATTTCTTATGGATTCCATGAGGATAAGATAATTATAGGTTGATTGTGAATTTTGATGATCATTTTGTTGGTTGAGTTTAACTAATACAGGATTTGTCAACTATTGTAAACTTTTTGACATCCTCTATTAAATTAATCAACTACAATGCATTTATAGGCATGTTTTAGTGGCATAGTATGTGATAAACTATTTATAGATATGATTAGTCGGGTTTTTATTAAGTTTGATATGTTTATCACTAAGATTAGAGAATGTATGAGTTGAAAAATACTATATTGATAATTTAATTTCTAGTGTTTGACTCAATTTCATAGAAATGAGGCTATATAAAAATTAATATTGTGTATAGAGGTACATTTAATATTCTTTATGTTCATAAAAATATAATTGAATGTTTTTATAATGATTAGTATAGTACACATTATAATAAGAGTAGAAATAACATTCATCAAAATTCTATTATTTTATTAAAAAAATTATTAATGATTTAATAATTTTACACAATTCAGAAAGGACTCGATGTCAGAGGATGTTATGACATTGAACAATTATTTAATTTCAAATAATAGTTTTTGAAAATAATTTTAATTTTTTTACAAGATAAACACATCAAATAGACTTTTTATTGAATTATTCAGATTTTTAATGTTTTTCATAAATTCTATAAAACATTAGTTTTTGTGTGATATTGTTGTATATATTCAATATTTCATAAACTACAAAATGTTCAAAGTCACTATGTTGTGGCCTTTTTTGTATTTCAATTTTATATACTATATAATGGTGTTTATGATAAATGACATGTTATATCAAATGTTTTTTTCCACAATAATTATTAATATTCTACTGGAGTCTTCTGTAACAAAATAAGATGGTTGGTAGATTAATTGAATGTTCAAAGTTCTTAAAAAAGATAATTTTTTTAACGTTTTTTTCTTTATATAAGTTACAGTGTTGGAAATAATTTTTTTCCATTTCTCAATATACGAAAAATTAAATCTTCATGCGTCTACTTTATTAAAATACTTTTTCTCTCAAATAATTTATAGATGAAATTTTAAATAACATTACATTACTCACTCTAAAGTCAAAACTATATCTAATTATCCTTTCATTGTTAGTTATATAGGTGGTGATAAAACACCATGTAATAGATAATGGTCCCAATTAAAACATTCTTTTAACTCTATCTTGGTTTATAGATAACTTTCATGTTTTGATCTATCAAATTGACGTTAATAGATATTAGTTAATCTAATTATTATAGATGATTTAAAAAAATAGGGATGAATTTTTATTTTTTTTCATTTATTTTTATTATTTACACACTTAATGGATATTGTATATATGTTTTTTTCATTATTTTGTAGCATTTTGGTATATTTATTCTCTTAAACCCCAATCAAAAACAATATTTTTTCCCTCCCATATTCTTCTCTCTGTTATTTTAGTTGAATTTATGATCAAGGTATTTGGTAATTTTGGAATCACCAAGGAAAGGAAACACCCGCTCATATGGAGAACCAATTTGATAGGATATTCAATATATGAATATATTAGTATAGTTCATATCATGTGATGTTTTATTTTTTATTTATCTTTCACAATTAATTTTTTTGTCAAATTATTCTATTTTGGGTTTTTGAAGATTTATTTAATGTTAATAAGGGATTTTTTGTGATGGTTAATTTAAATTGATATCATCAGTTGATGAATTTTGAAGTGTTTTAACAATGTTGTTATGTTATATAACCTTTATTGTTTAGTTGGTTCTGTGATAAATATTCGATGTATAGACTACTGTTGTATCTAATTTTTTTCATGATGCTCAAGCTTATTATGTGTTATATTACAATCCAAAAAATTATAATGGTCTTAGTAATGTTCAAATACATTAAATATCATATAATAAAAGATAAATAGTTCATTATGGTTATAAATTATTAGCTTAGTGTTTTTGGATATTTACAAGTACATGTCTCAATTTTCATGGAAAATATATACTTATTAGTTTGCTTAGGGAAGTAAACAGATACTTTAAAAATATTTTGGAAATTTATTTTCAAACTAGTTTAAAATGGAAAATTGGCTGTGGGTGAGGGTGGAAGATTTTTTATGAAAAATAAAATTATTTTAGGAATATGTTTTTATTGTTGGGAAATTTTTATTAAAATATAATTTCATAATTTATCGTTTGGGTCGGATTATTAAATTATTGATTTTTGAAATGGATTTATATATTTTATTAGTAATGAAATTATAAAATGCAATATAATTTAAATAATATTTAAACTTTTTTGGTTTTAATAATGATATTGCTAAAATCATAAGTCCCATTTTGATTGGATACAGGGTTTGGTTACCTAATGGGTTTTATAAATCGATTTCCCCATTGGTTGTATGAGTTTAGTATATAAATTAAATTTAATTGAGAAATTTGATACATTAATGGTTATTAATATAGTTTATTTAATAAAAAATAAATATTATATTTCAATTAAATGATATTTTTATATTTACATTTTAAAATTAGTAGACAAGTGTGTTTTAAAAGTGAAATCATTCCTTTTCGTAAAAGTTTTTATGGATAATTTGATTTGTTGGCTTGAACTCATTTGGGAGTTATCCTACATTATAATTGTTTTATTCTAAAGACATAGATTATTTTAATGGTAAAAAACCTATAATTTTTAGGTATATTATATCAAATTATTTCCAATGTATTTTTTAATGTTAATTAGAAAATGTGAACATTATAGGTAAATTTATTTCATTGAATGATTTTCAAGATGATTTCATGTTATATTGCATTTTTTGGAAAAAATAACTAAAGGATTTAAATTTTGAAATGTTTTATAATTTCATATTAAAATATATTTTTATGCCATAAAAATATACTTTATAACTCCATGATTTTATATATTTGGGATATTTTCTTGAATAACCACTTAGATAAGGGTTGTTGACTAAGATTTGGATTTAGTAAGGCGTATAACATGGTTTTAATACCTTTTAATCCCTATATATATTGGAATTATGTTTTGTATTTTAAATTTATAGTTGATATAAACCTTTTCCCATGTCACCTGTATTGTTTTCCTTCAACCAGAGTGTGATGTTGTTTGATATTAAATATAAAATAATTTCATGAGTAGAATGAAATTCTTAATCTTGTAAAATAATGATAGATATAGTTAACTTATCATGAACATATATGGGTAAAACGTTGTTCATTCATTTGTTTGGGAGTAAGGTGGATCAAATGTTATAGGCATTTGTTACCTAATGGTATGGGAAGTAGCTCTATAAATTTTAATAGTTTCTTTCCAATCTATCAAATAACCAAAGTTTATGTTGAATAAGAAGCATTATATATAGTAATACGTTATATTTCATTTTCGAGAATTGTGTGGAGTGACTATCAAGGTATCACATGACCATGGTTTTTTTTATATAGATGTGGGAAAATATATGATTGTGATTAATGGGGAATATAACTATTCATCACTTATTATGGAATACTATATTATTATGATAAACAATGAAAATCAAAAATAGGATTTCATACAACTCATGAAGCTGTGAGTGAGTTTTTATTAAACATATTTAGTTAAATATAGGGTGATATAGTAGGGTCCGTAAAATTATTAACCCTTTATAATAGTTAACTTGTGGTTTTGGTGGTAACATAGAGTGTGGGTAAATATTCATATATTGTAATTAATTAGTTGATAAAGATGGACATGGATTAGTTTTGCAGTTAATCAATAAGAGTTTGTTGATCCTTTTTATTGAGTGATTTATTTATCTTAATATTTCATTTTTAGATTACTTTTTAGATTGGATGTGTTCTAGTTATGGGGTTTTTATCTTGTTCATACATTTTTAGTGGTTTATGTTTCAATCAATATATACCATTACATGTGGAACGATATTATCACACTCACTCAAAAAAATTGATTGAAATTGGGGAGTAGTGGGTGAGTCAAACTAAGTCAATTATACCAACCATTACTTATACTTATGATACGGTTTCTTATGAATATGGGTAAGAATATTGTTTCTTCGTAAAATTATATGATGTTATTTGAATATATGTGCTAAATCATAAATTTTTTATTACATAATAAAAGATATTTGACTCGATTATTATATATTATCATTATTCTTAATCTTATAACATGCCATTATTTCAAAGGAGTTCAATATAAACTTCCATAAAGGGGAAACTATAATAAGGTTTATAACTTTGGAATTTTGTATGTTAGTTAATGGTTAGATTGTGGAATACCAAATTTTATATATTTTAATAACTTCATTAATTCAATTGCTTTTACAAAAGTAAATTATCTATTCATTGATTTTATATCAATTTTCAATTTATGATATCTACAGAAAACATCACCAATAATATTCTCTCTATTTATCATTGAGGATGAAATTATATAACATCATTGAAGGGAAAAAACTATAATCAATTCATTTAGTGATTCTCGTGTTTTTTTCATCTTTAGATGTTGTTGTATTTTTATTCATATTTAGTGATTTCCATCAATATCATTGATCGATTAGTGATAATGATGTAATTGAGGTACACTTAATTTTATATTCATCAATTTTAGAATTCTAATCCTTATCCCAAATGATTTTATGTTTAGGTTCTTTTATTTTATTATATTTGGGTATGTTATACACCCATGAAACCGTTTTTGGGTATCACAGTTATACGAAAGAAGAATTAATAAGTTAAAATTTGAAAACTTGTATCATGATATATTGTTTTCCTAGAATTAGTGGGTTTATATTAGATTCTCTATTGGGGAAATGAAAATATACCGACTTGTTCTTTATAGATCTAGTAAGTTACATACATGTATACCAAAATATAATGGGTTGTGAGAATTATGAAATGAACCTTTTTACATAAACTTATATTATTTATTTTGATTGAAAATGAATTATTATAAAAAAAATATTTTTTATATATGAAATTGTCATATATATATATCTTTTCTATGTTCTTCAATTTTAATTCATTTATTTTAATTATTATTTAATATTAACATTTTTAAATCAATTATTTGTTGAGGATATTTGTATGATTCGACATAAGGATGTAAATTAATTCTTAAAAAATTTTAAATTTTGTATTTAGATGACAAATGATTGGTAAGAAAAATAAGATTAATTTTTTACTTAACCAATGTTTTGATTTTTTATTTTAGTAACAACATTAGTATAATGATTTATTATTATTTTAATATAATAGATATTATATTTTTATTTTAATTAAGGTCCCTTTTATAAATAGTGGGACTTAATATCGAAATTATCACAAGCCGTGGAGCATAGGATTTATTAAGAAAGTGAAGGTTTTTGACATGTCACATTATACATTCACACAAATATATTTTAAATTTATATAATATTAAACCTTAACCTGAAATGGTTTTGTGAACATTATATATTTGATAAATATTAATTTTTACAGATATAATTATATTTTTTATTTCATTGTTAACACAACGCATGAGTTATGTTATGTAATATATGATAATATGTTTGGAAGATATTATTTTGATTAAATTAAAAGGTGTTTAATGACTATATTTATATAATCATGTATAAATATTGGAATTATAGGACATATATATATTTCATAAGATAAAATATATATAAATGATTTATATATGATGCATATTGTAATGGTGAGACTTAAATAAAACCCCTTTAATACTACTTGGGGAATTAATTATAATGAAAACACTTATTAATAAATATATCAACAAAAAAGTAGGTTCAAAAAAAGTATAGTACCCAATGATTGTATTCTATAAGGAATATTCACAACATATAATCCAAAAAATTAATTATCTGTGTCTTATTGTGATCTTCTTGTAACACTTTTTGGGAAACCCTAAGAGTTAGGGTAGTCCACTCAACTATCATAGATTTATATATGATATTATTTATATTATTGTATACCTAAATAGATATGTGATGAGATAATGTTAAAATATTTCTCAATACTTCATGGAATATGGATCTTGGATCACAAAAATGTTGCGATATATGGGGTCATGATTTTTTTGTGGAATTGCATTTAATATATTTATTTATTGAAATAAAATAAAACATGAGACTCTAAAAATTTATTCCTGATTGTAAATAATTCCATTTATTGTAAGAATTTTTTCAGATCTATAAAATGAGAAAAAATAATATATTATATTGGTATCTATATTTTTTAAGTGTTATAAAAGGGGAGTATTTAAATAATAGTCTAGGGAATAAGAAATAAATAATCCTATATAATTGTAACACATGGAAATTGGTTACCAGATGTGATATAAAAAATTTATACTGATAAAATTGTACTTTGAAGTAAGTGATAATTGGTGAGGGGAGGAGTATATATATTTGTTTAAAATGGAAAACCATTTAAAAATTAGTATTTGGATCTTATTTTATAAGCCTACCTGGTGGATTAAGTATAGAATTGAAAAACTATTATTATGTTCCAATAATTAATTTAAAAAAATTATATTTCATATATATATATGATGGTATTTGAGTTCATTATTGAGATAATAGTTCCCCTATATATATGAATACTGTGTTTTTTTGGTATTTGGAATATAATTAATGGATTATAAAATCTAAATATGGAAAAAATATATAAAATATCCATTATAAGAAAAATGGGAGTTTATTATAATACTAATTTTATTTATCATTAATATCAAAGACATATAAATAACAATCCCATGAAAAAATTACTTATATATATATTTATACCCATTTGATTTTGAATATTAGTTAAATAATAGATATTTTTTTAATAAAATTTCCAAAAGGACCATTTAAGATATCATTAAGATATCATTAAGATATCATTATTTAATATAATATTTGTCACCTATCAATTGGAATGTTGAGTATGAATACTAATAAATAAATTTGGATAATTATTGTTATTTATTGACTACAAGTAAAATAAAAATCATTTTAAAAAATTAAAATGCATTATTTTCTAAAAGGTGGTCTCATCACACTTTGTACACATAATTTAAAATTTCATTAAATAAATTTTTAAAGTTGATATGAAAAAAGTAAAATTATTTTTTTAAAATAAAATAAAAAAAATATTTTTGATCGGGTTATTTGGATTTTTTTTCGAATGTATCACTTTTGATGAATAGTAAAAAAATACATATTTTTAATGGAATGCTGTTTTTCACTCATATTATTTATAAAGGTAGATTATATTTAAAATGGGTTTTTAAGAAAATTTAGTTTAATTTAATCTAAATTAATCTAATTTATTACATTTTAAAAAATTTTATATTGAATTTCATCCTAAACACATTGTAATCTTTTGTAAACTTTTTTTTAAAAACCCACTTTCTCATCGCAACAACATAATTAATTTTAAATAATGAATTCCCAATTATATGAATTGAATTTAAGAAATGGATAAATATTTTAGAATCAGAATAATTTATAATTTATAATTTTTTTAATTTTTTTTCTTCAAAAATTAAATGTAATAACAGTAAAAAGTATTTATTGCGGTTAAGGTGCAAATCAATTTACCTAGGGTAAAACTAAGAATATAGTGGTTATAAATGACCTAATAACTTTTTTTTTCACCCATTGGGTGGATATATATCCACTTTATATCTACTCTGTTAGATAATTTCCCATTTTGAATGATTTTTAATGATAAAAACGTTGGTATTTTTGAATGTTTAAAAAAATTACAACTGTTCCACTCACCTCACTTATAATAGGACGCCCGCTATTATCTCTTATTCACACAATAAAACCCTTTTATAATGGCCAAAACCATCCCATTTAACATCCAAAAATACCTTTAATATTCCTATATTCGTTTTTATTTTCATGAATCCATTCTAGAAAATATTTGGTGCAATTCTAAGGACGATACCCAACAAAAATTTAATGTTCTTCAATGAGCATTTTTTATTTATTATTCAACATCATTCAATTATTATATAATAATCCCAATATATGAAATATACTGATTTTTTGTGTTAAGTGAATTAACTACTGTAACTTCCAAGGTAAATAAAGAATAATACAATTTCATATTTATTAATATTTGTGAATTAAATATTAATTTTACTTTAAAGGTGTTTCTATGTTTGATAGGGTGCCCGATACGCAACAATGAGTTTCTTTGAAATCTTACGTTACACACTAGTAATATAATAATTTTTTTAATGGTAGTTAACACGTAGCCGTTGTATTGGTGGTAATGAATTGAAATAACTAAAATATGATTATATATGTTTTTTAAATGTTTTTAAATTTATCCAATAAAATATAAAGGCTTAAAATAAGAAAAGAATTCAATTTTTTGCATAGATACTCTAATATTCACTAAAAGGTCAAACTATCACCTTTTGATGGCGAAACCTCTTTAAATATAGTTTTGGTAACTCTTATACATTCTATTGGACCAAATAAAACTCTTCTTTAGAATATGGATATCAAAATTTACTTTGTGTAAATTTTTGGTATTTTTCTGATAAAGTTCATTTTTTAATCAATAGTGAACATGTTGTATTTTAATTCAAAACCGCTTTTTAATATATTTTATTTATATGATTAGATTATATTTTTAATTGGTTTTAAATTAAAATTAGAATATATTTTTATGATTTAATCCAATATTGCTCATTTTTCATTAATTTCACATTGAAATTGGACTTAAACTAGTGTCAATATTTTGATATATATTGTTTCATAAAAACACGCTATTTGTCATGACAACGGGAATTAATTATTAAATTTGTTAATGTAACTAATATGTTATTAATTTTATAAAATATAAATCATTTTTGATTTCGGAATATCAAAAATAGCTTCGGGTGAATTATTGTTATTTTTCAGAAAAACATCGATTTTTGATGAATAGTGAAACCACTAAGTGGTAGTTAAAAAACTAATTTTTTCGTTAAAATGAAACTTTACCACCTCTATGTTTTGAATTTCAAAAATCCGACATACATGGTTGTCATTAAGAAGTAAAATGTGGTTCAACGGGATTAAAATAATTTTCTGGTGAATTGTAACTTTTAAAGTTTTAATCGCGATTAGAGGTAATTGGTTTAGTTTAAGGTAAAAATAATGTTTAAATAATATGAAACGACCTAGAAACATGTCCTACCATTATTGTATGTGTCATGGCCGACCAAAAAAATCCATGGGTCAACCTGGGGACCCCATGGAACCACTTTGGTAGGAAAATGATTTTAATAACTTTTTATTTAATGTTAAAATAAATATGTCACAAACATGCGTTGTTTTACTAAAAAAAATTTAAATGGGGTTATAAGAGTCATATTTTTGAATATAAATTTTCATTAGAAATATAAAAAGATTTAATACATCATGATCGTTTTTTTATAATTTTTAGACATTAAATAAGGTAAATTATTTATGACACCATGAAGATGCAGCGATTACCTCATTTTTTAACGATTTAAATAAAATGAAAAAAATAATGTAAAATATAAGACCTGAAATTGTCAAAAACCTATTGGATGGGTGGATTTCGAACCCTTATCACCTTATCCTTGAAATTTATAATTTTGGGACCTTTTTTATCTGAAAATCATTTTATAATAAAGTATCCTTTTATAACTTTCCAAGAGTTCCCCTCCACTCATCTTATAAAAGGCCCCCACCTCTACCACCATACCCCCACCTCTCAATCCGTTGGCTCGGCCAACCCCTACCCATTTTGTCTCTCCACATCCCTATATTACCCCTAGAAGCCTCAATTGGGGCAGAAGTCTTCCAAAGGAATCCTTTGAGCTCAAATCAAAAATAGTTACCCGTTTTAAAGGTAGTGTCTTCTCTTGTGTTCTTATGTTTTATTTTGCTTCTCCAACCCCCTAAAATCTTTTTATTCCTTTATTTTGTAATAACACCAGTATCTTCAATATACTAGGATGTTGTTATAAGAAGTATTCATGCTACACTTACACACACCTACATCTAATGGTTAAAGAACATACTGTTTCCATGGATGACGAATTTCTGCCTCACGAAACGATGATTATTCAACATTCATATAACACCTTAAAAGGTGTCCATTAAGATGTCACTATATTTATATATGATAGATAATATGTTTATGTTTTACTTAAGCTTATCTATTTTTCATTTATGGCATACCTTTATGGTTTCCATTATGGGTAAACGTAATATCTTCATTTTAGGAAGTGCAGACTACCTTCCCCTCAAAGTGATTTGATTCATTAATACCATATATGGTACATATAAAGGATAGATTTAGTGATATTATATATTATACCATGTTGGAATTATAGTACTTTTATATATCATTATGTCTTAATTCCATTAAATATGAAATAGAAATGGAATCAGCGTTCATGCGTACATACGACTTACCGTCTCCATGAACGGTGCATTCCATTTCTTACCTCTAAATGTTATTTAATATTATAAATGCATGAATATTCTGGATATATATGATATATATGATATCTACATAATGAATATAAATCTGGATATGATGGATACATGAACAACTTGAAATTATAAAGAGTTTATTTTTGACTCAAGTACCAATGATCGTTAAAATGACCGTTATTAACTTAAATAATTACATAGTGTTAATAACATGGTAATAAGTGATATAAAAGGAATAATTAACTTGAAAAAGGTTATTAAGAAAGTAGAAATTAACTCAAGATTATTATTCATGAGATTAAATAATGATCGAGTCAAGTCGGATATGAGGTATGGGACTTTGTCTCAATCTCCTTTCATTGAGGCATATTTTGTTTTATACACAAATTTATTTTATGCGCTGTATAAACCCCTTTGACATTTACATTTATTCAAAATGAATATTTTTTATACGAAGCGTTTTACTAAATTACAAAAGGAATGTTTTTTTTCGTACGTATGCGGCGACAATGACTTCCCCGCCACCGTGACGATTATTTGAGTTTGATCTTCCTCTACAAGCCATAACATTTTTTAAATGAAAAATAAATACCAAGTTTTAATTTTATTTTATTTTGGTATTGAAAATGGTTTTCGTAATGTTTTTGTTATATCAATGTGTTGTATTGATATCTTGTGATTATGATTTAGAAATTTTATGTTTCTTATGTGATACGATTATGTTATGGTTCTTGGGCATTAAATTTGAAGACGGGTGGTTTAGTGATAAACTAAGGGCGGGTGAGCCCAGTATACCTCTCCAATGCATTGGGTAATGCGAAGGAGTTAAAGATTAAGGTTTCTCTGAAGAGATTTAGGGAATATACTATGATGGGTATTCCAAACCTAACCAAGAGGGTTACTCCCTACGTAAGAATGTTATGAATGCCTCACTATACCTTTATGTCTTATGATTTCTATGATTTATTCATGATTTGATGAGGTATGTTAAAATCCTTCGGTTTTATGAGTAAAGTATGATTTCATACATGGACTAATGTTTTCTTATTGTACTTTAATATCCCATACTGTGATTTTTATGCTCACCCCATTTTTTTTCGAAATTTTCTTCACAGGACATAATTTGGAATAGGGTCAAGGATGGGATCGGGGAAAATTCATGTTGTCTGAAACATGGAAATAGACATGAATTTTTTTTAGTGTCTATGTTTTGTAAAAAATAGTGACTTTGTAGAAGTTTTTACTATGTAATCTTTTGAGATGTAATAGTTATGATCTAATTGTCTAAAACTATAAACCATGAAAATATCTCCAATGTGAATTATTCATTTAATTCAATATCAGGTATGTTTTAAGGTCAGGGCATTATAGTTGGTATCAGAGATCGGTTTAGATAACTTTAGGAGTTTGAATTCTATTAAATGATTATCCAAAAATAATTTTTTTTGGTCAAATTGAAATGATGTAGCATTTGAAGATTACCATGTTGCTTAATCTAAGACATGTTTGGTTTTCCGCAGAGGAAACAAGGAAGCAGTGCTAGGAAGGCATACAAAAGGAAATGACCTTCCGAATCAGAATCCTGAGATGGTCGGAATTTGAACTGAACAGTTTGTTGCAGTAATGGTGCAGCTGAATCAACCGATAAATGGTTTTGGTATCCGTACACGAGATCAGTCATTTCAACCATAGGGTAACATGTCAGTGGTGGAACATTTCATGAGGCACCATCCCCCATAATTCAGAGGATCATCTTACCCTGTGCTACCTGAAGGGTGGATTAAAGCACCGGAGAAGATTTTTGATGTCATGCGGGGTTTAGACAATCAAAAGGATAGTCTTTCTGTTTACCGTTTAGAGGTTGAAGCAGATCAGTGGTGGTCGATGGTTAAAAATATCAGGGATGCTGATGAGATTGATGCTCTCGACTAGGATGCATTTAGTGGTATGTTTTTGATATGTATTTTCATAAGGATGTTTGAATTAGTATGGAAAAATAATTCCTGGAATTGAGGAAAGAGGAAGACTCAGTGGCTGCCTATGAAGAAAGGTTCACTCGATTGGTATGGTATGCTCCAAATTATATATGAGACCTTGATAGTAAAATCAATCGTTTTTACTCATGATTAAAGAAAAATATCGAAGGGCTTTATCTTCTCGCAAGTTCAAGAGTTATGAAAAGCTTGTTTGATGTGCTTAGAAGTTGGAAATGGAGTTTTCTGATGACCAAGTGTTCTATAACAACTTGCAGAAGAAGAGACCGAGGTGGAAGGATAATGGAAAGAATTCTTTATAAAGGTCTGACGGTAAGAAAACTAAGTTTCCAGTTTGTGATAAATGTAGTAAAAGGCATGATGGGGAATGTCTTCTGAATTCTGGAAAGTTCTACTAATGTGGTCAGATGGGGCATAAGGCTCGTGATTGCACTGGAAAAGATCAGGGTGATGGTAAGATCAAATTTGATTTATAGTTAGTGAAATGTTTTAAGTGCAATGAGATGGGTCATTATGAAAACGAGTGTCCAACAAAGAGCTCAAGTGATGGGAAGCAGCTATACTACAAGCAGAAAGGGGTGGTGAAATCCTTTGAAACTACTTAATCAGATATTAGGCCATCAAATGAAGTTGTATCAGCTACTTTGTTTGTTTTTTCAGATTATACCAGTGTGTTGTTTGATTCAGGGTATACACATTCTTTCATCTCTGAAAATATTTCTAGTAAAATTGGAATACCATCCCAAGAAATGACTCCAGAACTTGTGGTAAAAACACCTGGGGGGAATGTTGACGCAAAAAGAATTTATAAGAATCTTCCTATCCTTATCTGTGGAAAGAACCTACTTGGAAACCTTATTATTTTAGCTCTAGTAGAGTTTGATGTTATCCTGGGTATGGATTGGCTCTCTATTTACCATGCTAAGATTGATTATAGAGCTAAAGAAGTTTCTTTTCATAAATACATTCTGTTTGTGTACAAGAATGAACCCTTACTGTTGATAACATATCAAGAGGCTGAGAAACTTGTAAAATATGGAAATGAATGTTACCTTGCACATATTGTTGAAAACAAAGGAACTAATCAGATTAATGATGCGCTCGTGGTAAATGAGTATCCTGATGTTTTTCCTGATGAGTTGCCTAGAACATTACCAGATCGAGAAGTTGAGTTTACTGTTGACTTAGATCCTAATGCTAAGCCAATTTCAAAACCCCATTATCAAATGGATCAAATTGAACTTATAGAGTTGAAGGATCAATTGCAATATTTATTAGAGAAATGTTTCATTCGAACTAGAACATAACCATGGGGTGCTCCTGTTTTATTTGTTAAAAAGAAAGGTGGTTCAATGAGACTTTTCATTGATTATAGAGCCTTGAATAACATTACTGTTAAGAAAAAGTATCCTTTTCCTCATATCGATGATTTGTTTGATCAGCTCCAGGGAGCTCAGTATTTTTCGAAGAATGACTTGAGGTCGGGGTACCATCAGTTGAATGTAAAAGAAGCAGACGTACCAAAGACTGCATTCCGTACTAGATATGGCCATTATGAATTTGTAGTTATTCCTTTTGGGTTAACCAATGCACCTGCTGTATTCATGGACCTTATGAATAGAATTTCCCATGAGTTCTTGGATAAGTTTGTGGTTGTTTTCATTGATGATATTTTTGTGTTTTCTTAAAGTAAAGTGGAGCATTAAAGACATTTAATGGTTATTTTGAAAACCTTAAAAGAAAATAAATTGTATGGAAAATTTAGAAAATGTGAGTTTTGGTTGCAAAAAATTTCTTTCCTTGGTCATATTGTTTATAATGATCGGATAACTTTGATCCTAAAAAAACAAAGGTTGTTGAAGAATGGCCAAGACCCACAAATGTTACTGAGATTCGTAGCTTCCTTGGTTTGGCAGGTTATTACGGAAGGTTTGTTAGAAATTTTTTCATGGTTATCTAGTCCATTGACTAAGCTAACTCGAAAGGGTGTTATGTTTATCTGGACAAAATAATGTGATGACTGTTTTCAGGAACTGAAAATAAGATTGGTGAATGCTCCAGTTTTGGCACTACCATCTAAGAATGGAGAGGTTGTTATCTACAGTGATGCTTCATGGAACAGACTTGGTTGCGTCCTAATGCAGAATGATCATCTAATTTCTTATGCTTCATGACAGTTGAAAAATCATGAGGTAAATTACCATACACACGATTTGGAATTAGCTGTTGTTTTTTGATTTAAAAATTTGGAGGCATCATTTGTACGGAGTATAGTTTGAAATATATACCGATCACAATAGTTTAAAGTATATATTCACATAGAAATAATTGAACATGAGATAGAGGAGATGGATAGAATTAATCAAGGATTATGATTGTAAAATTCATTACCATCTGAGAAAAGCAAATAAAGTGGCTGATGCTTTGAGTCAAAAGAGTAATGCTTCATTAACAATGTTGTGTTTGGAGAATGATCCTTTGGTTAAGGATTTGATGAACTTTGGCATAGAAGTTGTTGGTGAAGGATGCCCTTTTGTTTTGTTTCAGGTATCAGGGAAATATTCTCTATTAGACATAATTGAGCAAGCATAGAAGCAACACATCGAGTTGCAGAAAAAGGTAGAGCTGGTTCAGAAGGGTAAGTTGCATGAATTCAACATTGATAATGATCGTGTTTCGATATTTGGGAAGAGATTGTGTGTGCCTTGTGATTCACAGTTTAAGAGGGAGTTGTTAGGTGAAGCTAATTGTTCTCCATTTTCAGTTCATCCATGAAGTACTAAGATTATAGAGATCTTCATGAGTATTACTGGTGGGACAAAATGAAAAGAGATATTGCTGATTTTACTGTGATGTTTTTGAGATGTCAACAGTTTAAAGCAGAGCAGCTATTACTGAAAGGGATGCTTTCGCCTTTACTAGTACTAGAGTGGAAATGTGAGAATATTTCCATGAACTTCATTGCGGGATTTCCAAAGACACATTGAGATAATAATTCAATCTGGGTTATTGTTGATCCCTTGAATAAATCTGCACATTTCCTTGCTATACAAGATACTTTTTCCATAGATCAACCTTCCCGTTTGTATCTTAAATAGATAGTCAGGTTACATGGAGTTCCTCTCTCCATTGTATCTTACCGTGATCCCAGGTTCACTTATATCTTTTGGAAAGGCCTTCAGAAGTTGTTGGGTTCTGAATTAAATTTTAGAACAACTTTTCATCCTCAATCAGATGGGAAGTCAGAATGACCAATTCAGACTTTGGAGGATATGCTACATTCCTGTTCTATGGATTATAAGGGAATTTGGGACCAACAACTTTCTTTGGATGAGTTTTCATATAATAATAATTTTCATTCCAGTATACAGATGGCTCCGTTTGAAGCATTATATGGCAAATGGTGTCGAACTGCAACTTTTTGGGATGAAGTAGGTGAAAGGAAGCTGATGGGACCAAAATTGGTAGAAGAGATGGAAGAAAAAGTTCAGTTGATTCAGAAACAAATGAGAATAGCTCAGAGCAGACAGAAAATTTATACGGATAACCGGAGGAAGGATCTATCATTCAAGGTAGGTGATCATGTCTTTCTCAAAGTTTCGCCATGGAAAAGTGTGATGCAATTTGATATGAAAGGAAAGCTGAGTCAACGGTCCATTGGAACATATGAAATTCTGGAGAAAGTGGGATCAGTTGCATATATAGTGGCATTGCATCTGAGTTTATCTCTGCTACACAATTTTTCTCAAGTTTAAATGTTAAGGGAGTACATGCCAGATCCATCTCATGTTTTGACCCCAGAGGTAGGTCAGTAGGAAGAGAATCTCTCTTATGAAGAACAACCATAAGGATTTGTGACCGTAGAGAGCAAGTGTTGCGGAATAAGGTAATTCACTAGGTAAAGGTTTTGTGAAAAAACCATATGGTTGAAGAGGCAACATGGGAATCTAAAAATGTTATGAGGGATAAGTACCCCCACTTATTTTGATAAGTGAATAAAATTACGAGGACACAATTCCCAAAAGGGGGGAAGGATGTAACATCCCAGGTAAATAAATAATAATACATTTTCATATTTATTAATATTTGTGAATTAAATATTAATTATACTTTAGAGGGGTTTCTATGTTCGATTGCATGCCCGATACGCAACAATGAGTTTATTTGAAATCTTACGTTGCACACTAGTAATATAATAATATTTTTTTTAAATGGTAGTTAACACGTAGCCGTTGTATTGGCGGGAATTAATATAAACAACTAAAATATGATTAAATATGTTATTTAAATGTTTTTACATTTATCCAATAAAAGATAAAGGCATAATGTAAGAAAAGAATTAAATTTTTGGCATAGATACTCTAATATTCACTAAAAGGTTGAACTATCGCCTTTTGATGGAGAACCCTTTTTAAATATAGTTTTTGTCACTCTTATACATTATATTGGACCAAATTAAACTCTTCTTCAGAATCGGGACATCAAAATTTACTTTGTGTAAATTTTTGGTATTTTTTCGATAAAGATCATTTTTTTATGAACAGTGAAAAATGTTGTATTTTAATTCAAAACCACTTTTTAATCTAATTTATTTATATTATTAGATTATATTTTGAATTGGTTTTAAAGTAAAATTATAATATATTTTTACCATTTAATCCAATTGTGGTCATTTAAATTAATTTCACTTTGAAATTTGACTTAAACTAGTGTAAATCTTTTGATATACATTATTTCATAAAAACACGCTATTTGTCCTGAAGGCAAGAATTAACTATTAAATTAATTAATGTAACTTATTTGTTATGATTTTTTAAAATATACATCATTTTTTAATTTGGAATATCAAATGTAGCTTAGGGTCTTTTTTTGGTATTTTTTAGAAAAACTTCAATTTTTGATGAATAGTGAAACCGCTAATTGGCAGTTAAAAAACTGATTTTTTTCGTTTAAATGAAACATTACCACCTCTGTGTTTTGAATTTAAAAACTCCAACATACATGGTTTTAATTAAGAAGTAAAATGTGGTTGAATGGAATTAAAATAATTTTCTTTTGAATAGTAACTTTTTAGTTTTTAATCGCGATTAGAGGTAATTTGTGTAGTTTAAGGTAAAAATAATGTTTTAATAATATGAAACAACCTATACACATGTACTACCCTTATTGGATGTGTCATGGCCGACCAAAAACATCCATGGGTTAACTTGGGGACCCCATGGAGCCATATTGGTAGGAAAAAGACATTAATAACTTTTTATTTAATGTTAAAATAAAAATGTCACAAACATGAGTTGTTTTACTAAAACAATTTTTAAATGGGGTTGTTAAAGTCATATTTTTTAATATAAATATTAATTAGAAAGATAAAGAGATTTCATACATCATGATTGTTTTTTTTATAATTTTTAGACATTAAAAAAATTAAATTATTTATGACATTGTGGTGATACATCGATTACCTCATTATTTAACGATTTAAATAAAACGAAAAGATAATGTAAAATCTAAGCCCTACACTTGTCAAAACCCTATTTTATGGGTGGATTTCGAACCCTTATAACCTTGTCCTCGAAAGTAATAATTTTGGGACCTCTTCTATCTCAAAATCATTTTATAATAAAGTAACCTTTTATAACATTCCAAGAGTTCCCCTCCTCTCCTCTTATAAAAGGCCCCCAACTCTACCACCATACCCACACCTCTCAAGCATTTTCCTTGGACAACCCCTTCCCATTTTGTCTCTCCAAATCCATCTCTTACCCCAATAATCCTGAACTTGGGCAGAAGTCTTCCCAAGTAATCCTTTGATCTCAAATCAAAAAGAGTTACTCGTTTTAAAGGTAGTGTCTTCGCTTGTGTTATTATGTTTTAGTTTGCTTCTCCACCCCCCTAAACTCTTTTTATTACATTATTTTGTAATGAAAAAAGTATATTAAATATACTATTATGTTTTTATAAGAAGTATTCGAGCTACACTTACACACACCTACATGTAATGGTTAAAGAACATACTGTTTCCATGGATGGAAAATTTCTGCCTCACGAAACGATTATTGTTCAGCATTAATATAAAACCTTCAAAGGTGGCCATTAAGATGTCACTATATTTATATATGATATATAATATGTTTATGTTTTACTTAATATTATTTATTTATCATTTATGTCATACCTTTATGGTTTCCATTATTGGTAAATGTGATATCTTCATTTTAGGAAATGACGACTACCACCCCCTCAAAGTGATTTGATTCGTTAACACCATATGTGGTACGTATAAAGGATATATTAAATGATATTATATATGATACCATACTAGAATTAAAATACTATTATGTATCATTATGTCTTAATTCCATTAAATATAAAATAGAAGTGGAAGTAGCATTTATGCGTACGTATGGCTTACCATCTCCATGAACGGTGCATTTCATTTCTTAGCAATAATGTTATGTAATATTATAAATGCATGTATATACTTTATATATATGATATATATGATATCCAAATAATGAATATAACTCTGGATATGATGGATACATGAAAAACGTGTAATTATAAAGAGTTTATTTTTCACTCAAGTACCAATGATTGTTAAAATGACCGTTATTAACTTAAATAATTACATAGTGTTCATGACATTGTAATAAGTGATATAAAAGGAATAATGAAATTGAAAAATGTTCTTAAGAAAGTATAAATCTACTCAAATATATTATTTAGGCGATTAAAGAACGATCGAGTCAAGTTGGATACGAGGTATGTGACTTCTTCTCAATCTTCTTTCATTGAGGAATATTTTTTTTATACACAACTTTATTTTATGTGGTGTATAAAACCCTTTGACATTTAAGTTTATTAAAATGGAATATTTTTTATACGAAGCGTTTTTCTAAACGAAAAAAGGAATTCTTTTTGTTGTATGTATGTGGCGACAACGACTTCACTGACCCCATGACCATTATATGAGTTTCGACTTCCTCTACAAGCCAAAACTTTTTTAAATGAAAAATAAATACAAAGTTTAAATTTTTATTTTGTTTTTATATTGAAAATGGTTTTCATAATGTTTTTATTATATCAATGTGTTGTATTGATATCTTGTGATTGAAATGTGGAAATGTTATGTTTCCTTTATGCATGTTTTATGTGATACGATTATGTTATGGTTCTTGGGAATTGTTTATGAAGACGGGTGTTTCCGTGATAAAACAAGGGTGGGTGAGCCCGATATAGATCTCCAATGCATTGGGTAACGCGAAGGAGTTAAACTTTATGGTCTCTCCGAAGAGATTTAGGGAATATACAGTGATGGGTATTCCAAACGTAACCAAGAGGGTTACTCCCTATGTAAGAATGTTATGAATGCATCATGTTACCTTTATGTCTTATGATTTCTATGATTTATTCATGATTTGATGAGTTATGTTAAAATGCTTATGTTTTATGAGTAAAGTATGATTTCATACATGGACTAATGTTTTCTTTTCGAACATTTATATACCTTACTAAGCTTTTTATTGTCACCCCACGTTTTTTTTTTGAAATTTGATTCACAGGACATAATATGGAATAGGGTCAAAGATGGGATCAGGAAAAAAATTCATGTTGTCTTAAACATGGAACTAGATATTAATTTTTTTAGAGTCCATGTTTTGTAAAAAAAAGTGAGTTTGTAGAAGTGTATAGTGTGTAAACTTTTGAGATGTAATAGTTATGATCTAATTCTCAAAAACTCTAAACCATGAAAAGATCCTCAATGTGAATTATTCATTTAATTAAATATTAGGTAAGGTTTAAGGTCGAGGCCTTATACCTACAACCATCCTCAAATCTATAAAATGGAAATAAAATCATCAATCATGTGAAATGTGGACTAATACTTCATGAACTATTTTCATTCATCCTTCCATTATGACCTATCATAGTTGGGTATGATGATGGATAAAAAGTATATATAAGATATCTATAATATATTTATACCTTTGGATTTATTATATAAAATATATCTTTTACCTTCTATTCCATTAGACACATAATAATGTTGCTCGTGTGTACGGTGGACTACCTCCTCATAAAGCGATGAGATTGTTCTTTCAATAACACTTCCCATTGAAGGTGATAACGATAAATGTTAATGATTATATGTGATATAAATTAAATTATTATGATATTAAGGAATTTTTTATCATTCTAGAAATATATTATTTTATTTTATTTCCCACCTTGAAACTCACTTATTGATGATAACATCATTCATGTACCTGTGACTACTGCATTCATGAAGTGATGTGAAACACTTTCCATCAACACAACACATCAATGATATATATAATTATATAGTATTGTATATATGATATTTTTATAATTTTGGATATGTTATATATTTTTTTCATTATTTCTATTATGAGAATATGAAAATTGAATCATTACGCAAGTGTATGTTTGACCTACCAACTCCATTATCATATCATACTTTATTGTTTATAACCATTTGTCACGATTTGTCTTTAAAGTTTTAATTTTATAGAAATATGATAATTATTTCATGTGAATTATTTTACATATTATGAATCGATGTAATATTATAAATAATTAAAGCTTTAATAAAAAACATTCATAAAAAACAAGTCTATTAACACCTAAAATAATAAAAATAATGAATGATTATTAATAAATAGGTGATAATATGTTATTAAAAGACCACATATGATATTACAAATGTTAATGTGGTTTTTATTAGTTAATAACATGACTAAATCCACTATAAAAAAGGTTAAATAATTTTCAATCAAAAATAATCATGAGAAAATGGATTTCTTAACTCAATTTTAGTTCTTTAGGTTAAACATATACTTAATTGACTATGTCATAGAGTGATTATTTGTATAATGAATTTTTATTACCTTAGATTTTATTTCCACTTTTCTATGTGGATTTAATTTTGAAACAAATAATCAATTCATTTCTCAATTCTCACTTCATATTTATGATCATTGTAAGTTTTTATTTAATAATATCATTCTAATCGAGATTATTTCTTATTGAACATTAGTTGTAGAAATTAATTAGAACATTTAATAACTAATCAATTTAAATTTACTCTCCACAATTTATTGAACATATTTTCATGTAATAGTATTATTATTTCACTCTTTTGTCCTTCAAATAATTAAGAAAATGTTTACGAGAATCCAAATTTACTTTTCACTTCAGTCATGAAGCTAATTTTTCTAAGGCTATGTTTCTTAAAAATGTTTTCAAAAACCATTTTATCCATTTTAAAATGATTTTTTTAGAAATTTTTACCCACATTTTATTTTTACTAAAAAATATAAAATGAATCATCTGTTTGTTTTCCAGATGGGGGACTTTCCTAGCCTTTTTATAGTGAAAAAGTAATGTTCATTTTAACTTGTATGACATGTAGTGAATTAAATTCCATCAGTACTGATATTTCAGTGAAGTCCAATTTAAAAATTGGGAGGATTATTTTACTAAATTATTTTTTCCATTATATTATAGAAATTATTAGTTTCTAAAAAATATTTTAAAATAAATTAATTTTCAAGAAAATATTATGCTAAAAAAGTGATTTTTAAAATGAAAAAGGTATTCTCTTAAATAATAATTTTAAATATATTTTAACGATATTTACATTAATCAATGAAAGCACATATTTATTATTTCTATAATGGATATATGTTTTTTAATACTATCCATATTCTTCCACTTGTTGTTTTATGATCATTTTGACCTCAGAAAGTATTGAAATTCACTTCCTCAATTAATTTTTTATGGAAATTAACTTCCCCTTGAATTATTCCCTTTCCAATATTAATTATAAATAAAATTCCCATAAATATCCATATTACTTATCATTGATATTTTTATTTTATAAACCATATATAATTTCAATATATAGTGTTATACATTGATATTTATTTGTTTATCAGTGTAAATATTGAGAAATATATATTCTTTACTCAATGTGGATATTTTTTCAAAAGGAATATTGATTTATTTATAAGATATATTGTTTGATATATGTTTAATGCATTGGGAATACAGTGAAACAGGTGGAATATAAATTATATATCCCCAAGATGCATCTGTAAAACTGTTGAGACAAACAAGATATGGTTTTTGGTCAAGGCCTTTCCCATTTATATAGATGTCTTGTAATGAGACATAGAAGGTATTGGATGTCATATAATAAATCCTCGATGATATTAGATGTTTTTTAAGGAGTCATTGACTGTATGTTTTAGATGTCTATCATTATTCATTTCATGATTATGAGTTTAATTATTGATATTCCATGTGTTTATTTGATTAGATAGTGTATCCATGGTTAAGTTTCATGCTCATGCAGTTATTTATTTGGAAATATTTGATAATTATTTATTACTGTTATATTATTCTCAATTTATTAATTAAATAGAATTTTATTAGTTATTTTTCATTCCATATTGATTATTCCATATTTATTCAGATCTTATGTTGTACTCTTACCCATATTATCCTTCTGATCTCACCAATTTCTTATGTATTATTTCCCCTAAGAAACAAGGAAGGATTTTTTGACTAATATATAGGAATATGAGAAGGGGAATAATGGATTTTTCAATATTATAATTTTCTATATTCTATATTTTCAAATGTAAATGTGATTATAGTATGTATCTATTTTACCAACACTACTAAAATATTCAGTAATTTGGTATGTGATTCCTTGTATCTTGTTCCAATGTAATAAAGAAGACTCTAGATTATGGTTTCTGGGATTTGGGTCACAATTGTTAGTATTAGAAGAATTTTAGTATAAACCTAGGGAACTAGATTAATAAAAATATATATTACAAAACATAAACCTATTATAGAATTTGAGAATAAGTATAGAATAAAATATTAAATCTTTTATTAAGGAATATATTAGGTGGGTTTTCATTGAAATAAATTGTTTTATGGATTCAAAGAGTTGATGTGGTTATACCATAGAGGTACCTAGTCCTAAAAACTCTAAAAAGGTAGAATTGGCCTAATTTATATCATCACATGGTGCCCTATAATGTTCCTTACTAGGCACCTAGTTTGGCGCACATGATGATATGCTTATGAAAAATCAGATTTTCATTAAAAAAACATAATAAATGATTTGAAATTACCCATATTCTCAATGAAACCACGTTTATGATTGTGATATTTTTTATGCATTATTTTTTAAAATTTATCTTATGTTTTTTAATTGATTTTGGATTTTACATAATTTTTTATAGTTATATAATATAATATAGTGTGAGAAATTTTTTATGTATCATTATTAATGAAATAAATTGTAAATCTATCAATAAGAATACTCCTTGTAGGGATTTCCCTCCTAGAAAATATAATGAAATTGGATTTGTTTCTATGGATTAAATTAATAAAATTATAATCATATCCGGGTATCTGACTCTCGTTATGGGTAATAATCATTCCCATATAGAGAAATTACTGACCCACCAATAGGTGTAACAATGTTAGAGTGATTCACAAGTCCGCAAAATCCATCATTAAATGGGACTAAAAATAAATTTTTAGAAGATAAATTGATATGTTCCTTATAGATGAAATATCATTCTCAGGGATGTAGTGAAATTGAGAGAGTTTTCATGATATTTTTTCATCTCTTAGAAGATACGGATCAATACTATTCGTTGATTCAAAACAAATAGGATAAGGAGGAAATTGAAATTATAGAGTGGAAGGATTTCTGGGTAATATTTATGGTAAAATATTTTCCATGTGAGAAATAAGATGATATGGATAGATAAATCTTGAGTTTAATAAGGAAATAATATGAAAAAATTTTTATCTATTATTACAACATTACAGTGCATAAAAAGAAAAATGTGGACTCGGTACATTATCCAAGGATAAATATTTACCATTTATTTTATGGGATAAAGAAAATAATTCAAATAGAAATATTCTCTAAAACATTCTAATAAAATGATGACATAATATCATGCACTATCAAGACAGATGAATAATTCTCCATGTCTTGTGAATTTGAATTGAAGTAAGACATGGAGAGGATGGCAGTAAAAAAGATGTATAAATCTAAAAAGGTAATGGTTTATTTTGTTCACATGTGATAACTATGGATGGAAAAACAATGGTAGAATCTTAAAATTAAAATTATTTTTCTTAAAGTGTGGAAAAAAAGAATACAATATTAATTATTGTAATGGAAGGAAGGAATTTTCCAATGTTCAATGCTTCAAAAGTAAGGATATAAGAACTATAAAAATGAATGTTTCTAGATTAAAGGGGAATAAAATTGAAGGATCTATGTGGAAAAAAGATAGATTAGGTATTTATGTATTTATATTCAAGAATTATATTGTTGAATTATTTTACAAATAGTATTTTGGTTATAAGAATCATGAAACATTTAAATATTATGTTATATTTTAGTGAAATATTATTAATAAATAACTTAATAATTATGGATACCATCATGGGTTATGAGTAAGGTTAATAATATGTTCAAAGTAATAATCACACATTTTTAATTTTTTTTAGGAATATTACATGATTAAGGTTATTTTTGGATAGAATTTATGAGAATACAACTTATTCATCAAAGCACAACAAAGGATTAAATTGAGATTATGAATTATAAATGAATCATGAATAATTAATTATATTAATAAATACAGAGAAACAACATCATGTTTATAAAAAGTTCCTTGAAACTATAATTTTAACCATTTAAATTCATTTTCGATGAAGGATGTGGGCATTCAAATCATCACAGATAGATTTATTTGATCCTCTTAACAATCTATTGATAATAAAATTACTTTTCAGAAATGAACTATATAATTTTCTATAATAATTTTTGTTTTCCTTCTATGAAGACAAGTTAACATTACACTAATTATCTTCTATATATAAACATGGTCATTTGTTATTCTATATGACATTTTTGCTTCCATATCTCTATTATTAAGAGGATAATTTGTTAACCCTTTTTTATATTATCGTTTTTAAAAAAATGGTATTTCCAAAAATAAAATCTCTTATTATTAATGTTGATTTTAAATTTTAGGGAGACAATATATTTATGTTGGGTTGAATGTAACAACAAAATGTTTTAAAATAATAACATTGTATTTTATATCATATATTCCATGAAACACCAAGCATAGAAGATAACATAACACACCGAAACATTATGACATATTTATTTTTAAATAAATTACTTATATTAAATAGATTTCATTAAACACAACATTGATTTTAAATTACATTACACACAACACATATTTTAATTGAAATGTTAAATAATATTTAAGTATAAATATTTCATATAATAGTTATAACTTAAACATTGGGATAGTTGTTATTAAAAATAATAAATAATTTATGATGCTAATGGGATGGTGATTCGGAATAATAGTAAAAAAATTATAAATCCTATTGTTATTTATTGACTATAAATAAAATAAAATTCCATTTAAAAATTCTACTATTTTCTAAAAAATAATATTTTTTTTCTAAAATATGGTTTAATTTCTTTTGTTTATTAATAGTGAAAAATATTGAATTATAATTGAGAACAAAATATTAAATAAAATTATTTATTAAGATAAACTATATCTTAAGTGATTTTAAAGTATAATTTGGTTAGTTTTAAATCATTTAATTTGTTTTTTTCATATCAATATTTTTCATATTGAATTTTTTAAAAAAATATTGTAAAATTTTGAACAACTTCTCTTTAAAACCCCACTTTCCCATCTCATCTATGTGATTAATTTTAAATTAAATATGTCCACATATATAAATTGAATTTAGAAAAATGGAATACATAATTAGATTCATCATAATTTCTAGTTTATAAAAATTTCAAATTAATTATTGACCAAAATGAATAGTAAAAATATTAGAAATTAATTACCTCTATTAAGGTAAAAATGGATTTACTGACGATTGAACTAAGAAGTTAAGGGTTAAAAAGGACCTAAAAACTTAAACAATTACAATTTTATATCCATATTATCACATCATATCTAATATTTCCAATATTTTTCCATATTATAATAATTTTCTATGATAAGAACATGATTATTATTGTATCTTTTCAAAAAATTACAAGTGTTCTATTAACCGTAGTTATAAAAGGCCACCCCCTCCTCTCTTATTCACACTATCAAATAATTAGATTGAAAAATTAAATGGCTAAATAAATTACCAAATTACCAAAACTCATCCTAGAATCATTATTTATGGAATAAATCTATCATATTTATGATATAGTGAAAACATAATGATGATACCTAAAAAGGAGGTAATGTTCTTCAACAAGAATTTTTTTTATTTCTTCATCCACCCCCATAAATTCTTATTAAACATGATTACATAACAAAATAATTTTCTTGCTTGTAATTAGATGTTTTTATGTCATGGTAAGACATAACCCCCCCCCCCAATCCATCAAATAGGTTACGAAATCGTCATTGTTTGTATATTAGACTACCGCCTCACGATCCAATGTCATTCATTTTTTGATTACGACCTCTCGGAATTTTGTATGATGTTGGATATAAATTATATATATATATATTATTTATAATATATTTATACCTATATATGAATATTATATTATATAACTTTTTGACTCATATTCCATATGAGATACGATAATGTCGCTCGTCTGTATGGTGGACTGCTGCCTTGTGAACTGATGTGATTCTTCATTCACTAACTCTTCACCTGGAAGGTGATATGGATACAATTTAATGATTTTATGTTATATAAATTATATAATTATGAAAGTAATTACATATTTATCATTTTATTTACTGATTTTTTTTATCATTTTATTTATTACTTTTACACTCACTTAATAATGATAACCTCATTCATGTATGTTTGGACAACTCACATCATGAAGCAACGTGACTCAATTTTCATCACCATACCACATTTATGATATATATATATAATATGGTATATATGATATTATTATCTTTATATAATGATTATATATTAGTTAAATTCTATCTATAATGATAATTGGATACTTGGAACACTACTTGCACGTACATACGACCTTCCAACTCCATGATTGTAACAAATTTCATTTTTCATAGATATATTTAATGATTGGTTGTAAATGTAAAAAAATTAAAATTTAATTCCTTATTATTATTTTTTATATTATTAAACAATATAATATGTTCATGAACTTTAACATTAATTATAAAACATGCATAAAAAAATAAGGCAATTAACGCCTGAAATAATGAAAATAACAAAATATTATTAATAAATGGGAAATAAAATGTTATAAAATGATATGATATGATATTATAAATATTTATATGGTTAATTTATATATCAATAACATTTATAAAGAAACTATATATGAGTTTAACGAGTGTTCAACCAAATTGAAATGTGAGTAAGGGATTTTGTAACTCAATTTATATCCCTTGGGTTAAACTAATACTAAATTGATTATGTAATTATAAGATTATATGTATAACTAATTTTGATTAACTTTATTTATAGCTAGAATTTCATTATTTATATTTAATATTTAAACACATTATAAATTATTTTATTATTTTTCACATTAAATTTATGGTCATTTTAAGGGTTTATTTCAAAATTTCATTTTATTCGTGATTATTTATTATTGAATTTCAGTTGAAGGAAATAATTTTTACATTTAAAAATATAGCTATTTCATTTTATTGTTCTATAGTTATTCATCATATTTTTAGGTAATAGTAAAAAATATTCACTCTTTGGTACTTATAATAATTGAGAAAATGTTTTGAAGAAAATTTAACTTCATTTCGCTCTTCGGTCAGACATCAGTTATATTCGACACCCATGTTTTCTAATAATGTTTTTAAAAACAATTATGCATTCCATGATAATTTATTAATAAACTTTTTCCAGTATTTTCGTAAAAAAACAATTAAAATAAATCTTCTTGTCTTTTTTTGATTTATTAACTTTTCTGACAATTTATAGTACAACAAGAATGTTCTTTTTAACTTTTATGGAATGTACATAATGACCCTCTATCATGAATGACATTTAATTGAAGATTACTTTGAATATTTACAAGGATATTTAAAATATAAAAAATTTACAAATATTCTTAAAACTCATAGTTTTAAAAATGTATTTTCATAGAAAAGAATATTCAAAATATTTTAAGTATTAAAACATATTTTATAAAAGGAAAATGATATTTTCATAAATAATGTTTTTAAATATATTTTAATGGAATTTCTATTAATCAATGATAGTATCCCTTTATTATTATTCCAGTGGGTAATTTTATTATTAATATTATCCATATTCTTCCTCAGAGTTATTTATAATCATTTTTTTTCAAGGAATGTTTTGAATTTCTCATCTTCGATTCATTTTTGTTGTCATTAACCCCCCCTGAATTGTTATGATTCATATCATTATTAGACATTAGATTTACCTAAATATCCATATTATTTTTCATGGATATATTTATCTCTTAAAACAAATATCATTTCAGCATATGGCCTTCAAAATTGAAATTCATTTCTTTATAGTGAAAAATAATGAAAAATATATATTCAAAACTCAATACAGATATATTTTAAAAATTCACATTGATTCATTAATTAAATATATTATTAGATATATGAATAATTCTTTGGAAATGAAGTGATGGATGGGTACCAAAAATTATATACCCTCTAGATACATTACTATCTATCATTAAGAATAATAGATTTGGTTTTTTTCCAAGTCCTTAGAAATTTATATGGGTTTCTCGGCATGAGGCCTCGACAATATTAGAAAACTTGTCCTGATGCCTCGATGCTATTAGATTTCTTAGCATGAGGTATCAACCATATTTTTTATATTCCCACCATTATGAATTCCATTATTATGAATTTTGTTATTGACATTCTATGTGATTATTCAATTAATTAGAATTTACATGGTTATTCATTATGCTCATGTAATTATTTATATGGAATTATTTGATCATAATTTATTATATACATATTAGTCTAAAGTTTTTGATTAAATTTAATATGTTTCAATTATTAACCTCTCAATATTAATTTTTCACTATTTTTTCATAGTTTGTAATTTATATTACCCTTATTAAGCATCTGATATCACTTCTTTATTATGGTTTATATCCTATATGACACCAGGAATAAATTTATGACTTATATAAAAGGATATTTTATGTGGAATAATGGAATTATTGTGAAAATAATTTAATTAATTATATTTTTTCAAATATAATTTTGATTCAATTATGTATCTAGTTTTCTAAGACTACTAAAATTTTTCTTCCTTCAGGAGGTGGTTATTTTTTTCTTATACCAATGTAATGAAGAAGACATAATATTTGTGATTTTGGGGTTGGGTTACCTTAATATATTGATCGAATAAAACTCTATGGAGTTGGGTCATCCAGATTAAAATGCAATAAAATAATTTAATATAGTTAATTTTTATTCTTCAAGTATTTTAAAAAAATAAGTTGGAGTTCTAAAATACTTTGAATATTTTATATTGATAAGATAGTTATCATTTGAAATGATATCCCAAATTTATATTCAGTAGTAGTAATATTTATAATATCATTCTCATTGAAATAAATATATGACACATCTTATATATTAGAATTGATTATTTATATAGAAAAATATAAATGGTTTACTAAACTATATTAGAATACTTATATATTATAAATAAAAAAATGAACAAAGAAAAATTAGAAGGGGATTTCGGATTTTTTCATTTTATGATACATATGAAGACTCAATTTTCTTATAAATATTTACAATGGAGGATGGTGGAGAGTATTTATAATGTGTTCAATATATGATCTATTTTGTTTTATATAATATTTACTTGACCTTTTTTCATTTATTCAATTAAAATAACATGTTGATACCAATCCATTTTTTTAGAGTCACTTGTTTTTTAAAAAGAACATCCTTAAGTAATTAAATTGAAATAATTATTTTTTTCTTAGTCCTGGGATGTTAGTGAAACCCCATAATAATGGGATATGTTAACGCTAGTTTTTAATACAAAAAAGATTATTTGATATCATAATTTTGTTTCACGATTTTCATCATTAGTTGATATTGAATTTTGATGTTCTTTATGATACCAACTATGGTATAATCAATAGTCATGTAAGAGTACATCATTAGATTTGATAAATTGAAGGAAATTATAAAGATTTTGAATTTCATTTCTAAATGTGGGGTGGTCATAGAATATTGGGTGTATTGGAACTCTACATTGATAAAAATGCAAGTAGTTTACAGAAAAATTATTGTTATCTATATAAATGATAAAACGTGTCCTTTGAAAATACCATATAATTTCAAAAATAATTTAGAGGGTGATATAATGATCAGTTGGTGGATACATAAGGAAAATTTTCAAATATATTAAAATTATATTTTTATTATAAAACATAGTTATTTGTAGACAATATCTATGTATTAAATACATATTTTAATTTGTATAATGGGTATTTTTAGTTTAAATATATCATGGTTGTATAAAAAATAGAATATTTATTTTACATTAATTCTTTTTTTTATATATTTTACATGAATATTGGATGACATAAACACCTCAAAGTATGTATTGGACATATCCTCAATTGATGATCATTAAGGAATATTGTGGGTTATTGTTTTATTTAAAAATAAGAATGAGTAATTTCCCATATATAAAAAATAGACTCATGAGTTAATATATTGTAAATTATTTTTTAGAAATACCTTACAAGGAAAATCAAATAGAAATTATTGTGTTCATTGATATAAATAGGGTGGTATAAGTCATATAAATAATCATTTGTAATTAGATGAAAATATACATATCATGAGATTACTAATAATTTTATACCTTTCTTATTTCATCATTGAGGTGGATATAACCCTGGATTCTTGGTTACGTAGCTTCTTAACTCATTATTTGTGTTTAATAAATATGATATTTATAATCTTGTCTCAAAGTTATAAAATCATGAAAATTAATTAATTAAACTATATAAATTAGTTATGTAAATAGATTTTTGAAATACTATATTCATAGATATTTCATTTAATGACATTAAAATCCTTAATTCAATTTTTTCAGTTTATTATAGTGAATAAAAAATATATCATATGGTTTATACGATAGTGACTTAAATCACAATTGGTATTTACATGATTCCTTTGACTAATTGATTTCCAATGAATACATATGATTTAGAGAGATAAATAATTTGGTGTTTTTTATGTATAATTATATGAGTTTGTTTTACCATGATCAAGAAACACAACTCTATAGTTCGTGTAGCTATAATGATTTCAAATATTCCACTCATTAATTCAAATTAAGGATTATGGACATCTTAAATATTTAATGTCTTAAACTATAGTAGTTTCTTATACATAGGAAATGAAATAATTATTTTTTTTTATAAAATAAGTTATGAGAATTTTAATAGAGTTTATATGATATTCAAATCCAAAGGAGTTTGGGTAGTCTCACAAAGAGTTGTGAGATGTTTCACAAAATAATAGAGGCTTTAATGAAAATAATATTTATTTATTTAAGTTTCATAATTCATGTAGTGTCTACCAAATAACACATGATATATGATTCAATTATATTCAATTATCATTATTTTTTATTGTATCACCCTAAGACATATTAATATTTCCAATTTAGAATAAATTTATTTATTTTCAATAGCATGAAATGCACGCAACACTGTGTTTGAACAAAATATTGTGTAGTCACATTTTTCTAACATAATTTAAAAACTACATATTGATAGATTCAAAAAATTTATTTGAAAAAAAATTAATTTTAACGGAGAATATTGAAATTATCTGACTGTGAATTTTTTATATTTTTCTCAGAAGTTTCATTTTTTAATAAATAGTTAAAATTACTCAATTTGAGCTAAAAATTGTCATTCCATATAAATAATTTATAATGTAAAATTGTATTATAAATTATTATTAAAATAAAAATAGTTAAATTATAAATTTATTAATCTAATTTTTGTCATTATAAGAAAACTAACACTAAATTTGGATATGAAAACTTTCCAAATATTTGAAATTTTTTAAATTAAAATCCCGCTTTCTCGCCACTTTTGTGATATTATTTTTAAATTAATTTTTTCCACTTTTGTAGATATAAATAGGAAAAATGGATTCCATATTATTAATATGTACGATATATAATTTATAATGTAACACCCCAATCTTCCATGGTATTCTTCTCTTTGAATAATGCAATAGATTTTATTGTACGCAACATTGAGTTCAAACACACCACAACCAATCAAATTAGCTGTTATGAATAGTAATACCATATTTTAATATTTTATAAATTTTATAATTAAAAATGGACTTCATTTTTGGATTAGGAATATCGAAATTAGCTTTGGGATAATTTGTGGTATTTTTTTAAAAACATTCAATTTTTGATGAATAGTGAAAAACACTGAGTTATTCGTTAAACTGAATTTTTATTTAAATAATTAGTTATTTTATTTAAATTTTTGAGGTCAAAATAGATACATTATACCTATATAAGTTCACATTAATTAATTTGAGTTATTTTATAAAAATTTTAGATATAAAAAATGTTTATTGATCTTTTTACTGTCTTTTACCCACCTCCTAGGAGCTTTTGCAAATTTGCATAAAACATAATTTTGATTCTTATGTGAGATGAATTTCAAAAATCCAAGAGACACAATTGATATCAGTAAGTAAAATGTGGTTCAATAAGATGAAAATAATTTTTTTTTGAATAGTAACGTTATACTTTTATTTACCACAGTTAAAAGTAAATAGGGAAATTAAAGGTAAAAATGATATTAATATTACCCTAACACATTTCATAATTCAATTGGATAAGTATAAATAAACCAAAAACAACCTTAGGTATAAAATTAGAACCTATTTTATCTACTTGGATTAGATTAGGACATTTATTATTATTTTATTTAAAAAAGAGTTAAAAATGTTAAAATCAAAGTTTAATAACTAATTTTTTTTAATATAGTGTTATACATTAGATAAATTCAATTATAAATATTCATTAGAAAGATAAAAATATTTCCTACATAATGATATTTTATTTATAATTTTTAGACATTAAATTATTTAATTTATTTATGACACAATGGTGATGCAGTAATTACCTTATTAATTAAATATTAAATTAATTGATATTTTAAGTACCCAAATAAATGTAATTTGAGACTTTTCAGGAATCAAACCAATTTTATAGGTTAATATGACATGTTAGGATTGATTAAATGAATTTTTTTCAAAGTAATAATGCTATTATGAATTTATCAAAAAAAATACCAAATAGTGTCAAAGTTGACATAAATGTGTTTTTAAAACAATTATATTATTAATTGATATTATATTTATAAAATTATAAGGATCAGACTAATGACTTAAATAAGATTATATATATTAATAATGAACCACTTGGGGTTCTCATGCCTTGTTATAGTATGTTTATTAACCGTATAATATAAAAATACAAAGAGACATGGTAAATGTCAAAATATTTAACAAAGAGTTAAATATAAACGATAAAATTAATATGGTACCTAAACCTATCTAAATTATATTTTTTGAAATTATTTCTACCCATACCCACCCTAGTCTCGAAATAAGTGACTTTGGAGCCATTATAAACTGAATATAAATTTATTATAAAATAATATTTCATGTTTCTCCTAAGATGCCCCTCACCCCTCTTATTAAAGGAAACTTCCCCTTCTCTCAAATTCACACCATCAAAGCCTTTTGGCTCAGCCAAACCCTGACCAAATACCATCTCAACTGTCATCCTTTCATTC
The DNA here is from genome assembly GCA_963277665.1 of Viscum album. Taxonomy (NCBI): domain Eukaryota; kingdom Viridiplantae; phylum Streptophyta; class Magnoliopsida; order Santalales; family Viscaceae; genus Viscum; species Viscum album. The sequence goes on from OY728145.1 coordinate 1,674,398,721, forward strand.
TAGAGTCCTTCCTTTAGTCATAAAACCAACTTATGGAGCCCTTTTGATCAAATCAAAAGGAAGAACCTGAAGAAGAGTTAAATGTTTCATCACCTCTTTCAAGTTCTTTTTTCCTTCCACTTCTTCTTTATTTATTGTTTCCATTATAAAATAATAACTCTAGTATATTTTATATACTATAATTTTATTATAAATATGGTACAACCATATTCATTGTTCTATCTGTCATTTGAATGACATGTCACCATACATGCGTATGTATGGCTTATCGTCTCCACATCCTGGTGTAACAGTCATTCAATATATTATTATTTGGATGGGTATAATAATAACGTATAATTGATTTAAATACTAATTATATCCTGATAATGATTCTGTATATATGATATATCATCCAATTATATAAGATTTTAATATCAAAAGAATATTATTTTCACTCGTGCGTACCTACGGATTACCGTCTCCACGAACGTGATGAGATTCATTCCCCATCGTATCCATTCAAGACTAATTTTCATTTTAGGATTAAAAATAATGTTTATGGGCATGATATCAATCTGGATATGAATTATATACAACCTATACATAACAAACATGGAATATGTGACCAAACATATAAAAGAAAATGAGTAAGTGAACACCCGACACAACGATAATACTAAAATATTATTAACAAAGAAATATTAAAAGATAAAATATGATATCATATTTATGTATATGATTCTTGTATAATTTAATAATAATATGTTAAGTATTATACATAAAGTTAACATACCCTCGACCAAATAAAAGTACATGCTAAGGGTTAATTCTACAATCTCTTCATTATCTGAGGTTGCTTATATGTAATTATCTACTGGGACCTCTTTATCATCCACATCCAGGTTCCTTAAAAATGTATTTCAATACATTCTTACTATTTCATAGAATATGGGTTAAATTCATCTATACCCTTGTTTGAATTTTTATAAGATGTTTATAAAGGAATATTTGCATCGTTTTCTAAACAAGGACCTTTTTAACCTTTTCGACAAAATTAAGGTAATAATTTCTTTTTTTAACTTAAACGGCAGTTGTGGCCATTTTCCTCCCTTATATAATCGTTGAAGCTTCCCTTACAAGATTATAAGAATATTTTCAAAGTAAATGTTTTCTTTTATAAATATGCGACTTTTAAATGATTTCAATAAAGATATATTTCTCTAAAATCGTTTTCATTTCATGTATTTCAACATCCTTTGATGGATTATAATCTTTTTTGAAGTTGATTTATTATGATACAAAACATCCATATTATATTGAAGGTTTTGTGATATGTTTGACTGCGGATGTGTTATTTTTATACCATTCATGGTTTATGGGGAAAGTATTGACATTTCATATGCTATTTTTAATTCGAATGTTTATGGTATGTTTAATCATGTTCATATGAGGAATGCATTGGACTTAGTAAGTGACAGGTGTAGCTTGATATAGCTCCTCGATGCATCAGTATGTCTCATGAGACAAACTAGTGTCTTGGCACAAGGCCTTGACAGAATATTATTTGTAGTCTTGGTACAAGGCCTTGACTATGTGGTTATGAAAGTTTGGCATTATGCATTCCATCATTATGAAAGAGGTTATTGATATTTCATGTGATTATTTGACTAGTAGAGTATCCATGTAAATAAGTAAATGGAATTATTTCATTTTATTTTTTCCATATTATTCTTATGTTCAAGTTTAAAAGGATTTTTATTTAGTTATACATTGCCTTAAATGTTTATACTTATTTATGAATGTTTCTGCTATATTGTTATCCTTACTGAGCATCTGAGTTCACCTCTTTCTATGTTTCATTTTTCCTAGGATGAGAAGAAGTATATTATGACTTACCTGTAGGGATAGTCTATGGGATCTCAGTGTTGTCTTTGGAAACAATGTTTTTGTAGTTTTCCATTTTATGATCTAATGAAAAACATAAAAATATATATAGTGTTTCCAAGGCTACTAAAGTAATCGGTGATTCGAGGCTTGATATATTGTGATCATGCCAATATTATGTAATAATGCACAGACTATAGGTAACTGGGGTTGGGGCGTTACATATAATAAGTTCAAATTAATTTTTCACCATCTTGGTTAGTGAAAATAGGTAAAATTAATTACAGCGATTTAGAAAAAAAAAAACTAGTTTACATAGAGGCTAAACATTGAAAATAAGGTGTAAAAGTTCCCAAAAAAATGTTATAACGTAATTTTATTTATATATTTAAACAATATGAAATTTATTATAGATAATTTATAATAATCGGGTACTAGTTATATGAAAAATATGTTCATGTAATTAAATCTTTCAAAATATTACAAGTTTTCCACTCACCCCACTGATAAAAGGAAACCCCATCTCCTATCCAATAAACATATTTAAAAGACTTTAGATTTGTAAAGACCTAAAGTAATCAGTCTAAAAATTCACTCCCCTAAACTTAAAAGAATTAAATTAAGATGAAATTCAAATTTGGAAGTCATTAGTTCAAACATAAGGATCATACCCAAAGAAGAGGTAATGTTCCTCTAAAATAGTTTTAATTTTATTTCCTTGTCCACCTCATTAAATTATTATTATAACATGATTGTATAATAACTTCATAATATATCATGTAATTATATGTTGTTATGATAATTTTAATACAAACAACAACATACTCTTTCATAAAATGGGTTACAAAATAATCCATCGTGTGTACAGTAGACCGCTTCCTCAAAAAACTGACACTACAGAAAAATTACAATTTCACGGAGGTTTTTTTTGCTATGTCTATAGTTTAAACAGCTGCCATATGCTTCTACGGATGATTACAAAAACCGCTGCTAAATTGCGTGTCGGGAAATTAATTTCGTCGGTTAAAGAGGTTTAGCAGCGGTTTATAGGAACCTTCGTAGTCGGAAAATTTTCATGGAAGATATATTTTTCTCGTGATAAAAATGCTCGGAAGATGGGCCATTATAGCAGCGGTTAAAACCACCACTAAATTTAAGACTATAGAAGTGGTTAAAATCGCTGCTAAATTTACCTCTAAGAGTTAGGGGTGATTAAAACTGCCACTAAAGAGAAGATATAGAAAAAATGAACCAGTTTTGGAGCCCCTATACCATTTCCCAAAAAAACTCCTTCCAGGAATACCAAAACACCAACATAATACATACTACAGTCAATATGAAAAGAGATTCTTCACTATAAACAACCAAACGCATCATCCGGTGAGTAAACGAATGAAAATAAACATATCAAATGGAATAATCCTAGTATCCAATAAAACGTAGTGTTGAATTTATATATTCAAAATTGACCACTGTAGACTCATATATACTAGTTGATCCTTGATTGGATGTTCACATGTTGTGTGCAACTTATATGGTGACCCATTGGGTGATCTAGGTGAAATAGGAAAATATGAGTTTTTTTCAAATGTTGGTACTCCCACATATCTTTTGGAATTGTTCAAGAATGTAATATCCCATTATATATGATTATTTGATAAAACCCAAGGCATCCCTTCAGTGTTTTGGTCCACTTATAGTTGTAATTTCTAAAGTGGGAAATTTCCTAGATTAACATGTCACCATCAAAGTGAATCCATTTAGATTTTATATGGGTTTCCCTTTTTTTAATGAATTGAATGAGTTAAATGTAACTGATAATGTGAAATGGATAATTGCTTATGGGTTTCCATTCTTAAAATAAATCAATTAGTTTTTAATGGGATGACCCCAAGTAATTGTAATTTAATTATCTTGATTTTTGCTTTATAAAATGCTACATAAGAACTGTAATATTTTAAATGGGAATTGAACATGTGTAAATTTATTAATAAAAGGTTATTCCTTATCTATTATGGCTCAATTTATTATTCCTTTATTATGTAAATGGTGTAGATAGAAGAGATGGATTTGAGATAATTCCCCTTGATAGTTATATTCAATATATTCCCTTATAGAGGTTGTGGTATGATGGTATGATATTGTTGAGCAAAGAGATATCACAATTCTTTACATAATGTGTTGAGTATGGTGTATCACAAAAAGGTTACTGTATATTAATTTTGATTTACTCACTACAATCCAGGACTAAATTTTAACCTGATGGCGCACTCAACATCCCATGTGTTGTTTCCTGGCGTCTCTCACTCTATTGGGATATAAGGCATGTACCCAATTACATGGGAACATATTCTCATTTGACTAGTTAGGGATGTCTGAGTTATTCCATGGTATATTCATCAGTATTATTATAAGAACATGGCTATATACATCTTCACATACCTTGACAATATAGGTGGATGAAATATATATAAATAATATATATAACAACAATATATATAGTAACTATTTAGATTTGTCTTCAATCTATGTGTCGATAAATTTAAACCCTCCTATAGTCGTTTAGGAACATGATTGGGTGGTTATTTATTTATTCCTTAGTTACTCAAAAGATGTGGGGTGTATTATGTTGGTGGTAGACCCTTTATCATGGGAATAATGATGTGGTAATATTTTCTTTGGATTAATTTATGTTGGTGTTCCATATAGAATTTTTATAAATGAAACATGACATATGAAATAGGTAAAATCATCTCCCGCTTGGGTTATTCCATGTGGAATTATTAATCATGACACTAATGATAGAAAAAAGGTAAAATAATCACTCCAATTGATAAGGGTTCTTAATTTTTTAAGAGTGATGGATCAGGTTCAAGTATCATATTTGTTTCACTCATGCGATTTCATTGTAAAAGGATTATTTAGTGTGGTTTCCTTAGAAGGAATGGAATATGGCTCCTAATATATTGTTACCCCCATTATGCATCCAAGTTATTATAATGTGCAGAATATAATAGAAATGATCAATTACATTCCTTCAAATTGAAGAGTGTCTCGTGAAGGGGGTTGATATATTCAATTAATGAATATGGATTCTTATAAGAAATTATTTGGGATAGGATAGTTGATGTTATGAATGGTAAGTAACTCATCATGTAGTCTATTTTACATTTTTCTATGGTAGGGGGTTATATGGAATCCACTGGGAGTTATCCATCAGCATGTCATGCCTACTATGATAATAGAAACTTTCATTCACACTACTTTAATATTCTTGGAGGCCACTTTAGAAATGGTGGGAAAACACTATTTCAGATAGTGTAGCAAAATTTCCCCTAATATCATATTAGTATCTATGAATTCCAACAATTTATTTTTGAAATTTTGGATACTAGGATTATTCCACACTAAATGGTGATCTATCTTAAACATGTTAGCGAGACAGACATTCTAATCTATAGGTATTGATACAAGAGCATAATGAAGAATTACTTCTTAAAAATGGAAATGTAATGGTAAATGCATTGGGCTAGAAAATGTAGGATAAGTTATTATAATGAAAAATTGAATTTATGAAAAATGAATCATAAAAAATGAATCATCCCAATAAAGAGTCGATATATATGGTGTATAACACACTCGATAATTCAAGACATAAAAGGAAACATTATAAATCAATAAAAAGTATAAAATGAAACATGAGAAATCAAGAAAATGTTAGGTCCTGAAAATGTTTGGAGGAAACTATGTTCCACACATGATACATATACAAATAGGCTGTTAATATTTTTCCACATATCAACAATACTACTAATCATTGTCCGATGATGAACAGATATCATCACCCTCTCCACCTCTATCTCCACTTCCTACTACCACCTGTAAGAACATTATATTGATAATTAAATAGTGTTGCATATTATTATTTAAAATTAAAACAAAAAAAGTTTAAAAAATAAATAATTTTGAATAATTTTGATTTAACATCTCTCCAGCAGTCTATTCAATACCACCGGGGGCATATCTGCTCATTTGCAGATCTATATAAGTCAAGACTTGCTGCAAAGAGGATACTTGAGCCCCCAGGTCTTGAACTATGTTTCATAGGGAAAGAATCTATCTCTGAGCATCTTTGGGTATGGACTGACTACAATCAGAAGTAGATGCAGCTGCAATCTCCTATGGCCTACCAAAGACATTAGTTGGTATGGGTCCCTAACACATCTCGTGCACTCTACCCGGATGCTCCTTCCCAAGGACTTTAGCAAACAGTTCATCCTAGGAAACTGAGTAGGACTTCCCAGGATTGACTTCCCATATTTCTTTAATGTTTACCCATAAGTCGAATATCATTATATATTAACATAGTTAAAACTGATAATAAGTTATTATAATTAAAATATTAGTTCATACCCCCAACTTCTTTGGTAGGCTCATTAACAAAATTTCTATCATATTTTTTGTGAGAATCCAACCACACTTTAGTTTGGGATACTTCATGCCCTAAACTCTGAGACTTCATTAAAAGACGATAAATCAATAGTTAAATATATTAAACAGATAATATTTTATTATATATATTAAAACTAATTAAAATATTACCACAGTCGATCTGCTCTTAGAAAAGCATTTTGACCCCAAAGTGTGAGGGATGACTTTCTTAGCCCGGAATGATGCATTATTTTTTATGAGATCGTACAATAAATTAAATTCAATTTAATAGTAATGTATTCAATTTCATCTCCTCTTCATATACATGTGTAAATGTAAAATGAGGTTAATATAATAATATATATTTAAATACCATCTACTTCTCATCAAGATGTCTATCAACAAAAACTGTCAACTATTCTTTGGGTAGATTTTCATACATTTGTTGGATGGTCAATGATGTAACATTGAAATCACTCCATAATCTCCATTTGTAGACTTTCCATTTCTTAACATGATTTTTCAACGTCTACTTTCATGCTATCAAAACAAAAACTTTAAAGTGGTAAAACATCTGTATATAGAAATTTATTTTGAACATATTAATAACATGCCATTTAATTAAACCATAATGTATTAAAATTACATTTATTTGGGAATAAAAAACTTCATTTCTCAAAATTGGAGCCATATTTCTCCAATCATCATTAGAAATAGGAAGGGAAATGGGATCCACTATCAGATGGTCTGGAATTTGGCCAAGTAATCTTGTGGTGCCATTCATAGGAACCCTATATGAATCAAATGGGACAAATATATTCATATTCCAAACATCTAGAGTCTTTATACTTTTCTGCAAAGTTGCATTTTTTCATCGTTAATGAAAAACAACATATATAAAAAAGTGAATTAAATTTATTTATATTAAAATTTGTACCAATAACAGTGACCCTCGAGTTTTCTGTGATGAACTAGAAGTGATGTGTCGCCGCCCTACTACTGAGGCTGCTAAAGGGGGAGTTGATGACTCAGCATCTAAAGGGATGCTCACAGAGGGTGTGAGAGATGGTTTAGGGGAAGATGGTGTAGGGGGCATACAACTGGTGTCTTAGATGACATAGGGAGGGAGACAAATGGAACATCATCTGTCATAGTAGTGCATGAAACGTTGTATCGCATCCCCCATGGTATTCATTTCATTTAATAAAATAAAAACAAGTTCATAACATATAGTTCCAAATACAATATACAGAGAAAATCTTTGAAATGATAATAGTTTCCCAGTAATAACAAAAAAAATACATAATAATGATAATGAATGACTGCACAAATGAAATAAGTAGTGGCTCAATGAATAAATAACTGTATATACCATCAATTTCCCCTACAGTCATGTTTTTTTTCTTACTTCATTACTTCATCCAATTCATTCATCATTGCTAGAATACCGTTTTCTATATAATGATGGACATGTAATCCTGCTTCTTGTTGATTATGAGATTCAATTTTGGTGCTCAAATCATCCACTTCATCACCCATATCATATAAATATCTTTTTATTATGTGTGAAACTAAACTCCACCCTTCATCCACAATATCATTCAAATAATATACCAATTTTTCTTGCGATGAGAAGATATATAGATCATGGAGTTTATCATCACTGACATCCATCAAGCGAGATAAGTTCAAAGAAGTAAATTGAAAGGATTATTGTTTAACACCTCTAATAATATCAACCCAATTGAATTTGAATAAAACAACTGAAAAATTCTCATGGTAGTTTAATTCAATAATATCAGTCATCTTTCCAAAGTATCCCATTTCAGAAAATGTAAATATACCACTATTCAGTGTTTTCAAACCCCTTTCTAGATCGACTATACGAAATCTAAAGCCATTCACATTGTATACATTGAACTTTCTAACTTTTTTAGTGGACCTCGAGCAAGAATCATCAAATCTTATGAAAACTCTACTTTAGTATCAGTATTAATGATCTAAAACAGAAATATTCTTTTTTCTATTTAGAAAATATATATGTCGAACTAATATTCATATTAATTGCAATAATTATGAACTTACACATCTTGAAAACCATTCTACATGCTTTTTATTAATAGCTTTCATTATATATTTATCATTTCATGTTTTGACTCTAATTTTTATATTTGTTTGTATCCTAAAATTGTCAATAAATGGATCTGAAATTTTACTATTCAGTAGCACATATCTATGTGCCTATAATAATTTCAGTTCTGTCAGTGTCATATTTGAGGTCCTCCCAACTGATAAGACAATAGAATGAAATATTTTTGATTTATAATGTATTTGAGATTTATTCGATGTGTCATCAACACATCCAACTTGATTAAATACAATCTCCATATTATCCAAGTATCTAGAACAAAAGGTTAGTTGAGCTTTATTTCTCACATATGATTTTAAATTCCCAAGATATCTTGAGAAACAAAATAAACAAAATTATGAATTTAATTAAGTGCCAAATATTTTTTACTTAACTAAAAACATATAAACAAATTGACTCTCAATTGGATACATCCATCGATAATGAAAGGGGCCTCCTAATTTATATTCCTCAACTAAATGAATAGCTAAATGCATCATGAAAGTAAAAAACGACAGAGGAAAGATCATTTCCATTGCACAAAGGTTTGATACAAACCACTCCTAGAGGTTGGTAAGATGAAATAGAAGTAGAGATTTCTCATATAGTTGTCTAAAAAATGTATAGAATTGGATTACAACAGCAGTAAGATTTTTATGTAATAATGTATGCAATTCCAATGATAGTAACTGTTATAACAAAATATGTGAATCAGGACATTTCAATCTATATAATTTATGAGTCTTCAAGTCAACAAACCTTGAGATGTTACTTGAATACCCATCAGATAACTTCAAATTCTTTAAAAATATAATGAATGTATATTTATCCCTTATTTTTTGTTGAATAAATTACTGGATCAAACTTTTCATCCTCATATGTCCAGAGATCATGTTTTATGTTCATTACATGTAAGTATTTTCGATCATTGATATGATCCTTTGAATTTCCATGCTCATTAATCAATGTGAGAATAAAATAGTCATAGAAATTCTTCTCAATATTCATCACATCAAGATTAATCCACAATAAATTAAATTCCCAATACAAAAGTTTGAAAAATACAATTTTTTTCTATCATTGTTGTGTTCTGATTTCACTTGAAGATGCACTTAAAACCCGTTTACCTCTATCATTCAAACGATGAACCTTCCCAAATTTTATTTCAACATTTTATAGATGTTTCAATATTTCAGAACCAATTAAGAACTTTGGAGGTGGTCTAAGATCAATGAAACTATTAAATTTTTATATGTTCAGACGAAATCTATGAGATGCATCTAGAATTCTTTGACGGCACGAGAAGCACCATTTTATACTATGAGTTATCCATTTGGTCTCAAAATCTAGTTAAAAATAATACAAGCCAAACCTTTGAAAATGTTCCAACCTGATAAATTCCCAATCCTAGGGAATTCACTAATGGTCCACATTAAAGAAGCATGCATTTTGAGCACTGTTTTATAAGAAGCATCAAATGTCTCAACACCGTTGTCCATAACTCCTGAAATTATTGAATCAAAGGATACAAGTATACATTAATAACATTTCCAGGCATTTGTTTTCAAGTAATAATCATCGAAATGATAAAATAAGTTTGTTCAATACACATACATGAGGCATATTATAAGGGATCAGAAAAACTGGCAAAATTCTATAACTGGTACTCAAAGTCCTAAATGGGTTGAATCCATCGCCAGCCAATCCCAATCGAACATTCCTAGGATTAGAAGAAAAATCTAGATGTAATGAATAAAATTCCTTCCACAATTTTGAATCTCGTGGATGTATCATCATCAAATCATTGTTATTATCTACAAAAATCCACTTCTTGTGTTCAGCGGTTTTCGATGTCATGAATAATCTTTTCAATCGATGCTTTAATAGAAAGTAATGCAAAACATTTATAGGTGTGTTCTTTTTATTCTTCTTCATTAAAGTATATTGATTCAGACTTCCAATGTCACCCAATGAATACCATCTAGAAGAAGAACATTTTTTTCATTTCTGTCTACTTGAATCCTCTAACCAATAAAGCATACAATCATTGGGACACATGTGTATTTTGGTATAATTCAGACCAAGCCTGTTAACAATATTTTTCATATCAGAAAAATGCATGGGGATTTCATATTCAGGAAATGCATCATGCAACAATTAAAATATCATTGACATTTCTTTATTTTTAATTCCACATAGACATTTGATATGGTACAACTTCAGCAGAAAATAAAGCATTGAATATTTCAAACATCTACTATGCAACTATAGATTTCCATCATCAACTAAATCATGAAACATATTTTCCTCAATGATGTTTTATCATTCATTTGACTCAACAAAATCAAGCGGAGGATCCAATAATATGTTACAATCATGGTCTGGTTGTGTTATAGTCTCAAAAACATCACTTGTTATGTTATGATTTGATGCACCCTCATCTTGTTGTTCTGTTATGTTTTGATGTTGATAGGGGTGTCTTGCAGTGTCGAATGCATCATTAATGGGGGGTTTCATTTCATTTTCCATTGTCGATAATATTGGGATCTCATTCTATGGATTAACATCAGTGTTCAACCTTTCTATAATGTTCAATTCTCCATGCCAAATCCAACACAAATATTGATCAGGTAATTGCTTTAGTATTAAATGTTTATAAAATTCATCTCTCTTCAACCATCTTATAAATTTATATTTATGACACAGAAATCTTATTCTCCCTTCAACAGATCGATTGAAAATTGAAAAATATAAAAACTCATTCAATTCTTAACATAATGAGGTAGGTTCCTCGGTAATGTGATCGATCTTTTATCCATGTATATCACAATGTTCCTAGACAATATTAAAAAAAATTAAAACACATAGTTACTAATAAATTTAGAGAGATTCATATATACTAGTTGAAAAAACATATAAATATATTACATAAGGTTTTCCTAAATAAATACATATGGTAGAACACCCACAAAAAAACCAAAGCATGTAATTTAAAAAGATTCATAAAAGAAGATGAGAACAAGGATCTTATCCTTGTTGTTTTTTGTATGTCGTGCTCCACCAAAACAGATGGTCAAACTAATGATGATCTAAATTTGATATCACTAAGGTAAGGGATTGAAAAATCATATAACAATTGAATATAATTTCAGAATATGAAATGGAAACAAACTCTTAACTTAAAGTGGAACTTAATTTAAGTAGATAGGTAAGTAAATAGTGTATAGTTGGTCCATTGGTGGGTAGGTATAAGTGGAATAACAAGGAGATGAAAAATCCATGTTTTCATTGAAATTTAGAGGTTGGGTTGTCTTATTTGTTTCTCTTGGTCCTAGTGTGGACTGTCTTAGAATGGCAGTGAAGACAATAATGAGATATTTTGGGTGATGAAATTATTATTAATGTTATAATACATGTTAAAGACATACCCTTCTCATTTCATCCATCATGGTGATTCTAGTGGATCATATAGGCCTAGGTGATTCTGGATTATGTCAAGGGTTAAATTATCAATTTGGGTGGTGAAACTTATATATCAAGTGTCTTTTTCAATTTTGTTTTCATCGTGTGGGTGAGTTAATTAGTGAGTTTTCGCACGCTAATAGGTAAATTAGTTTTATTTTTAAAGAAATCATAAAATGAGAAATGAATTACTGTTCCCTGGTTCAAACACATCTCACTTAAACAAATCATTACCCAGGTACATCACATGATTTTCTTGAGCATATTTTATTCAATCATAGAACAACTACACCTTCGTTATCATTCCCTTAACCAAATTTTTTCAGAGATTAATTAACTCTCTAAACTCATTCCAACACAATAGGGATATGTAAGAACAGTCATATGATTCTTTAAATGGAGTTTTACCAATGGTTAATCTGTAGTTATTATCATAGTAAAACGCAACCAAAGGGAAATGATTAACTCTATAACCTATAAAATCAAGAATAAACATATTCTTTACATCTATTAGAATTTGGATCATTCTCTTTGTCTGACCTTTCATCTAAGGATGAAAAGTAATGCATAGAAAAAATAATGAAAATAACATGCTAAAAATCATCTACTTTTGGGAAGTAAATTATGATCTTGATCATAGATGACTATTATTTAAACCACTTGAATCTGAACCATAATGGGAACCTATAATTGGTATAACATACCACAAAAATAATAATTGAAAATAAATAAGTAAGATTCAACCAACATTACAGTTCTATAATGAGGTGTTTGAGGATAATGTATTATTGTTTATAGAGTTACAATGATCAATCTAGTTAATTGTGATTAAAATAGAGAATAATAAGATAATTATATTGAAAGAATTATTATTTATATAAAGTTTAATATTTTTGTTGTTTTCATTATCTGGAGTTAAATTAATCGAATTTCTTATAAAGAATATGATATCATCTAGACTTGATGAAGATGTGCACAAAAACATCAGGATCGATACCACATAAAACCTGGGATTAAATAACTATAAAATTTATATTTCTATACTAATATAGAAGAGAAATACAATTGTATAAACCAATTTTTTCCTTGAAGTAGTGTGTCTAGAATAAAGCAAAGGGAGTATCACTGGAGTGACCATTTATCAAAAACCAAATAATTATAACGGATTGTTCCTTGGAATGTAGTGGCCACAACTAAAGTATTTATATCTAACAGAAAAATTATTTGATAGGGAATTTTTTTATATTGAAACTTCATCATGTGTGTTCGATTTAGGTGAAACCTAGTACTTGTGAATCATGTAAATAAAACCTTTTTCTTTCTTGTGCATTAAGGTCCATATTTGTGTTGTAAAATCAATGTCAATGACAAAAATATCCCATATTAATAATGATCTGGATCACACAAGAATAATAATTGATGACTGTTGAGGGTTAAATATTTATTGTAATGAAAAAATAAATTTGGAAAGAACCTTGATTCCCCACCCCACCTTGCAATCAATCACATAGGGTTCCACAACACTATTGTCAAAACCAACTTGTTAAAACTACTTTTCACACACTATTTTATGTTCATCAACTACTATATTATTCATCCACAATTATTTTCACATCCCAAGATTTATAATATTATATTAATTTTATGTTCTCATTGTTAAATCATGTTATAAAAAAATTTCAAGTTGATGAGCAGTGATATTGTGCTTATAATAACAATTTATTATCATAAAACACTAAAATGTGTATGATTATATACTTTTTACTTATCATATATCCTATGATACATGAATTTTTTAAATTTACTAATTACCATTATAATTACACTTAAAATTTGGTTTAATGGAATAGAGAATGTGTTTTATCATTTTCGTATATAATACATGTATCCTTGGTAGTGGTGGAATAAACACTCCCTCTATTCTATATACTAGATTACTTGTATGAACCAGGTCATCTTCTTTGGGATGGGATAAAATTAAAAGTGTAATTTATTAAGAGATAAAACCAATATTATAGGGTGGAAAAGTGAAAATGTTTGAAACCATACCGGGGAGGAGAGAAATTGATTCAGAAGGTCGGCGGTGATGGGCGGCAGGGCGTGCTTATGGGTGTCGAGGTCACCAGTGGCAGGAGGGGGGGGACCGATCTAGGGTTCGGGTCAGGTGGAGAAGATGGAATCATGGGGTTCGGGGGGGGGGGGGAGAAGGTGGTCGAGTATGGGTGGGGGGGAAGTGTTGACACTGTAAAAAAAGGTGGTTCTAGTATCGGTTTATAAAACCGCTACTAAACGACCTCCGTTAATGGCGATTTTTGTTATAGTGTGATGTTAATTTTTCAATTACCACCATTCAAGGATTGGAATATTTATATAATATTTTTATCCGATATTTATTATATTTAAGAAATAACTATAATTCATAAATGTTTTTATCATACATAACTTCAAGATATCCATTTTTTGGGAATATGCCATCATCATTTGTGTTTATGGTGGACTACCGCCTCCAGAAATGATGTGATTCATTAATACTATAAATGTAATGTATTAAGGATTGGTATAATAAATATTTTTTATATATATGAAATAAAAATGATATTTTAGTGATAATTTTTCAATATATAAATTATTTTTCTTTCATTTATTACGATAATAAAATTGGAAGAACCTCTATATGTTCATACATCCTACCATCTCCATGAATGATGTATTTCATTTCATATCACCAAATCATAGGGATTATAATAAATAAATATATATTGAGTTTATATGATATATATATCATGGTTTACATTTTTTATATGATTAAATCATGATCTATGTAACAGGGACAAAAAATAACAAGTTAGAATATACAAAAAAACAAAGCATTTATTTCTCGAAGTAATGAAAATAATGAGAAATTATCAATGATAGGTGATAAGATGTTTTAAAATAATGAAATATAATTGTATTAATGTCATTATGGTTCTGGTATAATTTAATAACAACCTAAAACCATTATACATGAGTTAAAAGAGCATTCAACTAGAAGGAAGAATCATCTCAATTTACATTCAATTGAAGCTTCTTTGTTATTATGCACCAATTAACTTTTATGTAGTTTATATAATTCCCATTTTTAAGTAATATCATATATAATTGATTAATAATGGTATTTTATGTTTAAATTTTAATTATTTTATCTAGGGATGTTCGACTTGAAAATTACCTTATGGTAAAAGTTGTTGTGAAATATCACATTATATTGAGATTATTAACATTTTATTTACACAAAAAAAATTATATTAATTTTTACTGGAAATTAAATTATACATGAATATCCATGTTTGTGAGTAATGGATATGATTATTTCCTACCCCATATCCCCATTTTACATATGGTGTTTACATTGAATTTTATTTGACTAATTGGATAAATATTGATAAATACGAACCCTTTACCCGATATGAATAGTTTACGATAAGGAACAATTTTTATGAATTAAAATGATTATTTGATATATATATATATAAGGAATGATTTGGATGAGTAAAACATAGTTTGGTGACCATTTTATGTCACCCTCTTAATGCATTAGTAGTCTCATTAGACGAATCAGTTCGTCAAATCAGATGGGCTTTTAACCAATATGTTCTGAACCATCGTGTGAAAATATTGATGTTAAATATACCATGTTCCTAGGAAACATGGTTTCCAATAACAATTCATTTTCTTCATTTATAATTAAGTTACTATTATTTATTATTATATTTTTTAAATGGAATTATCTTTGGATGCATTTCATTCTTGTTTTATTGATTAAATAGAATATGGTTTCTGTTACTTACCTTAGCATATTGATCATTATTTATCCAGTTATTTATATTGAATATAATATCTATTATTTGACTTTATATATTCGTTATTCTTAATTATTCATGATTGATTTTGTTGTACATGAACCTTACTGATAATTTCAGCTCCACCTTATTCTGTTTCCTTTCCCTGTGTTATACAAAAGAGATTATGAATTAGATTTCAAGGATTATGATAATTTAATTTTTATCATTATAATTTTTCATTTTCTTTTACCAATGTAAAATGGGTATCATGTATTTATATTGTTCTCCAAAATTGAAAAAAAATTCAGTCTGTCAAGATTAAACCCATTATATCTATGCCAATGTAATAAAGTAAGGAACTGGATCGGGGTTACTAGGGTTATGGTCTTTATAAGCGGTATCATATGTAGTTTAATAGAATCCATAGAAACTATATTTTTGGAAAAAGGGAATAGAAGCCTTAAACCTATGGCATACTTGGAGGAAAATTATCATAGAACATCTTAAATTTTTTTAAGGTATATACTATGCTGATTTTCCTACAAATACATGCATGTATGTATACTAAAAGTGGACATGGTTCTGAACTAGATGTACCTAGGGGTAATAACTCCAAAAATGTTGCATCAGGATTGACTTGAGGATTTCCTAATACCTGAAAATTAGCCTTACTATACACCTAGTTTGACACTTATAGGAGATATTCCAAGGATAATTTTAAATTTCATTCCAATCCATTATTAATCATTTGAAAGTAATAATATCCCCAAAGAAACCAAATTTTATGATTCTAACACAATAAATTCATTAATTTATACTATATATTAAGTGTTACACTATAATTTTAATTATACATTATAATTTCAAATTCATAATTTCATTTTCTAATCCCGTATATGTATTTGTTTCGAAATGGGGCATTAAAGGTGGATTGGTATCAATACTCATTGAGAAAGTAGATATTTCTCTACTAAGGAAGCCAATATAGCAGGCATTGGAAAAGAAAAAATTATGGCTATATTAGGGTACCTTAATAATATTATAAAGAATAACCTTACATGAATGTAGAAACTCAATCCATAGTGATAGTCTCCTATGTTGGATATCTTTATGTGATATAATTCCCCATCATTTAGTGGGATGTGTAATCTATTTATTGGTAAGAAATGTATTAGGTCTTCATAAAAAGATATTTATGTCATTAGGATGTGGTGAAAAGGTAAATTATACACTTTTGGTTAATTTTTTCTGAGGAAGTATTGATCAATTGTGGTCGTTGATCCATAATTCAAGGGAGGAAGAGTAAATAGAAATCACAAACGGTAAGGATTTTAAGAAAATATTATTCCACAAATATTTCCCACGTAAGAATAAAATTTTGATGAAGATAAAATCCCTCATCATAAAGAGAAAAGAATAACAATGTGTCATGGATTATGAAGATACATTTAAAAGGTTATCCACACATGCTACAAATTACATATGCATTATAGAGTGCATGATTGATCACTTTTCTGAAGGGATTATGCTAATTATTTGAAGGGAAATTGTGTTAGAAAACTTTTATTCATAAGATGAAATAGTTTTATACTCTATCAAAAAAATAGAATTAATTTTCTTGAATCAATATACTCAAGGGAAATCAAGAGAAGAAGAGGTTATATGAACATAAAGAGAAAATTAATGCATCAAATTAAAAGACAAACCAATTTTTATATTATTAGAAATATATAAAGAATCTCTATAGGAAATTCCATAATGGTATGGTAGTTTTCTGTAAGTTCGGATAAAAGGGACATAATGTTAAATAATGAGAGGAAGAAGAAAATCACTGCTAGTCAATGTTAAAACTATAATGATACGGGCCACTATGAAAATGAATTCCCCAATCATCAAGGCAATATATCATAAAATTGGACAAGGGTGGAATTCTAGGCTTATGAAATCATTATTGCTGAGGTGGAAGTACCCAGTGATGTAGTGGTAGGTACTTTGATCCTTTCATCAAATTTACCTAATGCTTTATTGGATTCTAAATGTACACCCTATTTTCAATAAAAATAAGAAATTTTCTATTTGATTTAATAATATATTTTACAGCATGAACTCCTAAGGGATGTCTCGATGAAATAAGTATTTTTCAGGAAGTCTCTATTTTGACACACAAAAGAGATTTACTTGTTGACCTTATTATCATACCAATTTTTTTTACTTTGATATAATCCTTCATATGGATTAGATTCCAAAATGTGATGAAATTTTTTTACAAGAATAATGAAATAAATATTTTTGAGGAAGATATAGAACTTACTATCCTTATAGTTGAGACTTATTTATTTGACTCATATCTAGATCCGTCCCTTGTAGCTCTAGAGATTCTCTATTGGAATCCATTTTTCACTTTGTCATGTAAAAAGTCAAACCCATTATGTTTTAAATTTCATATAGGGATATTTTTGAAATTATGATAAAGAAATGTATTATCTGCCTCGGATTGATGATTTTTTTAATAAACTTCATATAGAATAATGGTTTTCAATGATTATTTTTCATTTTGGGTGTCCCCAATTGTATGTAAGGAATGCATACATTGTGAAGAACACTTTTCAAATGAGGTATGGACATTTCAAGTTATTGATAATGTCATTTAAAATGACTAATTCGTCCTTTTTTATGGAACTAATGAACATAGTATTAAAGAAATATATTGATGATTTTGTTCTGATATTCATTTGTGATATTATGGTGTATTCTAAAAAATATAGGGATCCTGAGAATCACTTTTGGATCATTATTGAGATTCTTAGAAGGAATGAATTATATTGTAAATCTATTAATTATGATTCCTAGCTTCATGAATTTGTTTTATTTTCCATATTATCTGTAGGCATGGAGTCCAAATTAATCATTAAAAAACATGGGAAGTAAAATAATGGCCAACACCAAGGAACAAAAATTATGTATGATGTTTTATTTGTTCATAAGGTTAATATATGTGACTCATTCAAAAAAAATTTACAAATTGATAACATGTTGATAAGGATTACACATAAAGGTGTAATGTTTGTTTAGAAAAAAGAATGTGAACAATGTATTGATGAAATAAAGAATAGCTTGGTCAATTCTCTGATTCTGACTCTACGATCCGGAAGTGATGGGTCTGTGATATATAGTGATGCATTGAAAAAGGGACTTGGTTGTGCCCAAATGAACAATTATAATGTTTTGGAAAATCAATCAAGGTAGTTTAAGACTCGTGAATAGAACTAACCAACACATGTTATTGAGTTGGTAGCTATAATATTTTCATTGAAGATATGGATACATTATTTATATGGAAAAATAGTTAATATATACACAGTTCAATGAATCCTGAAATCCATATTTTCAAAGATAGATACTAATATGAGACAATGGAGATGGCTCGAAATACACAATGATTTCTATTTATTAATAAACTACCACCCATAGAAACCAAATAAGGTAGTAGATGCATTATGTATGAAATATCAAGGAATTCCTACACAAATTAGGATTGATAGGGATCCTATGTTCATTGATCTAATTAAAGTAGATATAGGAATTAATCTAGAAGGGGAGACCACATTCAATTTTTAAATTATTTCAAAACCATCTTTATTATAAATGATAATGAATTGTTAATATGATGATGGGAACTCTCCGAATAAAATCTATGTTGTGAAGAGTGAAAAATTATCAGACTTTTTTTGTGAAGATTATGTTATGAAATTTTGAAATAGATTATGTGATCCATCAATACCTAAGATAAAAATGGAATTTTCGGATGGTGATCGTAGATCCAATATTCATCTGCACCCTAGCGAGAGAAATATCTATAGGTATTTGAAGGATCATTTCTGGGGGGGGATAACAAGAAGTGAGAAATTTGTGATTATGTATCTATATTTTTTTTCAATGAGAGAAAGTTTTGAGGAAGAATCGTATAGGAGTTATGAAACCTCTTCATTTTCCTATGTGGAAATTGGAAGACATTACTATATACTTTTTCAAGGGACTAACAAAACCTCCTATAATGAATTATGAAAAATGAGTTATATGTTATTTCCTAACTAAATATTTACATTTCTTCTCTATAAGAGAATATTTTCCTCTCTAGTGCCTCAAAATACTCTATATTAATGAATTTTTAAGACTTCATGGGACACCTCTATCAATTTTTTCTGATTAGAATTCCCATTTTACATCAAAATTCTGGAAGAAACTTTAGAAGTATCTCGATACTAAGATTCATTTGAGCACTTCCTACCACCCTCACACTAATATCTACTACAAATAAGTATTTTAAAAGTTCTAGAAACAACTTTTAAAAGTTCTATAAAAGCGATGATAATCATTGTGAAGATAAAGGGGGTCCCCTATAATAGCACTAAGAAAGAACTGGTAAAGGGGGCCTTTATCAGTGCTGAACAAAGAACTGATATAGGTCCCCCCTTAATCTGTGCTTTTGTAGCCCAAAAAAATGGACACCTTTATCTGTTCTATTTTGAGCACTGATAAAGGCCCAACTTATCAGTACTTAATTATTAATGATAAAATGGTCCTTTATCAATGCTCAATATAGCACTGATAAAGGACTAGTTTCTTAGGATGTGCTCTTAATTTAACAGCACACCCAACACATGAACACCTGTATAAAACAACACCTACACACAAACAAATGACAAAATAACGAAACACACACACAAGTGTTTCGAAAAAAATGCTATAAAAATTTACTTGACATCATTAATACATGAAAACACACTGGTATATAAATTTAAAACAATGTTTTATATTGTTAAAATTACAGTTATCCAACAAATAGTTAAAAATATTAATGTTTCATCCTTTAGAATCTGTGATCCCCTCTAAAAAACTGTCATCCATCATATTAGTTTCTGAACAGAGCATCCAAACATAATAAATAAATTCCACCTACATAATAAAACAAATATTTTGTTAGTAATACAATAATTAAATAAATTAAATATTAATTTGAAGGAATAAATTAATAAAATGATATCAAATATTGAAGGATGGAGGAGTGGGACTCCCTCACTGTAGTTTCTTCCGGAAAAAATGCTACAACAGACAACCCCAGATGTCTAAATCTATATACCTATGATTATTTATGTGTGGTTTCATGTCAAGGAAATCATTTGAAGCGCACTAGGGTGAATGATGGACATAACCAGATGACCTTCTTGGGTTAAATTGTCCCTTTTTCGGCTTTTAGAGACTAGAAAATTCAGCGTATTATCTGAAAAGGAACAATGGAACTTGTCTCGGCATCCAACGATGATATGGCAGAAAGGTCAGATCTATGTATGTTCTCTATCATTGGTCGAATAAACCTATCAAAAGGAAGTAAACTATGGAAACTTGTAGATATTGTGGACCGGATTAAAACCATTTGGGGGTTTTCTGATTTTAAAGGTGTTTCTTTAGGCCATAGGTTTTTGAAAATTCTGTTTTCTTCTCTGGACTTGAAAGGAAAATCTTGTAGCACTAGGATGATCAATTTAAGTCCAATAACATTGAGATTACACGATTGGAATCTAAATCTCAACCTTTCTGATTTCACAATGACTTATACCTAGGTATGGGTAAAAATATATGGCTTAAATTAGATCTTATGGAATCCAAAAAATTTATTTTATCTCGTATCTTCATTAGGAGTCCCCAAAAGTATGTACAGTTCCATTGAAATGGTGTCCTTTGGCCATTTTTTTGTATGCTGGTAGAGGTTGATCCGATTATTCCAAGTATTGATGATATCTTTCTTTCTACTCCACAGGATGATATTAATATAATAGTGGAATATAAAAAATACCTCTGTTGTGTGAGGAATGTACAATTATTGTCCATACTACCTTGGACTATAGAAGAAAAACGATCTGTCCTGAATTTCATCAGAAGGGACATGACTTAGATCACTGTAGAAGAAAATAAGACAGTTCTATACTTCTTAATGAGGCATATGGGAATATAGATGTGGTAGTAGTTCCACCTCCTATCATAACTCCATATTTGAGTTCTATTAACAATGATTATATCTCATTACATGATAAGGGTGTCCCCATTTTAGA
Organism: Viscum album; assembly: GCA_963277665.1. Lineage (NCBI taxonomy): Eukaryota > Viridiplantae > Streptophyta > Magnoliopsida > Santalales > Viscaceae > Viscum > Viscum album. The sequence goes on from OY728145.1 coordinate 1,674,420,542, forward strand.
TTAATAGGCTGGAAAAAGAAAAATCAGAAGGTACCCATCTAGTAATGTTTCTCCAAATCGTGATAGTACATTATGTACTACTATCATGTCTAGTCTAGACAACCCCACAATCTCATGGACTAATTTGAGAGAAATTGAACATAAGGATATTGTTTCCTTTAGGGAAATTATTACCAGTGGGTTTTATGATGACTAGATTGTTAGAGAATCAAAGGATAGTCAAATTTCCAGGGAAGGTTTCACCCATGAGGTAGCGGACCTCAACTTATGGAAATAAAAAATAAGAAATATGATAAAAACATAAAGGGGGAGGCTAATCTAGATGCAATTTCTTTTTCAAAGACTAGATCTGGAGGATCTCTCCCATCCAAATCAACCCCTAATCAGGGGAGGGATTTGATTACACATGATGGTCACTCAAAATTGTTTGTGGGGAAAGTGATTGTTGATACTTTTGTTTCCCCTATTTCTTGTAGTGTTCCTGAACCCTATGTCCCTCATGTCAATGGATTATCTCCAATCCTTTTTACAGACTCCCCATCAGATAAAAATGAAGGGGGATTGTATGGAAAATATAATATACCCTTGGACCTAGTTCATGTATCAATTAGTAAAGGGAATGGAACATCTCCTTCTACTCATAATTTTCAATAAAAGGTTAATGAAAAGGTATGCACTCATAATTAATTTTATTTAATGGATGATTAAAACATTTCGTTATATTGTGGTGAACCTTCTATGAATTCAATGAAGGAAGGTGGTGATATTTTACACTCTTATGATTGTAATGGCCCTTCGGTTCTTGTAAAATATTGGCAAAGGGGTCACCACCCTCATGACCATGGTAGAAGAATCTCCTGCCACAGTATGAGAACTCACTCTCGAGTTTGTGGAGATGCATTGGTATATGTTTTGTTGTTAAATGGTTGGTATCCTCCTCATTTTTTTACCATTGCACTTTTTTACTTTTCAATCATTCTAAATTTAAGGGGTTTCACACCTCATTCAATAGAATTAATAAAATATAACTTTTTGATAAAAAAACACATTTAGAGTTATAATAGTCACACCGTGTGTTGTATTGTGGTTTGAATGATTCCTACATGTCACATATGAGTCATAGATTATTGATTTAAAATAATAAAACAATCTGAATGGGTTTTCTCAGTTTTGAGTACGTGACTTGTTATTTTACTGAAGGTAATATAAATTTTAAATGAAACATTTGGATTTATATCGGTCAAACCATGAATCAGATTGAGGTGTGGTTGATTCGTACATGCCACAAATAACATATTGATCTTTTTCAGGAAGTATCTAAACAATCCTAATTCATTTTCTTGGTTTTCAGCAGGTGACATGCATTATTTCTAAAATTAATGTCAGTTTTAAATAAAAGTGATACACTTTGATTCATACCAATCACATTGTACCTTTAGTTGAGGTGTGGTAAATTCCTACATGTCACAAATAACACATGGATTTTTTTCTTAAAGTATCAAATAAATCAAAATGCATTTGCTCAGTTTTTTGTATGTCAGTTGTATTTTTTTAATAATATGTCTTTTCAAACATAATGAAATCATTTTGAGTTATACTGTTCGCATCTTTCTTTGGTTTGATATGAAAATTCTACATGCAAAGCACAAAGAACATATTAATCGTTATCCAAAATTATGACGACAATTGGAGTGGGTTTTCTTGGTTTTCAGTGAGTGACACGTTTTGATGTAAAATTTTAATTTTAAACTGATGACATACACTTTTAGCCATAGTGGTCACACCGTGCATGAGATTGAGGTGAATTTTATTCTTACATGTCACAAATGACTCATGTATTGTTTCCCAAAAGGTTCAAATCAATCAAAATGAGTTTACTCATATTTCATTATAGAACTTGGGTTTTTTATAATTAATGTCGATTTTATTTAAAATGAGATACTTTGAGTCATTCCAGTAAAATTGTGCATTAAATTGAGGTATTATAGATTTCCACATGTCACAAATGACTTATAGATCATTTTCCTAATTTATAAAAAAATATGAATTTGTTTTCTCAGTTTTTAGTATGAAAGTTGTTTTTTAAATTAAATTTCATTTCAATCTTGAAACACCCATTTTGAGACATAATGGCTGCATCGTGTGTTGGTTTGATATTAGACTGATGCATACATGTCACAAAGAACTTATGAATTATTTCCCTAAATTATGAACACAATTGGAGTGGGATTTCTTGGTTTTTAGTGCGGGACATGTTTTGAGAAGGAATTTCAATTTTAAGCTGATAACAGAAACATTTATCCATACTGGTCACATCATGATTTATATTGACGTTCGGTTGTTTTTTAAAAATCAAAAAATGGCTCGTGGATCATTTTCTTACATTATCAAAACAATATGAATGAATTTTATTAGTTTTCAGTATGTCACTTGTGTTTGTTTCTAAAATTAATGTCAATTTTATATAATAATAAAACACACTTTAACTCATACCAGCTGTATAGTGCATTTAACTGAGGTGTGGTCAATTACTACATGTCAAAAATGAAATATGGATCATTTCCATAATGTAAAGAAACATTCCTAATGTGTATTCTCACTTTGTAGTATGTTAGTTCTGTTTTTTTACTAAAATGTCCATTTAATCTGAAATCTCGCATTTTGAGTCCTACAGATTGCATCGTGGATCGGTCTGAAATGAGACTACTTCATACACATCACAAAGAATATATAAATCATTATCATCAATTATGAATAAAATTGGATTGGGTTGGCTTGGTTTTTAGTGACTGATACTTTTTTAGCTAAAATAACAATTTCAAACTGATAACAAACACTTTTATCCATACAAGAAACATCGTGCTTTCGATTGAGGTGTGATTTTTTAGAACACATCATAAATTACTCATGGATCATTTTTTTAAATAATCAATATAATAGGAATGTGATTTCTCGGTTTTTAGTATGTCACTTGTGTTTTTTTTAATTAATGTCAATATTAATTAAAAAGGGGAAATTTGAGTCATACCAGCCACATTGTGCATTGAATTTATGTGTGGTCAATTCATACATTTCACAAATTACATATGAATATTTTTCCTAAAGTACCAAAACAATCCGAATTTGTTTTCTTAGATTTCAGTATATCTCTTGCTCCTTTTACTAAAAAAATGTCAATTTTAAATAAAAAGAAATACTTTGAGTCATATCGGTCGAATCATTTTCTGTATTGAGATAAGGTTGATTCAAACTCATTTCAAATAACTTATGGATCATCTCCCTAATGTATCAAATCAAATGAATTAATTTTCTCAATTTTGAAGAAGTCAGTTACTCAGATACCCACTATAATGAATAGAAAATTTCATACATTCATATCACATATGAGTAGATTAATATTCCTTACATAAAAGAAATAATTTAAACATAAATTTGTAAAAATGCTTTAATTATATTAAAATTATTTTACTGTGCAAACATCAAAATTATATCTATGATAGATCAGACATGGTGTCATTGTTCTTCCTAAAAAGGCATCACACATGGATAGAAATATTATAAAATAAACGAACCCTGCAGGGAAAAATGAAACTAATCAACATTTCATTATATAGTTTTTTGATAAAATAGAAATATTTTATGGTAAAAATACATTTACATCATTCCAAAGGGGTGTTTTGGTCCATATATAAGATAATAACAAAACTAATGATTCTTTGTGAACTTTACTACTGTTGGTTTACTACGTCTTATCATAGCATCTGATCTGAACTTCCGATCAGGAATCCCCACGATGCTCTCATTCGAGACTATCTCTATGATATCATCATTAAATATTAACTATTCCTTCTCTTTCTACCCAAATTTTCCTAGTAAATGGGTAAAGTAAGAGGAGGATAAGTGAATTTTAAATGATGATATCATAGATATTGTGTCAGATGAGAGCATCACAGGGAAATTAGATCGTATGTTCAGATCAAATGCTATGCTAAGCGGTAGATAACCAACAGTAATGAAGAATCCTTAGTTTTGTTATTAAATTTGTGAGTGATTCACAATTAATATTATTCCAACACACTACATCAGTAGAAATAGTAGAAAAAATGACCAAAATACAGAATACAAATGATCCATGCCATAATAGTTTAGGTCTTGTGATTTTGGAAACATGGAAACCTAACGAATTAGTTCATAAGAGTCTTTCATTGCATTATTCATTACTAGAAATTCAAATCATTTCTAAAACCATTCTTCTTAACCTAAAGATATGAAGCATAAACAAAGGGTGATAATAGATTATCAATAAGTCTAAAAAATGTCGATATCAATGATCATATAAGGGTAACATAAGTAGTAGGAATTCACCTTCATCCTATTTGTCTACAATCGTCCATCAGGTATTCTTCCCATTCATTTCTAAACACATCTATATTGTCTTGTGAATATGATTTTTTTGTGACAGTAATGTTATTACTGAAAAATATATATACAAAAATTATTAATAAATATATTAAATGAACTAGTAATTATTTTTTAAAACACCTCTTAGGGATGAAAGTTTGCTGATGAAATACAATCCCTTTCATAAATTTAAAAACATAATAACCATGGTCCTTCCCATTTGATTGTTTTTTAAAATTCAGAAACATCAAGAAAAATAAGTAATTTGTTTTGATATGTGTTCGTATAGAGAAATAATTTTATATATACCATGATACTTGTCCAGTTGTAGATCTCATGGGCGTTATTTTCCTTAGGACCCAGATTCATTCCATGAAGTAGACGATATTGATGCATCATCATATCATAAAAGAATACTCATTAAAATATAATATAAATTATATAACTAGATGTTTAGTTCTTAAATGTTGGATCTAGTGTATTTAAAATTTAAAAATTCCATCACGCGTGGTTGGTTTGTTGGATATCCATGCATCGAATCCTAAATATAAATCTTTGGAGTATCCAAATTGACCGTAATCAGCATCCAATATAGCCTAAAAACACAAAACGGAATAATTAATGAAATAAATGAAAATATATCTGATATGATTAAATTGTAGAGAATTACCCCAAAATCATTAGTATTAAAAATAATCCGTCATCTGTAATTTTTTTATCAAACAACTTGAGCAGAGATGACATTATTATGCACCCTTTATCAAAATTTATTTCTTGTTTTGAAGAGTTTATTTGAAGACTAACGAGTCTAAATTTTTGTTCATGGGGAAATCCCATCAATTTGTTTTTCAAATATACCCCTATGAAATATATGAAATATATTTAGTCATAATTTTCATAGTATATCAACTTTTGTAAAATAAAATCAATATAACATTTCTCAAATATAAATTTACAAATAAGGTGAATAACCATTCATAATGGAAGATTTCATTTACATTTTCATCACAAATGTAATCTGATTCCTCCCCTCTATACATATTTTATTCAAAATCAATTGTGTGAGTATTTTCGTCTATCAACTTTACATCCAGATGAGCCTACAATGATATTAAATGTGGATATAGAATGGTGGGGGAAGGTGCTCTCAATATATAATTTCAATTGGTTGGTTGATCCTTGAGATTGTTTTGAGATGATATTTCATTTCACCCCATTATCTTTTTCTTTTTGTAATAATATTCATCAGTTCAGATCTTTTTTATTAAATGTTAAATATTCAGCTTGAAAAATAAATTAGAAATTAATACCTCCTTGTCGATATGTTTTTAGAAGAATTTATGGCCAGGAGATAAATTTTACAACAACTTTTTCGACCATATAAATTTTGTCATCATCATTTGCAACTGATAGCTCGGTGCTCAAATCATGAGCAATGTTAATCGACACTCGGACATTATCTGTTGGAGGTGGTATACTGTGTAGCATGTCGTTCTTCATATTGAACATCGAAGCCCTCACTATAAGGTGAAAAGTGGGAGTCGATAAATATAAATCAAAATCATTTTCACCCTTAGGAATATTAGTACAAGAATGTTATCAGTGTCAATGTGATTTAAAATTTTGTAAAAATAATTATTTGAAAATTTATTACCTCGGGAAAGTAAGGTTTTTAGGGGAATGGTGCGCCTCAAAACTAGCGGGGGATGGGGTGTGATCGTCACACACGGGTTCTTCTGGAGTTGTTTCTTATATTTTCCTCCCCACATAGAACATTATATCTTATCTATCTAGTATTATAATTATTAATGAAAGGTAGATAATGTTTCTCTAATATTTTTCATTTCCACATTTTGATCCTCAACTTGTTTTTCTTTCTAAAAATATGTTCAGAATGTCACCCCAAAACTCGTACCTCTGACGTGGATATACTGTTATTGTTACATCAAGGCCTCTAAAAGTATGTATTTATCTGGTGTGGGTTTTGTTGGTTCCTGTGACTATTTCAGACAGAAAATATAGAAGAATAAGTCATCAGTGTTATGTAATATCTATTTAATGAAAAACAAATTTATATTATATCATACATACACATGTTTACCACAATTTTTGCAAGTTTTCATCTACCAGAATCCCCTCTTTATTTACATGAGACTCCTTCCATAGTACATGGAATGGGATGGAAGTGGATTTCAATTGTGATTCATAAATTTGCATATAAATGGTGGAACATGGTTATGGTGTTGTGTAATGTCACATAAAAGTATTACGGTAGAATTAAAATTCATACCAATTCTTCCCAAGTGAAGTACACCTCATCCTTACTTTACGGTAGGGGTATGATGGTTTTTCTGCCTACTCCTTATTTTCATCACTCAGTTGCTATTTCATAAATAAAAATATGTCAATAAAAGTGATGAATGCAAGCAACGTCGAACAACTTATTACCAGACATAATGTACGTGAAAAGTCTACTCCGCATGACAGCATCTAAACTCATCCCATGCTCCTTGGGATATCAAATGTGTATAAAGAGGAGGTGGGTGCGGTTTGATTTCCCCTTCAACATCATTAAGACTATATTTTTTTAAAATTGTGTGGATGCCTCTATGAATCCTTCCTGTAACTCTTAATACATATTCCATGTATGATACATCTACAATAAATACACTAGAAATTGATGATGTAGACTGTGTAAATGATTTTGTAATTTATTTTATTTTAATAAATTATAGAAATTAAATCATAATGTTAATATAATCTCTTCCCAAATTAGTGTCTTAAGCCCGGTGATGACATGGTGCCATGAGTATTCATCAATCTGAACACATTTTTGAGTGACAATTTCAATATATATACTAAATATGTCTTTGTTGGGGTTAACATGTTAACATTCCTTATTCCATCCCACCTCAAATTTGATGACATTTTCATTTTTCCTTATGGATTTTTTCTAACACTAACAAACTACGGTGCTCTTGCTTTTTTTTTGTTCCACAAGGGTTTTATTGCCTACTATTTCCAATGTTTCAGCATTATCATTATGTTCCTCTAGAGCACTATCATCGACATTTGGACCAGCAGTAATAGGTTGAGAAATCTGTTGTACCTCAACACTGGGACCTAAAGCAATAGGTTGAGAAACTTGTTGTTCCTCTACACTGGGACCAGCTGCAGTAGGTTGAGAGACCAGTTGTGACTCGGGATTGGGCGCATCAGTTGATGCTGAAGTCATTATCTATAGAGTTAGTTTAGAATTTAAATTATATTACATAAAAGTATAAGTAAATACATATTAACAAAAGGTAACACAATGTATATTACTATAAAACAAATAACCTGATTGTGGAAATCTATTTTTTTAATGGATAAATAGATTTTACCCCTCTATCGACTATGAATATCTCTTCATTATGGTCTCCTCTGACATAAAAAATGTTTTCTACATTGTGACTGCTGAAAAACGATTGCAAAGTCCCAATAAAAGGGTCATTCTCCATTTAATTTTCATCTGAACCTTCATTTATTTTGTCTGATAATAGAATAATTGACTGTTTGTGATTTGCAGGAACTAGAATATAAAATACTTGTACTTCCTGTGATTTCATTATAAATGGTTCGTCTTTCTCCCTTTCATTACTGAATTCAACTTTCACAAATCCCAATTCATCAAATTTAACACCACTCATGTTATCAAACCACTTGCATTGAAAATTGATAATTATAATTTTGTATAATTCAACTCACGTATTTGTTCGATGATGCCAAAGTATGACATATTCGAATAAATTGTATTTTTTTATTTAGCACTAGAAAAATGCATCGCTTCAGCCACAAGTGTAACACCACTATTCTCCATTGTATTGTCTCCATTATGTTCATTGGTATATAATGGTTAATCATTTACTACATAAGCATTGTATGATTACACATACACACTTGGTCCTCCGGCTATCTATCATAGTCGTTCTAAAATTGAGTCTATATTTTCATCTGAATTCTTAAAAATATGGTCCCAAAATCACCCTATATACTGTCGATTATGTGTATCTAATACCCATTTTTCACCCCTACATTGATTCAAATGCCTATGGATTTCTTTTTGGGTTTGAAAATATGGGTCAACGTCAAAACTGTTTTGAAAAACATAATGGTGGGCATGCTTCAGATCTTTAATATTGATTGTGATAACCTCTCTTCTAGAACATCCTTTACCCTCAAGCCACCTAGTGTGATGAGATTTCAATAAGCTAATGATTTCCACAGCAGACAGGTATTCAATATAGAATTCAACGTCTTCCTAAAAATATATCACTCTATAACAAAACCCTCTTTCCATCTTTGATTTTTGATATACCCTTTCAAAATAATCATATACCATTAAATGGGGTACATACATATATAATTTATAGGACCACATAGTCAAATTTTTCTCACCAAGTGAACAATCAAATGAACCATCATATCAAAGAATGTTGACGGGAACAACATTTCAAATTTAAATTATATGATGAAAATTTCTATTTCTATAATTGGAAGTTTCTCCTGGTCTATAACATTTCTACATATAGTTTTGAAGAAGAAACAGATCATTGTTAATTTATGGAACACATTCTTGGGAAAAATGAAATGTAAATATATAAGAATTAGATCTTTTATCAAAACAAGGAAGTCATGTAATTTCAGACCCTTTAACTTCAAATCGTCCATTGAAATGATGTTCTTGTTATTAGATTAATACGCCTATAGAACCTTTACACCATTAAAGAAATTGAAAAAATGATATCTCTCCTTCCTTGAAAGAGTGTAAGAGGTAGGAGGAATAAATTTTCATTTTCACCCTTCACTGGTTCCATCTTTTCTCGTATTCCCAACTCAACCATGTCCAACATAGACTTAATTCAATCATTTTTTGGTTGCATTTAGAAACGTGATGATGACACTATAAAATAAATTTTTATTAACTTTCATGACATTAAAAAATGTGTGATATATAGATAATTTCAGTATGGTAATTAAAAAAACTGATCTCTTTTTCCAATCGATTTATTTATGGTTTTTCAAAAATGGTTTACCAAAATTAGTGTCCACATATTTTACATTCTCAAACAATTAATCACTTGTAGGATGAGATGATGATGTATATTCTTTTGAAAATACATCGAATGATTTATTCTTATATTGGTACTTTTGTCGTTGGGGTAGAAATCTGAAATGTCCTAGAAACACGGTTTCCAATGAATGTTTCTACCTAATTAACTGTGTACCTTGTTCTAAAAAGGGACAACTGTGAGTTCCTTTAAGTCTATATTCTAAAAAATTGACATAAACAGTAAATTCATTTCTCATCCCATAAAACATGTCTCTCAAAGGGAAATATTCATTTTTGTAAGCATCATACAACATAACACATGAATCACACAATAATTTCAAATCCTCGATCAATAGAGACAAATAAACATCAATATCATTGCCCAGTTGTTTTGGACCTCATATAAGAATAGATAACATGATGTGTTTTTTTCATACATAACCATGGTGGTAAGTTATAATTTACCAATATAATGGGCCATGTACTAGGAGTGATTCTTTGAAAAAAAGGATTCACTCTATCTATAGATAAGGAAAGACGAAGGTTTCTCAGATCTTTTCCAAGTTCAGGATACACATGATCAATTTTCTTCCACTGAGAGAGAGTCTTTGGGGTGACATAGTTTCCCATAATTAATTATGGTATCTTGATTCCATGTCATTTTTCATGCATTCTCTTCATGTACTTATAGGATCCTACAATTTGGAATGATTGGAAAGTACCATGAAACTTTCTTAGGAATGGATTCATATTTCCTGTATCGAGAAGAACCACATTTGGGCATTCTTTAAGTGATTTGTGGTCCTTGAGTAAAAATATACAATCATTAGGGTAGGTGCGTATTCTTTCAGAGATCATAACCATCGAGAATACATTCTTTTGGAATCGTATGTTTAGCTCAAGATAACAATATCATCTGGGAGCATTTAATTCAGGAGAACAAGTGGTTCCGTAAAAATGGCGTAACTCCACCCATTGCTTGCTTTCAAATCAATCAGATTCAATACGACTTACAATACTGTATATTTAGAGCAACCAACATACAATGGTATATTTTCACAACTCTTTTACTTACCAAACAATTTTGGGAAATCATGAAATTCATCTTCAATTGTCCTTGTCAATTCTTCAATACGATATTCATCATCATTCAAATCTATAATAACATCTTCCATATGGTCATCTTCATTTTTCACTCTTATAATCATATCAAATGGTCCATAAAATTTATTTTTATCCCAACCACTACCTAAATTATTTTTTTCTCTATTTTTTTCCAACATGTATAACTTTGATCTATTCTATGAAAGATCAAGTGTTCTTCCAAATCCTATGGACTAATTTGTCTTGAATGACAACAACGTAAACATGGAAAAAGGATTTGAGAAGGGTCATATGAATGATCTTTTCCAAACTTGATAAACTCTTTCAGTCCTTCTTCATACTCTTTTGTTAAACGATTATCTTCATCTATTAATTATTCATACTCATCATATTTGATATAGTAATATTAATATTTAACAAAATAATAAAACAAACGATGTTCTACTAGGTTCATCATCCAACTATAATCAATGGAACTAGATATGGTAAATAATTACATTACCTCTCCATGCATTACTCAGAACCAAATTAGATAACAACCATCTTCCCAACCACCTGATCAATGGAACTAGTTATGATAATCCATTTCACTCGAATGTTTTAGTATCCCACGTGTGATCTATATGAATTATTGTAAAAAGTTTTTTAGTGCTTCGCTACAATCATAATGTATCGAGTCTAGAAATCCGGTAATAATCTAATATATGGTATGATTTTCCATAGAGTGATTGCAAGCGGAGGATTCATTACATGTGTTGTTATGTTTATTTTTCTAGGGTTTCCATAAAGTGTCGCATATGGTCCTCTAGTGAAGTTGTTTTCTAAGATTCAGTTTAATTATACTAGTATAAAAGTGGTGGTGCCATTGAAATGGGTAAGGTTTGGATTGATATTAAATGGTGGGAGAACTATAACATGAAAAAATAATTTCATACAAATCATGGAAACAACCGAAACAACATACAAACACAAAATCATGCTCACAATCGCAAGAACATACAATCCAAACAAACACAATTTCATTTTTTTACAAAGCATCCCTTGGAGTATTCACTGCTGCAGATTTTACTTATTTGTATGCTAGTAATGTTTGTTGAACCTATTGAGTGAAGTAAAAATCCTCATAAAGAAATATCTTACAAATGTAATTTAATATTAATAGATTTGGGTTCATTCATCAAATAGTTACAAGTGATGTGGAATGTGTAAATAAAAATCTTGTAGGGGATGAATGATGTGGAGATGTTGATGGTAATGATGATGTGGCCATGGGTTTAAATATTCATTGTATATGTTTCCTTAAAATGGGGTTGGTTTATGTATTTATATTTATATCAGCTGTGTTATTCCATCATGATGTTCAATAAGAAGAGGTGCATCAAGCATACAATCGTCAAATGAACATAATCGGAAATGACCTAAATCTAAGGGAGAACAAGACATGAATTACAATAATACACGTAGACAATTTGGGAAAACATGAATCACAACACAATAGATAGGGCCATGCCACAATGGGTCCCAAATGAGAAAGAACAAACACAAAAAGGAAATGGACACACCACAATGGTTCTTTGTAAAAACACATCTACAATACATGTGAATGGTCAACAATGAGATCATATAATCTACGTTAAAGGGACAATAATGCATTTTTCATCACTATAACATAACCTATAAGCCCTCACACCCTCCATAGTGAAATGATAGCATAATTGGAAGAACTGTGTGAACTCCACATTATAAGACTTCACAGCACAACCAACACTCCATATTAGAAAACAACTAAAACCATAAAAACAATCTTCTACACTGTATCTCCCCAACCATTCTAGAAGCACAACATCCTCAATATAGAATATTCACCATGTCATGGAATCTAGTTCCATTTGAAAAATCATTTCAAATTGCCTCTTTCACCATCGAAACCAACCCTAGGTTATTCATTAAAATACAAGGTTGTCACAAGGATATGCTCTAGGTAAACATCACTTTTGTAGGAGAGTGTAACTCTTTAATATCTATCCTTCACCATTCCAAGGCATGAATAAAAACCCCTTTCCTTTTACACAACCATAGGCATAACAAATACATATTTCTTTTTATAATGACAAGGTGAAACATGTGATCTTATTTTTGGTTAGGTTAGCATAACCAAGTCACATACCTTTTAATGGAGGTATAACAGGTGTGTGAGTTGATATGGACTATGTAAAATTTAATTTTTTTCATGGGAAGGTAATGAGAAATTTCTAAGGCCATGATCAATATATATAGTGGTGGTATTACTTTCATATAACACATATGACCATAGTTTATATGGACTACAGCCAAAGGTTCCAGAATCCATGACCATTTTTCCTTTCTAAATGTGTAATTATTATAGTTATAAAATATTATATGCACACATAGGAATATATTTAAATCTGTAGATATATAAATTTGTATATATTTATAAAGATAATCCATTTTATCTTATTGTTAAAGTACAATATAAATTATAGAATTTGTCATGAGATCAAATATCATCATTTTGTTTAATATTTTGAAATATTTGACCACATTCATAAACCATAGCTGGAGATACCTATGTGTATGTTCCACCCATGGAAGTTGATACGCTATGGAAAATGTTAAATCCATGTCTATAGGTTTCCTATATTAGGGAATACATCCACAAGCATTTTCTATAGTACTCCACCATCTGACCATGGCAATTTTTGGTGGGCTATGGAAACTGGGATAATGCCCAAACTATATCCATTTTCAATTCATCAATAACCATTGTCATAACCCATGACTGTTGCCTAATTTTCAATTAGTGTGAGAATCGGGTTGGGTAGATTGAGTGTTGCTGGTATAACCTTAGTGAGGTTTGGGGATGGAATTGAGCACTTATGTATTTTATTTTTTTTAATTTTTTTATTTGATAATCCCAATATGTGATCATTGTAAAGACCTAGAAATCCAGTGGAATATTTTTTAATACATGAGAATTTTAGGAATCCGCGAAAAATTACGATGCTTGATTTCGAGGCCCAGTGTGACCGAAATCAATTTTTGAAGTTTAGTTCGAGTACGTTCAGTAAACGTACATGTGATAATTTATAACTTTTGAACCGTTGCATGGAATTTAAATCTGAGGGCACTATTGAACTCACAGTGCTGATATTCTCTTAAGCAGACTTCCACTTCGATGATAGTGAGTCGAGTTTAAAAGATTGGTTTTGTGTTTTCATGGAAAATAATAAAATAAAGTGTGTGTCACTTTATTTTATTTGAGACACCAAGTTTGTGTTGGATGGTTAAAACCTCCTATTGGAAGTTGGAGGTGGGGTCACCCCACCTTAACCTCGGATGAGAGGTTCTGATGGTGGGGCCCACCCGAACTCAACCTCCCATGTGAGGATATATGATGTGGGGACCAACCGGGCTCTTAACTCCTTGAAACTCCCCAATAAAGTGGAGAAAAATTGTAATCTTCACATTAATTTAGAGGATTCTCTTCACATCCCCTGGAATTTAATTTTTCCAATCCTCCACAATTAAGGGGGAACCTACCTAGTTAATTACTCCATTTTGAATTGGTTCCAACTCAGCAATTAATACGTGCCAAAACAAGTGAATTAATAAGGAGGAGGCTTTTAATTTAATTCCACCTTTTGAATTTGTGCTAAAAAAACAATATATTAAGTAATCTATTGTATAGAACAATAAATTCACTAGGGTGATTGAAGGGAAATTTCTCAACGAGGAACCTCATCCTCCAACAAAGAACTCTCTCCAATGAAGAAAAAAGAACGTTGGTGACGATCCTTCTTCGTCTTCTTCCCGTGACTTCACCATCGATGACCGGAAATCAAAGGTAGGGGGATTAAATTCATTTGAGTTTCTTTTTCTTCCCTCCTTTTTGAATAATGAAGGTTGTAGATCTTTGTTCTTATGAACTGTATGCTATCACCATAAACGCGTAGGATACGAAAACCTAACATGTCCCGACATCCCTCGTCAATTTTCCTTATTTTGGAGTCATTTAGTAAGGCGACGTAATAACAATGAGGCGACGAAGGCGGTGACGACAAAGGCTGCACTACCCGCGGACTCATGGAAATCGAGCCGCCCCCGCATCACTCCAGTACTCTGCGACGTCTGTCGAAAAACTGGCCGCATACCCCTTCCCGCACCGCCACCGACTTTCCCAGCCGAACCCCATGCCTCCCGCACACCCTACTGGCCTACCCGTGTCCTTTCGCCTGCCACGCCTGGCCGCCCTGACGGCCAGCCTGTCCGCCCAGCCGGCCTCCCCAGGAAGCCCCCGACCTGCCCCCGCCACCACCCATTCTGCCTGACCGTGCCACGCCGGCCTCCCTCATGGTGGAGATGTCCAAACCAGCTCAGCCACTCGGGTCGTGCCTCCCGAACCGCGCCACTCATGGAACTGGTTGAACAGCCTGAATTGCACCCCTAGCGACGCTAGTCGAACCAACTGAACTGCGCCCCTCACGGCAACCTTCGGGCCGAACTGCCCCCACAACCAGTTGGGCTGTGCCTAGTAGGCCAGGCCGAACCGAATAGGATGGACCGCCCAATGGGCTGGGATAGACCCAACTGGTATGGTCGGGTCAACCTAGACTGGGACATCCCAGACTAAGACGGGCTGAGTCAGTCCGACCGGACCCAAGCCCACTACATGCCTTTACTTTTTTTTTGGCCATATCATTGGCACCGGTTGACCGTTTGATGAACTATCAGTGGCACTGGTAATCTTGGAACGAAGTCATCCCTTTTAATATACCCCACTGGAGTTTGGGGAAAATTTGAGATATGGTCAGGTTGGATCATACACGAATCCAACCGGGTCCCCAAATCTAAATTGCTAATAACTCACAGACCAAGCGTCCGATTGACGCGCTTTCAGTTGCGCTGAGACCTCTAAGACATGGCAGACCTTTGAGATACATCTACATGGGACATTGTGAACGTTTTAGTTTTTGACCTACAGATCGTGGTGCAGATTCTTCCAGAGATGGCCGAGCATAGTGTGGAGACCTAGTAGCTGGATGAGACCTGACGACTGCTAACTGATTCGACTCAGAGTGATTCTACTAGCTCAGTGGAGAACACATTGGTGTCGCGACAGAACCACAGTGGGGAGCTCCTTTGTGTGAGCACGGCAGACCCACAGTACATGATAGGAGGATTACCTCAATAAGCTATGAGGGAGAGTGCCTCTGTGTGACGCGGCAGACCCACAGTGAGGCGTGCATCTATGTGACGCAACAGACCCACTATGCCTGATAGGAGGAGTACCTCAGTAGTCCAAGGATAGTGGAAAGCACCTCTATGTGATGCGTAAGGCCCACTCTACTCGATAGAGGAGGAGTACACCAGCAGCTGAGAATTTGACCCTGTGACTGGGCAGTTACTTGATACTACCCCTAGAATAAAATTGCGGTTTGTGCGGAGTCAGTAAATTTTGTGTTTACCACATGATTGAGATGGATTAAATGATAACATAAGAATATGTATGGTCATATACCTAAGTGGTTTATCTGTCAATTTCATAAATTTTGTTTTATCTTTGTTGGATTTTTGTTAGAACTTGAGGGTCTCAGTGTCCCTACTGAGTATCGTTAAACTCAACCATGCACGGTCTTTGCCCATACCTTGTTTTGTTGGTTGCAGAAGACAGACAATGCTTACTGAGACTGAGTGGATAAGTACTGGACAAATCCAAGAGGTGGACCACATGGTATGATAGTACACGGAAGTAATGGACGGACATGGAGTGTTGTGGATGATTTCTGTACCAACCCATCAGGTAGTATTTCCCAGTGGACGATCCAGGAGCTTTTTTCCCTTTTTTCCTTGTACTTTACAGTTGGGCTTTTATTTCTGGCCCCATTACTTTTCAGCACTCCTTTTGTATACAAGTTTACTTATTTTTATTGCTTACAGATTAATCTATTGGGTGTGATTATAGTTTTTAAAGGAAATGTGTTCCCAGTTTTAGGGATTTACGCCTTTGGTACTAATCGTCGGCCTGTGGCCTATGGAAGGCGGTCTTGGTGTAGTCACGATATGGGCCATGGGGGATGGGTCATGAAAAATTAGTATCAAAGGAGTCAGTTCTACCGTAGAACATATGACTCTGTTATAACACCTCAAGCTTCCACGTTACACTTCTCATTGAATAATATAGTAGCGTGTGTTGTACACAACTTCGAGGTTCTAACACACACCACAACCAATCAAAGTAGCCATTATAAATAGTAATACTCACGTTTTGAAATTATATAAATTTTATTATTAAAATTTGACTTCAATTTTGGATTTGGAATATAAATAATAGCTTAGGGTGAATTTTGGTACTTTTCTAATCACTTTCTTATTTTGATGAATATTGAAAATTAATAAATTTTAATTAAAAACTTTTTTATTATTCGAAATAATTAATAATGATAAATTATTAATTTGAGTGTTTTTAAAGTATAATAAAATTATATTTTTACCATTTAATCCAATATTTGTCATTGGAAATAATTTCACATTTAAACTGGACATAAGAAAGTGTCAATCTTTTGATAGTTATTATTTGTTAAAAACACGCTTTTTGTTTTAAGAACGGGAATAATTTTCAATTAATTTCTGCCACTTATGTGTTTTAAATTTAGAAAAATGGATTCCATATTTATAATAAGGAGTTCCAAATTATGTAAATAGGTAACTTTTATTTTTATACATTTTTAATAATTACTTCGGTAAATATTATATTTACCATTGTTAAAGGGTAAATCCGGTAAATAAGGGTAACAAAATAATATTATAATAATAATAAATTACCCTGAAACTTGTCATAACACTATTTTAAGACACATTTCTGACCATGGGCATCTTGGGGTTGATTTTGGGACCCCATGGAGCCACTTTTATGTGATAATGACACTTTATATTAATTAAGTTAAAGTAAATACAAAAATGACATAAGCATATATCTTATAGAAAAACACATCCTAAATAGGGTAATATTTGTTGTCCTTTCGATTATAAATATTAATTATAAAGATATAAAGATTCATTAAATAATTGTATTTTATTTATAATTTTTAGACATTGAATAATTAATTTTATTTATGACATAATAATGATGCAGTATTTTCCTGATTAATGAAATAATGAAATAATTGTTATAATAAATGCAAAAATAAATGTAATTTTAATATTTTGATACCTTAAACTAATTTTCTAGGTTACTATAGAAAGTTAGGATTTATTAAATAAATTTATTTTTAATTAATAAAGTTTTTATGACTAACAATAATCAATTATTAAATAGTGTCAAAATTGACATAAAATAGTCTTTAAAACAAATATTATATTAATAATTGATATTATATTAATAAAAATATCATTTTCGGCAAAAGGACTTATATAATGATAGGTATATCATTAATGAACCACTAGGGGTTCTCTTGGAAGTTTATAGTATGTTTATTAACCAAATAATCTAAAAAATACAAAGAGACATGGTAAATGTCAAACTAATTAACTAAGAGTTAAATCTAAAAGATAAGGTTAATATAGTGACCCAAACCTGTCTAAAACCTATTGGTTCAGTGTATGGATACCCATACCCACCTTATCCTCTAAATAAATCAGATTGGCACCATTTAAAACTGAATATTAATTTATTATAAAATAATATTTTAGGTTTTTTCTAAGGTTCCCCTCACCCCTCTTATAAAAGGGCACTCCACCTTCTCTCTAATTCCTACTTTCAAAGCCATTTGGTTCGGCCAACACCTACCCAAAATAACCTATAAAATATCCTACCATAATCCTAGAGGTCCTCCTTTATTCAGAAATCCATCCTATGGAGCCCTTTTGATCAAATCAAAAGGAAGAACCCGAAGAAGAGGTAATAATTTCATCACCCCTTTCAAGTTCATTTCTTCTTTCACGTCCACTTTCTTTGTTGATTCAATTCTAAAAATTTTACTCTAGTATATTCTATTTAAAATGATGTTATTATAAATATGGTACAACCATATTCATTATTCTATCAATCATTTTAATGATATGTCATCATACGTGCGTACATATGGCTTACTGTCTCCACGTCGTGGTGTAATTGTTATTCAATACATTATTATTTGGATGGATATAATAATGATTTATAATTGTTATAAATAATAAATATAACATTATAATGATTCTGTATATATGATATATCATCCAATTATATAATATTTTAATATCAAAATAATGATATTGTCGCTCGTGCGTACATACGGATTATCGTCTCCACGAATGCGATTAGATTCGTTCCCCATCATATCCCTTCAAGACTAATTTTTATTAGATGATTAAAAATGATATTTAATGACTTGATATCATTCTAGATATGAATAAGATACATCCCATCCATAACAAATATGACTCACATAACAGTGAATATAATGGAAAATGAATCTGTTAACACCCGAAACAACGATAATACTGAGATATTATTAACAAAACAATGTTAAAAGATCATATAAAATATCATATTAATTTATATGATTGTTGAATAATTTAATAACAATTATTTCACCATTATAAAATAGTTTAACCTACCCTCGTCCAAGGGAAATTACAAGGTAAGGTTTAATTTCACAATCACTTTATTATCCAAGGTTGTTTATACGTAATTATTTACTAGGACCTCTTTATCATACAAATCCATGTTTCTTAAAAATGTATTTCAAAAAATTATTACTATTTTATAGACTATGGGTTAAATTAATTTATTCCCTTGCTTGAATTTTTATAAAATGGTTTGAAACGAATCTTTCTGTCATTTTCGAAACAAGGTCCTTTTAATCTTTTTCGACAAAATTAAGGTTAGAATGTCTTTTTTTATCTTATAATGCAGGTGCGGCTATTTTTTGTTGTTATAAAATCATTTAAGCTTCCTTTAGAATTTTATAATATTATTTAAAAGTAAAGTTTTTCTTTTATAATTATGATACTTTTAAAATTATTTCAAAAAAATAGATATTTCTCTCAAAAAGTTTCGATTTCATCTTTGTCAACATCCTTTGATGGATTTTAAGATTATTTGAAGTTGATTTATGATGATACAAAACTTTCATATTGTATTGAAGGTTTTGTTATATGTTTTTATATGGATGTGTTATTTTTATACCATTCATGATTTATGGATAAAGTATTGACATTTTCTATGCTTGTTTTAATATGAAATGTTTATGTTATGTTTAAACATGTTCATATGGGGAATGCATTGGACTTAGTAAGTGACAGGTGGAGCCCGCTATAGCTCCTCGATTCATCGGTAGGTCTCATGAGACAAACTAGTGTCTTGTCACAAGTCCATGACAAAATCTTATTTGTAGTCTTGGCAAAAAGCCTTGACTATGTGGTTATGATACTCTGGCATTATGCATTGCTTCATTATGAAAGTGGTTATTGATATTTCGTGTGATTATTTGACTAGAATAATATCCATGTGAATAAGAAAATGAAATTATTTCATTTTTTTTTCTTTCTATATTATGCTGAAGTTCATGTCTAAAAGGATTTTGTTTTAGTTATACATTTCATTAATTGTTTATGCTTATTTATGAAAGATTCCTCTATATTGTTATCCTTACTGAGCATCTGAGCTCACCCCTTTCAATGTTTTATTTTTCCCAAGATGTGAAGAAGTATTTTATGACTGAACTACAGGGATAGTCTGAGGGGATATGAGTATAAACTATGGCGATTATGTTGTTGTAGTTTTTCACTTTTTCATGTAATATTAGACTTATGAATGTATCTACTGTTTCAAAGGCTACTAAACTAATCGGTATTTTGAGACTTGATCTTTCATGATCATGCCAACGTTATGTAACAATGCACCGACTCTAGGTGATGGGGGCCGGGGAGTTATAGTTGGTATCAGAGGTAGGTTAAGTACAAACCTTGGTAGATAGATTTAGATAAACTCTGATTAGATCACATTACCCTAAAATAGATATTGAGGATTAGTATAGAATAACTTCCTAGAATTTTGATATTGTAGAGATTTTGTGATTTTTCAATGAAAGACATCCCTGTCTGGATACAAGCAGGTAGTGGCAGTTCTGGAACATCTGTACCTAGGGGTAAAACCTGAAAACAACGCTTTGAGCTACACTCGAACGAGAACTGGTGAACGAAAACAGGCCTTTCTACACTCTCGTTTACGACACTCCTGAGGGACACGCTTAGGATAATTCTCATTTTCTTTACAAAATATTATGAAGGGTTTATATGTAAATACTTCCTCAATGAAAACATTTTATGAATTTGGATTATATCCATAAACTTTTCAATTTATGTTATGTGTTTTACATGGTTGGATTTATGTATTGTAATTTATTAGCTAATCTAGTGTATTCCATTGTTTATAAATGAAGCCTAGTGGAAAGAATGGAAACCGTATCAATGCACTCACTCCATGTAAGGATTTCTCTCCTGCTCAAGATAATTATAGTGGAGCTGGTGATGTAACTGGTGCATATCAGCTAATCACTATACTGGGAAAACTCACTCAAGTTATGAATAATAACCATACCCATATAGAACAACCTGATCTGCAGTGTGGAGGATCAATGTTAGATCGCTTCATGAGGCGAAAACCAAAAAAAATCAATTGGAATACAAATCCATTAGTAGCTGAGAAATGGATATGTTCCCTATAGAAAATATTTTCGGCTTTGGGGAGTACTGAAAGGGAAAAAGATGTCATTGTAGTTTATCACCTCACTGTAGATGATGATTAGTGGTAGTCATTGATTCAAAACATGAAGTAATATGATGAAGTATCAAATATGGAATTTATGGAGTTTAAATATATTTTCATAGAAAAATACTTTCTTCATGACCATCGAGAAGATATAGAAAGGCAATTTCTGAGTCTGAGGAAAAAGGAGGACGAGAATGTTGCAAAGTATGAGCCTAAATTTACATGGTTAGCAAGGGATGTTGTAGATTATATACATAACCCAAGAATTAATATTGATCATTTCATTGATGGGTTAAAACCATTTATCCTTCGATCATTAGTCTCAAAATTCTTCTCATCATACGAAGATATTGTCTCATGTCCTATCATGACAGAAAAATAATTCTCTAAGTCTTATGACTGTAAATCAAATCAAGAGAAGAAGAGATCTGCTGATCACTCTATAAATGGAAATAAGGGGGAGAAGGGAAACGTTGAATATCCATACTATACTAAATGTGGGATGAAACACCCTGGTACTTACTTGAAGGGAATGTGTGTCTATTACAAGTGTGGTGAAAAAGGCCACCAACATCATGATTGCAAGGGTAATAAAGAAGTTATTGATGTTCAATTCTACAATTGTAGGGAGATGAGATAGTATGCAAATGAATGTCCCAAGCGTCAGGGGAACACTCCTCAGAAAAGGCCAAGGGATCAAGGTCATGATTATGCTATCACTACTGCTGAGGTAGAAGCTCAAAAGGACATGGTGAAAGATAAATTAATGGTTTCCTCAAGTTTAGAAAATGATTTATTTTATTCTAGATCATCAAATTTCTTCATATCTTCCTGGTTTTCTAAGAAAATTAGATATTTCAAATATGATTTAACAACGGAGTTTTTAGTTAAAAAACCTAAGGGAAGTATCATCACCACAATTTTTTTTGAATCTGTTCCTATTAGAGAATATAAATGTTCTTTATCTAATGATCTCATCATCATACCCATGATTGAATTTGATATAATCCTCGGTATGGATTGGATTTCATACCATGATGAAAAAATTTATTATAAGATGAAGGATGTTACTATTTTTGATGACGATGATAAGGAACACCTTATATTTAGAGCAGAATCATCACCACCTAATTATTATCTAGATCCACCCCCAGTATCTCAACTAAATTCAATTATTGGGGAGGAAGAGAATGATATAACTGTGGGTGAGGAATGAAATGTTCAAATAGAGGATGTACCTATTGTGAAAGAATATTTTGATGTTTTTCTAGAGAATTTTCATAGACATACTCCAAAATGAGAAATTGAGTTTTCCATTGACCTAATGTATTCTTCAAGGCCCATATCTAAGACACCTCATAGAATGTCCACTGTAGAATTAGTGGAACTAAAGAATAAACAAGGTAAATAGAGTAATAAGGGATTTATTTTCCCATGTGTTTCTCCATGGGGAGACCCTGTTCTTATTGTTAAGATGAAATATGGATCTATGAGGTTGTGTATTGACTACAGGGAGATCAATGCTATAATAATAAAGAACAAATATCCCCTACCTCGCATTGATGATTTATTCGACCAACTTCATGGAGCTCAATACATTTCAAAGATTGAACTTTGATTAGGATATCATGAGTTGTGTGTGAAGAAGGAATACATTCCAAAAAAAGTATTTCGAACTAGGTACGAGCATTATGAGTTTACAATAATGCCTTTTGGGCTGACCAATGCACCCTCTGTTTTCATGGATATAATTAACAGTGTTTTCAAGGAATATCTTGATGAATTTGTAGTGGTATTTATTGATGATATCATGGTATACTCCAAAATCTATGAAGATCATGAAAATCACTTGGACATTATCCTGAAAACTCTAAGAAGACATGAACTATATGGGATGTTTAGCAAGTGCAAATTCTGGCTTCAGGAGATTTCTTTTCTTGCCCATATTGTCTATCAGGATGGAATCTCTGTTGATCCTTCTAAGATAAGAGAAATCCAATAATGGTCAGCACCAATGAATATATCTATGTTATGTAGTTTTATTGGTTTAGTTTGTTATTATAGACGTTTCTTCCAGAATTTTTCCCGGTTGGAAAACCCATTAACAAAGCTCACATGAAAACGAGTTAATTTGTCTAGACAAAAGAGTGTGAATATTTTTTTAAATAACTGAAGTGAAGATTAGTTAATGATCTTATCTTGACTCTACCATCGGGGAATGATGGGTTTGTTATTTATAGTGATGCTTCAAAGAAATGACTTGGTTTTTTCCTTATACAGAGTGATATGGTTATTGCCTATGCATCATGACAGCTAAAAATTCTTGAGAAAAACTATCTTACTCAGGATCATGAGTTAGAATCTGTAATAATTGATTTGAAGATACAGAGACACTATCTATATGGTGAAAAATGTGAGATTTATACTGATCACAAGAGTTTGAAGTATATTTTCTCACAAAAATAATTCAACATGAGGCAAAGGAGATGGCTTGAACTACTCAAGGATTATGATTGCATGATACACTACCACCTGGGGACGGAAAGTAAGGTGGCAAATGCATTGAGCAGAAAGGATCATGGTGTTTTGAACAAGATGGGAATTGAAATGGATCATATTTTCATGGATCTAGTGAAGATGGACATGACAATAACCATGGAAGGTGAAACATCAATGATTTTTTAAATGGTTTCCAAACCATCATTACTAGAAAGTATTAAGAGTTCTCAGACCGATGATGCAGAGTTTCAAAAGAAGATTAATGTTGTGAATGATGGGAGATTCAGTGTGTAACACCCTGATATTTTATGAAAAGTATATTTTTTTTATGTCTTATGTTATACGGAACATAAAAGGAATCTTTTGTTACACACAACACTAGCTTGCCTTGCATTATATGAAAGAGAAGCCTTCCTCGATAGCGTGTGTTGTACACAATATCGAGTTTCACTAAACAACGATATGTTTTTAAAATATTATACAAACTAGCTGTTATGAATAGTAATACCCACATTTTGAAATTTTATAAATTTTATCTTTAAAAATGGACTTCATTTTTGGATTCAGAATATCTAAATTAGCCTTGGGTGAAATTTTGGTATTTTTTTGAAAAATTTCAATTTTTTAGGAAAAGTGAAAACACTGGGTTATTATTTAAAAACTGTCCTTTTATTTAAATAATTATTTATTTAAATTAAATTTATTTTAGGTGAAAATTGATACATAATACCTATATAAGTTCAATGTAATTCATTGGAGTCATTTTATAATAATTTTAGATATATAAAAATTTTATTGAACTTTTCACCGTCTTTTACCCATCTCCTAGGAGAATTTGAAAATGTACATAAAACATAATTTTACCGCGTCTGTGAGTGAAATTTCGAAAATCTGAGAGACATGGTTAATGTAAAGTAGTAAAACGTGGTTCAATAAGATAAAACTAATTTTTGGTGATTAGTAACTTTTTACTTTTATTTAGCACGGTTAGATATAAATAGGGTAATTAAGGGTAAAAATGATATTATTATTACGTTGACACATGTTCTAATTCTATTGGATAAGTGAAATTCTACAAACAAAAACCTTAGGAATAAAATATTACCCTTTAGGTCCACCTGGATTAGATTAAAACATTTATTATTATTTTATTTAAAGAAGTGTTAAAATAGTTAAAATCAAAGTTTAATAACTAAAAACATTATCAATGTAGTGTTATACATAAGATAAATTAGACTATATATATTATTTAGAAATATAAAAATATTTCCTACATAATGGTATTTTATTTATTATTTTTAGACATTAAATAATTTAATTTATTTATGACACAATGATGATGTAGTAATTACCTTATTTATGAAATATTAACATAACTGATATTATAAATTCGCAAATAAATTTAATTTGAGACTTTTATGAATTAAACTAATTTTATAGGTTAATATGACATGTTAGTATTGATTTAATTAACTTTTTTCGAACTAATCATGCTGTTATAATATTTACAAAAAACTATATTACCAAATACTGTCAAAATTGACATAAAATAGTTTTTAAATCAAATATAATATTATTAACTGTTATTATATTCATAAAAATCTAAGGTTCGGCAAAATAACTTATATAAAGTTATATATATTAATAATTATCCACTTGGGTTTCGTTTGGCTTGTTATAGTATGTTTATTAACCATATAGTGTAAGAAAACAAAAATACAAGGTAAAAGTTAAAATATTTAACATAGAGTTAAATCTAAATGATAAGGTTAAAATAGAAATCTAAACATTTATAAAACCTATTTTTTGAGAGTATTTCTACCCATACCCACTTTATCTTTTAAATAAATCAATTTGGAGATATTATAAATCGAATATGACATTATTATAAAATAATATTTTATGTTTTTCCTAAGGTTCCTCTCTCCTCCCTTATAAAAGGGCACCTCCTCCCTCTCATCCTGACACCATTTTGAGCGTTCGATCTAGGGAACCCTTGCCCATTTCCCTTCTCAACTTCTCTAGAAACATACTAGAGGTTATGGTCTTCTTTGAAGACCAATTTTATTGCCATAATAGGAGGTCTCAAAGAGGCATGTTGAAGAAGAGGTAATATCTGTCACCAATTCTTCCAAATTTATTTCTTCTTCTAATTCCTATACTATATTTGTATCATTATGAAGTAATAATATCAGTATCACTAATATAATGATATGTTATTATAAATATGAAACAACCCTATTTCACCTTCTATCCATCCTATGGAAAACGAAATCACCGGGTGTGCGTACGTACAGAATACCGTCTCCACGCCGTTGTGTAATCTTTTTTCCACAGCCACCTTACTTGGATGGGTTTAATGGTGTAAAGAATAACTATATTTTATTATTTTAAATTTATATTGATTCTGAAATAGTATACATACACATAAATACAATTCCACGATCATGGGAACGATATCATCGCTCGTGCGTACGTACAACCTACCATCTCCACCATGTGATGCGACTCGTTTTACATGATCTTCATTGAATAATGATTATATAAATGAATTGAATGAATAAATATGATATATATTATACTAATACCATTCTTCAAATGATGTATCTATATCCTAAAATGGATAATAAGAATTTATTCGACAAAACACGCATAAGAACACAAAGCAATGAACACCCGAATAATAAGTAGCAATGAAATATTATTAATAAGAAGATAAGAATATGACCATATATGATATCATAACAATGAATATGATTATTTAATAAGTCAATGGCATTATTTAAATAATTATACAGGAGGTTCGGATACGTATGAAGCAAACTGGACCTAAGGTAAGGGAAAATCTAACAATCTCAATTCTTATCTGAGATTTTTTATACTTCAATAATTACTGGGGAATATTTATCATCCACATCCATGTTTTGTCAATATGTAATATTATTTCTATCCTCATACAATTGTTTAAATGCAATTTTACCAATAGGTGAGTTTTTAGTAAAAGTTGTGAAAGGAATATTTTGTCGTTTTTAGTGCGATGTGCTTTTTGACTTTTTCGGCCAAAGTACGAGAAGAATATTTTATAACATAAAAGACATGATTGGATTTTTATGATTTCAGAGAACATTATTTCCATGAAGCTTCCATTATATTTTTTAATGTTTATTTTTAATTAAAATTAATTATTTTAAAATTGTATAACATGTTAATAAAGGGAAAATGTTTTTGAAGTAGAAAGGATTTTTTCCTCAAGAATAGAGTTCAAGTGTTTTATCAAAATTATTTTCCATATAAGTGAATATAAGGTTCTGTTTATATCCATATTATTAAATTTAATTGGTTATGTTATGATGTAATTACTTTTATGAAGTCCTTTTATGGATTATGTAATGATGACATGATGATTATGAATCTCATTTTTATTATAGGGGTTATGCTATGATGCATGATTAACGATTTTGTGGAACACATAAGAATGGTTTCATTATGAGATGGGTGGGACCTATATCTCCCTCCAATGCATTGGGTAATTATTATTATCTCATGAGATAGACATGGATAGAATAACAAGTTAATTTGGTTCAGTGATACAGGACTGGAATGAGGAGTGAACTCGGTTTAGTAATGTACTTCTTCTAACATGTTGAGAGATTGCACTATGGATTTCAAAGGTGGTTGGGATCAATACCTACCTTTGGAGGAATTTTCTAATAATAATAGCTTTCAATATAGTATTCATATGGCTCCTTATGAAGCTCTGTTTGGAATGAAATCCAGGACTCCAACTTGCTGGGATGAAGTTGGAGAAAAAATGCTATTAGGACCTGATTTTGGTGATGAGATGGCAGAAAAGATCAGATCTATTAAACAACACATAAGAGCAGCTCATAGTCGACAAAAATTTTATGCCGACAACCAGACAAAAGACCTAGTGTTTTAAGTGGGTGATAAAGTGTTCATACGAATATCTCCTTGGAAGATAGTAATGAGATTTGGAAGGAAGGGAAAGCTGGTCCCTAGGTATATTAGTCCTTTTGAAATACTGGATCATGTTGGGAAGGTATCTTATTGATTGGCGTTTCCACCGAATCTCTATCATGTTCACGATTTGTTCCATGTATCTCTCCTGATAATGTACATACCTGATCCTTCACATGTACTAAGCATAGAAGTTGTACCGTTGGAGAAAGATCTTTCTTATGAAGAACAACCGATAGAGATTATGGATCATTGCAAAAAAGTTCTACAGAACAGGACCACTTGCTTGTTGAATGTTTTTGGGAGGAACCACCAATTAGAAGAAGCTACATGGATGCTTGAGGATATGGTGAGAGAGAGGTATCCTCATCTGTTTGTTACGAAGTGACGAATTTCGAGGGAGAAATTCATTTTAAGGGTGGTAGAATGTAACACCATGATATTTTATGAGAAGTATATTTTATTATGTCTTATGTTATATGCAACATCAAAGGAATCTTTCGTTACACACAACACTACCTTGGCTTGCATAATATAAAAGATAAACATTCCTCGATAGCGTGTGTTTTACGCAATATCGAGTTTCAATAAACAAAGATATGTTATTAAAATATTATATAAACTTGTCTTTATGATTTGTAATACCCACTTTTTGAAATTTTATAAATTTTATTTTTCAAAATGGAAATCATTTTTTGATTCAAAATATCGAAATTACCCTAGGGTGAAATTTTGGTATTTTTCGGAAAACTTTCAATTTTTTATGAATAGTGAAAACACTGGGTTACTATTTAAAAAGAATATTTTTATTTAAATTTTTATTTATTTTAATTAAATTTATTTTAAGTCAAAATTGATACATAATACCTATATAATTTCAATGTAATTCATTGAAGTCATTCTATAATAATTTTATATATATAAAAATTTTATTGAACATTTTACCGTCTTTTAGCCATCTCCTAGGAGAATTTGCAAATGTACATAAACCGTAATTTTACCTCTTCTGTGAGTGGAATTTCGAAAATCTGAGATACAAGGTTTATATCAAGGTGTAAAATGTGGTTCAGGAAGATTATAATAATTTTCGGTGAATAGTAACTTTTTTACTTTTATTTACCATGGTTAAAAGTAAATTGGGTAATTAAGGGTAAAAATGATAATATTATTACCCTAAAACATGTACTAATTCTCTTGAATAAGTGTAATTCGACCAAAAACTACCCTAGGAATAAAATATTACCCATTAGGTTTACTTGGATTAGATTTTGACATTTATTAATATTTTATTTTAAGAAGGGTAAAAATAGTTAAAAATAATGTTTAATAACTAAAAACATTTTTAATATTGGGTTATACATAAAATAAATTCGACTATAAATATTAATTAAAAATATAAAAAGATTTTATACATAATATTATTTTATTTATAATTTTTAGACATTAAATATTTTAATTTATTTAAGATACAATGATGATGTAGTAATTACCTTATTTATGAAATATTAACATAATTGATATTATAAATACCCAAATAAAGGTAATTTGAGACTTTTTATGAATTAAACTAATTTTGTAGGTTAATATGACATGTTAGTATGGATTTAATTGACTTTGTTCGAATTAATCATGCTATTATAATTTTTACAAAAAATCAGTTACCAAATAGTGTCAAGATTGACATAAAATTGTTTTTAAAACAAATATTATATTATTATTGTTATTATATTCCTAAAATTCTAAGGATCGGCCAAATGAATTAGATAAGGTTATTTATATTAGTAATTAACCACTTGGGGTTCGTTTTCCTTGTTATATTAAGTTTATTAACCATATAGTGTAAGAAAACAAGAAGACACGGTAAAAGTTAAAATATTTAACTTAGAGATAAATCTAAATGATAAGGTTAGAATTTTAACCTAAAATTTCCTAAAACCTTTTGGTTGAGAGGATTTACACCCATACCTACATTAGCTTCTAAATAAATAAATATGGAGCTAATATAAACCTAATTTGACTTTATTATAAAATAATATTTTATGTTTTTTTATGGTGCCCCGCTCCTCCCTTAAAAAAGGGCACCTCCTCCCTCTTCACCTCACACCATTTTTAGCATTCAAGCTCGGCCAAACCCTAAACATTTTCCTTCTAAACTTCCCTATAAACATACTAGAGGTTATGGTCTTCTTCAAAGATCAATTTTAGTTCCCTAATAGGTGGTTTCAAAGAGGCGTGTCGAAGAAGAGGTCATATCCATCACCGAATCTTTAAAATTTATATCCTCTTCTAATTCCTCTTCATTAGTTTTTTTATTATGAAGTAATAACATCAGTTTCACACATATACTGATATGTTATTATAAATATGAAACAAACCTATTTCACCTTCTATCCATCCCACAGAAAACAAAATCACCGCGCGTGCATACGTACGGAATACCGTCTCCACACCGTGGTGTAATCTGTTTTCCACCACCACCTTACTTGGAAGGGTATAATGGTATAAAGAATAACTATATATGATAATTGTAAATTTTTATTGGTTCTTAAATAGTATACATACACTTCAATACAATTCCACGATCATGGGAATGATATCATCGCTCGTGCGTACGTACGGCCTACCATCTCTACGATGTGATGTGACTCGTTTTACATGATATTCATTGAATAATAATTATATAAATTAATTTAATGAATAAATATGATATATATTATACTAATACCATTCTGTAAATGATGTATCTATAAACAAAAAAAGAATAATAAGAATTTATTTGACAAAACACGCATAAGAACAGGAAGCAATGAACACCCAAATAACAAGTAGCAATGAAATATTGTTATTAATAAGATAAGAATATGACCATATATGATATAATAACAATGAATATGATTATTTAATAAGTCAATGAAATTATTTAAATCATTATACAGGAGGTTCAGATACGTACGAAGAAATTCGGACCTATGGTAATGGAAAATCTCACAATCTCAATTTTTATCTCAGATTGTTTACACTTCAGTAATTACTGGGGCATATTTATCATCCACATACATGTTTCATATATTTTTCATTTTATTTATATTCTACTAAACATTTTTAAATCCAATTTTACTAATTGGTGAGTTTTTAGTAAAAGATATGAAAGGACTCTTTTTTTGTTTTTAGTACGATGTACTTTTTGACTTTTCCGGCCAAAGTACGAGAAGAATGTTTGTTTAACTTATAAAACATGAATGGATTTTTATGATTTCAGATAACATTATTTCTATGATGATTCCATTATAAGTTTTCAAGTTTATTTTTAATTAACTTCTATTAGTTTAAAATTGTATTACATGTTAAGAAAGGGAAAATATTTTTTAAGTATAAAGGATATTTTCCTCAAGAATAGAGTTCAAGTGTTTTATCAAAATTATTTTCCATATAAGATAATATTGGGTTCTGTTTCTATCCCTATTATTAAATTGATTTGATGATGTTATGGTGGAATTATTTTTATGAATTCCTATTATGGATTACGTTATAATGGCATGATGTTTATGAATCACATTTTAATTATATGGGTCATGCTATGATGTATGATTAATGATTTTGTGGCACATATAAGAATGGTTTCATTATGAGATGGGTGGGACCAATATCTCCCTCCAATTCATTGCGTAAATATTTATATCTCATGAGATAGACATGGCTGGAACACCAAGTTAATACAGTTCAGTGATACAAGACAAGAACGAGGAGTGAACTCGGTTAAGTAATGGAATTTGTCTGCTATGATGGTCTTGACAAAGAGCCTTGACTAATATGAAATGATTTTCTATGATTATGTGTTTGTTCCACAAAGTTTCATGTTTTAATTTATGATTATTGGGATTAAATTTCACTACTATGATTTATCCCATGTTATGATATTATTATCTTTTTTTCTAGTTAATATTTTCAAAATATTATGTTCTTATCAATATGATATGATTGATATTTATTTTGTTTACCCTTACTGAGCATTTGAGCTCAACATTTTGTATGTTTTTTACCCAGGTCAAGAAGAAGGGTATTAATTAGGATATTCCAAAAGGGACTCTAGATATGATGAAATAAATGGGAGTCAAAGTAGATGATTTATGAACCAATTGTTTATGATTCCCATTTTCTAAAGACACTATACCTATATGGTCCTATCATGGTTTTGTTATATGTTGTATTAAGTATGCTTCAATTCTAAAGTAATAACAATGTATGTAATGTATGGGTCATTATAGAGTGACTTTGTGTATGAAGATGGAATTTTGAAATTTGGGAAGAGGCTTTGTGTTCTCGATATACCTGATATAAAAAGGGAATTGATTGATGATGCTCATAGTTCCAATTTCTCTATATAGCTTGGTAGCACTAGGTTGTATAGATATTTTAAGGAACATTTTTTGTGGGAAAACATGAAGAGGGATATTGATGATTTTGTGTCATGATGTATGGTTTTTCAACAAATGAAAGCTGGAAGGAAACAACCTAGTGGAGTATTAAAACCTCTTCCCAAACCTGAGTGTAAATGGGATAATATCATGATGGAATTTGTCATGGGACTACCAAAGACTCATAAAAGGAATGATGAAATCTGGGACCTTGTTTATTTTCTTTCCAAGTCAACACATTTTATTTCTATAAAAGAATATCTACAACTTGAACGTCTAGCAAGGCTATATATTAATGAAGTTGTGAGACTTCATAGAGTACCCCTATCAATTGTTTAATGTCATGATCCACATTTTACATCATGATTATGGAAGAGTCTTTAGAAGGCCTTGGATATTGTACTTCATTTGAGCGCTGCAGACCACCCCCAAACTAATGGACAATCATAATGGACTATTAAAACATTAGAAGACATGTTGAGATCATGCTCACTTTACTTTCAGGGTATGTGGGATCAATATTTACCTTTGGTAGAATTTTCCTATGACAATAGCTTCCATTCAAGTATTCAGATTGCACCATATGAAGCTTTATATAGAAAAAGATGTCACACACCAACCGTTTGGGATGATGTTGATGAATGAAAACTTGTAGAACCAGATCTTGAGGAGGAAACGATGGAAAAGGTGAAGGTAATCTATACGCACATCAAAGCAGCTCAAAGTCGGCTGAAGAGCTATGCCAATAACCGAAGAAAGGATTTTGAATTTTAGGTAGGATATCATGTTTTCTTGAAGGTATCAATGGAATGGTGTTATACGTGTACATTGTCCCTTTTTGAATTCTAGAATGAATTGGGGTTGTAGATTACTGGTTGGCAGTGTTGCCCAGTATCTCGAAAGTTCACGATGTGTTCCACGTATCACTGTTGAGAAAATACGTGTCTGACCCAACACGTGTACTCACTTATGAGGAAGTAGAACAGGAACCTAAACTGTCTTATTTTGAAGAGGCTGTTAGGATTCTTGATACCAGAGAACTAGTGCTGAGAAACCGGATGACACGTCTAGTAAAAGTTCTATGGAGAAACTATAAGATGGAAGAGGAAACATGGGAACCCGAGGAACATATGATGAAGAACCACCCGAGTCTTTTTATGTTGTAATATTCTATAAATTTAGAGGATAAGATTATTTAAAGGAGGGGAGAATGTAACACCCCATGCTTCCACGGTATGCTTCTCTTTGAATATTACAGTATTGTATGTTGTATACAACTTCGAGGTTATAACACACACCACAACCAATCAAAGTAGACATTATGAATTGTAATAACCACTTTTGGAAGTTTTATAAATTTTATTATTCAAATTGGACTTCATTTTTAGATTTGGAATATCGAGATTAGCTTAGAGTCAATTTTTGGTACGTTTCTGATAACATTCATATTTTGATGAATAGTGAAAATTACTAAATTTTAATTTAAAAAATATTTTTTAATTGAAATAATTAATAGTGATAAATTATTAATTTGAGTGGTTTTAAAGTATAATTAGATTATATTTTTACCATTTAATCCAATTTTGGTCATTGGAAATAATTTCACATTTAAACTGGATATAAGAAAGTGTCAATCTTTTGATAGTTATTATTTGTTAAAAACACGCTTTTTGTTTTGACAACGAGAATTAATTTTAAATTAATTTCTACCACTTCAGTGTTTTGAATATAGAAAAATGGATTCCATATTTAGAATCAGGAGGTCCAAATTGTGTGTATAGGTAACTTTTATTTTTAGACATTTTGAATAATTACATCAGTAAATATTTTATTTACCATGGTTAAAGGGTAAATCTGATAAATAAGGGTAAACAAATAATATTATTATAAAAACCCACACTCTAAATACATTGTTATTACTTCAGACTTGAATTATACTTAATAAAATATATAACAAAACCATGAAAGGACCGTATAGGTATACTGTCTTTAGAAACTATGAAACATAATCAACTGGTTCATAAAATCAACTACATTGTCTCCCATTTATTTCATCATATCTAGAGTCCCTTTTTGGCATATCCTACTTAATATCCTTCTTCTTTACCTATGGAAAAGAAAACATACAAATGGTTGAGCTCAAATTATCAGTAAGGGTAAACAAAAGATATATCAGTCATATCAAATTCATAAAAACATAACATTTTGAAAATCTTAACATGCAAAAGAGGTCATAATATCATGTCATGGGTTAAATCATAGTAATGAAAAGTAATCCCAAATAATAATAACATAAAACATGAAACATTGGGGAATACACACATAATCATTGAAAATAATTTCATATTAGTCAAGGCTTATTTCCAAGACCATCATAGATGGCAAAGTCAATTATTGAACCGAGTTCACTCCTCGTTCCAGTCCTGTATCACTGAACAGGTTTAACTTGCCGTTCCAGCCATGTCTAACTCATGAGATATAAATCTTTGCCGAAGGCATTTGAGGGAGATATAGGTCCCACCCATCTCATAATGAAACCATTCTTATGTGTCCCACAAAATCATAAATCAGACATTATAGCATAACCCATGTAACAAAAATGGGATTCTTAAACACAAGCCATCATAACATAACCTATATAAGATAGAAGGACATCATAAAATTAATTCCATCATAAAACAATCAAATCAATTTAGAAATAGGTATATAAACATAACCCTTTTTTATCTTAGAGGGAAAATAATTTTGAATAAACACTTGAACTCCATTCTTGAGGAAAATATCATTTCTACTTCAAAAACATTTTTCCTTTATTAACAAGTTATATAATTTTAAACTAAAAGAATTTGATTAAAAATAAACTTGAAAACATGTAATGTAATATTCTGGGAAATAATGATCTAAAAATCCATTCATGCCGTATAATTTTAAAAAAAACATTCTTCTCATACTTTGGCTAGAAAAGTCAAAAAGTACCTCGTACAAAAAAATGACAAAAGATTCCTTTCATATCATTTACTAAAAACTCACTGAAGGGTAAAATTGGATTTATAAAATTGTAGGAGGATAGAAATAATATTACATATTGATGAAACATGGATGTGGATGATAAATGTTCCCCAGTAAATTCGGAAGTGTAAACAATCTCGGATAAAAATGAGATTGTGATATTTTCCCTTACCTTAGGTCCGATATGATTCGTACGTATCTGAACCTCATGTATAATGATATAAATATTTTCATTGACTTATTAATGAATCTTATTCATTGTTATGATATCATATATGGTTTACTTATGACTTTATATTACCCGTTCTTTTGTAAATTTTATGTTAAAACAGTGTTTTGGGTTAAATCGTTTTATTTATCGTATGTGTTTGGACTTGTTGTTCTTGATATTATTATTTATTATATCTTGATTTACATACTTACAGAATTTAATCATGATTTATATATCATACATATATTCAGTAAATATAAATAAATATATATATATATATATAATAGATAGATAAATGAAATGAAATACACAGTTCATGGAGACGGTAGGCCGTACGTACACATTAAAGTTGTTTTTTTGTTTCCCTATTGAATTAAGTATATGACATTCATATATATATAAATAAATCCAGTAGAATTATTATTTAATATATTTCATGATTACTTATTATATATACTTTATAATCATTCTTGATTTTGTTAACATGGAAAATGAATCTCATCGTGTCGTGGAGACAGTAATCCGTATGTACGCATGAGCGATGATATCATTCCCATATTTATTGAATGGAATTATAAAGGATGTTATAATATCTTAGAATCATTATTATGTTATAATAATCATATATAGTTATTCTTTACACCATTATACCCATCCAAGTAAGGTGGTGGAAAAACATATTACACCACTACGTGGAGACTGTATTCTTTACATACGCACACGCGGTGATTTTGTTTTCCATAGGATGGATATAATGTGAAATAGGGTTGTTTCATATTTATAATAATATATAAGTATATTATAGATACTGATATTATTACATTGTAATGAAACAACTAAATAAGAAGTAGTTGAAGAAGAAAGAAACTTTAAAGAATCGTTAGAAGAGATTACATCTTCTTCGACGCACCTCCTTTAAGCTACCTTTTAAGGTAGTAGAGTTGGTATTTTGAGAAGACCAGAACCTCCATAATGTTTCAAGAGAAGTATATCAGATAAATGGACATGGTTTGGCCGAACTTAAAGGCTCAAAAGGGTGTTAAGAGAAGAGGTAAGGGGTGCCCGTTTTATAAGGGAGGAGAGGGGCACCTTTGGAAAAACATAAAATATTATTTTATAATAAAGTCATATTCGGTTTATAATAGCTCCAAATTAATTAATTTAGAATATATAGTGGGTATGGGTCGAAATAATCTCATCCAATTATTTTTAGACAAACAGAGATCATTATATTAACCATATCTTTTAGTTTTAACTCTTAGTTAATTAGATTGCAATTTACCATGTCACTTTTTATTTTAATATTTTATAGTTAATAAGCATACCATATACATTCAAGAGACCCCAAAGTGGTCCATTAATTATACACCTATCATGATATAAGTATCCTGTCCTAACCGTAGATTTTTAGGAATATAATAACAATTAATAATATAATATTTGTTTTATAAATTATTTTATGTCAATTTTGACACTATATGGTAATTGATTTTTGTGAAAATCATAACAGCATGATTAGTTCGAAAAAGGTTCATTAAATCAATACTAACATGTCATATTAACCTATAAAATTAGTGTAATGCAGAAAAGGTCTCATATTTCATTTATTTGGGTATTTATGACATCAATTATTTCAATATTTCATTAATAAGATAATTACTGCATCATCATTGTGTCAAAAATAAATTAAATTATTTAGTGTCTAAAAATTATAAATAAAATACCGTTATGTAGGAAATATTTGGATCTTTCTAATTAATAAATATAGTCTAATTTATCCTATGTATAACCCTATATTAAATATTATTTACTTATTAAACATTGATTTTAACTATTTTAACCCTTCTTTAAATAAATTATTAATAAATGTCCTAATCTAATCCAAGTGGACCTAAATGCTCATATTTCATTCGTATGGTTGTTTTTGGTCGAATTACACTTATCCAATGGAATTAGTAGACGTTTAAGGGTAATACCAATAACATTTTTCCTTTAATTACCCTATTTCCTTTAAACTGTGGTAAATAAAAGTAAAAAGTTACTATTCAAAAAAATTATTTTCATCTCATTTAACCACATTATAGTCCTTGATATTAACCTTGTCTCTTGGATTTTCGAAATTCCACTCATAGGAGAGGTAAAATTAAGTTTTATGTGAATTTCCAAATTCTCCTACGAGGTGGGTAAAAGACGGTGAAAAGTTCAATAAAATTTTTATATATTTAAAATTATTATAAAAATACTTCAATGAATTACATTTAAAATTTATAGGTATTATGTATCAATTTTTACTTAAAATAAATGTATATAAAATAAATAATTATTTAAATAAAAAGTCGGTTTTTGAATAGTAACCCAGTGTTTTCACTATTCATCAAAAATTGAAAGCTTTCAAAAAAATACGAAAAAGTCTCCCTACGCAAATTTCGATATTCCAAATCCAAAAATGAAGTCTATTTCAAAAGATAAAATTAATAAAATTTAAAAAAGTAGTTATTACTATTCATAACGGCTAGTTTATATAACATATCGTTGTTTAGCAAAACTCAGTATTGCGTACAACACACGCTATCGTGGAAGGTCACGATTACGTGTAATTCAAGACAAGTCAGGGATGTGTGTCATGAATGCTCCTTTTGGTGTTTCATGCAAAACAATACATTAATAAAATTAAAAATAATATTTTTCATAAAATCGTGGGGTGTTACATACTACCCCCCTTAAAATGAATTTCGCCCTCGAAATTCGTCGGGGTAATAAATGGTTTAATACTCAAAAGTTTCTTTAATAAATACTGACATCATAAAATGGAATTCCAAAACATGATTTTAAAAACTAACGTATGAAACGTAACGGTTACCCAAATTAACTAATCACTGGGTTTCCAAATAGGAGAACATTGGTGAAAATATGACTATGGAATAGAAATCTAATCGTCATGTTTTGATGGATAGTGGTAGAGAATATGACTATGAAAAATCCAACAATCACAAAGCCATAAATTTTTGATGATCTAGGGTACCATCGGATTCATTAGATATAAGGGCACTATGAAAACATTTTTGGTTTTCAAAATCATTTCCCTAAAGTTGAGGAATATAAATTAGAATAAATACTTTCTTTATTTTGGTATAATCTAACCGTTGTTCATGCCTTGAACTATTTCCTCTTCTTCCCTTTAAGAAATGAAGTTGAATTTGTCTTTGACGATGTTTTAGAAGATCATGTGATAGAATGATAGGTGATTCTATCTGTCTCAAACATAAGTTAGAAAAAGTTATATACATAATTCCATCTACAGTGAGATTAATCATATATGGTTCCAAAATGGACTTATACTAAATATATCATACTGCATAATAAAAAAAACTAGTGTATACTAACCAGAGACTTCCTATAGGCCAGTGGTATGAAATAAAGTCCTATCGCACTTCGGTTGTGGGTTCGATTCTCACAGCCTTGTCTGACGTGACGGGTTGTCCCCCATTCTGCAGGTTGTCCTTTTTTTTCTGAAAATACAATATTATAACATTCCATCAAAAAAATATTGAAAAAGTTATAGCCTTAAACAATACTAACTTATTTCCAACATAATCCATTCCAATCTTTAGGCTTATCCAAAATACTGTTGTCCATTCTCATATTATAGTGAAAATGATTACCAGAGAGTTCATATAACAAGAATTTTAATAGCATCTTTGATCCCCATATATCATAAGATATGTCTTGTTGGTCACATTCCAAACATTCGAAGGCCTTAATCATGTATTCTCTTGAAAAATGAATACCTATTAAACCTGAGTGAAAACATGAGTTCTGTCAAAAGTTAACCCTTTCCACATACAAAAACCACAAAATTCTATATAATCAAACCATGATATAACTATTTCCTTATATCATTCATGAGCTCATGAATACTGTCAAAAATCTAATTTTATCCTTATCCCTTCATTATGCGTATATCATCTTCTTTCCAAATATATCTCAACCAATTTCCATGCTTACCAATACGATAAAATTATTGAAAACCACAATAGACCAATACATAAATATTCTAATATTCCATGATACTATATACAACATTATTTTAGAATCCCATTACATAAACACTTAATCATTCCACAACATCATTGTCATATTCAAAATCGCCAATAGTGATTGCATGTGACTTCCCTTTGTCCTTTGCCTTAAGTGGTTGCTCATGTCGATCATCATTAACCCTTGGATTAGGGCATTGATTAGCATAATGCCCCATTTCATTGCACATGATGCATTGAAGTGTTGGTGGTGCGTTCTCTGCAGTCTTTTATTTATTCACATCATTAGAAACTCTTTTTCCATTACTTCGACACTCAGCTGCTCGATGACCTTCTTTTCCACACTTAAAACATTTTCTCTTCCCTT
The DNA here is from genome assembly GCA_963277665.1 of Viscum album. NCBI lineage: Eukaryota > Viridiplantae > Streptophyta > Magnoliopsida > Santalales > Viscaceae > Viscum > Viscum album. Next base: position 1,674,460,426 of record OY728145.1, read on the forward strand.
TAAGATAATCTCCACCATGATTATTTCCACACTTTGAGCATAAGGAAACATTCATCTTCTTTTCACCATTATTCTGAGATTTCTCCGTGAACTCCATCCTTCATTTCTTGTCAAAACTATGAGATGGATATGTAACACCAACTTCCATTTCTACCTTGATATCACACCACACAATTTCTTCATAGCTACTGAAGTCTCTTATAGCTAATCCCTTCAAAGACTTGGTTTAAGCCACTGAAGAATCGATCAACTTTACTTTTAGGTTGGACGAAAAAGCCATATGCATACCCTGAAAGCCTTGTAAAATTTTCTTCGTATATACCAACAGATTCATCATCATTTTGCTTTAGTTCATGAAACTCCTTCTCCATATTTGTTCGAAGAATATGAGGAATGAACTTATTGAAAAATAAGTTCTTGAACTCGTCCCATTCCATGGACTCAATTTCATATCTTGGCCTCGTATTCTTGATGAGATTCAACCATTGATCAGCTTAACCTTCCAAATGATATACTGATAAGATGACATTATGCTGTTCAGAGCATTGAAGAACGGAAAATATATTTTTAGTGGTACTGGTCCATTGTTCAGCAACAAGTGGATCAGAAGACCCACTGAAAGAAGGTGGATGTTTCCTCATGAAGGACTCCATAGAATATTGTTCCCTTCTCTGCTTATTTAGAAGTCCAGAATGATTCATAGCTTGTGTAAGTATAGCAATAAGATTTTTCACTTCAACTCCCATAACATTTTTTTGTTTAGGAGGAAAATCATTGCACTTTCCATTACATTGATCAACATGGTTCCTTCGGGTTCCAGCCATCGTCTAAAACCCAAAAAGAATAGTGTGAGAGGAAAAAATCATGCTAGGGAAAACAACATAATAAAGGGGCAGTACCTTCAATATCTAACATCCTAGGTTTAATTCTAAGATTGTTATCATTATTCTAGGATTATAACCTATACTTATACATAACCATATGGACATCCCTAGACATGCCTTAGAAATATCTCTAGGGATCTCACTAAAGTTTTGGAATCCTAGTTTCCAAAATTTAACTAAACCATTCATCTGATACCAACTATAACGACCCATACTTTACATACATTATTTTCACTTCAGAGTTGAATCGTACTTATTACAACATATAACAAAACCATGAATGGACCTTATAGGTTTAGTGTCTTTAGAAACTGGGAAACATAAACAACTGGTTCATAAAATCAACTACATTGTCTCCCATTTATTTTATCATATCTGGAGTCCCTTTTTTGCATATCATACTTAATATCCCTCTTCCCGGCCTGGGGAAAAGAAACCATACAAAAGGGGAGCTCAAATTATCATTAAGGGTAAACAAAAGAAATATCGGTCATATCATATTCATAAGAACATAACATTTTGAAAATCTTAACCTGCAAAAGAGTTCATAATATCATGTCATGGGATAAATCATAGTAATGAAAAGTAATCCCAAATAATCATAACATAAAACATGAAACTTTTCGGCATACACACATAATAATATAAAATCATTTCATATTAGTCGAGGCTCATTTCCAAGACCATCATAGAGGAAAAAGTCCATTACTGAACTGAGTTCACTCCTCGTTCTAGTCCTATATCACTGAACCGGTTTAACATCCCGTTACAACCATGTCTATCACATGAGATATAAATCTTTACCCAATGCATTGGAGGGAGATATAGGTCCCACCCATCTCATAATGAAACCATTCTTATGTGTGCCACAAAATAATAAATCACACATCATCGCATAACCCATGTAATAAAAATGGAATTCTTAAACACAAGCCATCATAACATTACCCATATAAGATAAAAGGACATCATAAAACTAATTCCATCTTAAAAAATCAAATAAATGTAAAAATAGAGATAGAAACAGAACCCTTTTTTATCTTAGATGGAAAATAATTTTGATAGAACACTTGAACTCCATTCTTGAGGAAAATATTCTTTCTACTTCAAAATTTTTTTTCCTTTCTTAACATGTCGTACAATATTAAACTAAAAGAAGTTGATTAAAAATAAACTTGAAAACTTTTAAAGGAATCTTCTTGGAAATAATGATCTAAAAATTAATCGATGCTGTATATGTTTAAAAAAATCATTTTTCTCATACTTTGGCCGGAAAAGTCAAAACGTCCCTCGTACGAAAAAATGACAAAAGATTTTTTTCATATATTTTACTAAAAATTCACTGAAGGGTAAAATTGGATTTAAAAAATTGTAGGAGGATAGAAATAATATTACATATTGAGGAAATATGGATGTGGATGATAAATATTCCCCAGTAAATTCAGAAGTATAAACAATCTCGAATTAAAATGAGATTGCGATATTTTCCCTTACCTTAGGTCCGATATTCTTTGTACGTATCTGAACCTCCTGTATAATGATTTAAATAATGTAATTTATGTATTAAAGAATGATATTCATTGTTATTATATCATATATGGATCACTTATGACTTTATATTACCCGTTATTTTGTGAATTCAATGTTAAAGCAGTGTTTTGGATAAAATCGTTTTATTTATCGTACGTGTTTGGACTTGTTATTCTTGATATTATTATTACTAATATCTTAATTACATACATCCAGAATTTAATTCATGATTTATATATCATAAATATATTCATTACATATATATATATATATTAGATGGATAAATGAAATTAAATACACCGTTCAGGGAGACGGTAGGCCGTACGTACGCATGAACGCTATTTTTTTGTTTCCTTATTGAATTAAGTAGATGACATACATATGTATATACATAAATCTAGTAGAATTATTATGTCATATATTTAATTATTACTTATTATATATACTTTATAGTCATTCTTGAATTGTTAACATGGAAAATGAATCTCATCGTGTCATGGAGACGATAATCCGTACGTACGCACGAGCGATTATATCGTTCCAATATTTATAGAATGGATTTAGAGGGGATGTTATAATATCCAAGAATGACTATGAGGTTATAATACTAATCTACTGTTTTTATTTACACCATTATACCCGTCCAAGAAAGGTGGTGGTGGAAAAATAGATTACACCACGGCATGGAGACGGTATTCTGTACGTACACACACGCGGTGATTTCGTTTTCCGTAGGATGGATAAAAGGTGAAAGATGTCTGTTTCATATTTATAATAACATATCAGTATATTATAGATACTGATGTTATTACTTTATAATGAAACATCTAAATAAGAAGAAGTTGAAGAAGAAAGAAACTTGAAAGAATCGTTAGAAGAGATTACCTCTTCTTCGACGCACCTCCTTTAAGATTCCACTTAAGGAGGTAGAGTTGGTATTTTGAGAAGACCAGAACCTCTAGAATGTTTATAGGGACGTGGAGAAGAGAAATGGGCAGGGGTTGGCCTAGATTCAAGGGTAAAAAGGGTTTGAAGAGAAGAGGGAAGAGGTGACCTTTTTATAAGGGAGGAGAGGGGCACCTTTGGAAAAAATTAAAATATTATTTTATGATAAAGACATATTTGGTTTTTAATAGCTCAAAATTAATTTATTTCGAAGATATGGTGTGGATGGGTTGAAATCCTCTCAACCAATGGGTTTTAGACAAGTTTAGGGAATTATATGAAACTAATAACTTAATTTTAACTCTTAGTTAGATAGATTGACATTTACCATGTCACTTTGTATTTTTATATTATATAGATAATAAACTTACCATATACATCCAAGAGATCCACAAGTGTTCCATAAATGATGCACCTATCATGATATAATTATCTTGGCAGATCCTTATATTTTTAGGAATATAATAACATTTAATAATATAATATTTGTTTTAAAAACTATTTTATGTTAATTTTAAATCTATTTGGTAATTGATTTTTTTTTGAAAATCATAACAGCATTATTAGTTCAAAAAACATAAATTAAATCAATAATAACATGTCATATTAACCTATAAAATTAGTGGAATTCATAAAAAGTCTCAAATTAAATTTATTTTCATACTTATAACATTAATTATGTTAATATTTCATTAATAAGATAATTACCGCATCATCATTGTGTCATAAATAAATTAAATTATATAATGTCTAAAAATTATAAATAAAATACCATTATGTAGGAAATATTATTATATTTCTAATTATTATTTATAGTCTAATCTATCTTATGTATAAACCTATATTAAAAATGATTTACTTATTAAACGTTGATTTTAACTATTTTAACCCTTCATTAAATAATTTAATAATAAATGTTCTAATCTAATCCAAGTGGACCTAAATTGTCATATTTTTTCCTAAAGATGTTTTTGGTCGAATTAAACTTATCCAATAGAATTATTACATGTGTAAGGATAATAATAATATCATTTTTACCCTAAATTACCCTATTTACTTTTAACCTTGGTAAATAAAAGTAAAAAGTTACTATTCACCAAAAATTATTTTCATCTCATTGAACCACATTTTACTCCTTGATATTAACCGTGTCTCTCGGAATTTATAAATTCCACTCATAAAAGCGGTAAAATTATATTTTATATTAATTTCCAAATTCTCCTAGGAGGTGGATAAAATAGGGTGAAAAGTTCAATAAAATTTTTATATATCTAAAATTATTATAAAATGACTCCATTGAATTACATTGAACTTATATAGATATTATGTATCAATTTTGACCTAAAATAAATTTAAATAAAATAAATAATTATTCAAATAAAAAGTCGGTTTTTGAATAGTAACCCAGTGTTTTCACTATTTATAAAAAATTAAATGTTTTCAGGAAAAAATACCGAAAATTCACCCTAGGATAATTTCGATATTCTGAATCCAAAAATGAAGTCCATTTAGAAATATAAAATTTATAATATTTCAAAAATAAGGAATTACTATTCATAACGACTAGTTTATATAACATATCGTTGTTTAGAGAAACTCAGTATTGCGTACCACACACGCTATCGTGGAAGGTCGTGATTGTGTGTAATGAAAGCCAAGTCAGGGATATGTGTAATGCAAGCTCCTTTTGGTGTATCATACAACACAAGACATTAATGAAATGGAAAAAAATATTTTTCATAAAATCTCGGGGTGTTACATTCTACCCCCCTTAAAATGAATTTCACCCTAGAAATTTGTCAGGGTTATAAATGGTTTACTACTCGAAAGTTTATTTAATAGGAACCCACATCGTAAAAAGGAATACCAAAACTTTACTTTAAAAACTAAATTATGAAACGTAACGGTTACCCAAATAACTAATCACTGGATTTCCGCATAGGATAACATAGGTGAAAATATTGATATGGAAGAGAAATCTAACCGTTAAGTTCTGATTGAGAGTGGTAGAGAACATGGCTATGAAAAAGCCAAAAATCACAAAGCCAAATTTTTTTGAAGATCTTGGGTACCATCTGATTCATTGGATATAAGGGCACTAGGACAACATTTTTGGTTTTCAAGATCATTTCCCTAAAGTTGAAGAATTGGAATTAGAAGAAATACTTACTTTATTTTGGTATATTCTAACTGTTGTTCGTGCCTTGAACAATTTCCACTTCATCTCTTTAAGAAATGAAGTTGAATTTGTCATTTGTGAAGTTTTAGCAGATCATGTGATATAATGATAGGACATTCCATCTGTCTCAAACATAAGTTAGCAAAAGTTATATACATAATTCCATCTATGGTGAGATTATTCATATATGGTTACAAAATGGACTTACACTTCATCTATCATACTGCATAATAAAACAAAACTTGTTTTTACTAACCAGGGTCTTCCTGTAGGCCAGTGGTTGGAAATAAAGGCCAGTCGCACTTCGTTTGTGGGTTGGATTCAAATGAGCCTTGTCTGACGTGACGGGTTGTCGCCCGTTCGGCAGGTTGTCCTTTTTTTTCTTAAAATACAATATTATAACTTTCCATCAATAATATTGAAAAAGTTCTAGCCTTAAACAATACTAACTTATGACCAACATAATTTATTCCAATCTTTAGGCTTATCCAAAATACTGCTGTCCATTCTAATTTTATAGTGAAAACGATTACCATAGAGTTCATAGAACAAGCATGTTAATACCAACGTTGATCCCCATATATCATAAGATATGTCTTGTTGGTCAAATTCCAAAAAGTCGAAGGCCTTAATCATGTACTCTCTTGAAAAGTATACACCCATTGATCCTTAGTGAAAACATGAGTGCTGTCAAAAGTTAACTCTTTCCACATACCAAAACCACAAAATTCTATATACTCAAACCATGATATAACAATTTCCATATATCAGTCATGAGATCATGAATACTATCAAACATTTCATTTTCTCCTTATACCTTCATTATGCACATATCATCTTCTTTCCATAAATATCTCAATCACTTTCCATGGTTATCGGTACCATAAAATTAATGAAAACCACAATAGACCAATACATAAATATTCCAATATTCCACGATACTATATACAACATTATTTTAGAATCCCATTACATAAACACTTAATCATTCCACCACATCGTTGTCATATTCAACATCGCCAATAGTGATCACACGTGACTTCCCTTTTTTCCTTTTCCTTAAGTGGTTGCTCATGTCGATCATCTTTAACCCTTGGATTAGGGCATTGATTAGCATAATGCCCCATTTCATTGCACTTGAAGCATTGAAGTGTTGGTGGTGCGTTCTCTCCAGTCTTTTCTTTATTCACATCATTAGAAACCCTTTATCCATTACATCGACACTCAACTACTGGATGACCTTCTTTTCCAAACATAAAACATTTTCTAGTCCCATTAAGACAATCTCCACCATGATTCTTTCCACACATTGAGAATAAGGAAACATTCATCTTCTTTTCACCATTATTCTGAGATTTCTCCTTGAACTCTATCTTTAATTTCTTGACAAAACCTTGAGATGGATATGTAACACCAACTTCCGTTTCTACCTTGATAGCACAACACACAATTTCTTCATAGCTACTGAAGACTCTTATAGGTAATACCCTTCGAAGACATGGTTTTAATCCATTGAAGAATTGATCAACTTTACTTTCAGGTTGGATGATAAATCTAGACGCATACCTTGAAACCTTATAAAATTCTCTTCGTATATACCAACAGATTGATCATATTTTTATTTAGTTCAAGAATCTCCTTCTCCATAATTGTTTGAAGAATATTATGGAAGTTCATATTGAAAAATAAGTTCTTGAAGTCGTCCCATTCCATGGACTCAATTTCTTCTCTTGGCCTCGTATTCTTGATAAGATTCTACCATTGATCAACTTCATCTTCCAAATGATATACTGATAAGATGACTTTATCATGTTCATAGAATTGAAGAATTGAAAATATCTTTTTAGTGGTACTGATCCATTGTTCAGCAATAAGTGGATCAGAAGACCCACTGAAAGAAGGTGGATGTTGCCTCATGAAGGACTCCATAGAATATTGTTCCCTTATCAGCTCATTTGGAAGTCCAGAATGATTCATAGCTTGTGTAAGTATAGCAATAATATTTTTCAGTCCATCTCCCATAACATTAGTTTGTTCAGGAGGACAATCATTGCACTGTCCATTACATTGATCTGCATGGTTCCTTCAGGTTCCAACCATCATCTAAACCCCAAAAAGAACAGTGTGAGAGAAACAAATCATTCTAGGGAAAAAACATAATAAAGGGGAATTACCTTCAATATCAAACAACTTAGGTTTAATTCTAAGATCGTTACCATAATTCTAGGATTATAACCTATAATTATACTTAACCTTAGGGACATCCCTAGACATAACTTAGAAATATCTCTAGGGATCCCACTAAAGTTTTCACATCCTAGTTTCCAAAGGTTAATTAAACTTTTCCTCTGATACCAACTATAACGACCCATACATTACATACATTGTTATTACTTCAGAGTTGAAGCATACTTATTACAACAAATAAAAAATCCATGAAAGGACTGTATAGGTATAGTGTCTTTAGAAATTGGGAAACATAAACAACTGGTTCATAAAATCAACTACATACTATCCCGTTTATTTCATCATATCAAGAGTCCCTATTTGGAAAATCCTACTTAATATCCTTCTTGCTGACCTGGGGAAACGAAAACATACAAAATATTGAGCTCAAATTCTCAGTAAGGGTAAGCAAAATAAATATCAGTCATATCATATTCATAAGAACATAACATTTTGAAAATCGTAACCTGCAAAATTGGACATAATATCATGTCATGGGATAAATCATAGTAATGAAACAGAATCCCAAATAATCCTATCTTAAAACATGAAACTTCGTGGCATACACACATAATCATAGAAAATAATATCATATTATTCAAGGCTAGTTGCCAAGACCATTATAGAGGACAACGTCCATTACCGAACCGAGTTCACTCCTCGTTTCAGTTCTGTATCACTGAACCAGATTAACTTGTTGTTACAGCCATGTCTACCACATGAAATATAAATCTTTACCTAATGCATTGGAGGGAGATATAGTTCCCACCCATCTAATAATGAAACCATTCTTATGTGTTCCACAAAAACATAAATCATACATAATACCATAACCCATGTAATTAAAATGGGATTCTTAAACACAGGCCATCATAACATAACCCACATAATATAAAAGGACATCATAAAATTAATTACATCATAAAAAAATCAAATCAATGTAAAAATAGGGATTGAAACAGAACCCATTTTAATCTTATATGCAAAATACTTTTGATAAAACACTTGAACTCCATTCTTGAGAAAAATATCCTTTCTACTTCAAAAACATTTTTCCTTTCTTAACATTTCATAAAATTTTAAACTAAAAGAATTTGATTAAAAAACATAAAAAATTGTAAAGGAAGCTTCTCGGAAATAATGATCTAAAAATTCATTCATGCCGTATAATTTAAAAAAAACATTCTTCTCATACTGTGGCCGGAAAAGTCAAAAAGTACCTCGTATGAAAAAACGACAAAAGATTCCTTTCATATCTTTTACTAAAAACTCACCGAAGGGTAAAATTGGATTTAAAAAACTATAGGAGGATAGAAATAATATTACATATTGAGGAAACATATATGTGGAAGAAAAATATTCCCCAGTAAATTTGGATGTTTAAACAGTCTCGGATAAAAATGAGATTAACAGATTTTCCCTTACCTTAGGTCTGATATGCTTCGTACGTATTCGAAACTCATGTATAATGATTTAAATAATGTCATTGACTTATTACAGAATCACGTTCATTGTTGTGATATCATATATGGTTCACTTGTGACTTTACATTTCCCGTTCTTTTGTAAATTCCATGTTAAAGCAGCGTTTTGGGTAAAATCATTTTATTTATCGTATGTGTTTGGACTTGTTGTTCTTGATATTATTATTACTTATAACCTGATTTACTTACTTCCAAAATGTAAATAATGATTTATATATCATATATATAATAATTACATATATATATATATAATAGATAGATAAATGAAATGAAATAGACCGTTAATGGAGACGGTAGGCTGTATGTATGCATGAACGTTGTTTTTTTTTGTTTCATTATTGAATTATGTAGATGACATACATACATATATATATATACATAAATCTAGTAGAATTATTATGTCATATATTTCATGATTACTTATTATATATACTTTATAATCATTCTTGAATTGTTAACATGGAAAATGAATCTCATCGCGTCGTGGAGACGGTAATCCGTACGTACGCACGAGCGATGATATCGTTCCCATATTTGTTGAATGGAATTATAGGGGATGGTATAATATCTTAGAATCAGTATGATGTTATAAAAATCATATATAGTTATTATTTACACCATTATACCCATCCAAGTAAGGTGGTGGTGGAAAAACAGATTACACCACGACGTGGAGACAGTATTCTGTACGTACGCACGCGCGGTGATTTCGTTTTCTGTAGGATGGATAGAAGGTGAAATAGAGTTGTTTCATATTTATAATAACATATAATTATATTAGATATACTTATTTTATTACTTTATAATGACTAAACTAAATAATAAGATGTTTAAGAAGAAAGAAACTTGAAAGAATCGTTAGAATAGATTACCTCTTCTTCGACGCACGTCCTTTAAGCTTCCTCTTAAGGAAGTAGAGTTGGTCTTTTGAGAATACCAAAACCTCCAGAATGTTGCTAGGGAAGTGGATAAGATAAATGGTCACGGTTTTTCTGATCTTCAAGGCTCAAAAGGGTGTGAAGAGAAGAGGGAAGGGGTGCCCTTTTTATAAGGGAGGAGAGGGGCACCTTTGGAAAAACATAAAATATTATTTTATAATAATGTCATATTTGGTTTTTAATAGATCCAAATTGATTTATTTCGAATATAAGTTGGATATGGGTCTAAATACTCTAAAAAAAGGGTTTTATAAAACATTACGTCATTATATTAACCTTATCTTTTAGTTTTAACTCTTAGTTATTAGATTGACATTTACCATGCCACTTTGTATTTTTATATTATATAGTTAATAAACATACCATATACATCCATGCGACCCCCAAATGGTCAATTAATGATACAACTATCATGATATAAGTATCTTGTCCGAACGTCAGATTTTTAGGAATATAATAACAATTAATAATATAATATTTGTTTTAAAAACTATTTTATGTCAATTTTGACACTATTTTGTAATTTATTTTTGTGAAAATCATAACATAATTATTAGTTCGAAATAAGTTAATTAAATCAATACTAACATGTCATATTAACCTATAAAATTAGTGTAATTCATAAAAAGTCTCAAATTACATTTATATGAGTATTTATAACATGAATTATGTTAATATTTCATTAATAAGTTAATTACTGCATCATCATTGTGTCATAAATAAATTAAATTATTTAATGTCTAAAAATTATAAATAAAATACCATTATGTAGGAAATATTTTAAGATTTATAATGAATATTTGTAGTCTAATTTATCTTATGTATAATCCTATATTAAAAATGATTTACTTATTGAACGTTGATTTTAACTATTTTAACACCTCTTTAAATAAATTAATAATAAATGTCCTAATCTAATCCAAGTAGACCATAGTGGTCATATTTTCTTCATAAGGTTTTTATTTCAAAGTAAACTTATCCAATAGAATTAGGACATGTGTTAGGGTAATAATAAAATCATTTTTACCCTTAATTACCCTATTTACTTTTAACCGTGGTAAAAAAAAGTAAAAACATACTATTCACAATAAATTATTTTCATCTTATTGGACCACATTTTAGTACTTGATATTAACCGTGTCTCTCGGATTTTAGAAATTCCACTCATAGAAGTAGTAAAATTATGTTTTATGTGAATTTCCATATTCTTCTAGGAGGTGGGTAAAGACGGTGAAAAGTACAATAAAATTTTTATATATCTAAAATTATTATAAAATGACTCCAATGATTTAAATTTAACTTATATAGGTATTATGTATCAATTTTGATCAAAAAAAATTTAAATAAAATAAATAATTATTTAAATAAAAAGTCGGTTTTTGAATAGTAACCTAGTGTTTTCACTATTCATAAAAAATTGAATGTTTTCATAAAAATACCAAAAATTCACTCTAGGCTAATTTCGATATTTCTAATCCAATAATGAAGTCCATTTCAAAAGATAAAATTTATAAAATTTCAAAAATTAGGTATTACTATTAATAACGGCTAGTTTATATAACATATCGTTGTTTAGCGAAACTCAGTATTGCATACAACACACGCTATCGTTGAAGGTCATGATTGCGTGTAATGAAATACGTGTCAGGGATGCGTGTCAGGCAAGCTTCTTTCGGTGTATCATACAACACAAGAAATTAATGAAATTAAAAGGAATATTTTTCATAAAATATGGATGTGTTACAATTATAATAATATTAAATTACCATGAAACGTGTCCTACCCCTATTGGATGATACATTTCTGACCATGGGAATCCTTGGGTAAATTTTGGGATCCCATGGAGCCACTTTTAAGTGATAATGACACTTTATATAAATTTAGTTAATGTAAATACAAAAATGACAAAAGCATATATCTTTTAGAAAAATAATTTTTACATAGGGTTATATATGTTATCTTTTCAACTATAAATATTAATCAGAAAGCTAGAATTATTTATTATATAATGGTATTTTATTAAAAAAAATTAACAATTGATTAATTAAATTTATTTATGACACCATAATGATGCAATATTTTCCTTATTAATGAAATAATCAAATAATTGGTATAATAAATGTTAAAATACATATAATATGAATATTTTGATACCATCGAAAAATTTTCAAGGTTACTATGGCATGATAGGATTGATTAAATAAATTTATTTTGAATTAAAAAAGTTGTTACAACTTTAACAAAAATCAATGATAAAATAGGGTCTAAATTGACATAAAAGTGTTTTTAAAACAAATATTATATTATTAATTGATATAATATTCCCAAAAATATTTGGTTTTTCGAAAGGACTTATATGAAGATAGGTATGTCATTAATTAACTACTTGGGATTTTCATTGTAGTTTATAGTAAGTATATTAACCAAATAATATAAAAATACAAAGAGACATGATAAATGTCAAACTAATTAACTAAGAGTTAAATCTAAATGATAAGGTTAAATAGTGACCCAAACCTGTCTAAAACATATTGGTTGAGTGTATTTAGACCCATACCCACCTTATCCTAGAAATAAATCAGTTTTTAGCCATTAGAAACCGAATATTATTTTATTATAAAATAATATTTAATGTTTTTCCTAAGGTTCCCCTCACCCCTCTTTTAAAAGGGCACTCCCCCTTCTCTCTAATTCACACCTTCAAATCCATTTGGATCGGCCAAAACCTACCCAAATGCCCTCTAAAATATTCTCCCTTCATCCTATAGTCCCTACTTTAGTCATAAAGTCAACCTAATGATCCCTTTTGATCAAATCAAAAGGAAGAACCTGAAACAGATGTAATAATTTCATCACCCCTTTCAAGATTCTTTCTTCTTTCAATTCCAATTTCATTGTTGTTTACATTCTAAAATAATAACTACAGTATCTTATATATACTGTGATGTTATTATAAATATGTTAAAACCATATTTTTTATTCTATTTATCATTGGAATGACATGTCACCATACATGCTAATGTACGGCTTATCTTCTCCACGTCGTGGTGTAATTGTTATTCAAAAAATTATTAATTTTATTGCTTTAATAATGATTTTTAATTGATATAAATAAAAAATATAACATGATAATGATTTTGTATATATGATATACCATCTAATTATATATTATTTTAATATCAAAATAATGATATTGTCTCTCGTGCGTACGTACGGATTACTGTCTCCATGAACGAGATGAGATTGATTCCGCATCGTATCCATTCAAGACTAATTTTCAATAGAAGATTAAAAATAATATTTAAATACTAGATATCATTCTGGATATGAAAAAGATACATCCCATACATAACAAATATGGCTCACATAATAATTAATATAAATGAAAACGAATCTTTTAACACCCTAAACAATGATAATACTAAGATATTATTAACAAAGCAATGTTAAAAGATCATATATGATATCATATTAATGTATATGATTCTTGTATAATTGAATAACAATTATATCACCATTATACATAAGATTAACCAACCCTTGATCAAGGAAAAGTACAAGGTAAGGGTTAATTTCACAATCTCTTCATTATCTGAGGTTCTTTATACGTAATTATCTACTGGGACCTCTTTATCATCCACATCCCTGTTTTTTCAAAATTTATTTCAAAGCATTCTTACTATTTTATAGTCTATGTGTTAAAGTCATCTATACCCTTTCATGAATTTTTATAAAATTGTTTGAACGTAATCTTTTGTTCGATTTCCAAACAAGGTCTTTTTAACCTTTTCAAAAAATTAAGGTAAGAATGTCTTTTTTTCACCAATACGGTGGGTGAAACTATTTCCTGCCATTATAAAATCATCTAAGATTCCCTTAAAATCTTATAATAATATTTTGAAGTAAATTTTTTCATTTATAATTATTTGACTTTGAAATGATTTCAAAAAAAATAGATATTTCTCTCAAATAGTTTTGATTTCATTTATGTCAATATCCTTTGATAGATTTTAAGCTTATTTGAAGTTGATTTATTATGATAAAAACATCCATATTGTATTGAAGGTTTTGTGATATGGTTGACTTTGGATGTGTTATTTTTATACCATTCATGGAATATGGATAAAGTATTGACATTTCATATGCTAGTTTTAATAAAAATGATTATGTTATGTTTAAACATGTTCATATGAGGAATGCATTGGACTTAGTAAGTGATTGGTAGAGCCCTCTATAGCTCCTCAATGCATTGATAGGTCTTACGAGACAAACTAGTTCCTGGACTAAGGCCTTAACAAAATCGTATTTGTAGTCTTGGCACAAGGCCTTGACTATGTGGTTATGATATTCATGTATTATGCATTCCTTCATTATGAAAGTGGTTATTGATATTGAATGTGATTATTTGTCAAGTAAAATATCCATGTGAATATGTAAATAGAATTATTTCATTTTATTTTTTTCCATATTATGCTGAAGTTCAAGTTTAAAAGGCTTTTTTTTAGTAATACATTGCCTTAAATGGTTATGCTTATTTACAAATGTTTCTGCTATATTTTTATCCTTACTGCTCATCTGAGCTCACCCCTTTCTATGTTGTATTTTTCCCTGGATGTGAAGAAGTATTTAATGAATGACCTGCAGGGATAGTCTGAGGGGATATGATTGTGGACTATGGAGACTATGTTGTTGTAGTTTTTCACTTTATCATGTAATATATGACTTATGAATGTATCTAGTGTTTCCAAGGATACAAAACAAATCGGTTTTTCCAAACATGATCTTTTTTGATCATGCCAATGTTATGTAATAATGCACCAACTTTGGGTAACATGGGTCAAGGTGTTACATTTGATCTTTATTTTCTGTGAAGAAAAAGTGTTAAGGGTACCGATGGTGGTTTTAAGTTCAGCGAGTCCGTTGTTGGTGCAGCGATTGACGTATCCATACACCAGGACCGCGAATTCTGATTTCCGACTCAGTGCCCGAAAAAACTAATTATGTTTGTGTTTTAAAAAAAATTATTTAAGTATGCTCAACCATGTCAGCTCACCAGGTATAATATTTTGATATTGACACATCGGTTTCTTTCAGGATGCCTCCCAGCAGATGACCAGGTAGAGCCCCGAGAGCTATACGCACAGATAGTTCACTGAGCAATGAGGCCTCAGTTTCATTCCAACTTCCATCAGAGGCACTAGCGGTACCACTACCCGTTGGTCTACCGATGCCACCAGCCCCAAAAGCAGATGATGTATGTCACTACAGCACGTTTCACGACTTCTAACGCCATGGGCTACCCAGGTTTAGGGGAGAGATAGACCCACAGGAAGTTGAGGATTGGATGGAGGTTGTGCTGAGAGTCTTTAGACTAGTAGGGACACCAGTAAACATTATGGTGATCATTGTCGCAAGTCATCATCAGGAAGTAGTAGGCAGATGGTGGATCCTGATGCTCCAAGTGCACGATGAGGTTACACTTCTATGGGTAGACTTCGAGAGCCTATTTCCAGCGGAATTTTTCCTAGACACACTATGTGTGGTGCGGATATAGGTACTACTGCATCTAAAGTAGGGTAGAATGTCGGTGGCACAGTACTCAGCAAGGTTCACTGACCTCTCGTGCTACTCCATAGAAAGTGTGCGAGATGTATTCTTCAGGTCCCAAACCTTTGAGCAGGGGCTCAAGAAAGATATCAGGGCATCAGTGATCCCACAAAGCATCCCGACGTAGGCTTGGGTGCTAGAAAGAGCCCTCCTGGTGGAGAGTTTCCTTGCTGAGCAGTCTCTAGCAGTGAGACCCACCACTAGTAGACATGCATCAGAGTATTCTATAGCTTGTAGTAGACAGATGACGTAGAGGTCCATGAAGACCATACCCATGCGTTGACGACTACATGACTCAGGATCAGTTGTTCGGGGCACCCGGGGCATTGACATACATGTCAGGAGCAGACAGTGTTACACATGTGGTGGGCAGGGTCACATGGCTCGTGACTGTCTGAACCGTCATTCAGATGTTCAACAGCCAATTGAGAGACCTCCTAGGTAGAGGCAGAGGTTCGATCGAGGTGGTCCATAGGGAGCAGGAGGAAATGGTAGTGGAGCTGGCCATGTAGCTGGTGGTGGACAAAGTTTTGAGGTGTTATCGTCGCCACCACCAGGAGGTCCACCCCGACCGCAGGGAGCCGGTGGACATGGGAGAGCTCAACTCCAGTCAACTGAGGAATACGACCATGGTTCTCCGGAGATGATTCGAGGTGAGATCTATGACTAGTCCACCTTAGCTGCAGTTATTATAGACACAGGTTCCAGTCACTCTTTCATTGCCACTACCCTCTTTCGGAGCTCAGAGATTCTGATGAAGCCATTGGCTCGATCCTTACGGCTAGAGACTCCTAAAAGAGCAGAATCAACGAGTATGCATTAGTGCCAGCAGTGTGAGCTTACTCTAGGAGGCGAGAACATCGGTTGGAATCTCTTAGTTGTGGCGTCGAGGCTTTATGATGTCATCTTGGGTATGGACTAGTTATCTATAGTCTATGTTCAGATTGACTATAGTAGGCACAATGTGCAGTGTGTTCACATGGATGGGACAATGTTCACCTTCACCGGCAAGAAGAGAGCCTTTTCAGCACAAGACAGACTTACTAGGAGGAGTGTGCGGCCGATCACTCATTAGGTGGGATGCATTACCCTTAGAGAAGTTGATGTGGAGAGTCTGATCTATCCTGAAGTCATGGACCAATACGCGGATGTTATCCATGACGATGTCACAGGTATGCCTCCTCGTAGAGAGGTGGCCTTCTATATTGAACTATTCCCTATAAAGACACTGATATATACACCAGCATATGAGTTGGCTCCTGGTGAGCTTCGTGAGGTGTGGGTATAGCTGGAGGACTTTCAGGGGAAGGGATTCATCTGGCCTAGTGTTTCTCCCTGGGCAGCCCCGATTCTATTCATCAAGAAGGAGGATGGGAGATTGAGGCTTTTTGTTGACTACCGTCGCCTGAACCAGGTGACCATTAAGAACTAGTACACACTCTCGAGGATTGATGACCTCTTTGATTAGTTGAAAGGAGTGCGGTGGTTCTCGAAGATAGACCTCAGATCAGGCTATCACCAGCTCTAATTTCTAGATGAGGACGTGCAGAAGACGTCGTTCGGGTGTCGGTATGGCCACTACGAGTTCTTCATTATGCCCTTCGGCATAACCAATGCTCCAGTAGTGATCATGGGACTCATGAATAGGATTTTCCATCCATTCCTTAATCGCTTTGTCGTAGTCTTCATCGATGATATTATGATGTACTTGACTATTAAGAAGGATCAAGCCTACTATTTTCCGGTAGTGTTGGACACACTCTGAGAGCACCCGCTTTATGGTAAGCTCTAGAAGTGCCAGTTTTGGATCTGAGAGGTTCAATTTTTGGGTCATGTCATCTCAGAGGATAGAGTTGCAGTGGATCCTACAAACATCAAGCTAGTACTTTCATGGGAGCCACCCAAGAGTGTGAGAGAGGTACAAAGTTTCTTGGGTTTCTCTATATACTACTAGAGATTCATTCAAAACTTCTCCAGAGTTGCAGCACCACTATCAGCCTTGACGAAGAAGGGGAAACCCTTCGTGTGGTCAGAGAGATACCAACAGATCTTTCAAGAGATGAGGCAGAGGCTGACTAGTGCCCACATCTTGAGGCTTCCAGAGGAAGGTGTAGGGTAATTAGTTTACTCTGACACATCAGGAAATGGTCTCGGGTGTGTCTTGATGCAGGAGCAAGTAGTGATCGCATATAGTTCTTGGCAGCTGAGACCACATGAGTAGAACTGCGCTACCCATGACTTGGAGGTAGCAGAAGAGGTCTTCACCTTGAAGATGGGGTGACAATATCTGATGGGAGAACATTTTCCAGTGTACTCTGATCACAAGAGTCTCATGTATATCTTATCTCACAAGGGATTGAACCTAATACAGTGACGTTGGCTTCAGTTCCTCAAGGTCTATGACTTTGAGATAGTCTATACTCATGGGAAGGGGAACGTTGTTGCAGATGCACTCAATTGAAGAAATGGTATACAACTACTACGTGAAGCGACATAGCAGTTGGCTGCTTTTCAGAAATCCTCTGTGGATAGATATGGAGCATCTTTCCTTTAGTCCCTTAGAGTCACTCACCCACATCTTCAGCGAGTCAGAGAGGGGCAGCATGGGGAAATTGACTACGAGACACGGCGTTCTCAGATATCCACAGGGAAGGCACCTGATGGATTTTCTGAAGGTGGGGAGCACGCCAACCTCTTCAGAGGATGTACCTTGTTACCAGTGGAACTTCAGGTGGAAGTGTTGAGGGAGTTCCACACTTCCCCTCTAGTAGTACATCTGGGAGTGGTGATGATGTACTATGTCCTTCGATGACAGCACTGTTGTCCAGGTATGATGAAGGTAGTAGCGGAGTTTTTCTCTCGATGCCTCACTAGTTAGTAAGTGAAGGTAGAGCACCAGGTACCAGCAATCATGGTTCCTCCATTAGAGGTCCCAGAGTGGAATTGGGATGGTATATCTATGGACTTCATGACGGGTCTTCCACGTACATCTAGGGGTCACGAATTAATTTGGGTGATCGTTGACTGAATCACCAAGTCGGACCACTTCCTACTGATTTGAGAGAAGGGTTCAGTTGAGAGATTGAGATGTACAAGAGATTGTGCGACTACATGGAGTACCATCATATGTTGTCTCCAATTGTGACACATGCTTCACTTCCCAGCTATGGAAGGGGTTGTAGGAGGATTTCCAAATGCAGCATCATCTGAGCCCCGCCTTCCATCCTCAGACAGATGGTCAGACCGAACGGACCATTCAGAACCTCGAGGACATTCTATGTTCTTGTGTCCTCATCTTCGGTTGCAGATGGATTGATCTCTTGCCTTTGGGGGAGTTTGTATACAACAACAGCTATCACTCCACCATTGGGGTGGAACCTATTGAGGAGTTATATGGGAAACCATGCAGATCACCCTTGTGTTGGACAAACCCTGGGGAGTCAGCACTAGTGGGACTAGAGATGGTATGAGCAACCATGGGGAAGGTGAAAATCATATAGGAGCGTATTAAGACTGAAAATAGCAGGCAGAAGTCATATGCTGACAGGAGACGGAGACCTCTAGAATTTGAGGATGGCGACCATGGCTTTTTGTGGGTCTCACCTCAATGAGGACTACATAGATTTTTCTGAGGTGGCAAGTTATCTCTGAGATTCATCGGACCTTTCAAGGTCCTAAACAGAGTACGCGAGGTGGCTTACCACTTGGCACTTCCACCTCAGCTGCACTGGGTGCATGACATCTTCCACGTATTTTAGCTGAGGAGATACATGCATGACCCTTCCAAAATCATCGACCATGGAGATATAGACGTCGATGATGGGGAATATTTTACGGAGGTTCCAGTGGAGATTGAGGATCGATAGGAGTGAGACCTATGTGGACGGTCGATACATCTGGTGCACGTTCGCTGGCATCACGAGAACGTCCAAGAGAGCACATGGGAGAAGGAGGCTTAGATGTGTTCTCAGTACACTAACTTGTTTCCTTAGTTTGATTTGTAGATTATGGGGATGTAAAGCCAAGATATGGGGAGAATGTAAAGACCTGAAAATCCTTTGGAATGTTTTTTAATTCATGGGTATTTTACGAGTCCGAAAAAATTTACGACGCTTGATTCTGAGGCTCGGTGTGCCTGGAAACAATTTATGTAGTTTTGTTAGAGTACGTTCAGTAAACGTAAGAGCGAGATTTTAAAACATTTGAACTAGTGCTCAGAATTGAAATATGAGGGAACCATTGAACTCGTAGCACTAGTATTCACGTAAAGAAACTTTCACTTCGACGAAAGTGGGTCAAGTTTAAAAGTTATATTTTGGGTTTTCATGGAAAACAATAAAATAAAGTATGCATCACTTTATTTTATTTGATCTTCCAAGTGAGTGTTGGGTGGTTAAAACCTCCTCTTGGATGTTGGAGGTGGGTCCACCACACCATAACCTCCCATGAGAGGTTATGGTGGTGGGGCCCACCAGAACTCAACATCCCATATGAGGATAAATGAGGTGGGGACCACCCGGGCTCTTTACCCCTTGAACCTCCCCATTAAAGTAGAGAAAACTCTTAAGATTCACATTAATTTAGGGGAGCCCCTTTACCTGCCCTAGCATTTAGTTTTTCCAATCTTCCACAATAAAGGGAGAGCCTACCTAGTTAATTACTCCATTTAGAATTGGTTCCAACCCCCCAATTAATGCGTGCCAACACAGGTGAATTAATGATGAGGGGCCTTTTAATTTAGTTTCCCCTTTTGAATTTGTGCAAACAAAATAATAGATTAATTAATCTATTATTTGGCATAAAGAATTCACTCCGGTGATTGAAGGGAAATCTCAAAACGAGGAACCTCATCCTCCAATGAAGAACTCTCGCCAACGAAGAATGAAGAACGCCGGTGACGATCATTCTTTTTCTTCTTCCCTCGACTTCACCATCGACAACCGACGATCAAAGGTAGGGGGATTAAATTCATTTGAGTGCCTTGTTCTTCCCTCCTTTTGGATAATGAAGGTTTTTGATCTTTTTTCTTTTGAACTGCATTCTATCACCATAAACGCGGAGGATACAAGCAAACCTAACATGGCCCGACACCCCCCGTCGATTTTCCTTCTTGTGGAGTCCTTCGATATGGAGACGTAACACCAATGTGTTATTGAAGGTGATGACCACAAATGTTGCGCTACCCATGGCCCCGTAAATCGCGCCGCCCCCGTGGCACTCTGATACTCTTTGCCATCTCATGATGACCCAATCAAGCAACCTAAGCCTGCACTGCCGCCGCCTTTCCCGGAAGAACCCTACGCCTCTCGCGTGCCCCGCCGGCTAGGTCGCGGCCTTCGGTGCTCCCTGCCCGGCCGTCCCGCTGGGCTTCCAAAGTCGTCATTCGGCCTGCCCAGGCTGCCCTCCGACCTGTCTTGCTGAGCCATGATGGCCTTCCGAGCCGGCCCGCGACCTCCCTCATGGCGCTGCTCATCGAATAGGCTTGGACACCTAGGCCGAGCCTCCCAAAGCACGACCCTCACTGCACTGTCTGAACTGCCTGAACCGTGCCCCTCGTGGTGCTGGTCGAACCGCCCGAACCGCACCCCTCCTGATGACCTCTGATCCGAACTGTCCCCCGCGACCAACTGGGCTGGGCCTAGCCAATCAGGCCGAATCGAATAGGATGGCCCCCCGAATGGGCTGGGCCAGACCCAACTGGTCTGGCTGGGTCGACCCAGACCGAGTCGACTCAGACTAAGATGAGCCGAGTCGGTCTGACCGGGTTAGACCCAAACTGGGCCCACTACCGGCCTTTACTTTCTTTTGGCCATATCTTTGGCACTAGTGGACCATTTTATGAATTGTTTGCAGCATAGGTAATCTTGGAATGAAGTCGTCCTATTTAGTATACGTCACTGGCGTTCGCGGTAAATTTGAGAAGTGGTCAGGTTGGACCGTACACGAATCCAAACGGGCCCCCGAGACAAAAAAGCTAATAACTCAGAGATCGGACGTCCAATTGACACCCCGTCAGTTGCGCTGAGACCTCTATGACGTGGCAGAACACTAAAATACTTCTATGTGGGACTTCCTGATAGCTGGAGTTTACAAACTGCAGATCGTGGAGCGGATTCTACTAGATACGAACGAGCATAGTGCAAAGACCTAGTAGATAGCCGATACCTGACAACTGCAGACCGATTCAACTCGGAGTGATTCAACTAGCCTAGTGGGGAGTTCCTTAGTTTCACAGCAGACCCACGGTGGGGAGCGCCTTTGTGTGAGCATGGAAGACCCATGGTACTCGACAAGAAAAGTACCTAAGCAGGCTACGATGGGTAGCGCCTCTGTGTGACACAGTAGACCCACAGTGGGGAGTGCCTCTGTGTGATACAGTAGACCCATGGTACTCGATATGAGGAGTACCTTAGCAGTCCAAGGATAGTGGAAAGCGCCTCTGTGTGACGCAGCAGGCCCACTATACTCGATAGAGGAAGAGTACACTAGCAGTTGATGTTTCGACAGTGTGACTGGGATGTTACTTGATACTACCCCTATAATAAAATCTTGGTTTGACCTGAGTCAGTAACATTTGTCATTACCTCATGATTGAGATGGATTACTTGATAATTTATGTATATGAATGGGAATATACCTAAGTCGGGTTATCTGTTTATTTAATACTTTGTGGTTTATCCTTGTTGGATTTTGGTGAGACCTTGAGGGTCTCGGGGTCCCTACTGATTATAATTATACTAACCCCTGCATGGGATTTTCTTGCACCTTGTTGTGTTGGTTGCATATGACGGAAAAAGCTGGCTGAGGCTGAGTGGATCAGGACTGGACAATACTCCGAGGTGGACCACACTGAATGAAATTACATGGAGATGACGAATGGATGTGGAGTTCTATGGAGGCTTTCTATACCTACCCGTTAGGTAGGATTTCTCGATGAACAATCCAGGAGTTGTTTTCCGTTTTTCCTTGTACTTTACAGTTGGTCTTGTATTTTTGGTCCCTTTACTTTATAGCACCCCTTTTTATACACTTTTACTTAGTGTTTTCCTTCTAGGTTACTATGTTGTGTGTGTTTATTGTTTTTAATGGAAATGCCATCCCAGTTTTAGGGATTTACGTCTTTGGTGATAATCGCCTGCTTCTGGACTATGGAAGGAGGACAAGGGGTAGTCACATCACAACCCCAGGGGAAGGGTCATGACATTCATTGAGACCAAATTCGTTTTTTGTATTTTTTTCAGTGTACATGATGTTTCAATAAACTTGATGTCAATATATAATAGAGAAGGAAAATTTAGATGTAGTTTGGAGAGCCCAATCTTGTCGAAACAATTATATGTGTTACTAAGAAATTCATTATTATGTGTGATGAATTTTGATTATTAAAAGAGGATTAATGATATACATTTTCCATGGAAGAAATGTTGATTACTTCTGATTCAATTTAGGTGGAAAGGAAAAATAAATTCCTTGAGGAGTATATAATATATTTGGATACTACTAAAAGAATTTTAAAAAGTAGAGAGCTGAGATCTATATGTTTTTCATTAATGGTTTTTGTTATTATATTACTCAATAATATATTATTTAATAAAATATGATAAAGATAAAATATTGTCCCACCCTATAATATAGACACTAAAACAGAATCTATCCATCATAAAGGTTGTTGACTGGGCATAAAGGTAAGATATATAAAAAATTAGCATGTATGAGGGTGTAAATAGTTAGAATAGGTCTATGTAGGTAGAATGATCATGTGGAAGCATAAATGACAGAACAACCATATGAATTTAGAGGGAAAATGAATTTATCTAATAACAATCTCCACCGTAATAAATAATAATAAACTATAAACTAAGAGAGAAATAAGTAATTATCAAAATAAAAATGATCAAATTGAGAGGGGATATGAATTTATCAAAACATAGAAATATTTTCAAGGAACCATTAAACCCATTTTATAATTACCAAATCCTATAAACTCTCCCAAATGATTAATATTTGTCCCATTTTTGTATGATAAAAATGACAAGAAAATTAAGATCAGTACATTGAAAATAAAAAAATGATATGTAATAAAAAATAAAGGGAATGCAATATATCTAATAATAATCTCCACCAAAGTTAAATAATAATGAAGAGTAAACAATAATAATCAAAGAGTGAAGAAGCATACTCAATAGATATACCGACCATTATATAAAAACTCTCCCAAAACTCAATGATATTCCAAAAATTAGATGAAAAACTCCCCCAAAACTCAATGACATACCAAAAAATAGATTAAAAACACCCCAAACCCTATGATCCCTTTGGAAATCAGGGAAAGCACAATAGAAACTCACCAGTGGAATCTGTGTGTTGTAGAGGAGGTTGTCAGGATTGTCATCAGATGAGGAGGGCGTGCCAGAGTAGGTCAGCTGGACAAGAGGGCCATACCAGGAGGAGAAGGAGAAGGCGAAAAAGGTAGAGGCGGTAGAGGAGGAGGCGACGACAGTGGCGGTGGAGGAGGATGAGTCGATGGCTGGGGAGGAGGTGGTGGTGGTGGTGGCAGCGGTAGAGGAGGAGGAGGCAATGGCAGCAGAGGTTAAGAAGGAGGATGGGACGCAGTGGAGGAGGGGTCACGATGGAGGAGGAGGAGGAGAAAGCGGTGGAAATGGAGAAGGAGAAGGAGTCGCAGTAGAGGAGGGCTCAATGGCAGAGGTGTCAGCTTCTACGAAGGCCAAAATGGGTGCAACAGAGAAGGATCCTATTAGGGTGCTTTTATCAAACCCACTAAAATTTTTATCAGCACTCTAATTTTAATGTAGATAAATAGGTCTTTAAACACCACTTTTGTAGCACTAATAAAGTTCATCTTTTTTAGCACTAATAAATCACTGATAAAATACCTATTTAGCAACGCAAAAATTATAGCACTAAAAAATATTTCTTTTTACATCGCTTTTTTAGAGTTGATAAAGGACTTGTTATCAGAAAAATTTCAAAACCAATTACATAATTATTTAAATAAATATAAATTTATTATTATTTATTTAAAAATATTTTTATATATTTATAAATATAAATATTTAATTATAAATTTACTACATTATAAGTAGTATAATAAATATTTTTATTATAATTGTATAATTATTTACATATATATATATATATAGTTATTTGTAGTTATATATACACTATAAATAGTATATATTTATAAATATTTGTATATAATTGTTAATATATATATGTATATTAATAAAATTATAATATTATATGTATAATTTTATAATTATTTATATATATAGTTATAATATATAATTGCAAATGTATTTGAAAAATATTTATATTTATCTTAAAAAAATATATGAAAATATATTTATTATTTAAATATATTTAATGTAATTTTATAAGTATATTTTATAGAACATATATAGTTAATATGGGTAACATTATGAATTAATACATATACCACATCATTTGAAAATGTGATGTAATGTATAAATGAACATTCATGCATGATACACATAACATATATATACGCATGATCAATATATTCATGGACAAAATTCATTGCAAAACACATATATATTCAATAATTATAATCATAAATATATATATTAAAAACTATTATATATTTATTAATAAAATAAATATATTAAATTTTTTAATTTTTTAATTTTTTTTAAATATTAAATATATTATATATAATGAATTAATCCAACAAATCTATTAAATCTAATACAAAATCTAATAAATCTCTAATAAATCTAATAAATCTAATAAATATAATAAATCATATCAATATATTTATTATTTAATTTTATGTATTATAATCTTATCATTATTTAAATATATATATAATTATAATCTAATAAATACTTTTTCAACAAAAAATTTGTTTTGTATTTAATGTATACAAATAAACATTATTATTTTATATAAATATAATAATTTTATATAAATTAATAATTTTTTTTATTAAAACATTTATGTGTTCAATTATTAGTGATAATAAAGGGTACACCTTTATTATCTCTTTTTTCGTGCTGGTAAAGGTCACATTTATTAACACTTTTATCTAGCACTGATAAAGGCCATCCCCTTTATTAATGCTTTATTCTTAGTGCTGATAAAAGGAAATGCTTCCCATGCCCTGTTTTGGGGTAGTGATTGGACAACCTAAAAGAACAATCTAGATAATGGAAGACATCTTATGGTCTTTCTCACTTGACATTAACGGTATGTGGGATTAGAATTTACCTTTGTTTGAGTTTTCTTATAAAAATAGTTTTCATTCCAGCATTAAAATGGAAATTATGAAAAATTATATTCAATGAGATGTCACAGTTCAACTTGTTTGGAAGAAGTAGGCAAAAGGATACTTCTCAGACAAGAACTAGTTAAAGAAACAACAACAATAGTAAAGTCTATCTAGGATCACATTAAAGTAGATCAATGTAGGAAAAATGTTTATGTTGATAATCAGGGAAATGATTTTGAATTCAAAGTGGGTGATTAAGTTTTCCTAAAAGTGTCTCCAATGGAGGGGATTATAATGTTTGGTAATAATAGTAAAGGAATCGCCAGGTACATCTGACCCTTTTAGATTTTGGAAAGGATTATATTTTTTTATCAGTTGGAAATGTTGCAAAACCACTCAAATGTACATGATGGGTTCCATATATAATTTATATGAAAGTAAATGCTAGGTAAAATAAATGTTCCCAATTCTGATGAAATAGAGGTGTAAACTAATCTATGATACTATAATGTTCCCATCCATATCCTTTATACCAAAAAGCTAGTATTGATGAATCAGATCAATTTTCTAGTATAGGTTCTCTAAAGGAATTACAAAATGGAGGAAGCAACATTGGAACAAGAGGACATTATAAGTATGAAATACCAAATTCTTTTTTATAAGGTAATACCCCTGAAATTTGTAGGATAAAATTTTTGGATAATAAAATAATTTAACATCCCATGACTTTAAAATAGCTTATTTTTAGTATAAATTTATTTTTGTTGATAACTTGCAATGCATGAAACACTAGGTTTAAAGAAAATTCTATTTAGTCATGTTTTGTTCACATAATTTAAAATTATGTTTTACCACATTTAGAATGTTTCTTTGAAAAAAAAACATTTTCTAAATCATAATATTGAAATTGTCTTTGGGTATTGTTTTAATCATTACTGAGAAGATTCATTTTTTATGAATAATGAAAAATATTGGCTTCTAATTGAAAATTTACTCTTCATATAAATAAATAATAATTTTAGTTTATATTTTGAGTTAGTTTTAAAGTCACATAAGATAAATTATATATTTATTAACACAAATTAGTTAATTGGAGACAATTTTGCACAAAATATTTATTTAAAATTATTGTAATCGTTTTAGCATTTTCACTTTAAAACCCCACATTCTAACCACGTTAGTAGGATTAATTCTATGAAAATTCCACTTATATGAAATAAATTTGGAAAATTGATCTCCATGTTTTTATTATTAATAACTAATAATTTATAATAATAATAAATTAAATTTTTACCACAATTATTATTGAAAACATTTAAATTAATTATAGCATTTGAGATAAAAACAAGTTTAATTATTGGTTATGCTTCGGGAATAATGAAAAAGTGTTACCCAAAACTAGTCCAAAAACCATTTATGTAAATATATAAATCTTATAACTTATTTCATATATAATTTATTATTATTTTTCACTAGTAACATGATAAAAAATGTGGGCAGAATTCACTCTTTAAAACAAATTACAAGTGTGTCACTCACCCCACTTATAAAATACCTCCCTCTAGCCACTACACTTCAAACCAAAAAACAAACTTGGTTAAGATGAGTGCTACCAAAATAACTCCAAATATTCTATCCCCTCAACCTATAATCCTTATATTGGGAATAAATCCGTCATATGAAGGCATTAGTTCAAAATTAAAGAGGATGCCTAAAGAAGAGGTAATGTTCTTCTAAAAGCATTTGGATTTTATATCCTTCTCAACATCCTTAGATTATTATTATAACATTAATATATAATAATCATAGTCTCTTCCATGTATTTAGATTTTTGTATGTCATGAATAAGACCTAAAATTTTGTACACTTCCATTAAATGGGTTATTAAATCATCATTTGTATGTACAGTGGACTATCTCCTTATGAACCGATGTAAATCATTTTTCAATTAACACACATCAAATATGATATTAGTGATAGAAAAACAGTTTATATATGATATAGTTATACTTCTATAACTGTGATATATCACATAACATTAGGATATCAAATTTGTGGGATTAGGATAACGTCATTCATGTGTATGGTGGACTACCGATTCATTCACTCCTTACATGGAATGTATTAACAAATAGTTTAATGAAAATATATGATATTTATGACATAAAAATATACAGGAATGATAATATGTCTTTATATACATTTTAATTTTAATTATTTAAATATGAAAGGAAAATGGAAACAACGTTCATGCGTACGACGACATACTATCTCCATGAATACTGTATTTCATTTCCGGTAACGAAATTATTGTGATTAATATAATTAAATATATAATTAATATATATTATATTTATATTATGGTTCACATTATAGACATTACTAAATCATTATCTAATTAATAGGAAGAAATAATAACTATTTAAAAGATAATCAAAAAACCAAGCAGTTATTACCAAAAACAACGAAAATAATGAGAAATTATTCATTAATGATTGATAATATGTTATAAGAGAATAATATATGAGTTTATTAATATGATTATGGTTCTTGTAATTTTTAATAACTTTATTAAAAAATTATACATGTGTTTAAATGTATTTTAACATAAAGTAATCATAAGATAGGGGATTTCATCTCAATTTTCATTTTATAGAGAATAATATTTTATTATACACCAATTCACATTTATGTGGTTTATATACTGACCATTTTAAATATAATATCATTAATAATTCATTATTCATGATATTTTATGTTTCAATTTCAATATAACCATCTAAGGGGATTTTTATTGAAAATCCCCAAATTGTAAAAGTTTTTGTGCAAACTCACATTCTTTTATGATTATTAACATTCTCTTCAAAATCGCATTATTATAATCATTTATAATTGGAAACTACATTAATCTTAAATATAAGCATTATTTTTAATGGATACAGTTGTTGACTAAACCATATACCATTTTTACATACATTTTTTTACATTTAAATTTAATTGATTAACTATGGAAGTATTGATAAATTTGTATCATTTACTCAATAAGGATAATTGATGATATGGTACATTTTTTATGAATAAAATTTATTTTTTGATATATAAGGAGTTATTTGTTTTGTTATTAAATAGTTTGGGTCCATTCAATGTAATCCCCTTGATGCATCAGTTGTCTCCTGAGAAATATTAGTCTCACAGATCTGATGGGGTTTTACCCAATATGTTTTAAACCGTATTTTAAAAATTCTTGACTATAAATGTATCATGTACCTAGGAAAAATAGTATCAAACAATTAATAATATCCTTCATTGTGAATTCAATCATTATTATTTTCCATGCAATTTGTTTTATGACATTATATATGAGTTCATATCATTCTTAGTTTATTGATTAAATGGAGTGAGTTTTTAGTTACATATCATTACATATTGATTATTCCATATCCTATAATTTAAATTCCATTTGTACTCATTCATTTACCATAATATTTTTATTATTCGTATTTATTCGTGATAGATTCCATTTTACATTACCCTTTCTGATCATTTGACTTCTCCCTTATTTAATTTCCCTTCCCAAAGTTATGAAGAAGATATATTTGAATATGCTTTCAAGGATACTGATTATTTTATTTATTATGTTTCATTTTCTATTTCAAATGAAAAAGGTTATCATGTATATATCTAGTTCTCAAATACTACTAAACTATTATGTCCTTTGATATTAAATCCATTGTATCTATCAAAATTTAATAAATTAAGACACCACTTCTAGGTTATGAAGGATGGGTCATTACTTTTAGCATATAATATACTATTATACGTAATGGATTTTGACAAAAAAAAATTATAAAGGAAACCATATTAAGTTATATAAATTTAGTATTATTGATATTGGATTTTGAAAATACCATTGGTGTAAATTAGATGACTAATGGTTATCTATTGTATTAACATAATTAGTTAGAGAAATATTACAAAGAAATGTATTCCTTACATCAAATATACTAACAAATATATTATTTGGTATCAAAATAAAAGTACATATTTAACCATTCATTTGCTAAATTACACCATTGAATGGAAAAAATTATTATTCGATTATTTAGTGACTCTAGTGTATGGTTTATATCTTTTTAGGAATGATACATTAGGTTGTTGATGAGATAATATTATTTCACTTTTATTGTATTTCATGATACATATTAAACCATTTTATATTAAATTATTTATATGTTTTATATTCTATGATCTTTTGGACATTTTGAATTATATGAAACATTTACATTATATATATTCATGAATTGTAATTAAAAAACACAATTTTATATTTATTTCTTATTTCGGAATTTTTTAAATCAATTGTATATTTTTGTGTATAGATGTTAACATTAGACATCATTATCCATGAAACATAATGAAACCTAGATCTGTCTAAATATTTCATTCTAACCTAGTAATATCAAACTCTATGCATATCATTAACTTAATCATGCATCTCAGTTCTGAACACTAAATCATGTATCCAATACCCATTGGTTCCCCTTTTGACCTTCTAAGAACTCTGAATATATATAGACCACTAAATTTTCCCCAATATTGACACATGTTCCACATTGAATCCATTTTTCAATAATATTTACATTACCCAAATATTACCAACATGCTACCTAATCAATGTTACATTATCTAATACCTTGTGAGTTTATGATGTCTATGATTTCCAAAAAATAAACAAAGCATGGATAACAATAAAATCATAAGATAATAAATATTAAAAAATTTCCCAAAATAAATATCTAAACTACCCACACTAATGCATCACCTCACTTCAACTAAGAAGATATAGTCACTACAACCCATATTATTCCACATGATTTTTATGAAGAATCATCGATAACCCATCCTCGACCCACCTGATTATCTTCATCTCATCGTAAAGACCATACACCAAACTAGTTACATTGATCAATACTATATATACAAACATCCATTCCATATGACATCATTTAATCCTAACTCATAAATTTAGGCATTTAATAATATAAAATACTAAAACATAACAAATCCATCATCCTATAAAATTAAACAGTCTATCTAGTCTAATAAAATATCTAGTGTGTCATAGTACACTATTCTACATCATCACATAACATGTTTATATCTACCAAACTATAGAAGGTAGAAGATAAATTATCCTGTCTCAGTATCCCAACACCTATATGAATCAATAATAATAATTAAATCCCTATTAAACCATTTATCCACTCGATTCCATGTGATAGTAACCCATCATCATATATAGCACACAATAATGGTGGCTTTAATTACATAGTTCACTATGCTTCCCCAATTAAAGGGATAAATGATGAGGGGATAACATTCAATCAAACTATTATAACGAAGTAAACAAAAACAATCAATTTTGACTAAATTTATATGATATTTCAAGAAAATATTGATCATATGATGTTATTACTATATTATAACTCTATTACAACTATTTAAGATTGATGAAAAAATAAATTATTTTTGAGGGAGATCATATACTAGAAAAATAATATGATGATAATAAAGTGAATAGAGGTTATTCACTCACATGGGAAATGAAATTTTTTACAATTATATTTTATAATTTTTTAGGGGTATTAACTCGATTATCAATAAAAGTGGAATGGGTGATATGTTTAGCATATTTTTGATCTATTTATTTTTTCTTTCTTTATGTGTTTTACATTATCTTACGACCCAAAATTATAAACAAGGAATATTATTCTCAATATATAATATCTATAACTCTATGATTTGTGAGTGATAACCCTTGATGGGTGGATAGAGGATTATTATAATGTTTCCTATCAGATTTTCTTTATTTTATGTATAAATGTTTTACTTTTATTCTTTCTCTGAGATTAATTATGCTTAGCTATAGTGAGTATTCAGTGATATTTTCTCGATAAGTATGTAACAATTTATTTTTCGTCTATTATTATAGAGATACAAATAACTCTCATTTATTTATCTATTATATGATTTATTTGTATGTATTTGTTGGGGGAAAAATAAAACCACAGGCCATGTGATGTTGGGGTAAAATTATAATTGGTTGAATAATGTATACAACAATAAATTGAGGTGGTTTCATTTCATTGAGTGTAATCATATAGTTGAATAATTCACTCTAATTCAGGATGGTTTATACCACTATGAATAGAAGGATATAATATTATTTCACATATATTTATGGTATTATAAAAAATATATATTATAAAATTATAATTGAGTTTATGAGTTACATTTAATCCACTCACTAAGGTAGAATAAAATTTGAAAAACCATATGAAATGATGGGGGACTGAAAACCCATAATTATTCATTTTTAAGCCACATTCAAATAATTTTTATTTCACATTTTACTTTATTTTCATCCCAAAAAACTATAATACCATTTTTGTTTTCAACCCATTTTTAATTTTTTTAAAAAAATTAGAAGTAATATAATTAATATTCACTAAAATAAAGGACCTATATGGACACTGTTTTTGTCTAACCTATGATATGAATCTATTACGGTTATTAGAAATATTAGTTTATGTTAAGGACCTTCAGAATATCACTTCATTAGTTTTCACATAGTGATTTTCATCAAACTAAATACATAGTATATTATTATGATTTTCTTTTTGGTTTAATAATTTCTTGTTTTTAAATTTTATTTTATTGATTCTTTGATTAGATAATCTTGGCACTGGATTTTTTTTTCCAACTATATTTGGAAAAATTAGAGACCTATGAAACTATTTAGTTACTCTAAATGGGAGTGTTGGATTATAAAGAGTACTATTAATTTTTTTAAATATTATCAAGGAGTCATTTAGTTTAGTAAAAAATAAAATATCCATAATTTTATTTCTAATCAGATTATGTTACCTTTTTTATTTATCTTATTAAATTTTACCTATATATATATTGTGTGACTATATTCATGTATTTAAATATAGTGTCCATTTTTTTAAAAATTGCATATCGAGACTGTAGAATTATAAAATTATCCATCCCTACTTATTTATATACATTATTATATATATGATATACCAATAAATCCTAATTGACTGTTAATAAATTTTAGAGGAACCCATTTGGGTTAGAAGATGAGGGAATAATCTGCCCATGTTTTCTAACAAGGCCTCTCTATTGGTTCATAACCTATGGTATACAAGTAGGTTGACTTGGGGATTGTGAAATCAATTTCCAAGGAATTGGTATATTTCATATCAATTCATTAAAAAATATAGTGTTTTTTTTGTTTTTGGGTATGGATAATGTTATATTTGATTATTTTTTGCTATAACATTTATGGTAGATTATACAAGTACCCATATAGAATGACCATTATCAAATCTATGTTATAAGGTACGTGGTGTTTTTTGGAGTATGTACTCTAGGATTATTAATGTTCTAGTTTGAAAATATTGAATATATGTTGTATAATGACTCAAATTCATGTCTTTTTGATTGGGGATGAACCATTTACTCTTTTTTATATACATCATCAATGTCTTTTTTTATTGTGAATTATCTATGAAATCATGTGAATGAATTGTAGTGTTTAGGAAAAAAAATTATAATTTTAACACTTTAACCTGGAAAATTAAGGTATTTTTTAAACTAAACAAACAAGTGGGGATAAAAAATACTTTAATTGTCATTTTATAAATTAATTTCTAATGAAATAGATAAAAAGGACAAGAGTTTTCTAAAAATAATTGCGATAAATTTTTTAATATTATAAATTTTAATGAGTTCTTTTAATCTAGAAAATTGTGTGTGATTTAGGTTTTCTAAAAAAATATGGATTATATGTTGACACTGAAAGCCATTAATAAATTTTTCAAGTCATGTAAAATACTTATATGATTAATATTTACCATGTTAATGTCGATCTATGGTATGGTTGAAGGAAAACAAGATTAATCTGATTAGGTACCTATGTAGTATTACATAATGAGTTGGAATTTACTAGATGAGTGTATTTGGTCACTGATTTTTTAGAATAGTAGAAAATTGTCTGGATATGTTTTAACTTTCATATAGTGATAAAAAATAATTTTAAATTAGTTCACTAAAAGAATAGATTTGTTATATTTGGATGAATAGATCAGCAGGGGGAGCCTGTCATATAGGATTTGAATGAAATCAGTAATTGTTTTAGATAATTATCATGAAATTTTAAATTTTATTTTTTGGGGGGAGAGATTATTTTTTATGGACTATAAAGACCCTTGTTTTATATTATTTAATAATAGTATATTTTTAAATTTAAATAGAATTACTGAATATTTATTTTATTTTATTTTTTAAAATTATTTAATTGAGTATAATTCTAATTCATACATCCTTCTCAACATATACAATAAAAAAAAGGTAATAAACCATTCCTATTAATAATGTTGATAAAATATAATTGAATTTTGATATTTTTTTGATATATTATTGAAACTATATTTTGAAATTGTGTCCCTATTAATATCCCATATTATTTCATGATTTTTTCTCCATTGTCTTTAAAATTTTATTCCATTTTTCTTAGATATATAATGAAATCACATGGGGTTTCTCCTCATTCACTCTCTATATTATTGGATAAATAGAATTTTTTTTCTTTGGATATGAGGTTGTGCCTTAGTATCATATTTTCTTATTTCTTCATGTCCCAATTATTTATGATAGTGTCATATATCTAAGTATTTAGTAGGGTGGGTTTTTATGAGGGATGCAGAAACTAGTAATGATTAATAATATTTTTATCGATGTGTTTAGAAGAGAAAAACATGATTCATGTGCATTAGTTTGATAGTTTTTTAGAATTGATACATCATATTATGAGTATTTTGTAAATTTAATCAATTTCATGTATCTTTATTATATTTTATGTTTATATAAATTTTTTATTATTATATAATAACAAATTTAACAAGATATTTTTCTTTTATAAGCATTGAGATGATTTTATAAGTGAATGTATGGTTTAGGGTCTTTATATTCACTATGTTTTGTAATAAATGTGTATTGAATATTATTTTCAACCAATAAAATTGTTTTTTATGTGGTGTTAATTCCATTATTTTTTTATGTTATACTGTACTGAAGTAAATGGCTCACAATCTAGTTAAAATTAAATTAATTTAAAATAATAAAATTAAAATATTCATCTAGTGTGACTTTCCATATAATAAAAATCATTACATATAATATAGGAATTGAATATGTTCATTCAAAATTATTTAGAATGTGTATATTCAAAATTGTTTATAGATATCTATTTCAGTTTATTGAGATTCATTATTGAATAAATTAATATTTTTAATTCTAGGGATCATAAATTAACTTTCATATCAATTGGGTGATTATGTTTCAAAAATTTAATTGACATGAGTTATTGTTTTTATGAATTTTTTTAAATGAGTTTGAGTTAAGGGAACTCAAATGTTTGTATTATTATAAATGATACTGTAAATTTAATAATTCTTATAAAATGAAATATAAATGGTTCCATTTTAAATATAAAATCATTATAATTTTTAAAACTCATCACATCTTAATAAAATTATCCTTTTTAACCCATTTTGATGTTAATAGTGGTTCAAAATTGTTTATATGGTAACCATAATTTTGTTTTGAGGTTGAAACCATTTATAATGTTTTGGATTTTTATGGTTTTTATGAGTTATTAGAGGATTTTTTTGAAACTAATTAGTAAAATTATAAATTAGATAACCATTTTAAACCATGGTACCTTATTTGGAAGGATTATAATGTAAAAATAATATAGTTTGGGAAAATCATCCCGGATTTGGGATTTTGGATGGTGTTCTTTATATGTTTTTAGAATAGTCTGTAAAACAATTCAATTAACCTTAAAACTCATTGATTACATTTTTTAATATTATTTTAATTCCGAAAATCATTGATGTGGGTTGTAATCTTGGATAGCTACTGAATATGACGTCTAAAAGGATTTTAATACTTCTAAAGGGACATAAATATACGGAAATAATTGATCCCTAAAAAACTAGTATGAACCATGATCTAAATGTCTAGTTTATGATACCTTTATGAAGGTTTGGACTTATGGGTTTTTTGGATGGAATAATAATCATAGGTAGAGTGTTCCAAATAATCTAGTTAGTATAGGGTAACAATATTGATCCTTTGATAGTCATGGTCGGGTATGAGGATTATCATGTTTTTTGTTAGACAAGGGTACATCTTGAGTTATATAAATTTTATACATAAGGTTATGAACATCTAATTCCATGAACCAACCTAGATAAGCTATCTAAATGGTACATGAATTAGTTCGGACACCGCTTAAAGGAGATTCCTAATCCTCATGGGGTAGAAACAAGTACATTTGCATGAAGTAAAACTAAAGGGAATGATTTTACAAAAAAAACTAATATATACAAATATTAGGATATAAAATTATATTTACTGAGTATTCCAAACACAATAAAATGGGAAAAACTACATGTAAATAGTAATAAGTGTCATATCAATAGGATTCAAAATGGTCCATCCATCAAAATATCAACACCAGGTATCCATATATCAAGTGGATCATATGATCCTTTGGTCACCTCCAACTACCATGGTATACTAATAAATAACATCCACTTCCTATTAGTGGTAATATCTCTCTTCATAGAGCTATCATAATAAAATCAACAAAAACCCAAAGGAAAAGGTAGGGTGTGGCCCAAAAATCAGAGTATGATCTCACTAAGAATCCCATAATAAATCTCTAATAAATACACTAATTTTTAACAATTTAAAAAAAATTAATGTATATAGTTTCAATGTTTAATTCAAATTGTGACTTATAACACATTTTAATGAATAAAATAATATAGGTTTCAAAGTTAATTTTAAAAAAATCAATAGGATATAAGAACGTATTTGAAAATAGGCATCAAAAATAGTTTTTATCAGATAATTCATTGTAAATCATTAAAATCATTAATTTTATTGTATAAATCATTTTCAATAATTACTTATTATAGAACCATTGCAATAATGTCTAGAATTTGAACTGTTTATAAGCTTCTATACAATATCGGTGAAATGAAACTCTGTGTACAAAGACTACATAGGTCAATAATCATAAGGGGAATAATAGATCACACCCAATGAATGAAATCCCTTCACTTAGGTAGTTTGGTTCCACTGTCATCGTCATTTATTTAATATATATCAGTTCACATGATGTATATATAATTCCACATAACTATTTATAATCCCATTTACATCATGTAAATCAAACATATATTGTTCTATAATTCAATAAAATCAATCATTCAATCAATCAATTCATTATGAACCAATTCCAAATTTCAAAATATTGCTTTAAATTCAAATAAACATGGTTTGTATCAAGATATCATTCATATCATTTAAAATTATTTCATTTCAAAACATATAATTTTTTTCTATTTTCACCTATTAAATCATGCTTCAAATAATTCATTTCAAAACAGAAGTATTTTTCTAGAAATCATACTTTAATTTGAAATAAAATTTCAATGGCAGTTGATTCCTCATATGCATACAATTACAATCAAAATAATTTTTCAAGATACTCAATTCAAGATTTAGTAGTAAATTGGAAAATCAATTTAAAACAAATAATAATAAGTGGTTTCAATGGATATAGAATTATTTATAAAACCTCTTACCTCATTCATGATCAACAACCACCCACATGGGATCAACCAAGGAGAGTGGATGGATATAATAGTTACAGAAGAATCTTAGAATAAAAATTTCAAATATCAATTCTCAAATACATCCAATAAATGAATATTAATTTTTATAAGAAAAAGTATTAAAGGAGGGAAGAGTGATCCATTATGAAATCAATATTACACAAACTATAAGAGAATCAACACAACAACTAGAACTTTGGTCTATGAAGAAATGAAGTTATGAGATCTAAATTCATACCAAATAAACTTACAAGGTGTTTAGGATTGAATGAAATTTGAAAATTGATTAAGAATTAAATTATGGAATGAAAATTATGAAATTTCTGTAATACCATGCTATTTTTTAGCATTGTATGTTGAACTGTTGGTTGGTGGCCTCCATCGATTGGCTGGGGGTCTCCATGGGTTGGATAAAAGGACTAGGTATAATTCTGAAGCTATAGGAAGTCCCACTGGTTGGCCAGTGTCCCGATAAGGATTCCAATCCAACCGGTTTCTCCCCTATATTTCCGGTGGGACCACAACACCACACCTATTGAGTTTTTGTATAAACTCCCTTCTTCCAACCCTCCATCAGCTGACCTGTAGCTACCACCGGCCAATTGGTTGACCTCCATTGGACATTCTAAACATTGATTCATTCTCACTCCCAACCAAAAATATGTGGCCACCTCTCATCTACTAAAACAATAATTTTACACCCTCCCACTCCCCTAAAAATCCCAAAAATGGTTAAAAACCATCAAAATATAGTACAGTGAGATATCAATAGAATAAAATAGAGATCAATATGAAATAAAATATAACCAATAAAAAAATAGGTTGATACATGAAAGTCAGTAACATGATCTACCATAAGAAATCATGTCAACAAATAATGTCCATAGAAGATGATTCTGCTTCTCCCTAATCAAATTAGCATGCCCCTATATCACATGTGAATTAGAACGATGTTTAAAAAGAACCAGATCTATTGGGATATATTTTCCATGAAGTACCATTATCGGAGGTCTCAAAATCAAAAATGGTTTCTCGGTCATGCATCAATCAAGTTTCACATCAAGGTCCTCCCAACTCAATAGATGAGATGGGTCAAGGCGATACTTTCTACGATGTGACATGTGGAATAATATTTTGTTTCAATTTCATCTAATGTGGAAAAATCCAAATGAAATTCCACATTTCATATCTACTCAAAAACGTCAAATGGATCCAAATATCTTGTGGCCATCTTTCCATTTTTTTCAAGTCATCAATGACCCAATAGAGCTGAAACTCTAAAAACTATGGGGTCACTAATTAAGAACTCCAAAGGGATTAAATATTTATTATTATAAGATTATAACATTTTTTCACACTTACCATTCTATGAAGAATCAACTAAATATTTTTCATTTCCTATTAGACTAAGATGGAGAATCTTCAGTAATCTTGGACCAATATTGGGTATATCAATATTCTTGTCTATATAATTCCTCAAAATATTCTATCATGATCTATGACTAGAATCTACTATTAAAGGATAACTAAACTAGTCCCATGTGTCAATCACAAGTTTCTCCAAATTCTTGGACATAAGATCGGATCATATCCTTATGAAATAGAATAGACTATGATGTTTAACCATCCATCTGAGGATGGTATATGTCACATACATGACTTATTTTAAAGTTAAATTTCATTTAATTTCCATTTATTCTTTGTTTTTGGGGTTTCTCATGATTTTATAGTGGAATGGTGAGTTTTCATAAATTAGGCCAAACCGTGAGCCAAATTCCAGATTTAAAAATAATTTTTTTTCTTTTATAACGTTTTCATTTTTTATTTTTTTTACCCATTAAAATTTCTAAATGGTATCCCCTAACATAGTAACAATACCATTGTAGTTTGGAGCCTTTATAAATCCATAACCAAGTTGTATATGGGTTTTTATTTAAGGGATTGCGCCTGCCCAGAAGCCCAATTGTAGTTTTAAGAATAAAATTTGTTTAATTAATAAATTATTCACTACTAAGACTTTACCATTGATTTCAACCCCCAAACACTCCCATTGAAGTAAGGCACTCATCCAGAATCCTCCCACCCACTTTCCAGCTCATTTTACTCGAGGTTTATGTAGAATCTTCTGAAGCACTCACATTTCGTCCAGATTTTAAAAGGTAATTTGATTCCATCATAAATCATTGATTATTCACTCTTTTCCACCCATTACAGCTCTAAATTAACCTTAAATTTAATGTTACAACCTCAATTGAATTTTTGGCAGTTTTTAAATTCATCCACTACTATATTTGGGGAGATTTCATCAAGAACCCTCAAGTGAGGGAGTCTCCTTCATTCTTCTTTCATTTTTCTTAG
The DNA here is from genome assembly GCA_963277665.1 of Viscum album. NCBI lineage: Eukaryota > Viridiplantae > Streptophyta > Magnoliopsida > Santalales > Viscaceae > Viscum > Viscum album. The sequence goes on from OY728145.1 coordinate 1,674,500,587, forward strand.
GGTTTCATTCAATGTTCTTAGGGTTTTTTCCATTATAAATGAAGTCCCAAATTTCTTGAGGGTATGGTTTAAAACTTATGGTTTATCCTTGGGTTTTATTGGTCCAATTTTCTATTTTTAGGTTTGATCTACCCTCCTTGAGATGCAGCGTTGTTGCGTTTGTGTTTTCGCAAAAAGGATTCAACAGTTTCATTTGATTTGTTAGGTGATTCCAATGTTGATGAAATATTTGTGTACTAGCATGATTTATTTATCATATTTTCAGGTTTATATCATTTTATTATTGCTGGAAAAATTGGTTCTAATGATATTTCTATTACAATTGATATTTAAATGCCAATTTGGAGTGAAATTGGGGGTATTCCAAATAAATGTTTTATTTGTTTATTTAGGGATGCCCTATAAATACTTAGTTGTTTTTATTTACCTGTAATAAGTCTTAAAATAATGTTTATAATGTTTATCCCCTTTGGTTACTGCTGAAAAAATGTGTTTTAATTGTTTTTGTAAAGAAAGTGAAGTTTTCGTTCCACTTTTGTGTGAAAATAAAGGTTTTACAAAGTTATCACTTCTTGTTTAACATGGGGATGCCTGAAAATTAATTTTTTGTTTTAATTGAAATTTATTGGGATTCCTTTACTGTTTTGGTAACTTAAAATTGTGAAAATGGTGTACAAGTTTGGTTCTTAAGGGGATTTTTGTGAAAAACTACACGGGATATTGAGAAAATGTTTTATTCAAAATCAAAGTATTTGTTATTTGTTTTAAGTGGTATAAAATTCAATAGCTACATTATTTGGTGTATGTCACTATTAGTGTTGTTTTAAATTAAAATGGATATGTGTTAAATGCTTAAATTGTTTGAGAACAAAGTGGGAAGCCCGGGTACCTTGGTGGGGCGGATGTGTATTAGTACGGCTAGTGGAGCGGATGGATTTTGTCCTTGTTTCACCTAGCATTTGGATAATGAAAACTCTAACTAAACTATGTGGATAATTATTTGGTACCACTAGGTTATGAGTATGTTCCCTACAAGTGTCTTGTGCACGAGAATGGATATTATTATGGTTACTTTACACCGTGGTATGAGGTATATGGGGCCCTATACTATATAGTGCCTAGGGGTGTTCCCGATTTTGTTTCTCATTGTGTTTGTGGTATTTCCCATGTATTGGGGTTTTTGGAAGTACTTTACAGTAGCTAAAATTTCTATTTAAATGTGTGAACATTTTGAATGCTATATCTTGAAAAATGTTTTCAATTGAAAGTTGCATTTCTTGGATTTTATCACTGCTTTTCTTTGCATATTAAAACTGCTTGCTTTTTCACATTGTATTATATGATCTTTGAAATCAGTAGATGGTATCCTATTGGGAATAGGATCACACCCTACTTACACCCCTTGTGTGTAAGTAGACATGGTTATGTTTGACTCAGGTAAAGGAAAAGGCTAAGGGTGATGGCAGTTCAGGGTGTTAGTCCCCATCCTTGGGGCGGAGATGTGGAGACGACTTGTGGGTAATGACCCCTTGTCATATGGAGTCCATGGGACTATTTTGTTTCTATACCATTGTGTCTTTGGACCTTTTGTATTTCATTTGAACTTAGGTATTCATTTTTGGATTTTTGTATAAACCTTGTTGGTATGAATTTTTCAGATTCATTTTATCAAATGTTTTTGGTGTTTTATCTATACATATTTGGGTAAATAATTCCCAAACTAAGATAACTAATACCCGGTCACTTGTTCCAACTCGTGGGGATAGGGAATGCTCTTCGGGCCTTTTCACGGGCTGGGTTTGGGGAATAGTATTTATAGTCTTGTATTAGGAATGTTTGGACTTTGAATTTAGGTTATGAGTAGTGTGTCTAATCACCACACCTCATGACGGGATTAAGGTCTCTAGGGGAAATCGAGACCTTTCATAGTCCTTTGGTTTTCTTTGTTTAAAGTTGATTAGGGGAAATGAAAAGAGAGTTGGGTTAATGGTCTCCGTGAGATCATAGGGCATGGAAAACCATGTGGATCCGGGGATATTCCCTAGAACACTTTCTGTGACAGTGAAGTGATTGGAATATGGCCACCAACCATATGTCTATGTCACCCACTGAAACTAGTTTCCTCTCGCATTTTCTTGTGTTCTTTAATTTTGAAATCTTGGAACTTTGGTTTTAGAAGTGACTTGGATTAAAGAAGTGTATAGTTTTTGTGAAATTATTTTCAAATAAATATGGAATGGTTTGATTTATGAAATGGTGCAACTGAATTTTCAGAATTATATTCAATTGCAAAATGGTGTTATTAAACCTCTTTTTAAATTTAGAAACTATAATGAAGTTGGTTTTGAAAAAGTGTTTCCAATAGAGTTTTCTAAACAATCAAAGCGTGTTTTATTGGGATAAGATGATATGAAATTGATGTGAATAACATTAAATTTAGTTCTTGTATAAATGTTTGTGTCTTTCTGAAACATTTAGTAAGATTTGAATTGGGTTTTCGATCTCCTGGTTAGTGGTTTTGAGAAAAAAGGATGTGTTGGTTGATCGTTTTGGTTTTGAAAAGTGGAAAGAATATTTGTTTTAACCTTTGGTATTTTCGTGAGCGACCACATGCATGTGGTTATATGGGATGATGGATGGTTGATGTCATGAATGGATGAGTTCAGAAACAGATATGAGGAGGGTGCCCAGTGTGGCACAAAAACATGCATGTGTGAGGCCCATGGGGTAACATTGGTGGATACTCCTACCGTTGAACTGTTTGTTTTCAAAGAAATGGTTTTAATAAAAAATATTACGTTTTGTTAAATAGTTTGGGATGGTTATATTATGTGTTTTTGAAAAAGTTGATGTTGTGGGTTGATTTGAGTCCAAGAACCCCTCCTGTTTGAACTATGTTTTGGGTTTTAGTTTGGTTAGTAAGTTGTGTTGTAGGGACAGTTAGTGGTATCTTTTGAAAAATGATTTGGTATGCCTTTACGGTGGTTACCTTCATGTGTTTAGATCTGGTTTGTGGTATATCTTGACCAATGGACCATCTTGGTTGGGTCCTTGGGTTCAATGGTTGGATAAGCTACACCCTCTTAATGGTTAGTGCACAAATGAAGTGCAACCTAGATTGTTTCCCCATTCTAAGACCCTCTAGTTGATCAATATAAGGAATATTTTTCTTGAGATTTTTATATTGAGTCTACACCCTTTCCATTATTGTTTTTTTGTATCCCCTTGTAGTGGGAGAGTGATCATGTAAGGCTGAAAGAGACCTTCGCCTCTTAAGATTCTTAATTTTTCAAAGGTGGAAGTGGTTGGCGGTTGTAAGCATGGATGAGTATGTGGATGGTGTCTAAAAGTTCCTCTTGGTCCATCATAGTCTCTTCAAAGAATAAGCTCACAATAAAGTACCAGTGTGAGAAATATGGTCAAAAGAGGATATTATGGCCACTTTCTAGAATTGTGTGTTGTTTGGGGGTGTTGTATAAGGACCCACTCCATGCATTGTTTATATGAGTCACAATTTCCATGTTCGGTGAAGCCTTTTGATTTCTTGCACTTGATTAAAATTAATGGTTAATGTTGAGAAATCATCTGCGAGTCTCTTAATGTTGTAAGAATTTATCCCTTGGAAAAACATCAAAATCTTCCATTTTAGACAAAGGTGATTATAGGTTTTACTTGCTTGTATAATTTATCACTCGAATAAACAAGGTGTGATGTGTGTTCATTTTTAATCCCTTGTTTTAGTGAAATATCTGGTTAGGGTGAAGTGAGTTTGGAATGTGTTATTTATTCGTAATATTATCGGGGATTTCAGTATAGTTGTTTGTGGAACCGAAAGAATAATTCTAATTTAGGGGGGTTTCCAAAGCCTAACTGCGTGTTCGAAGATGATTCAATCATTTGAGCTCCAATCATAGGTCTCAGGGAGAAGCTGAATCGTAGTCAAGGTAAATCCCAGGGTTTTTTAAACCCATGTACAATGTCTTATCCTCATTATGAAAGGTATTAAGAGTTTAAACCTCTAGTTTCATCATCTTTCTTACATGGTTCCCATTCAGTGGAAATAGGTTGAGGTCCTTGTACCAATGTCCTCACCTAATGTCATTCCATCCCCCTTTGGTTTCCATCAAGTCATTAGATTATTGTTTTCAATATGGGTAGAGGTGCTGAAGACACAATTTTTGTATGATTTTTAGTGACCATGTTCTAGGAATCCATGCGAAAATAATGAACTTCACAGTTAGTGCAGAATTTCCCAAATGATGCGGACTGACCCAGCGCCCTTCCCAAATCATTAAAAAAAGTTGGATCTTTTTGTGTCGGCCCATGCTGGTCGGTTATGATGGTTGGTTATTATGGTGGGGAGACCCACTATTATTCTCTTTTATGTTCCTTCATAAACTATGAAAGAAATTCTACCCTTTTATACTAGGGAGTTTGTTCAGGCCTCCCCTTGTTATTGTCTTGATTCTATCTCAGAAAATAATATTGGTTGCCTCTTATAGTGGGGTTCCTATTTGTGTCCCCCATACCAATAGCTCAGATTTATCCATGGTATTGGCTTTGTGGTAGGTGGTATAATTCATAAATATCTAGATACCAACATCTTCTCTGAGTAAACGTTGGGATTGGAGAGCTCCCAATGGTTTTGTTAATGTTAATTAAGTGTAACCTTGTTCGAAGTTGTTGTTTGTTTGGCTGAAGTGCTTGCGTCTTGTTCGGATAGCATTCGAGACCATTCATTTTGGGATAAAGTATGAATGTGATTGATCATTTCAGTAAAGTGGTGTAAGATTGGCTTGTGAGATAAATCATTACTTAATTGATCACTGGAGGTGTTTTGGACCTTGGGGGCGAGGCTTGGTAAAGAAGTACATCTTGGTTTATTGGTTGGGGTTGGTTTTGGTATCTGGACTTATTTTATCTTTCCAGGATTAGAATGTTTTCATGGTCAAGAAAATTGTCACACAAATTACTTATTTTAATGTTAAATTTCATTTAATTTTCATTTATGCTTTGTTTTTGGTGTTTCTAAACCTTTTATGGTGGAATGTGTGAGTTTTCATGAATTGGGCCAAACTGTGAGCCCAATACCAGATTCAAAAATAAATTTTCTTACATTTATAACTATTCCATTTTTTAGTATTTTTTACCCATTCAAATTCCTAAATGGTCTCCCCTGACATATTAACACCACCATTGTATTTTGGAGCCGTTTAAAATCCATAACCAAGTTGTATATGGGATTTTATTTAAGGGATTGGGCCTACCCGAAAGCCCAATTCCAGTTTTAAAAATAAAAATTGTTTAATTAATAACTTATTAAGTATTAAGTATATTTTGGTGATTCCAAGCCCCAAACACGCCCATTGAACCCACCCGCGCGTCCAGTATCCTCCCACCCTCTTATCATCTCATTTTCCTTATGGTTTAGGTCGAAACTGCTGAAACACTCACATTTCATCCAGGTTTAAACAGGTTATTTGATTCCTTCATAAATCTTTCATTATTCTCTCTTTTCCCCAAATTAAAATTCTCAATTAACCATAAATTTCATCTTCCAACTTCAATTTTGTTTTTTGTTATTTTAAAATTCATCCACTGGTGTATTTGGGGCGATTTCTTAAATAACCCACAAGTGAGTGAGTCTCCTTCATTCTTCTTTCATTTTTCTTAGGGTTTAATTCTATGTGCTTAGGGTTTCATCCATTTTACATGAAGTGACAAATTTCATGATGGAAAAGTGTCAAACCTAAGGTTTAACCTTGGGTTTTCTTGGTCCAATTTTCTATTTTTAGGTTTTATCTTCCCTCCTTGAGGTGCGGTGGTGGTGCATTTGTGTTTTCGCACAAAGGATTCAAGGGTTTCATTTGATTTGGTAGGTGATTCCAATGGTGATGAAATCGTTGTGTATTATAATTCTGTATTTATCATATTTTATGGTTTATATCATTTTATTATTTTTGAAAAAATTGGTTCTAATGATGTTTCTATTACAATTGAATTTTAAATGCCAATTTGGTTTGAAATTGGGGGTTTTCCAAAGAGATGTTTTATTTGTTTATTTGTGGATGTACTATAAATGCATAGTTTTTTTTACTGAAATGTAATAAGTCTTAAAATATTTTTTATAATTTTTATCTCCTTTGGTTATTGCTGCAAAAAATGGGTTTTAATTGTGTCTGTAAAGAAAGTAATGTTTTGGTTCCACTTTTGTGTGAAAATGAAGGTTTTACAAAGTTACCACTTCATGTTTAAAATGGGGATGCCCAAAAATTAATTTGTTTTTTTAATTTAAATTTATTGGGATTCCTTTACTTTTTGGTAACTTAAATGTGTGAACATAGTGTACATGTTGGGTTCCTAAGGGGTTTTGTGTGCAAAACAACACAGGATTTTGAGAAATTGTTGTATTCAAAATCAAAGTGTTTGTTGTGTGCCTTAAGTGGTATAAAATGTGATAGCTACTATATTTGGTGTATGTGACCAGTAGTGGTGTCTTACATTAAAATGGATATGTGTTAAATTCAGAAATTTTATGAGCACAAAGGGGGAAGCCCGGGTACCTAGGTGGGGTAGATGTGTACTAGTACGACTAGTGGAGCGGATGAGTCTTGTCCCTGTTTCACCTAGCATTTGGATAAAGAAAACTCTAAATTAACTATGTGGATGATGATTGGGGACCACTAGGTTATGTTTATGTTCCCTAATAGTGTCTTGTTCACATGAACAGATTTTACTATGGTTACTTTACACCGAGGTATGAGGTACATGGTGCTTGATAATATCTAGTGCCTAGGGGTGTTCCCGATTTTGTAGATCATTGTGTTTGTGGAATTTTTTCATGTATTGGGGTGTTTTTGGAAGTATGTTACAGTATATAACATGTCTATTTAAATTTTTGAACCTTTTGAAAACAATATCTTGAAAAATGTTATCAATTGAAAGTAGCATTTCATGGATTTTATCACTACTTTTCTTTGCGTATTAAAACTGCTTGCTTTTAACGTTGTATTGCATGCTCTTTGGAATCATTGGGTGGTATCCTATTGGGATTAGGATCACACCCTACATACACCCCTTGTGTTTAAGTATACCTGGTTATGTTTGACTCAGGTAAAGGAAACGCTAAGGGTGATGGCGGTTCAGGGTGGTAGTCCCCATCCTTTGGGAGGAGTTGTGGAGACGGCTTGGGGGTGATGACCCCTTGTCAGGTGGAGTTGACCTGGCTATTTTGTTTCTATTTCATGTGTATCTTTGGACATTTTGTATTTCATTTGAACTTATGTATTCAGTTCTATATTTTTTTATAATCCTTGTTGGTATGAATTTTTCAGATATAGTTTATCAAATGTTTTTGGTGTTTTATCTATACATATTCGGGTAAATCATTCCCAAACCAAGATAAATGATACCCGAGCACTTTTTCCAACTCGTGGGGATAGGGAATGTCGTTCGGGCCTTGTCATGGCTGGGGTTGGTGCCGGTTTTGGCAGTGTCCAGATACGGTTCATGACAGTATATTCTACAAAACATTACATGGGATATCATCACCTCTTGGAGCATATTCTAAAAATGAGAAGATTACTATACATGCCTATCAGAAATAATAGAAGGTAGTACACCATAAAATGTTTTTATTAACTCCATATTCGAAATACTCAAGTTCTCAAATTTGTTCATATCATTAATGGTAATAAAGTGATTTGTTTTGTTCAATTGTTCGATCACCACACATATATATTTCTTTCCTCGATGTTTATGTTGAAATCCCACCAAAAACCCTATCAATATCTTATCCGACTTCTAATTCGGCATTGGAAGTGTCTGAAGATGTCCAAAAGGCTTCTCATTCTTTTCTATAATTTTTTTCTTGAATATAAATGAGAAAAAAAATCAATAATATGTCATTTAATACCTAGTAATATGAAAAGATACCTCATATCAGAAAACATTTTAGTTTTTCCTTAGTGTACCATGCATGAACTGTAATGGAAATCCCCCTTCATAGCTTTCCCCAAAGGTAATGGAATTAAATCCAATTTATTGATGAAATGGATACCCTTAAAGGGGATATAACACTCATGATTGTTCTGAAAACTATATAAATAATTATTAATGCCTATTTACTCATCATCAAGTTATCATTCTAATAGAATAATCATGATAAGTATTCCTTTTGAAGATTATCAATGAAACCATGTTATGGTCCTTGAGACTACCAAATTTATATGAGAAAATAGATCCATTATATTCCAATAAACATGATATTCTTTCGCAATATGGTTCTTTACATTCCTACTCAAAGAATCAGGAATGAAATTCAACTTACCAGGGGTGTTAAAAATGTCTATATAAAAAGATTATATGTTCTCAATCCATAACCTATACTGAAGAATTATTTATTTTTATGAAATGGTATAACTCAATACATTCTTATCAAATAATATTTAAAAACCTTTACTGAAAAGGTAATGTCACCAATTATTAACAGGATGCATTACACTTATGAGTTTGACATCATGTGTGGGATATCTCATCTCATGAGGCCTAAGATAATGAGAACTATAAGCCACGATGTGATCACCCTAAATATATACTCATCCCATTCATGAACATAATGCATCATAAAAACACCATATAGTCTTGAACAGATTCTATAAAAGTCAATAAAGGAGTTGGTGTCAAACAATTATTCAACTCATCAACTTATGCCTTCTATTTCAAATCCCTTAAGAATTGTAGTCCCATCTTATTTAGAGAGGTTAATGAATAAGACATGTTTTATAAATACTTCTTAAAACTACTATAACAACATATAAATCCCATGAATTTCTAAATATCCATGATTTTATGATGTTAATAGAGGGAAATGAAAACTTTCACATACATAGGATAACCTAAAAATATACATTGAGAAATCATGTTTCTTAATAATACTATCTATAAAATTTAAAAGTTTCATTTGTAAATATTTTCGTTATGTATGTTATTTCTCAATATTTCAAGAATTTCCCCCAAGATACACACATGATCCTCTTTATTCTTGGGGTGACCAAGATATCATCCATAAATAACACTATAAATGAATTCAAATACTCGAAGAATAACCTATTCATTAATGTTTTAAATAGTGAAAGGGAATTGGTCAATCCTAATTGCATAACAAAATTCTCATAATAGTGATAATTTCTCTTAAAGGTATTCATATTAATACTAGAAACCTTAATACAAAGCTAGTGGTAACGAGATCAAAGAATGTTTTTAAATAACCACTTCGCCCATTTCAACTGGGCATGTAAATCATCTATTCAGGGTAACATAAATTTGTTCATGAATGTGACCTAATTGATCTTTTGATGATCAACACAAATTAAAACAGATGTATTATCCTTCTTGGAAAAAAGAAATGGTGATCCCTAAAGTAACACAGTAGGTCAAATGATTCGTCTGTACATCAAGTCATCCAACTGAGTCTTTAACTCCATAAGTGTTGCTAGTTTTATATGGTAGGAAATAATAGAAACATGTTGTGTAACTAGTACCATGTTTATCGAAAAATCCATCTTCTGAACTATTGGAATCCCAGAAATTTTAGAGGGAAACACATCATAATACTCAACCACTACTGAACACAAATATTTCCACTCCATTTCAAAGGAAATCATAGAAACTATTATACTATACACCAGAATAATAAGACTACCATGAATCAACCCCAGGTCTCATTTTTCTTGAGAAACATCGTACATAACAACATAATAATTAAATAAGACCCATCAAAGATAATTTTCACTAAAATATTTTAGTGAACTCAACCCATCCATCCCTATAATGATACATATAGATTTAATATCAAGAAGTAAGAAGTCCCAAAAAATATTAATTTCTAAAAAAGTAATAGTAGAATAAGGGAATCAAATAATCTTTTCTATATTCATCTGTAATGGTGTAACAGTATCAATAACATAATGTATGATCTTCAAATAAAGATTAAAAAATTATATAATACAAGTAGATATAAAGGGACGAAAGGAACCAGTGTCAAAAAAAATCAGTCACTAAATATGGGAAAATGGTAATGGTACATTTCACTATCATAGGACTCACATTTGATTCCCTTAGAGACTCATCCATTATGTGAAGAAGCTTCATTCGTGTGGTCTGTGGATAGAACCCATTTTTTCTTGAATCATCTGATTTTATCGTAGATCTTCTAAATACTATTGATCTTTTACCACTACATGGGGTGGTAAAAATGTTCGAATACCCATAAAAATAACATGAGGATCTACACGAGTTATGTATCTTTGATTTATCTGTAGAAGATTTCTTCAATAGTCTTAATATTACTAATAAAAACAAGTTAGAAGTCCTTTAAAATATAATATAGAACGTTAAAAAGATATCTTTTTTTATCCACCACTATAGTTGCACCATGATAATAATCTCGCTTCCTCATCCCTTTAAAGGAAAAACTCAAGATACCATAGGGAGTAAGGGAAACTCATTTCAACCCTAAATTAAGAACAATGTGAAGTAATACAATAAAATATATATCCATAATATCTCCAAAAGAGGTGAGATTTAGTAGAAAAAATAGACATTGGAAATCTACGTGAATACCCATCTCAACCCATTAAGATTCCATCTTCTAATTTTACACCACCTAAAGTTAGAAATGAAAAATATCAAAAAAACAGTTTGAAATTTGTATCACTGTCGAGTTAACATGTATGAGTTTGAGAAACTATATCAGCATGACCAACACCATATATTATGAATAGAATTGGTCCATGAAATGATACAATATGTCCTTCCACTCTAAGATTATATTCTTCCCATATTTAACTATATAATATCATTACCTTCATTTATTCCCTTCAAGATTTAAGGTAACACATTTCACCTTAATAGAGACAGTTGCCTCCATGAACTCAATGAATATCTCAACCTTAATAATATGATCCTCTTCCTCTTGAGAATAATTGGTACTCTATATAGACAATTTTTTAGGAATAATTAAATCCTTTGCATGATCTCTACTATCATTCCAGTAGTGTAAAATCTCTACATATGAAATGTGGACAGGTGTTGCTACTTGACCTAGAGATTGGACTAGAGACAGAGCAACGTCTATATATTAATGATCAATATGATGGTTCAGTTTCCATTTTTCATTATCACATACCTCCTATGTTGTACTAAAATTTCTTTTTTTTTGAATGGAACTATACAATATTAATATATAACAAGGGAAACATCGGTCATGAGACACAATATCAACAATTTGATCCATCAATATTCAAGTCGTGAAACAAAAGTTCATATCATGTTTTTCGAAAAATTATTGTATTTTATAAAAAAACTCTTCTGAGACACATTTTCCCTATATAAAATGGTGACATGAGGCTTGTTGTAATGATATATATCCAAGAAGTCCCTCATAACACACCCCTTAACCCTCAAAAATCATATATCTTATCAAAAAGATATCCTAAACTACATACAGTTTTAAAATAATACACAAGGCCACCTTTGATTGCAATTTTTCACTAACATAGATAAAATATATAAATATTATAGGAATTAGTTATTATATAGCTGAAACGATGTTCCAGATCCACCCGGGATAGTGTCAAGTACGTTGGAATTAAAGAGAACAAGAGGGAATGATTTCTCCACAAGGTTAACTTATTAAAATAAATTATCAGATATAAAACAATAAATATTCAATATTTTAAACACACCATAATGGAAGTAACTATAAATAATATGTCACAGGTATCAAAAAATTTTTCTTCAAAAAGTTATAACTATTATGAAATCAACACTAGGTCTCCATGTCAAAAGTGGATCACATGCTCCACCGATCACCATGAACTCCCAATGTTTTCTAATCAAGGACATCCACCACATCTGAGTGGTTATTTCCCTTTTCCATGTCATAGACAGTTAATATTTACAAACACATGAATGAAAAGTTAGGGTATTATCTGTAAGTATCTCACCAAGTATTCCATAATTAATCTATAAGAAATTGACAAATTTTTATCAATTTTAAATAACACATAGAATGGAAATATTTTAACAATGTGAATTAAAAAGTTATTTATAAAAAAATTTAATTGATAGTAAAAAAAGGTTTAAAATTTAATTTCCCTTCAATTAGTAATATGTAAGAATCCATATTAGTAAATTCATGAATAATCATTTATATAAAAACAGAAATGTGTAAAAAAATTCAATAAATCATTATCAAATATACATATTTTTTAATAATTTTCAATTATTTCACCATGGTAATAACATCGGTGGTTAGTACCAGACATAAGGTTCCCCACATTCTCAATGAAATCCATCTCTCAGTGTTCACAAACTCCCTACATCCACAAGATAAGGGGTATAAGAGAACATCCAAAAGAATGAACTCCCTACCCCCAAATTGTTTTGTTTCATTTTTGTTATCACTATATTTGTATATATAGTTTTACCGAGTGTATATATCCATTATCTTAACGACCCATACCATCTGGTGCATCAAGGTAATTATTTATACATTAGTCCATCATTCAATAAAATTCAATCATTCGGTAGATCATTTTACTTGTCCAAAAGATAAAGTTTCAAAACAAGATTTTCAATTAAAAAACCCAAATCGAATCGAATTTATCAAAAAATGATTTCCTTTTAAATATATTCATTTTAATGGATTAAAATTTTCATGATTTTTTATATCATTTAATAGTGTATCTAATCATTCATGTCAAATTATTATGGTAATAGAAAAAAGTGTGTAAACATAAAATTTCACTTAAATTGACCCACCACAGGGGTCTAAGAATGTTCCATATTTCAAAGGTCTAGATACATGAACCTCTGTATCATACAATATAATTTTTCAAGAATTTAACCATAAAAATATATATAACCTAATTAAAATGAAAATACCAAGAAGAAAACAAAAATCTATTGTATTTCAAAAAAGAAAATATAGTGGTAACATCTGACATATGGATAACAAGTTCTCAAATTTTAACAAGAATACCATCATAAACATGGAAACTATAACACCATATGGTTTCATTTCCACGCAGTCATAAGTCACCCCACCACCAATCCATCAGTAAATAACATGAGAAAGGAATTTCTTCCTCTATATTATGCTCTTCCCTTTACCTGTATCCTATAAAATTAATGCTAAAAACACCTAAATGAAAAAGTAGGGTGTGAGAATGAATTTCCAATTTTATTACACCAAATAATTTTAAAAATTTATAACCATGTTAATCTAGTAGTTATTATTTTAAATAGATTTATAATTTACATGAAAAGAAATATTTTTCTTCTTTTGAATCACCCTTTGGTTTTCTCTTCAAATTATAACATTGATTTTAAAAAGATTTCATATTAAATATATTCAAAGAAACACGGAATATTACATTTTAATGGGATAAATAGATAAATATATAGTTTCAACAATTAATATTCATAGCATAAACTGTCAGAAAATAATAATATCAAATGATCTTGAATATAATGTACTCTCAAAAAACTAATTGGGAAATACATGACACAAGGATGTGTGGAAAAACCTGATAAAACTCTAGAACTATTGCCTGCTAGTATATGTGAGTCTTATAGTTTATTAACCATGGTACATTGAAAAGGATACCCCATGGTAATCATGGAATCATGGTAACATCCCCAAGTGATATCTAAAACCACTAAGGATTGTATTTGTTTAGTTGTTTCCTATACCCCATGGTCTGCAATAGTGTTCTAATGCATCATAATTAAGCTCAAAGAAAACCAAATGATTGTAAGTTAAAAAAATAATATGAATAATAAAAAAAATGCTGCATTAACATTTTACAAATAATGAGATATTTCAAATCCAAGCCCACATATTTATAAAATAGTTATATAGTGATGCAACCCAATTCTCAATCTTGGAGAACCATTTCAATTTTTAGAACATCTTTGTAGATGTTTATTAAACACATCACATGACCTGAATTATTTCCTTTAATAACAATGTTTATAAAAATGTAAACAATTATTTTGAAGATTAAATCCATTATTAGAAATCAATTTTATAATAAAAATCAAAGGAAATCATCATGAACAAAAATCATTCCAAGGGTTAGACCATAGAAAATATGCACCTTACACAATAATGATGAAAATACATTTTCTTATCAAGGGCAGTGATTGGAAATGACAAGATAGGATTCTAAAGAATATAAATATTATTAACAAATGTTTAGTTCTCCATAATCAAGATAGATTCTATAAAATAGTCTCTTGAGTCATCGAAAAAATGGATAAGATGTGTAGAAACTAGATTAAAATGGGTCCTCTTATAGAAAGATTAGTAATGAAGATTCAAGATTATAATTTTTACAATAATTCTCTAAGAAGAGTGTGAGAGATCCAATATATCACCAAGTGGAGTCTAAAATTATATGAAATAATATTTGTGTTGAAGTGTATGATTAATTGGTTTAAGAAATCATTTAAGGAACAAATCACAATTAGTCCTTTGTTAATATACATTTATAGTGACACAACTAGCTAAAGGGTGGATATATGAAGAGATCCAATGGATGTAGGAGTCCACTATTGTGATAGTGGAAGATGAACGAGTGTCCAATGGAATCCCTATAGCTGGTTGGGGCACCTGTAGAATTACGATTGTTCTTCTAGCTTGAACAGACTATCCAGTGGCCCTTGGTAGCCACCAACTTTTAGAATCCAAAATCAAAGTCTAACATTTACCAAACATTAAAAAACACAAAAAAAGTAGTTAATTATATGTATTTCCTCAAAAATGGGTGTGAAAAGGATCAATTTTATGGATATAACAATTTATTTTGATATCTATTTTCTATAGAATTTAATCCCACACATGCATGCCATTTCATTTCAAATCATTTATCATGGTACTCATTTCAATATTTGTTAATCAATTGGAAAACTAATTTAAAAAACAAGACTAAAAGGTTTCAATTGATAGGTATTTTATTACCAAACTACCTACCTTAATAGAGATCACTAACCACTAGTAATAGATCTACAAATGGAGAGTTGATAGCTCAAATGGTCAATCAATACTTTAGAGTCACTATTACCAAATCAATAATAAAATCCATCAAACACATGAGGATTCATTCATCTCAAATAATTATTGAAAAAAATGAATATGTGGTCAAATAAAGTTCACACTTATGAATGAGAGGAAATAGTGAAACCACTACATTGATCCATAAATAAATCAAGTTTGTAGAGAAACATTCATAACAAGAGAGCCTCCAAGGTTATTAGGGTGTAATAAATATTTATGTTGGTGATTTATAATTAAAATGAGGACTCAAAAAGAAAAAATATGATATTTACATATCATTTCTCAATTTTATTCGTTTATATGAAAGCATATGGAATCCCCCAGTTGTCTGATAGCACTAGAAAGAATTACAAGGATACATTAAGTCCCACCAATGGGCCAGTGGGATAGGAATAATTCTTATCCCATTGGATACTCCATTGGTAGGCTGGTTAAGTTCCTAATTGATATCATATGGCCAGACCTCATAAAATAGTTAGTGGCCATCGATCGTATGTTGGCGGGGGATCTTAAAGCTTTTCCAGTAATAGGTTCATCCCCACTCCCATTATAAAATACCTGGCCACCTCTTCACCACTAAAATCAGAATAAAAAACTCTCCCACAGCCCTCTAAAAATAAAACAATGGAAAATAGATTAAAAATTTGTGGAATGAGAGATATAGGGACTCAACTAGAGATCAATATGAAAAAAATAGAACCAAGAGTAAATGAGATTCATACCAGAAATCTAATAATGGGATGCTACAAATAATATTTGTGTATTTTTATAGATTTCATTTATAATTTATAACATGAGGATTGAGGTTACTGGCTATAGGATCATTAGTCACACACCATCTAGTTTCTTGATCTTCTTCTAGTCCATGATTAAGATAAGAAGAGGTATATCCTTTCTACTCTTGGTAACGGGACTATGACTATGATAGAGAGGTTCGACTGTGTGTGTGATTTTTTATTGATTCATTACTCTTTGATGTGGGGGATAAGAATCATCTTATCAAAGATGCATGAAAATATTTCATTGATTATAGGCTATCCCACAATGTTGATAAATGGATTTGATGTCCATTACACTTTTACTAAGGACCATGAAATGATAGAGATGATGTAGCAGATATGGGTTGAGTTAGCATTTCAAAAAAAAATCTTTACAGATGATTGATTTTTCGTTATATAGAAACTCATTAATTTTTATCAATGGTATGAATATGTTTTTTTTGTATAGAGTATATCAGATCCAAATGGATATATAGGAAGTATCACTTATGCCATTGGACCAATGTTTGAGGTATAGTATCTATTTTAGTGATATTATGATGTATATATTAACTTAAACCACTTTTGAAATTGCTACTTTTTAACGGTGAGTTTCAATTTAATTTTTTGTGAATTATGGTGTGTTAGTTGACCCTTAATCTTCTCTATGTTTTTTTTCTAATATTATATCAATAGTGGATTCCATTAAGTATTGGTTCTATACATTTTTTTTATTTTGTTTTTTTTATAAATTCGTATTTTTTGTCACTTTGTTTTTTCAATGACATCATTTTATTTTTATCATAAGGATTATAATTGGGATATTTAACGATAGTGATTTTATTTAGGGTAATAAGCCCTTAATTTTTGTTTATGAAAATTTTAAATTCGAATGGGTATTTTATTTAAAATGTGGTTTGAATGTATGAAATATTTAGTTAAATAAATTCAGACATGAATTTTTATAACACTATATGGTTTAATATAAGGAGATTTCCATAGTGTAAATATTTGAGGAAAATATGAGATTCCAATAAAAAATGGGAGATTTTTTGGAATATTGTGTTTTTAATGATTAATTTTTAAATTCATACTTATTAGAAATTTAAAGGAAAAGAATAAGAATTTATTAGATATATAGGTATACCAATCAGATAATTTTGGAACAATTCTAATATATCAAAATTCATGGTTTTACCAAATTTTGACTACTAAAAGTGAACATGGAATTCCGCTACACATTCTGACTTTTCATCAAAAGACCCCCCAATTTGACAACGATATTGACTCTAAATACCTCTTATGATATTTTAGGCTTCCTTGGGTTATTTCCAGTGTTCTATATGAAGGATTAATGGATTAAGTATGTTTTATGATCGAACATCACTTAGTATAAAGTAATAATTTGAGATATATCTCATTTATATCTTTTATACATTCATTATTTAGTGGATTATATCAATTAATATGAAAATTGGTGAATTGAATGGAAATATTAAATTATATAATTAAGAGTATTATTTCTCCAAATTCTATTTTACATGAGTTTATTATTAGGGATAAAAACATTCATTTTTAAAAAATTATTTCTTAATAAAGAATCTCGGAAAGTTACTCTGAGTTATTATTCTAAGTATTTCATATATATTTTTTAAGATTTAATTACCTATGATCAATGGTTAACCATAATTTTCTCAATGAATATTATTCTAATAAATTTATTATAGGATGTAGGTATGATTATTACTTACCAGATCAGTGTGATATGGTCTTAAATTTATTTTATTTAATATATTTTTGGGGAGGGATATGGTGATTAAATTATAATAATAAATTCGTAATGAGTTCTTGAATTTTTAATATTTCCCAATAAAATACATTCTATTATAAATTAAATATGACTAGTAAATGATAAGGAAAGTGAGTTCATATTTTATATATGGTTCAAATTTGGTTCTATGAGAAATGTTATCAAATGTTTTAATCTGTAGAGGATAGTACTATGTTGTATTTTGTATAGAATCCTAAAATATAGTGTTCTAATTTGGTTTAATTTATATAATTTTAATAATAGATTGTAAAATGTTTATATCAAGGATTGGAAATAAGATATTTTTTTTCCGAAGAAAGAATGTATTAGTTTATATGATGATGATAAAAGAGGAAATGGTGGATGATTTATGATCAAATGAAGTTTATATATTTCTTTGATACCTATAAAAATGAAAAATGATTATTAAATAAATTTAAAAATATCTGTTCTTTTATTTTCATTATGATGAGTAAAAAATATTCATTGATGACTTGGTATGGGATTTTGGTGAAAGTGATGAGTTGTGATTACTTGGATATTTTGGAATATTATTATTTTAATTTATAATTTCTTGAATAATGGATGATTTAATATTCACCATTCATTATACAACAACCACATTAGTCATATCATCCACATTGTAACATCTATATTGAATTCATTGTGTAACTAAACATTCTTTTTGTATTATATGACTGGACAATTTTTCTCTCTTCTATAGTGTGTTCGAAAACATAAGAATTCTTTTTCCATATATTATTTTATTATCTTATTTTATACCGACGGGTGGAAAAAAATTCTTTTGCAATCGGATTATGGGGAACTTGTGATATACTATTTTTTGGATGATGTATGTTTTATTGTATTATATATATTTTTATATAAAGAGTGGTTATGCTGTGACATAGATGAATATAAAATTTATTTTGGTTGATTTATATTATCTTTTCCATTACTCCATTCGTAGATGTTTTCGTATGATTTCACCTGTATAAAGCATGATATTTTGTGAGGAGGAATACACAGAGTATAGTAAACACTGACCCCTAAATTTATTTATCATAATTCAGACTTACATGAAATGTTATAATAAGTTTTTTTTCATAAATGTTTATTTTTGTTAGTTTTTAGATATAGATTTATGATTATATATTATAATTTACTTTTGAAATCATGTATATTGATTATTATTTAAATGTAGTTAGTTTTTTATTGGGTTGTATTACACTATTGGTCGTATGGAAAATAAACCATTATTTGGGTCTATGATATTTTTGTATAGGTTTATTATGAAGTAGGGAAATATTATTAATTATTGTTTTATGTGGTTTTAAATAATGAATGTATTAACTCCCATATGGTGGTTATTATAGAGTTAGTCTTAGTCACTGCTAAAAGGCCTATGAGAGGTGTGAATTGAGCATCACTATTTATCTCACTACTGAATCAAGATAAGTGTGTTGGGGGATAAGTTGTGAAATTATTGTATAAATTCAGTACATAGGATTAAATTTGGTGTATCAATTGGTTATGATTACAATTGATTTGTAAATAGGTAATATAATTTGAACATAGTCAGTGAAGTATTTTAGGGAAACCATCCGTGGTTATGGGGATCCAGTATGGTTCAGGGTTTGGGACATAATAGAATTTGTATCTAAACTATGGAAATTTATGTTAAATATAAGATATCTTTATAGGTATTATATTCTAGAAACATTGAGTAAATTGTAACATTGTTTTCACGTATTAGTTTTATTATTATTATTATAAATGATGGATTTAGAATTGAAGTTAAAATGCTTTCGTATCCTTTACTATAGTATTTTATTATCTTGAATCTACATATGTCATTTACATAATGTCCTCAATTTATTCAACTGGAAGAGAAGAATTGTACTCCATGTCAATTTTATTAGATGATTTATTTAGGATCAATTAGATTTAGATAAGGATATCAAAAAAAGACTCAATTGAATTATTTGTAAAACTAAATGGGATTTTTTAAGAAATAAAAAATTAGTTAAAAGATATAGAGATGTAATTATATTTGACTTAGTTTAAGGGTTACTATTTTATTTTAAAGTTTAAATTTGTGATAGAATGGGTTTTGAACTACTGAAATAAATATTATAATATGTATAAAATTAGAGTTATGTTTATGATTTTTCTGTGTAACTCACTAGATATTATAGAATATGAGAAGTTAAGAGAAATTGATTTAGATGGATAATTATAAATAGAAATATATACTAGGATATCCCCTTTATAATGAGTACATATTTAAATATAATTATAAATTTTCAATTAATATATAAGAAAATAAAATATAAAATTTAAGTTCAATAGGGAAGTCATTAATGTTTTTTACAGTGGGGGTTTGAAGATGATATCTTACTTTTTTGGATACTTGAGAGTATAATATATAAATAGATTTCAATGGAATCCATCATTAATATTAATTATATATAATTATTCTCAACAATCAATTGGAAATAATTATTCTGCATGTTATACTTGAATAAAACAAGGACATATACAATTTTTATACTCCTACATTCATCGTCATAAAATAGAGTCAAAATATGTGACTATGGATAGATAAAATTTGTTTTATATACCACCTTAGAAAAAATTTACCACCATAACTGTACTTTTAATAACCTAGAAATGAATCATATTAATAAAAATATAGTGTGGTACATAATGATTTCAACAAAGGGATAAAACTTTCCACTATGGAAAATAAGTGATGTTAGGAAAATATAATGGTAGAAATCAAGTGGAAATAGGTGGAGGAGTTGCATGGGGGATGCCACATCTAATATAGTTACCTAGGTAAGGGATGAAAGACCATATAATATAATAGATTGTTTTATTTTAATTCTTTTTATATATTGAAAAATGTTAGTGAGCCTCAATCCATTATTACTCATACTGTATTACTTCAACCAAAATACTTATCCATCATACTTGAACTGGCATGTCATTGACCTATAGTTTGTTCCCAATTACCGTATGACAGAACAAGAACCAATTTTTTTAATAGAGAAAAAAATGATTGATTTATTATCTAAAATTTATAATTAATAAATGACATTAAATATGAACCAATTATCATATATAATAAAACATTCAATCAAAAATCAGACAATGTGTATATCTAAAAAACCTATATTGAAAATGCAATCATTAAATTACCATAAAATATACTAATATTATTCCCTATGTTTCACTCAAAAACATCAACATACACCTCTTACAAAGTATTATAACTAAGACCATGGTTCATAATAAAGGAATCTGAACATTGATCGATCCAATGATACAAACCAAGAGAACATGAGATAACATTCATATATTTTTTATATTATAGGTGTGAGCCAACAAATAACAATATAACAACATGAATATATGTTATTACATTAATTAGTGATTAAAATTTATTGTCTGAAATACATTTAAAAAACTCCTTTCATTGGTTTCCATAAAGATGAAAACTGGTCAAATTTTATTTTCTTCTCAAAAGAATTTTTTTTATTTTGAAAAAGAATAATGGGTAAGAGTAAATTAAATATATATACAAATATACCATAAGAATATATAGTATAATGTGAAACATATCATGAAATAAATCACATTAGAAAGTAAAAAAAATGGGATGTAAACTTCAAGCTTATGAAGATAATATAGGAACATGGTAATGGAACAACTTGCAGTCTAGTGATTCATACAAACTAACACAAAAATTTACTTAGCCTCATGAACTCATAGGGTGGTAACTCCATTTTTAGAGAGAGGACATGATTTGGGACACAACTATGATAGAAATCATAACCTATGAGAGATATTTATTCACGTCCCATAATGTTAGTCACAGTTCAAGTATGCCACTATAATCACAACAAAAACTCCATTCTCAATCCAAATCAAACTAATAAATATAAAATTTATAATAATTTGAATCATAATATAAATTTTTTTGGATAAAAAATTATCTCATTAATTATTACATGGAAAAACTTTCCAAATACATTCTCAACAAATCATAACATAGAGTAAAACAATGAAGACGCTTTTAAAAATATTAATCAGGAATAAAACCACACATACAATTTACCATGGAATTTCCTTCAGCACCTATAGAATACAAAATCAGGATTTTAAAAAATTCCACAATAATATAATTTTAAACCCAAATTATAAAAAAAATCATCCAAAACACACTTTATAAATATATTGGGTCTCATGAATTCCATACTACAATTTGAGAGATACATTGTGTGAAAAGAAAAATGATTTTCGAAAAATAAAAAACCAAATTATACATAAAATCCCATTATATAAAAATAAAAACCACAACAATTAGGGACACAATTAAAAATTCATCATAGAAAACCTTTTGGCTAGATAATTGTTTAATTTTAATGTTTATTTTTTTTAAATTTAGAGTCACATAAAAAATAACACTATAAATCCAAATAGACAAATGGTATATACTTAGATTATTGGAGAAATTGAATATTTTATTTTTATAATGAAAAGTATATTTATTTAAATTTTATGTCAAAAATAAAAAATAATTTGTAGTGTCAAAAAAATTCTCTAAGTGGAAGAAAAATATTATGGTAATATAAAATATTGTAAAAAATATCCGAAATTCAAAATTGAAAGTAATGATATTTAGGAAAGGTGCCTCATATAATATCCCACAATAATAATCATGTAAATAACAATTAATTTTTGGGATGAGAAGTGTGTGGGTTCATAAACATGAGGTTGAAAGGTTTGATTAAATTTCATTTCATTTATAAAGAATTTAATTAGAATTTAATGTTTTATTATGTAATTATAAATAAATTTGGTGATGATATACGTTCATAATGGGGAATTAATAACTATAATTCAATTAAAATACTTGTTATGTAACAATAAGAAATAATTTTTGTATCCTCATAGGATTAACTCATCAAGTATGTTGGATTAAATCTTTTCACGTCTGAATAAATATACATGAGATTAAATCATGGATATAATGGAGTTTAATATACACCATGGGTATGAGAATAAAAATTTATATCAACACTATTGTATGGTGATATATCAATCACCTTGTAATGATACTGGTTTAGTCATAAAAAAAATTCATCTTTAATTAAGGATTCTTTCATCGCACCACAACCCATGGATTTTTCAATTATAAGAATTTTTTTTGCAATGATTAAACCATGAAGATATGGTGTGGGTTTTTTAATAAAAAAAATTAATCATATATGCTAACATAACAAGCCATGAAACAATAATATACTAACAAGTAGATATATGTCTGCAATGATAAGGTCGTGTAAGGTAATCTAAAAAGTATTTTATAGAAAATATTGGATATTATGGTGTAAATTGTCTTGTAATAAAATATTAAATCTAGTATTTAAAGAAAACTCATAGAGAAAAAAACTTTTTGTACTTTAATATATTTTAGAACATTTTGATTATTTAAAAATTGTGTAATATGAATAGAATTGTTGACTTTACCCTAATAAAAATTATTTATTTTTTTGTATGAATTACAGTTTAAATGTAAATCATTGGTGAATATTTACCAACTTATATTATAAGTTATACATTTAATAAATAGTAAATGTGATTGATAGTTTTAAAATTGAATTTTAATTTAAAATTTCTTTGTAGCACCTGAGCATCAATTATAGCATGTTTTTTCTTTCTAGAGAATGAATAGTACAACACACGTATATTTATTCAAAAATATGATTAGAAAATAATTCCCAATTTTAAAATTTTAATTGTAGTAGATGAATATAATTTTCAAAATAATAATTTCATTATTTTTTTGGGACAATTTTTTTGAATATTCCTAAAGGGAAAAAATTTCTTTCAGTGAATAGTGAAATTACTAATTTATAAGAGAACAATATTTTGTTTCCAACTATTTTAATAGTATCACAATGTTTTGGAATGATTTTAAAATTACATAATTTATATTTAATTTTAAATAATATAAATAATTTCATCAGGATTAACATTATACTTTAATTCTGTATAAAACATCATTATACATGAAATTCCATTTTTTAAATGTTTTATATCGAATATTAATTTTTTGGTTTTAAAGAAATTTATAAAATATATAAATATTTGATTTGATAAAATTTAATACATATTTTTAATCATAATAATTAATATTTAGTAATTATTTCTGTTTAATTTGTTTTATAATGAATAATAACATGTGTACATTTGTATCATCTCCATTAACTGTTAAAGAGTAGAAAGTGTTCAAAAATGGGATAAGACCTAAAGATAACAAAAAATATGATTAAACATCATTCTTTAGTTTAATTTATACCATTTCATTTTCTAATATCATTCATTATATATATATGTTGATTGAGCAAGACAATAATATTTTTTATTATTCTGAAAAATCCCAATATTTTTCTCACCTTCACTTATAAAATGAAACCACATATCCTCTCTTTTAAACACATAAATATCCTACTATATTAGTCATTTATTATCTGAATCCCTTCCCATTACTTGTTGGTATTTTTTGGAAAAAAAGTTCAACCTTGTGAGGATTAAGGTGTGATTCAAATGAGGTTTTCCAAATAAGAGATATAACTACTAACAAAGGGTTTTCATTTTATTTTTCTTATTATAGCTCCTTAAAATATATAATAAATATGATGGTATTATAACATCATAATATAATATATATAATAAGGTTTTATAATGTCTATTTAATGACCTTTATTTATCTTCTTCTCTAACAAATGGGAAACAAGAACATCAATCGTGTGTATGTGAAAACTACCATGTTACAAAGCGATGCATTTAATTTTTCATAACCACATTTATTATAGTTATTACGAGGGATAAAAATTTTATGTATTATATTTATGACATAATTTTTATTAATTAAATCTAATATAAAATTTACCATCTTTCTTATCTAATATATAAAAAAATATAATGTCTCATGTGCACACAAGGGGACTGCAACTTCCACGAAGTGAGGTGATTAAATTTGCATGATAGCCATTAAAAATATACTAAATAAGGTTATAATAAATATATATGATATTAATATCATTTTTAACATTCATTAGGTTATGTATCCATTAGATAAAGATAAGAATTGAAACTATTGAACTGAAACTTATAAGAAAAACCGAAAAATTAAAACATAGAAGTGATAATTTTGATAAAGATTTTTTATTAAATAATTTTTGAAATATTATAAGTGGACCATATATGATACTAAATTTACATATATGTTATTTTATAGAATTATAATATACTAAAATTTATAATAGAGGAGGTTAAAATAACTTAAAATTTTAATTTGACCAAAGATAAGGGTTTCTTTCACAATCTCATATTTATTTGGGATTGTTTATGTTTAAGTACCAATTAGATGAATTGTATGATATTTTTATGTTAAAACCCAAAATATTTTCATATACTCTCTTTATTTATAGAAATAAAATTTCTATCTTCACCATTATATTATTTATTTTTTCAAATTTCTGAATGAATGTTTGTAAGGAAAAAATATTGTTTTTCTATTCAATGGGCATTATTTTTCTTCCATGTACATATTTTCATTAAAATGTGTTCAATATTTTTTATTATTTTTCTATAATGAATTTTAAAATTATGATTTCCATTTTTTAATTTATATAAATATTTTAAAAATGAATCCTCTTTTCTTTTTTTGAATATGACACATTTTACCAAATGTCGGAACACAATATTTGTTTTAATGTACACCACACAATAAACTTTCTCAACATAATTCCTACTATTTTTTTTATAATAACTTATATATTTCTATGGTTTATCCCAAATAAAATTATTTTCCTGGATATTCTGTATGTTTGTCGATTTTAAATCATTCATTTATAAATTAAAAGGTTATTTCCCTCATGAAATGTTTTTGTGATATGTCAAAATAGTTTTCATCTATGTTAGAATCAGATGATTAATATAAGAATATAATTAAAAATACACTATTTACACCATAAAATATAATTATATGGATGGTTAATGATCATTTTTACATGGGAAGGTATTTAAATTAGGTATGCTAGATATTCCAATAAAAAACGTTTTTGATTATTATGGCATGATGACTAATTTGAATTGAATATTTATATAATGAATATATTGAACTTATTATGTTGTGGGTGGGTCCTGGAATTACATTTCCCCCAATTCATTAGATGTTGTCCTAAGAAAAAACAGGTTGGGAATTTCTCACACACCATATTCATTTATCGATGAAATCTTCGCACGAGGTATCGATGTTTTGCTAAAGATATTATGAATTATTAATTATATCAATATTAAATCATTTATTAATGATTATGGGATTATTTGAATATTTAAGTAATCCAAGGATAAATTTCAAGATCATGTGATTATTTTCAAAAAATTATTTGATCATCATAAATTCCTTTTATATTATTCACTACATATTTTTTCTTCAATATCATCTGATATACACATTCTATTACTAAGCTTCTTCTGTCACCCTTTTATTTTATTCCTTTCCAAGTGATGTCCGCAAGTTTATATTTATTAATATTAAAGGATATTATTTTAAGAATAAAATTTTTCTCAAAGAGAATTTTTTTATGTTTTAGAATAAAAATAGATATTACAACATATATATATTTATAAAGAATACTAAACTATTCAATCCCTCAAGATTTAATCTCTTTTATCCATTAACATTATAATAAATTTACCATTGTATTTGAACTACTATGGTTTGGGTTATTATAATTTGTATTGGAAAATTTTTATTATAACCCTTTGAAATTAGATTGAGGATTGATGACATTAGGGAACATAATATTTTGACCGAATCGTAGGATTAGGATACGTATAGAATAATATCATAAGGTTTTGGTAAATGGGAAATTGTGTGTTTTTCTGGAAAGTATATCCATGTATGGATAATGGTAAGTGGTTGAATTTTTGGCAAATATTCACGTAGATATAACAAATATGAAAGGGGTTGATTTGAAATTAACTCAATCATCATTGAGGAATGGTGAGTGGGTCTAATACTACACACTTGTTTATGCCCTCCTGGGGTAAATGCCTTGTATGATTTTCATGGTCTTGAAAACCTATAATAAACTATTTTAATATGATTATATTATTTTATAATATTACCAATGATACTAGGATTATGATGGGTATATTAGTTATGAATAAATTGTGAATTTATATAAAATGTTTCACAAGTTTCATAATAAAATAGTATGATTTATAATGTTATTATCAAGTATATGATATAAAACTATTTATAAATAGCACATATGGAAATGAAATTAAACTATACCAATTCATGTATTCTACATATGGATTTCCCTCCTAGACAAGAAAATGAATTTGGTGCTATAAATAGAGCTAGAACTGAATCATTATAACTATACTGGGCTATATAACTAAGGTTATTAGAAATATCCTTTCAAATATGGTGCACCTGACTTATATTCAATGAGTTGTAATACTGTTATACCAATTCATGCAACAACATCCTCTATTATTCAATGGAATAACAGTTCCATTAGAAGCTAACAAATGGATGTGTTCCTTAGAAAAGAGATTTCTCATGTAGGGAGATAATGAAATGGAGAAGGTCATCTTGGTATATTTTTATCTCATGAAGGATGAAAATAAATGGTGGTCATTGAATCAATCCACTTAGCATCAATGGGATATTTAAAGACTATAATAGATGAATTTTATGGTATTTTTCATTAAAAAATATCTTCCTTAGGAAAAATCAGTGGATATAAATAGAATTTTTTTGTATCTATTGGAAAAGGAAGGGAATGTTTTTTGAATATATGACTCCAACATTATGAAGTTATTAAATAATTCAGTGTACTATGTATGTACTACAAAGATTAATATTGTTCATTTTTTAGGTAAAATCTAGTCATTCATACAGAACTAATCTCCTGAAAATTCTAATCGTATGAAGAAATTATATCATGAGATTTGAAGACATAAAAATAATTTCTAAATTCTAATGATATTGAAAAAAATGGGGATGAAGTAGAATGATGGGAATATCATGAAGAAAAAATTAGATAAGGGAGAAAGATAATGGAAAATTACTGATGTCTGATACTTATGGAAGGAAACAATTGGGTACATGAGGGAAGTGAATAGGATTCTTATTCATATGCAATGATAAATTCTATAAATATCATCAATTAATTGTTAAGGTATAATATAAAAAATTAAATTTCATTAAATATTAGTATATTGGACACGTTTTTAAACCACTCACCAAATTTCTATGAAACATACCATCAAAGATGACAAGGGGAGGGGATCATGATTAAAAAATTATTACAATTAAATTTAATATTCATAGAGATATTATTGTAGGTACATTTATTATAGCTTTGATATTAAATATTTTTTTTCTATTTTGTATCCTCATTCCCTTTAATATATTATATGTTTTTAATGAAAATTAAATATGTTTCTATAACAATAAGAAGGGAGTTATCAATAAAAAAAATATAGGAAATATTATAATCAAAAAGATATTTAATTCAATCCCCAATATGAACCATGGATGCACCCTATTCCAAAAAATTGTTATTAAATTTATGATAAACTATGAAGGATTCCTTGGTATGGATTGGATTTCAATGTATAATGAAAACAAAATCTATGAAAATGAGGTCATGATATGTGATGAAGATGTGGTATTACCTATCTTTAAGATAGAGTCTGAATCATCTCAATATATCCTAGATACACAAATTATAGCTATGAAAAATGAAATTTTGGTAGAAAATATACAAACAAAGCCTATGGATTGGAAAGGTAACCGTAGGATAAAAGATATTTTTATTTTTCAAGAATACATTTATTTGTTTCTGGAAGAACTTCCCATACATACACCTGGGAGTGATGTTTAGTTTTATGTTGAACCCATCCCAGATATGATACATATATAAAAAAATCCTTATATAATGGAAAAATAAATAAAAAATTTTATGAGTTATTTTCTATGGGATACCAATTACCAACTACTTCACCTTGGGGAGATCCTATTCTATTTTTGAAAAACAATGAGGAGACTGTGAGGATTTTTTTCATTATATTGAAATCAATCCCATTAAAATGAGAAGTATATATTTTCTTCCTTGTATTGAATGAGTTTTTTATCATAATTGTGGAGTTCAATATTTTTCAAATATTTATCTTCATTCTATATATGAATATTTACAAGTAATAATGGAAGATATTCCAAAGGTTATATTTTTTATGAGTTATTGACTTTATGAGTTTATATTAATTCCATTTAGATAGACCAAATAATCCTCAATTTTTATATATCTTATTAATATATAGTTTATTTATAATTTTATTATGTTTTAATTGATTATATATTGGAGTTCTCTATAATTTATGAAGAGAATAATAGTCATTTATGAATAATTCAGGAGACTCCTATGAAAATAAATTCAATGGTATATTTAAAAAGTGTGACTTATGGATTCAATATATTTTTTTTATTGGAAATATTTTCTCTATGGTTGAAATATAAATTAATCCTTTAAATAAAAAGGTATTTATAAAAGGAATATTCCAAAAAACATAACCGAGGTATGTAGTTTCTGTGGATTATAAGGCTTTTATCAGAAATTTTTTTCAAAATTTTCCATTTAGTATGCTCATTAAATAAGATGAAATAATTATGTTTTTAGGTTCTAATATAAATATTTATATAAATATTATTTTGAATATTTAAAGAGAAATTTTATTAATGAACTAGTCATGAAATTACTGTTCGGGTGAGCTGGATTTTGGATATATAGTGTGTAGTAACCTAGATTTCCCTAAGCCTTTCCTTTACGAAAATCGTGTGCTTGTGGTGTTCTTGGGGGTCTTAGCGGTTTTTTGTGGGGGTCTTCCAATGATAAATTTTTACTAAATTGATTCCCTAAAATGGTGGATCCAAAACAGTAGCACATTGAAATGGTGGCACCGTAATGGTGGCACACTATAACTATGTCACACCGTATTGGTAGCACCGTAACGGTGGTACACCATAACTATGGAACTGTAATGGTACCACACCAAAATGGTGACACTATGATGATTCCTCCATGATAGTTCCACTCAAAAATAGAGTCAAATCAAAAGGTGTCTCACCCTTTATATAATTTCTAATTTATTGGGTTACCTCATTTCTCCCCTCTTATGCCTTATTTGACAAAAACTGAGTTTCAAACCTTGTATAATTTTAAGGTTATTGCAAAGGATATTAATTATATATTTAATATCCTAATATACTATGTGATTTTAAATACTTAATTCATGTGATCTCGAAAATGATCCCATGTTAATGACTTTTGGTAACTATTCTTCCTTTAATATAGGATCTAGATCTTCATAGTCGGGAACATACCTTCCTAGTGTGTTTTCTATTTCCCCTTGCTACATCTAGAGCCTTAATCCATAGAAAAGTGATGCACCTATTCTAGAGACCCTCCTTATCAGTTTTTTTGGAGTTTCCTGCTACTCATGTGATCCCCTATTCATGGCGCAAGGAGGAACATCGATCATTTCATCGTCTAAGTATGGATTTCTTAGTCCATTCATTATTGTTGCATCATGTAGGGTGGGTGTACTAATGATTCCTTATGAAAAACTAGTGATTCATTTTCATTAACAAGTAATAGGTAAGGGATGCGGAATTTGATGATAAAACGATAACAAGTCATTTTATAATAACATGAAGTAAATTGAAGATCGGTTGACATTGATAACATGATTTATTTGTTATATTTTGTTATTTTATAGTTTATATGGATGTATGATTTTATAAAATCATGAAGGTTGGTGGTATTTTATTTTGCATTGTTGGAATTATATTTTGTTGAGATGTTTAAAAAATGTTTGTAACATGAAATATGTATAATCACATACACTGGGTTAATTAAAATTGGTGTCCCATGATGAAAGCCCATTTGTGATCACACATATTTATAAATTATACTAAATAATTAGTGTTTATATAATCTTTATATAGATATTTGTTATGTGTGGATTAGTTTTATGTTTTTTTGGGCTTTGTGACTTTGTATAAGTTATGTGGTGCTACTGTTGGGAGCATGGTTATTGGTACAAGGGCGGGCAAGAGAGTTAGCTCTGTGGGAATGTAGTGGTATATGTGTTCATAAGGGTTGTTGATTAATGGTAATTTTTGTGGGATTTGTGTTTGGATAAGTACATAGGGTGTGTTTATACCACTATTTGAGGGACTGATTGATTGTGGAAAGGATGGACTTATAGGCAGCGGAATTTCCTTTCTTTGGGATGTGGAAGTTGAGAAACATTGGGTAGTAGGAATGTGGTGTGGTTATGAATTTTCTGTGCAGTGGGACTGCATCTGGTAATTTTTTGGGTGGTGGGGTTGCAGTTTTGGGTGGGAAAATAAGGATTTTCTGGTATAACATTGAATAATTATAGTGTGTAGTGGTTGAACGGGGGTGTGTAGTGGGACTAAAAATCTGGTTTTGTTGTTCTATGAGTATGTTTATGGCTGGTAGTTACCCGGTATTAGTTTAATAAATTAAGATCAATCACCTTAAATAAATAAATGGAAAGTGGTTAAATCAAATGTGGTTGGGTTTATTCTTTTCATTTGGTGTTATGTGGTTCTACCTATAGGGTTATCAATTAAAGTGGTATTGGTGGGCTCCATTGTTTCATTGTTTTAAAACCATAGTTTGGGTTGTGTATTTTATTACCTATATGTATAAATTTTAGTTCTGTGTGGTTTCTATATGCACCCCACTCTTACTGATAACAATGTTCCGAACACCACAGTTTCATGGGGGAGAATGTCATTCCCAAAATCTCGATTGACGGATGGATGGTTGGTCATTGACATTCTTCCTCTCCCCGTCTTCTAGATTCTTACCAATCAACCATATTTGGGCCAGCTGTAATGTCTTGAGGCTTACCATAGTCCCATATACTTTGAGAAGTTTGTTTTTTAGAGGAAAAGGTGGTTGTGGGTTTTTTTTCCAATGTGTCTTCGAGATGAGTCCCACGTGTCTTCGGGTGAGAGGAAAGGTTGTTGTGGCCGAGGTGTCTGTGGGTGTGATTGTGTGTTGTTTGAGGACGAGGTGTTTTCGGGCCTGTTGTGGCAGTGGGATTGTGTATGTGAACAATGGTATCATCAAGTCTTTTGTAATGGCCCGGACCTCTCCGGTCGATTACTTTGTAAAAACGTTTTTTTATGTGGTCAATGCGGCGAACATCAAAAATAATAATTATTATTAATAATAAATGGTGACGTGTTAATAAATTTTTTTTGGGGTTTTGTTATAACTGTTATACTAAATAATTATAATAATAATGTTGGTTTTTTTTATAGATCTGGTAATAATGATTTAATGAGAATTATGTTTTGAATTAAATGCAATGAGATTTGTGATATGAGAATACATGAGAGATGTTATGATAATTGTGTAAAAATAATTAAATAAATGTTTAAAATGAATTTTGGACGTGCCACATGGAGAATGAGGAGGAGCCATTTTGTTGTGGGCGTGATGAATATTTTGGTAGGAATAAAGATTGGAGAGAGAATTAGATTGGAGAGAGAAAAGGTTTAAATGAAATAATGAGTTAATATTTAAACCAATAAACTAAATAATTTATAGAGGAGTCAATCATGGGACGTGTTGAACATGGAGAAAAGAAAGTGGGAGGCGCCACTTGTGGAGTGAGTTAAAGATTTGAAATAAATTGGAGAGAGAGTGTGAGAATTAAAAGAGAAGTAATAAAATAAAAGAAAAAGAAATCAATGAAGGAGAAAAGGAGAAAGGCGCACCAAATTGGAGAGAGAGGGTTGGGTGGATTTAGGTATTTGAAATAAATCAATTAAAAATAATAATATAATAATCATGTTAATGTTTTTGTAGGTAAAACACTTTTCCGACCATAACTTATTCATGTGACCTCGGTTTCACGAACCGTCTGCGGTAGTGCGACCCTGACTACGAGACAAAAATTATGAGTCCAATATTGGATGTCTTTTTCGGGTTTTCAGATTGGGTACCCGAAACGCTCATAAATTAATAGATTTAATATTGTTATTATTACGGGATCTTGTATCCAACGTATCTCCCTCATACGGTATCGGATTGACGATCCGTCAGCGACAGCGTAACCCTGAAATTATGACAGTCATTTTAAGACCATTATTGAGCTACTTTTATGACTCATGCCTCGGGTCAACGAAACACCACATATTGATAGAATTATCATTATTATTAAAACGCGTGGAAACCGCGTGACGTGTTGTGTGTTAACCAATCAAAACATGTATCGTATGTACGGTCACATCACGTATTCATTAATGCACGCTGAATAAGGATTTACCTATTCGTTGCCTATATAAGAACGAGGTCATGTTTTATCTTCCATATCGATCGCTTCTTTGTCGCACGACGACGCTCTTGGACGATCGAGAAGTATTCCTCCTCTAACTTCTTTGTCCGAGCTCCGAATTACGATCCGTCAGCGGCCACAGGATCGTAGCGACGAGATGAAGCTTCTAAGCCCGGACTTGTCACCTTTCCTTCCTCCCTTCCTTCTCCAGCTTCCATCCTAGGAGGTGTTTGTCGGGTTTGGCGAAGGAAGAGGACACCGAAGGACGTCGTCGGAAGAGACGTGATCGGGACCTTTTGAGGTAGGGGTTTACCTTCGTCTCTCTTTTTGGTGCAACATGCGGGGTGGGATATTTTTCTTTTATTCCATGGGATGCAGTTGAACTTTAAATAAAGATAATAACCGGATAAAGAAGGGTTTGGGGTTTTGTGCTGTTTCTATTGCCTTCCAGTTTCTTTATCTTCTGATTGTGATTTTGGATTGAAAGGCCTTTGCCTACTGAAAATCAAGGTCGTTGGTGGCCTTTGCGTGCGCAATTGATATCTGAATTGTTTGTGGTTGGTTTTGTTAAAACATGGAAAATGGATAAGCACATAAATACTGGCTGATTAAATGAGAATGAAAACCTTGTGTGATCACCCCGATTGAACAAAGTTGGAATAATGAACATGTTGGTGGTATGGATGTTTTGTGGAAAATGCCTTTATTTATGAAAAGTGTTTTGATTATGAAAAGTGTTTTGAAGTAAAAGGTGTTTTCAAATGCGGAAATGTTTTGTGTGTGGAAAGGGTTTTATGTGTGGAACTTTGAAATAAATGAATGATGGAATTTTGTATGGTGGTGATAATCTCTTGTAAATGAAATGGCATGTGGTTGCTTGCGTTTTAACTAACCTTGGTTGTGGATGGCATGGATATGTTTGTGACAGGTTTTTTCTGGATGTTAGTTGCCCAGTAGTAATAATTTGTTAAACCATTGCATGAAACATGAAAACCTAAATGGGGTTGGGGGATGATTGTTTGGTTGTCGATGCATGCTTCGTGGTAGCAGTGCCGAGGCACATGCTCAGTTTATCTTTTTAAGAAGCCATAGGTTGGGCTGTGTGTTTAGTATATGTATATATATAATTGTATCTTTGTGTTTTGTCACACCACACCCATGTCAAGCACCTAGTGCCGAACACTCCCATTTTATGGGAGAGGGTGTTCCCCCATAGTTACTAGCTCCTTCCTGCTCCTTCTTCCATAGGCTATGATGGCTTGAGGTGACCTTACACCCAAGACTCTTCGGGTAGGTCTCGGAGGCTGTGATGGCTTGAGGCGACCTTTAGCCCAAGACTCTTCGGGCAGGCTTACCGTTCCCAAGAACCTTCGGGATGAGGCCCAGGTGTCTGCGGGTGGGTTAGTGGTTGTGGCCCAGGTGTGTGTGGGCGGGATGCGTGGTTTGGCACAGGTGTGTGCGGGTGGGAAGAGTGTGGTAGCGTCTGGACGTTTTCCGTTAGGAAGAGCAGCATCTAATTAAGTGGGAAATGGTGTGGGGTACCGAATACTTTTGTTCTATATATATACTAAACTTGTTTGTGTTACTTGGTGAGTGTGACCAGTGAGGCTGGGTGGATAGTTTTTCCTTGTTAGTTTCTGGTTCTTCTGTTTTCTCACGGGACCTTAGGGTGTCTCCCCACTTGTGCACGAGAGCTTTAGGTTCTCTACTGAGTATACTTGTATGCCTACCCTACGTTGTTTCAGATTTTCAGGAGGACTACCAGGGCCGTGTGGGACCCTACTAGTCAGGCAGTGGGAGCTGTGCAGTTGCTGTTTTCTTGTTTTTCTTTTGGTACTGTACTCACTTGTACTTTGAGCTTATTTGTACTTGTACCTGTTTCAGTTTATTTATACATGCATATGGGACTGGTTTGGGTTTCTTTTCAGAACCTTTGTTCTTTTTCATTTTTGGTGGTTGACTTGTCCTATTTCCGATCCTAACTATAAAAAGGTTAATCCCTCCCATGATTGAAAAAAAAAATAAACTCATACCCTTGGTGCTAGTCTCCACCCCGGTGCCTACTGGAGGCGGGACTCGGGGGTCATTATCTCCCTTTCACCATTGCCAGCTCAGGAGGGGCATCTTTGATGGAAGGGGGTCGTGACAGAATGGTATCAGAGGAATGGTTGAGAGATAGGATGGAGTCTGGAGTTAGGCACAGTGAGGATTGCATGGGATGGTAGGGAAACAGTGTTAGCTGATCTTGCTGTGTGACATAGGCCAGGGAAGACCGGCTAGGAAATGGGATTTTAGGGCCCCCCGTGATCCGATGCAAGGACTCTGAGCCTACCAAACAACCAAGTGAGGCTACATTGATTTTAGGGTAGAAACCCTAGGAAAAATACATGCATCATCATGTTTGTGTTTTACTTGATTTGGGGCGTTCTGGGAATAAAGTAAAATGATAAAATGAACCCTTGAGAAATCTCCTTACTACTCGGGCTTAGGTTTTCCTTGTTTATCGTACAGCTATGGCACCTGGACGGCGTTCCTAGGTGGCTCAGGCGGCCGAGACCCAGCAGGTTCAGGCGATCGATCAACTGAGGATCGATCAAGAGGAGGACGACAACCAGTGGCAGAAGACCCTCCGTTCATTCCAGCGTCAGACCCTCAAGAAGTACGAGGGAAGTACTTCGGACCTGGAGACGGAGGGGTGGCTTGAAGAGCTAGGGATCGCTTTTACCTTGATCTGTGCTCCGAAGGAGTACTGGGTCCCCCTAGCGGTCAGTCAGCTGAGAGGCGCGGCGTGCCAATGGTGGATGCTCTACCTCGGGGAGAGGAAGGAGGCAGAGATTCCTTGGGCTGTCTTCGAAAAGGAGTTCCGAGAGGAATTCCTTTCTTCTTTGATCAAGGCGGAAAAGCGTCAGGAGTTGCTCTCCCTTCAGCAGGGGAGTATGACTGTTCGAGAGTTGGGAATTAAGTTCAAGAATCTCCTACGCTTTGCTCCGGAACTCTTTCCGGATGAAGAGTCTCGGGCGAGACGTTTGGAAGAGGCGCTTCGTCCTTCGTTCTATTATGCTGTGACCCCCTTCACCCTTCCGACGTACTTAGCCGTACAGAAGAAGGTGGAAGTTGTAGAGAGGATACACTTGCAGGGAGGTGCACCCCGAGAAGGGATCCAGGCGGGTCCGTCGAAGGGGAAGGCAGTCAGTAGCAGACCTCCTGTGACCGGACCTTCCAGGTTCAGGCCGGTGGGGAGCAGGCCCCAGTGGTTCCAGTTCAGGTCTTCAGGCCCTCTTCCTTCCTTATCGAGTCCTGGACTGAAGTATTTTTCTTGTGGATGTTTTGGGAACGTCCGGAGTCAGTGGCCGACCAGAGCTCAGCACGGTGGAGGTGGTCAGGATCAGTACCCGCCTCAGCAGCAGTTGCCGTCGAGGCCCTTTCAGCAGCAGCAGGGCCCTCCGAGGGTAGACCCTGTAGGAGGAGGCTGATCTCAGGGTGCTCCTCAGGGACCTCGACCAGGGCGTGGTCGGGGAGGCGGTCGACATCAGAGAGGCAGAGGAGCTGGGCGTGGACAGTTGCACGCAGCAGAGTTGGCAGCTCCAGCAGGACCAGAGGTGGTACGAGGTACGATCTGTTTGTTCAGCACTCTCGTTTCTACCTTGTTCGATTCAGGAGATTCGCACTCTTTTGTTGCACCCAGTCTAGCCCACTCTTTGGGTCTAGACGTAGAGAGACTTTCTATACCCCTGGTACTGAGTACGCCTGTTGGAGGTCAGACTCGTTTGTCTTGTGTTTGTCGGGGATGCGAGCTGACGTTGGGACTACATCGGTCCATTGGAGATCTTCTTTTGCTACAGATGCAGCCATACGACGTCATCTTAGGCATCGACTGGTTGTTCTCTGTTAGTGCTGTTATCGACTGGTTCCGGAGAAGAGTCGTGTTCTCCGATATGGATGGACAGCGTGTGACTTTTGTTGGTGAGAGGATCTATCAGAAGGGAAGCCGGCATGTGAAGCCTCTCTTTTCCTTCTTGGGTGGGATATCATCGGTTCCAGCTGATACGGAGATGATGAATGTTCCAGAATTTGTTGGGGAATTCTTCGATGTCTTTCCCGAGGAGGTTTTGACTCTACCCCCTCGACGTGATGTGGAGTTTGGGATAGACTTATAGCCAGGTGCCCGTCCAATCTCGATGGCTCTTTATCGGATGGCACCTTCGGAGTTGCGGGAGTTGCAGATTCAGATTGACAATCTGATGGAGAAGGGTTTCGTTCGACCCAGTGTGTCGCCATGGGGTGCTCCGGTTCTGTTCGTGAAAAAGGCGGATGGTGGTCTCATGCTATGCATAGACTACCGGAGGCTGAATCAGGTAACGGTCAAGAACCGTTACCCCCTTCCGAGAATAGATGATCTCTTCGACCAGTTGAGGGGAGCATGTTGGTTTTCTAAGATTGATCTGTGGTCGGGATATCATCAGCTGAGTGTAAAAGATAGTGACATCCCAAAGACAGCTTTCAGGTGCAGGTATGGGCACTTCGAGTTTGTAGTGATGCCATTTGGGGTTACGAATGCACTAGCTGTGTTCATGGGTCTTATGAACTTGTCTTCCGAGAGTTCCTGGACCAGTTCGTCATTGTGTTCATCGATGACATCTTGATATACTCAAGATCAAAGGAGGAGCACGTTGAGCATCTCAGGGCTGTCTTGGAAGTCCTTCGGCACCATCAGCTTTATGGAAAGTTGTCAAAATGTAAGTTCTTGACGCAAGAAGTACACTTCCTTGGGCACATGGTGTCTCAGCATGGAGTGTCAGTGGACCCGTCGAAGGTAGAAGCAGTTGTTTCTTGGACAGCACCCAAGAGCATGGCAGAAGTTCGTAGTTACCTGGGGTTGGCTGGAAACTATCGGAGGTTCATCTCGGACTTCTCTCGAGTTTCTTCTCCGTTGACAGCTTTGACTAGGAAGAATCAGGTCTTCCTATGGAATGAGCAGTGCCAGGAAGCTTTCGACTACCTGAAGGAGAAGTTGGTTAGTGCTCCCATCCTTAGGTTTCCAGAGGAAGGATCCTTGTATGAGTTGTTTTGTGATGCCTCTAGCCTTGGCTTGGGATGTGTGCTGATGTAGAAGAAGGGTGTGACCTGCTATGGGTCTAGGCAGTTGCGTCCTCACGAACGGAACTATGCCACCCATGACATGGAGCTTGCAGCAGTAGTGTTTGCATTGAAGCTGTGGCGACATTACCTCTTTGGGGAGCGCTTTGTGGTCTTCACCGATAACAAGAGCTTGCGCTATATCTTCTCCCAGCGTGACTTGAACTTGCGACAGTGGAGATGGGTCGAGTTTCTCCAAGACTACGACTTTGATATCTCGTACACTGAAGGTAAGGGAAACGTTGTGGCTGATGCCCTGAGCAGGAAGCCGCATCAGGAAGTGGTTCGGGAATCTGCTGATGCTTGGAAGGCGATGGGGGAGTTGGCTGCCTTGCACTTGGATGCGAGGGTGGAAGGTACTAGAGGCTGCTTGTTTCAGATGACGGTACAGTCCTCTTTGTTGCAGCAAGTGGAAGAGTCTCAGTGGGGAGACCCTGAGGTGGAAGTGTTGCGGGATCGTTTTGATCAGGGGAATGCTCCAGAAGGATGGTCGGAGGACAGCCTACATCGGATTCTCTTTCATGGAAGGTTGTTTGTTCTAGAGGTGATGCGTGATGAAGTCCTTCGTGAGTTCCATAGCTCAGCCTTGGCAGTACATCCAGTTGTTTCGAAAATGTACCATGGCCTGAGGGGACAGTTTTGGTGGCCCGGGGTGAAACGGGCAGTGGCAGAGTTTGTGGCTAAATGCCTGGTGTGTCAGCAGGTGAAGGCTGAACACCGCGTTCCTAGTGGTTTGTTGCATCCTTTAGATGTTCCCGAGTGGAAGTGGGACGACGTCTCGATGGACTTCGTCACAGGACTACCCAGAGCTCAGGGCGGGCATGATGCTATCTGGATAGTGGTGGATCGACTGACAAAATCTGCTCACTTCTTGGCCATCAAGGAGTCAGGACCTGTGAGTACATTAACACAGAGGTATGTGGATGAGGTGGTGCGTTTGCATGGAGTTCTGAAGACTATCGTCTCAGATCGGGACACTCGGTTCATCTCACGAGTCTGGAAGGGGTTACAGCATTCTGTTGGCACCCAACTACGCCTTAGCACTGCTTTTCACCCTCAGACTGATGGACAGACAGAGCGGACTATCCAGACATTGGAGGACATGTTGCAAGCATGTGTTCTGGATTTCGGAGGATCATGGGTAC
The DNA here is from genome assembly GCA_963277665.1 of Viscum album. Lineage (NCBI taxonomy): Eukaryota > Viridiplantae > Streptophyta > Magnoliopsida > Santalales > Viscaceae > Viscum > Viscum album. The sequence goes on from OY728145.1 coordinate 1,674,540,031, forward strand.
GAAACTTGCCTTTAGTAGAGTTTTCCTACAACAACAGCTTCCACTATACTATCGGCATGGCTCCTTTTGAGGCTTTGTATGGAATACCATGTCGTTCACCCTTTTGCTGGGCTGAGGTTGGTGAGACTGGTACTCTTGGACCAGAAGTAGTGCAGAGCACGACGGAGAAAGTCCAGCTAGTGCGGGAGAGGATGAAAGCAGCTCAGGATCGGCACAAGTCTTATGCTGATCTTCGGAGGAGGCCCTTGGAGTTCGAGGTGGGAGATCATGTGTTCTTGAAGGTTTCCCCACGACGGGGGCAGCAGAGGTTCGGAAAGGGGAGTAATCTCTCCCCTAGGTTCATCGGACCTTTCGAGGTGCTGAGGCGAGTTGGCGAGGTGGCATATCAGCTGGCCCTACCACCTCAGTTGGAGAGGTTCCATGACGTCTTCCATGTCTCCCAGCTTCGTCAGTACTTACATGGTGACTCTAATGTCATCAACTGGGGAGAGCTAGATGTGGGAGAAGATGCGACCTTCGAGGAACGACCAGTCAGGATCGAGGATCGTAAGGAGAAAGTGCTCCGTGGACGAACCATCGGCTTGGTTCGTGTTTTTTGGAGGCATGGTGGCCTTGAGGAGAGCACTTGGGAGCGGGAGACCCAGATGCACGCTCAGTACCCGGGGTTGTTTTGACTTGTTCCTTACTTTGTTTGTTGGTGTTACCCTGTACCTTTGATATATAAAATGTTGGCTTGTTGGATGTGAGATCTTTGTTCCTTGTTCTTGGGAAGTGTGTGGCTTGTCCAGATATATGGGAAAGGAAAAACCTGATCCTTAATCAAGACGCATTAATGAGGATGCGATTAAACCCATGCAGGCGAGTCAGTGCCGCCTAAAGCGGATAGTATCTTGACATAGGAGAGGGAATTCCTAACTCATAGAGATGTTGGTTGGTTCCTTGTCATGACGAGAGCCCTGAGAGGTATCTTGTGGAGTGGTTCTTCAGATCCTTTCCTTATTCTGGGTCAGTTTTTAATTCTCGAGGACGAGAATGTTTTGAGAGGTATCTAATGTAATGGCCCGGACCTCTCCGGTCGATTACTTTGTAAAAACGTTTTTTTTATGTGGTCAATGCGGCGAACATCAAAAATAATAATAATTATTAATAATAAATGGTGATGTGTTAATAAATTTTTATTGGGTTTTTGTTATAAGTGTTATACTAAATAATTATAATAATAATGCTGGTTTTTTTTGATAGATCTGGTAATAATGATTTAATGAGAATTATGTTTTGAATTAAATGCAATGAGATTTGTGATATGAGAATAAATGAGAGATGTTATGATAATTGTGTAAAAATAATTAAATAAATGTTTAAAATGAATTTTGGGCGTGCCACATGGAAAATGAGGAGGATCCATTTTGTTGTGGGCGTGATGAATATTTTGGTAGGAATAAAGATTGGAGAGAGAATTAGATTGGAGAGAGAAAAGGTTTAAATGAAATAAATATTTAATATTTAAACCAATAAACTAAATAATTTAAAGAGGAGTCAATCATGGGACGTGTTGAACATGGAGAAAAGAAAGTGGGAGGCGCCACTTGTGGAGTGAGTTAAAGATTTGAAATAAATTGGAGAGAGAGTGTGAGAATTAAAAGAGAAGTAATAAAAGAAAAGAAAAAGAAATCAATGAAGGAGAAAAGGAGAAAGGAGCACCAAATTGGAGAGAGAGGGTTGGGTGGATTTAGGTATTTGAAATAAATCAATTAAAAATAATAATATAATAATCATGTTAATGTTTTTGTAGGTAAAACACTTTTCCGACCATAACTTATTCGTGTGACCTCGGTTTCACGAACCGTCTGCGGTAGTGCGACCCTGACTACGAGACGAAAATTATGAGTCCAATATTGGATGTCTTTTTCGTGTTTTCGGATTGGGTACCCGAAACGCTCATAAATTAATAGATTTAATATTGTTATTATTACGGGATCTTGTATCCAACGTATCTCCCTCATACGGTATCAGATTGACGATCCGTCAGCGACAGCGTAACCCTGAAATTATGACGGTCATTTTAAGACCATTAATGAGCTACTTTTATGACTCATGCCTCGGGTCAACGAAACACCACATATTGATAGAATTATCATTATTATTAAAATGCGTGGAAACCGCGTGATGTGTTGTGTGTTAACCAATCAAAACATGTAACGTATGTACAGTCACATCGTGTATTCATTAATGCACGCTGAATACGGATTTACCTATTCATTGCCTATATAAGAACGAGGTCATGTTTTATCTTCCATATCAATCGCTTCATTGTCGCACGACGACACTCTTGGATGATCGAGAAGTATTCCTCCTTTAACTTCATTGTCCGAGCTCCGAATTACGATCCATCAGCGGCCACAGGATCGTAGTGACGAGACGAAGCTTCTAAGACCAGACTTGTCACCTTTCCTTCCTTCCTTCCTTCTCCAGCTTCCATCCTAGGAGGCGTTTGTTGGGTTTGGCGAAGGCGGAGGACACCGAAGGACGTCGTCGGAAGCGATGTGATCGGGACCTTTTGAGGTAGGGGTTTACCTTCGTATCTCCATTTGGTGCAACATGCAGGGTGGGATATTTTTCTTTTGTTCCATGGTATGCAGTTGAAATTTAAATAAAGTTAATAACCGGATAAAGAAGGGTTTGGGGTTTTGTGTTGTTTCTATTGCCTTCCAGTTTCTTTATCTTCTGATTGTGATTTTGGATTGAAAGGCCTTTGCCTACTGAAAATCAAGGCCGTTGGTGGCCTTTGTGTGCACAATTGATATCTAAATTGTTTGTGGTTGGTTTTGTTAAAACATGGAAAATGGATAAGCACGTAAATACTGGCTGATTAAATGAGAATGAAAACCTTGTGTGATCACCCTGATTGAACAAAGTTGGAATAATGAACATGTTGGTGGTTTGGTTGTTTTGTGGAAAATGCCTTTATTTATGAAAAGTGTTTTGATTATGAAAAGTGTTTTGAAGTAAAAGGTGTTTTCAAATGAGGAAATGTTTTGTGTGTGGAAAGGGTTTTATGTGTGGAACTTTGAAATAAATGAATGATGGAATGTTGTATGGTTGTGATAATATCTTGTAAATGAAATGGTATGTGGTTGCTTGCGTTTTACCTAACCTTGGTTGTGGATGGCAGGGATATGTTTGTGAAAGGTTTTGTCTGGATGTTAGTTTCCCAGTAGTAATAATTTGTTAAACCATTGCATGAAACATGAAAACCTAAATGGGGTTGGGGGATGATTGTTTGGTTGTTGATGCATGCTTCGTGGTAGCAGTGCCGAGGCACATGCTCAGTTTCTGTTTTTAAGAATCCATAGGTTGGGTTGTGTGTTTGGTATATGTATATATATAATTGTATCTTTGTGTTTTGTCGCACCACACCCATGTCAAGAACCTAGTGCCGAACACTCCCATTTTATGGGAGAGTGTGTTCCCCCTTAGTTACTAGCTCCATCCTACTCCTTCTTCCATAGGCTATGATGGCTTGAGGTGACCTTACACCCAAGACTCTTCGGGTAGGTCTCGGAGGCTGTGATGGCTTGAGGCGACCTTTAGCCCAAGACTCTTCGGGCAGGCTTACCGTTCCCAAGAACCTTCGGGATGAGGCCCAGGTGTCTGCGGGCGGGTTAGTGGTTGTGGCCCATGTGTGTGCGGGCGGGATGCGTGGTTTGGCCCAGGTGTGTGCGGGCGGGAAGAGTGTGGTAGCGTCAGGACGTTTTCCATTAGGAAGAGCAGCATCTAATTAAGTGGGAAATGGTGCGGGGTACCCAATACTTTTGTTCTATATATATACTAAAATTGTTTGTGTTACTTGGTGAGTGTGACCAGTGAGGCTGGGTGGATAGTTTTTCCTTGTTAGTTTCTGGTTCTTCTGTTTTCTCACGGGACCTTAGGGTGTCTCCCCACTTGTGCACAAGAGCTTTAGGTTCTCTACTGAGTATACTTGTATGCTCACCCTACGTTGTTTCAGGTTTTCAGGAGGACTACCAGGGCTGTGCGGGACCCTACTAGTCAGGCAGTGGGAGCTGTGCAGTTGCTGTTTTCTTGTTTTTCTTTTGGTACTGTACTCACTTGTACTTTGAGCTTATTTGTACTTGTACCTGTTTCAGTTTATTTATACATGCATATGGGACTGGTTTGGGTTTCTTTTCAGCACCTTTGTTCTTTTTCCTTTTTGGTGGTTGACTTATCCTATTTCCGATCCTAACAATAAAAAGGGTAATGCCTCCCATGATTGAAAAAAAAACTCATACCCTTGGTGCTAGTCGCCACCCCGGGGCCTACTGGAGGCGGGACTCGGGGTTCATTATCTCCCTTTCACCATTGCCAGCTCTGGAGGGGCATCTTTGATGGAAGGGGGTCATGATAGAATGGCATCAGAGGAATGGTTGAGAGATAGGATGGAGTCTGGAGTTAGGCACAATGAGGATTGCATGGGATGGTAGGGAAACAGTGTTAGCTGATATTGGTGTGTGACATGGGCCAGGGAAGACCGGCTAGGACATGGGATTTTAGGGCCCCCCGTGATCCGATGCAAGGACTCTGATCCTACCAAACAACCAAGTGAGGCTACATTGATTTTAGGGTAGAATCCCTAGGAAAGGTACATGCATCATCATGTTTGTGTTTTACTTGATTTGGGGCGTTCTGGGAATAAAGTAAAATGATAAAATGAACCCTTGAAAAATCTCTTTACTACTCAGGATTAGGTTTTCCTTGTTTACCGTACAGCTATGGAACCTGGACGGCGTTCCCAGGTGGCTCAGGCGGCCGAGGCCCAGCAGGTTCAGGCGATCGATCAACTGAGGATCGATCAAGAGGAGGAAGAAAGCCAGTGGCAGAAGACCCTCCGTTCTTTCTAGCGTCAGACTCTCAAGAAGTACGAGGGAAGTACTTCGGGCCTGGAGACGGAGGGGTGGCTTGAAGAGCTAGGGATCGCTTTTACCTTGATCCGTGCTCCGAAGGAGTACTGGGTCCCCCTAGCGGTCAGTCAGCTGAGAGGCGCGGCGCGCCAATGGTGGATGCTCTACCTCGGGGAGAGGAAGGAGGCAGAGATTCCATGGGCTGACTTCGAAAAGGAGTTCCGAGAGGAATTCCTTTCTTCTTTGATCAAGGCGGAAAATCGTCAGGAGTTTATCTCCCTTCAGAAGGGGAGTATGACTGTTCGAGAGTTGGGAATTAAGTTCAAGAATCTCCTACGCTTTGCTCCGGAACTCTTTCCGGATGAAGAGTCTCGGGCGAGACGTTTGGAAGAGGCGCTTCATCCGTCGCTCTAGTATGTTGTGACCCCCTTCACCCTTCTGACGTACTTAGCCGTACAGAAGAATGCGGAAGTTGTAGAGAGGATGCACTTGCAGGGAGGTGCACCCCGAGAAGGGATCCAGGTGGGTCCGTCGAAGGGGAAGGCAGTCAGTAGCAGACCTCCTGTGACCGGACCTTCCAGGTTCAGGCCGGTGGGGAGCAGGCCCCAGCGGTTCCAGTTCAGGTCTTCAGGCCCTCGTCCTTCCTTCTCAAGTCCTGGACTGAAGTGTTTTTCTTGTGGAGGTTTCGGGCACGTCCGGAGTCAGTGCCCGACCGGAGCTCAGCACGGTGGAGGTGGTCCGGATCAGTACCCGCCTCAACAACAGTTGTCGTCGAGGCCCTTTCAGCAGCAGCAGGGCCCTCCGAGGGTAGACCCTGTAGGAGGAGGCTGATCTCAGGGTGCTCCTCAGGGACCTCGACAAGGGCGTGGTTGGGGAGGTGGTCGACATAAGAGAGGCAGAGGAGCTGGGCGTGGACAGTTGCACGCAGCAGAGTTGGCAGCTCCAGCAGGACCAGAGGTGGTACGAGGTACGATCTGTTTGTTCAGCACTCTTGTTTCTACCTTGTTCGATTCAGGAGCTTCGCACTCTTTTGTTGCACCCAGTCTAGCCCACGCTTTGGGTCTAGACGTAGAGAGACTTTCTATACCCCTGGTACTGATTACGCCTGTTGGAGGTCAGACCCGTTTGTCTTGTGTTTGTCGGGGATGCGAGCTGACGTTGGGACTACATCGGTCCATTGGAGATCTTCTTTTGCTACAGATGCAGCCATACGACGTCATCTTAGGCATCGACTGGCTGTTCTCTGTTAGTGTTGTTATCGACTGCTTCCGGAGAAGAGTCGTGTTCTCCGATATGGATGGACAGTGTGTGACTTTTGTTGGAGAGAGGAGCTATCAGGTGGGAAGTCGGCATGTGAAGCCTCTCTTTTCTTTGTTGGGTGGGATATCAGCGGTTCCAGCTGATACAGAGATGATGAATGTTCTAGAAGTTGTTAGGGAATTCCTCGATGTCTTTCCCGAGGAGGTTGTGACTCTACCCCCTCGACGTGATGTGGAGTTTGGGATAGACTTATAGCCAGGTGCCCGTCCAATATCGATGGCTCCTTATCGGATGGCACCTTCGGAGTTGCGATAGTTGCGGATTCAGATTGACGATCTGATGGAGAAGGGTTTTGTTCGACCCAGTGTGTCACCATGGGGTGCTCCGGTTCTGTTCGTGAAAAAGGCAGATGGTGGTCTCAGGCTATGCATAGACTACCGGAGGCTGAATCAAGTAACGGTCAAGAACCGTTACCCCCTTCCGAGAATAGATGATCTCTTCGACCAGCTGAGGGGAGCATGTTGGTTTTCTAAGATTGATCTGCGGTCGGGATATCATCAGCTGAGGGTAAAAAATAGTGACATCCCAAAGACAGCTTTCAGGTGCAGGTATGGGAACTTCGAGTTTGTAGTGATGCCGTTTGGGGTTACGAATGCACCAGCTGTGTTCATGGGTCTTATGAACTTGTCTTCCGAGAGTTCCTGGACCAGTTCGTCATTGTGTTCATCGATGACATCTTGATCTACTCAAGATCAAAGGAGGAGCACGTTGAGCATCTCAGGGCTGTCTTGGAAGTCCTTCGGCACCATCATCTTTATGGAAAGTTGTCAAAATGTAACTTCTTGACGCAAGAAGTACACTTCCTTGGGCACGTGGTGTCTCAGCATGGAGTGTCAGTGGACCCGTCGAAGGTAGAAGCAGTTGTTTCTTGGACAACACCCAAGAGCATGGCAGAAGTTCGTAGTTTCTTGGGGTTGGCTAGATACTATTGGGGGTTCGTCTTGGACTTCTCTCGAGTTGCTGCTCCATTGACAGCTTTGACTAGGAAGAATCAGGTCTTCCTGTGGAATGAGCAGTGCCAGGAAGCTTTCGACTACCTGAAGGAGAAGTTGGTTAGTGCTCCCATACTTAGGTTTCCAGAGGAAGGATCCTTGTATGAGGTGTTTTGTGATGCCTCTGGCCATGGCTTGGGATGTGTGCTGATGCAGAAGAAGGGTGTGATCTGCTATGGGTCTAGGCAGTTGCGTCCTCACGAACGGAACTATGCCACCCATGACTTGGAGCTTGTAGCAGTAGTGTTCGCATTGAAGCTGTGGCGACATTACCTCTTTGGGGAGCGCTTTGTGGTCTTCACCGATCACAAGAGCTTGCGCTATATCTTCTCCCAGCGTGACTTGAACTTGCGACAGCGGAGATGGGTCGAGTTTCTCCAAGACTACGACTTTGAGATCTCGTACACTGAAGGTAAGGGAAACGTTGTCGCTGATGCCCTGAGAAGGAAGCCACATCAGGAAGTGGTTCGGGAATCTGCTGATGCTTGGAAGGCGATGGGGGAGTTGGCTGCCTTGCACTTGGATGCGAGGGTGGAAGGTGCTAGAGGCTGCTTGTTTTAGATGACGGTACAGTCCTCTTTGTTGCAGCAAGTGGAAGAGTCTCAGTGGGGAGACCCTGAGGTGGAAGTGTTGCGGGATCGTGTCGATCAGGGGAACGCTCCGGAAGGATGGTCGGAGTACAGCCGACATCGGATGCTCTTTCATGGAAGGTTGTTTGTTCCAGAGGTGATGCGTGATGAAGTCCTTCATGAGTTCCATAGATCAGCCTTCGCAGTACATCCAGGTGTTTCGAAAATGTACCAAGGCCTGAGGGGACAGTTTTGGTGGCCCGGGGTGAAACGGGCAGTGGCAGAGTTTGTGGCTAAATGCCTGGTGTGTCAGTAAGTGAAGGCTGAACACCGCGTTCCTGGTGGTTTGTTGCATCCTTTAGATGTTCCCGAGTGGAAGTGGGACGACGTCTCGATGGAATTCGTCACAGGACTACCCAGAGCTCAGGGCGGGCATGATGCTATCTGGGTAGTGGTGGATCGACTGACAAAATCTGATCACTTCTTGGCCATCAAGGAGTCAGGACCTGTGAGTACCTTAGCACAGAGGTACGTGGATGAGGTGGTGCGTTTGCATGGAGTTCCAAAGACTATCGTCTCAGATCGGGACACTCGGTTCACCTCACGAGTCTGGAAGGGGTTACAACATGCTTTTGGCACCCAGCTACGCCTTAGCACTGCTTTTCACCCTCAGACTGATGGACAGACAGAGCGGACTATCCTGACATTGGAGGACATGCTGCGAGCATGTGTTCTGGATTTCGGAGGATCATGGGTATGCCACTTTCCTTTAGTAGAGTTTGCCTACAACAATAGCTTCCACTCTACTATCGGCATGGCTCCTTTTGAGGCTTTGTATGGAAGACCATGTCGTTCACCCTTTTGCTGGGCATAGGTTGGTGAGACTGGTACTCTTGGACCAGAAGTAGTGCAGAGCACGACGTAGAAAGTCCAGCTAGTGCGGGAGAGGATGAAAGCAGCTCAGGATCGGTAGAAGTCTTATGCTGATCGTCAGAGTAGGCCCTTGGAGTTCGAGGTGGGAGACCATGTGTTCTTGAAGGTTTCCCCTCGACGGGGCAGCAGAGGTTCGGAAAGGGGAGTAAGATCTCCCCTAGGTTCATCGGACCTTTCGAGGTGCTGAGGCGAGTTGGCGAGGTGGCATATCAGCTGGCCCTACCACCTCAGTTGGAGAGGGTCCATGACGTCTTCCATGTCTCCCAGCTTCGTCAGTACTTACATGATGACTCTCATTTCATCAACTGGGGAGAGCTAGATTTGGGAGAAGACACGACCTTCGAGGAACGACCAGTCAGGATCGAGGATCGCAAGGAGAAAGTGCTCCGTGGACGAACCATCGGCTTGGTTCATGTTTTGTGGAGGCATGGCGGCCTTGAGGAGAGCACTTGGGAGCGGGAGACCCAGATGCGCGCTCAGTACCCGGGGTTGTTTTGACTTGTACCTTCCTTTGTTTGTTGGTGTTACCCTGTACCTTTGATATATAAAATGTTGGCTTGTTGGATGTGAGATCTTTGTTCCTTGTTCTTGGGAAGTGTGTGGCTTGTCCGGATATATGGGAAAGGAAAAACCTGATCCTTAATCAAGACACATTAATGAGGATGCGATTAAACCCGTGTAGGCGAGTCAGTGCCGCCTAAAGCGGATAGTATCTTGACAAAGGAGAGGGAATTCCTAACTCATAGAGATGTTGGTTGGTTCCTTGTCATGACGAGAGCCCTGAGAGGTATCTTGTAGAGTGGTTCTTCAGATCCTTTCCTTCTTCTGGGTCAGTTTTTAATTCTCGAGGACGAGAATGTTTTGAGAGGTATCTAATGTAATGGCCCGGACCTCTCCGGTCGATTACTTTGTAAAAATGTTTTTTTATGTGGTCAATGCGGCGAACATCAAAAATAATAATTCTTATTAATAATAAATGGTGACGTGTTAATAAATTTTTTTGGGGTTTTGTTATAAGTGTTATACTAAATAATTATAATAATAATGTTTGTTTTTTTTTGATAGATCTGGTAATAATGATTTAATGAGAATTATGTTTTGAATTAAATGCAATGAGATTTGTGATATGAGAATAAATGAGAGATGTTATGATAATTGTGTAAAAATAATTAAATAAATGTTTAAAATGAATTTTGGGCGTGCCACATGGAGAATGAGGAGGAGCCATTTTGTTGTGGGCGTGATGAATATTTTGGTAGGAATAAAGATTGGAGAGAGAATTATATTGGAGAGAGAAAAGGTTTAAATGAAATAAAGATTTAATATTTAAACCAATAAACTAAATAATTTAAAGAGGAGTCAATCATGGGACGTGTTGAACATGGAGAAAAGAAAGTGGGAGGCGCCACTTGTGGAGTGAGTTAAATATTTGAAATAAATTGGAGAGAGAGTGTGAGAATTAAAAGAGAAGTAATAAAAGAAAAGAAAAAGAAATCAATGAAGGAGAAAAGGAGAAAGGCGCACCAAATTGGAGAGTGAGGGTTGGGTGGATTTAGGTATTTGAAATAAATCAATTAAAAATAATAATATAATAATCATGTTAATGTTTTTGTAGGTAAAAATCTTTTCCGACCATAACTTATTCGTGTGACCTCGGTTTCATGAACCGTCTGCGGTAGTGCGACCCTGACAACGAGAGGAAAATTATGAGTCCAATATTGGATGTCTTTTTCGGGTTTTCGGATTGGGTACCTGAAACGCTCATAAATTAATAGATTTAATATTGTTATTATTATAGGATCTTGTATCCAACGTATCTCCCTCATACGGTATCGGATTGACGATCCGTCAGCGACAGCGTAACCCTAAAATTATGACGGTCATTTTAAGACCATTAATGAGCTTCTTTTATGACTCATGCCTCGGGTCAAAGAAACACCACATATTGATAGAATTATCATTATTATTAAAACGCGTGGAAACCGCATGACGTGTTGTGTGTTAACCAATCAAAACATGTAACGTATGTATGGTCACATCGTGTATTCATTAATGCACACTGAATACGGATTTACCTATTCGTTGCTTATATGAGAACGAGGTCATGTTTTATCTTCCATATCGATCGCTTCTTTGTCGCACGACGACGCTCTTGGACGATCAAGAAGTATTCCTCCTCTAACTTCTTTGTCCGAGCTCCGAATTACGATCCGTCAACGGCCACAGGATCGTAGCGACGAGACGAAGCTTCTAAGCCCGGACTTTTCACATTTCCTTCCTTCCTTCCTTCTCCAGCTTCCATCCTAGGAGGCGTTTTTCGGGTTTGGCGAAGGCGGAGGACACCGAAGGATGTCGTCGGAAGTGACGTGATCGGGACCTTTTGAGGTAGGTGTTTTCCTTCGTCTCTCTTTTTGGTGCAACATGCGGGGTGGGATATTTTTCTTTTGTTCAATGGGATGCAGTTGAACTTTAAATAAAGATAATAATCGGATAAAGAAGGGTTTGGGGTTTTCTGTTGTTTCTATTGCCTTCCAGTTTCTTTATCTTCTGATTGTGATTTTGGATTGAAAGGCCTTTGCCTACTAAAAATAAAGGCCGTTGGTGTCCTTTGCTTGTGAAATTGATATCTGAATTGTTTGTGGTTGGTTTTGTTAAAACATGGAAAATGGATAAGCACGTAAAGACTGTCTGATTAAATGAGAATGAAAACCTTGTGAGATCACCCCGATTGAACAAAGTTGGAATAATGAACATGTTGGTGGTTTGGTTGTTTTGTGGAAAATGCCTTTATTTATGAAAATTTTTTTGATTATGAAAAGTGTTTTGAAGTAAAACGTGTTTTCAAATGCGGAAATGTTTTGTGTGTGGAAAGGGTTTTATGTGTGGAACTTTGAAATAAATGAATGATGGAATGTTGTATGGTTGTGATAATCTCTTGTAAATGAAATGGCATGTGGTTGCTTGCGTTTTACCTAACCTTGGTTGTGGATGGCAAGGATATGTTTGTGAAAGGTTTTTTCTGGATGTTAGTTGCCCAGTAGTAATAATTTGTTAAGCCATTTCATGAAACATGAAAACCTAAATGGGGTTGGGGGATGATTGTTTGGTTGTTGATGCATGCTTCGTGGTAGCAGTGCCGAGGCACATGCTCAGTTTCTCTTTTTAAGAAGCCATAGGTTGGGCTGTGTGTTTGGTATATGTATATATATAATTGTATCTTTTTGTTTTGTCACACCACACCCATGTCAAGAACCTAGTGCTGAACACTCCCATTTTATGGGAGAGGGTGTTCCCCCTTAGTTACTAGCTCCTTCCTGCTCCTTCTTCCAGAGGCTATGATGGCTTGAGGTGACCTTACACCCAAGACTCTTCGGGTAGGTCTCGGAGGCTGTGATGGCTTGAGGCGACCTTTAGCCCAAGACTCTTCGGGCAGGCATACCGTTCCCAAGAACCTTCGGGATGAGGCCCAGGTGTCTGCGGGCGGGTTAGTGGTTGTGGCCCAGGTGTTTGCGGGCGGGATGCGTGGTTTGGCCCAGGTGTGTGCGGGCGTGAAGAGTGTGGTAGCGTCAGGACGTTTGCCGTTAGGAAGAGAAGCATCTAATTAAGTGGGAAATGGTGCGGGGTACCCAATACTTTTTTTCTATATATATACTAAACTTGTTTGTGTTACTTGGTGAGTGTGACCTGTGAGGCTGGGTGGATAGTTTTTCCTTGTTAGTTTCTGGTTCTTCTGTTTTCTCACGGGGCCTTAGGGTGTCTCCCAACTTGTGCACGAGAGCTTTAGGTTCTCTACTGAGTATACTTGTATGCTCACCCTACGTTGTTTCAGGTTTTCAGGAGGACTACCAGGGCCGTGCGGGACCCTACTAGTCAGGCAGTAGGAGCTGTGCAGTTGCTGTTTTCTTGTTTTTCTTTTGGTACTGTACTCACTTGTACTTTGAGCTTATTTGTACTTGTACCTGTTTCAGTTTATTTATACATGCATATGGGACTGGTTTGGGTTTCTTTTCAGCACCTTTGTTCTTTTTCCTTTTTGGTGGTTGACTTGTCCTATTTCCGATCCAAACTATAAAAAGGGTAATGCCTCCCATGATTGAAAAATAAATAAACTCATACCCTTGGTGATAGTCGCCACCCCGGGGCCTACTGGAGGCGGGACTCGTGGGTCATTATCTCCCTTTCACCATTGCCAGCTCAGGAGGGGCATCTTTGATGGAAGGGGGTCGTGACATCTTTATCCATTATGTATGGGCAGTTAACCTGTGGTAAGGTGGTGTGGGGTACCCATATATCAATATTAATATTCTACTACAGTAATCAACTTGTGTTATCTAATGAGTCTACCCTGGTGATGCTTGAGTGGTTAGTACTCCTTGATAGGTTCCTTGAGGTTCTACTGTTTTCTCATAGGTTTTTTAATAAGTTACCCATATTTTCATGGGTGGGTTTATTTTACTAACTGAGATTACTCGTATGCTCACCCTATGTATAAAAAACTATTTTCAGGTTTCTAGGTTGACATCGAGTACCATTTTGGATTTTACAAGCTCAGGTTTCATGATTAGTTTTTATTACCGCTTAGTCTGTTTTCTTTTGGTACCTTACATTGGTGTTTTTATACCTTGTATCATATTTTCTTATGAACATTCATGTGGTAAGGGATTCGGGCCTTACCTTTTCATTTACTATTCGGTGTTTCTTGGGATTTACATCTTTTCTCCCAATATAGTTCTATGAAAAGGGTAATGCCTTCCATATTATGTGATATTCTATACCCTTGGTGTTAGTTGCTGCTCTAGGGCCTATTGAAGGAATGAGTCGGGGTCATTGTATTTCTTTCATATTGAGGAAGGAAGGGCATGAAACATTGTTTTCATGTCCCTCATCTTGAAGAAGGTGGGTCCTTAAAGATGAGGCACAGGTGTCTTCAGGTGAGAGGTGTGGTTATTGTGGCCCAAGTGTCTATGGACATGATTATGTGAGGTTTGAGGCATGGGTGTGTGTGGTAAGGTTGTGGCAGTGGGACTACGTATGGGAAGAGTCGTATCATCAAGAAATTATCCATTGGGGATGATCAGTTAACTAATGGTAATGTTATGTGGGGTACCCAATTATCTATGTTCTATTATTACTAATTTACATGACTTTTTCTATTCGGTGAGTGTGCCTCAGTGAGGTTGGTCTGCTTAGTACTCTTTGATAATTGAATCATGGTTCTATTGTTTTCTCACAGATACATTAGTATTTTACCCCACTTGGGTATAGGTGGATTTAGTTTCCTTACTATGTATACTTGTATTCTCACCCTATGTATACAAAAATGTATTCAGGTTTCCATGAGAAATTCAAGGGCCTTGATAGACTTTAATAGCTCGAGAGTCAGGATTAGTTGATGTTTCTTCTATGTCTATTTTCTTTTGGAACGTTACTTGTGAGGTTTTTGTACCTTGTATCATCTTTACTTTTGAACATGCATGTGGGAACGGAATTTGGATTTACTTTTACTTTTAGTATTCAATGTTTCTTAGGATTTACCATCTTCAATCCTGATCATGTTATATAAAAATGGAAGTTCCATCCATATAATGTCATATTTTATTAACTTGGTTCTATTCGATACTCTGGGGCCTATTAATGGTGGGACCTAGGGTTTGATATCTCTCCTTCATCTTGAGGAAGGAAGGGTGTGTCATTTTTTTGTCCCTTCCCTCATCTTGAAGAAGGTGGGTCATGAAAAAATGGTATTAGAGGGAGGATGAGAGATTGGATAGATTTCAGAGTTAGGAATAGTGGGTATGGTATGGAATCATAGGGATAAAGTGCTATGTGACCTTGATGTGTGATGTTGGATTGGGAAGACCTGCTAGGACACATGATTTTAGGGCCCCCATGATCTAATGCAAGGACTCTGTACCTAATGAATGGCCTAGTGAGGCTACACTAATTGCAGGGTAGGGACCATAATAAAGGTAAATTCACCATAACGACTTCTATTCTTATTTGAGTTGGTATTTTTAGGAAATAAAATAAAAATGAAGAGTTAAAAAAAAATTTAGAAAGATAATTTCCATAATGCCTAGGATTATGAGTTCCTTGATTCCTTTCCAGTTATAGAACTTGGACATCGACCATGTGTGGTACGAGAAGTTAGGGACCATTATGTTGAACAGGTTGATCAGCTGAGGGTCAATCCAATGAAAGAGGATGACCCTTGGTATAATATTCATCATGCCTTCCGGAGGCAGACTCTATGAAAGTGAGAGGTAAGCATCTCGGACATGGAAGTGGGGAGTTATCTTGAAGAGGTGGTGTTCTCTTTTAACCTAATTTGGCCTCTAAATGAGTACTGGTTTCCTCTAGAAGTGAGTCAAATATGTGGAGTGGTGCATTAATGGTGGATACTTTAACTTAGGGATTGGAAGAAGATCGATGTATCATGGGATGACATTGATAAAGAGTTATGGGCAGAATTCCTTTCTCCCATGATGAAGGATGAGAAGAGGTAGGATCTTCTCTTGCTCCAGCAGGAGAGTATGTCGGTGATGGATCATGGGATCATGTTCAAGGATCTAATATGCTTTTATCTGAATGTATTTCAGAATGAGGAGTTGCAGGCACGATGCTTGGAGGAGGAACTCTGACCTTCCCATATGTATGTTGACGCTCCCTTTTCTCTACCGATATATGTGGATGCTTATAATAATTATGATGTATTTTAGAGGATTAACTTGCACTATGTTTTACCATGAGAGGAGATCCATCCCAGTTCATCTAAGGGGAAGGTATTTAGCAGCAAGTCTCCAGCATAATGGCCTTCTAGGTTTCGTTCAGCGGGGAGTAGACCTGAGGATTTCCAGTTCTGATCTACTGTCCTTTACCTTTCCACATGGGTTTGGGAACAAGGTAATTTGTCTATGGAGGTTGTGGTATTCTTTAAAAAAAGTTCCCAGTTCAAACTCATTATTTTGGTGGCGGTCAGGTTCAGTGCTCACCTCAGCAGCAGCAGTTGCCTATCAGACCTTTCCAGTAGCAGGGGCAGCGAGCTCCTGCTCCACTGAGGGTAGAATGTGATAGTGGATTCCGACCTTAAGGAGATACTAAGGTACCTCAACCAGGGAATGGTTGGGGAGGAAGTCGATTTCCGAGGGGTTGAGAAGCTAGACATGGGCAGTTTCACGTTGTGGATGAAATTGTTCTAGTGGAGATGGAGGTTACTCGAGGTATGACTAGTACATTTATTACCATTATGTGTACATTGTTTGATTGTGCTTATAATGAATTCTTTCTTTCAATATTTTTATCCCATTCCCTGGGTCTAGACATAGAGAGAATTTATTTTCCCCAATTGTTGAGTATGCTAGTTGAAAGTCTGATGAATCTGTTTATTGTTTTTTTTGGAATGTAGACTGATGTTCTCACTACATCAGTAAAATGGGGATCTTTCTTCTTCTACAGATCCAGCCATATGATGTCATAACTGGAATTTACTGGTTGTTATTATTGCATTCAATTATCTAATACTTCTATATAAGGGTCGTATTATCAGATATGGTCGAACAACTCATAGATTTCATTGGCGAGTGGAGTTGTTAGGTGGACAGCTGGTGTGTGGAGCCAATTCTTTCTTAGTTAGCCGAGATATTAGTGGAATCACCAGACATTGAGATGGTGGAAGTTTTGGGGGTTGTCAGCGAGTTCTTATATTTCTTCCCTAAAGATGTAGTGACTCTACCCCTCGATGTGATGTTGAGTTTTGGATAGACTTGAAAACCAGTACCCGTACAATTTCGAGGTCTCCCTATTGAATGGCGCCTTTAGAGTTACAAGAGTTGAAGATTCAGGTTGACGGCCAGATGAAGATGGTTTTTATCGTTCCAAGTGTTTCATCATGGGGCGCTCCATTCTTGTTTGTGAAGAAGTCATTTTGTGTCCTTAGACTGTGAAAATACTACTAGAGACTGAACCAGGTGACGGTCATGAACCATTACCCACTTTCAAGGATAGATGGTCTTTTCAACTAGTTAAAGGGAGCAGTTTTGTTCTCTAATATCGATTTTCAATCTTGTTATCATGACTTGAGGGTAAAGAAGGGTGATATCCCGAAGACTACATTTATGTGTAGGTATGGGATCTTTGAGTTTGTGGTCCTATTGTTTGGAATTACAAAGGTGATAGTGATGTTCATGGGGATCCTGAACTCTATTTTCCATGAGTACATGTACCGGTTCAAAGTCGTGTTCATCAATGACATCCTGATCTAATCATGCTCACAGGGGTGTCATGTAAAGAATAGATGGATAGTCTTGGAGGTCTTATGACACCACCAGGTCGAGGTAATGTTGTCCGAGTTCATGTTCTAGACACTAGAGGTTCTTTTCCGTGGACACATTGTTTCCCATAAGGGGATAGCAGTGGACCTACCAAAGGTTGAAGCGGTTGTTTTTGGGAAGAACCCATGAATTTGGTGGAGGTTGGTAGTTTCCTGGGTCTGGAAAGCTACTACCAGAGGTTTGTACAAATCATCTCTTGAGCTATAACTCCTTTTACAACATTTACTAGAATGGTAGAGGCCTTCATATAGGGTGAGCACTATTGGGAATCCTTCAGTTATCTAAAGGGGAAGCTGGTTAGTGCTCCAGTGATCAAGTTTCCATAGGAAGGGGTGTTGTTTGGGGTGTTTTGTTATGATTCTAGTCTAGGTTTGGGGTGTGTGCTGATGCAGTAGTAGGGAGTGATCTCTTATGGGTCTACGAATTTAGGTCATCATGAACATAACTATGCCACTGATGACTTGGATATTATGGCGGTCATGTTTGGGATGAACATTCGGTGAAATTACCTCATCATAAAGAGCATTGTGGTCTTCACGGATCACAAAAGCTCAAGGAATAAATTTTCACAGTGAGAAATGATCTATCAGAAGTTAAGTTGGATAAAGTTACTCCAGGACTAAATATTTAAGATCTAATACGCTTAGGGAAAGAGGGATGTTTTAGATGATGATTTGTGCAGGAAGTAAAATAAGGAGGTATTTTAGGAATCCACAGATGCTTGGAAGGAAGTGGAGGAGTTTTCCACTTTGTTCCTTGATGATGGAGAGGACAGTGGAAGAGGATATCTATTTCAGATGATAATACAGTCTTCCTTACTGTGGTAGGTGGAGGAGAATCAATGGGGATACTCATAGGCTAAAGTGATGTTTAATCGTGTTGGCTATAGTGATCCTCTAGAAGGATAGTCGGAGGATAGTTACAATCGAATGATATTTCATTGGAAGTTTTTTTCCTATAAATAGTGCACGAGGGACTTCTAAGTGAGTTCCATAGCTCACCCTTGGTAGTACACCTAGAAACCTCCATTATGTATTGAGGCTGGAGGGAACATTTTTTGTGGCCTGGGGTGAAGTGGGAAGTATAGGAGTGTGTGGCAAGGTTCACCGAGTTTCAGTAGGTGATGGCTGAGAATCGGGTTCCCGACGGTCTGTTGTAGCCCTTATATATTAGTAAGGGAATGTGGGATGACATCCCGATGGATTTTATCAATGTACTACCCAGGGCTCATAGAGGTTGTGATGCTATCTGGTCAGTGGTGGATCGATTAACAAAATCACCTCACTACAAATAAATCAAGGACTTGAGCGTATTCGATGCCTTAGTGCAGAGGTGTGTAGGTGAAGTGGTGTGTCTACATGGTGTTCCAAGATCTATCTTCTCCGATTTAGATGCACAATTTAACTCATGAGTCCGGAGGGGATTAAAGAATTATTTTGGAACCCAGTTATGCCTCAACACCGCTATCCACCCTCAGACGGATGGGCAGACAGATATGACCATCCAAACATTAGATGATATACAGAAAGAGTGTGTTCTAGACTTCAAAGGATCGTGTGTATGACACTTTACTCTGGTAGAGGATTCTTATAATAATCGATATCACTCTACTGTTATCATGGAACCATTTGAATCCTTGTATGAAAGACTGTTTTGTTCTCTCGTATGCTGGACATAGGTTAGAAAGGTAGGTGTTCTTTGAACAGAGGTAGTACATAGCACAAACGAAAATTTTTATATTTTGAATGAGAGGATAAAGGTCGATCAAGAGTGACATAAGTCATATGACAATCATAGGAGGAGGTCTTTGGAGTTCAAGGTTGTTTACCATGTCTTTTTCAAGGTTTTCCCTCAATGTGGGAAGTGATGGTTTGGAAGAGGAAGAAAGCTTTCTCCTAGGTTCATTTGACCTTTCAAGGTGTTGGGATAATTTGGTGATGTAGAATTTCAGCTGGAATTTCCCCTGCTATTGGAGAGGATCCATTATATCGTCCATGTCTCTCAACATTGTAGGTATCTACATTATGACTCCCACATCCTAGGTTGGGGAGAGTTGAATATCGAGGACGACACGAAATTCATGGCGCAACCCATGAGAATCGAGGATTGTGAGGAGAAGGTACTTCCTGGACGTACCATTCCTTTGGTTCGTGTGTCATTGAGGAATGGTGGCATTGAGGAGAGTACTTGGGAGTGGGAGGAACATATGTGTTCCTAATACCCAGAGTTTTTCTGATTTTTTCTCTTGCATTTTTCTTTGTTCCTTTCTTATGATATAATGCTTGACCTTGTTTCCTATGAGATTATTTGTTTTCCTATTCTATGAATGTCTGTGAAAAAAAATACTGACATGTGGAAAGGGGAGGACCTAATCCCAAATTGTGATGCATTAATTTGGATGTGATTAAACTCATCTGGGTGAGTCAGTGCCACCCAATGTAGATAGTATCTTGACATCGGGGAAGGAGCTCCATAATCCATATTTCTCGATAGTGAGACCATTAGTGTTTTCAGGGTTTCTTGGGGAAATGGATCCATTGTGTATCTACATTTATTCAAGATATAGATTTCAAGAAGGTGTTATTGGATGTTGAGGTGTTCTCCCATGTTTTAGAACAACGCATGGTGGTCTTTCCCTGAGAGGTATCTTACAGGGTGGTTATTTAGACCCCTCTCCCTTCTAAGTTTGGTTTTATATTATCATAATGAGAATAGTTTGAGTGGTATCGAATGTAATAATCTGGATTTTCCTGGGCCTTTCTTTTGAAAACATCTTCTGCTTCTGGGGTTCTTGGGGGTCGTAGTGGTTTATTGCAGGGGTTTTCCCAAAATTTTGTTTCACTAAACAGTTTCACTGAAATGGTGGAACCATAATGATGGAAAACCAAAATGGTGTCTCACCCATTGATGAATTTCCATATTTCTAAGTTTCCATGTTTTCCCTTCTTATGTCTTATTTGACATAAACTAAGCTTCATTCCTTCATTGGGAATTTTTAAGGGAGTGTCAATGGATATTAATTATATATTTAATATCCTAACATCTTTGGGGATTTGAGATACTCGAACCATGTGATCTTGAACATGATCACACATTAATGACATATGGAAACCTTTATTCCTTCAATATAGGATCTGGCTCATCAAATTCAGTATCTTCCCTTCCTAGTGTGTTTTTTGTTTCACCAAGGTGCATGTAAAGCCTTACTCCACAGAATAGTTGTACACCTATTCTAGATCCTCTCCTGCCTAGTTTTCTTGGAGTTTCTTACCACTCGCATGATCCCTTATTCTTAGTGTAAGGGGAACATTGATCCTTTGATCATCTTCGATCCTTTTATCATCCATGTAAGGATTTATTCTTCCTCCCTTTACTTGTGCATCATGTGGGGTGGGTGTACTAATGATTACTTATAAGGAATAACCAAATCATTTTCATTAAAAATTAATAAATAAGGGTTGGGGAAATTAATGATAAAAAGATAGCAATACTTCTTATAATAACAGGAATGAAATTGAATATGGGTCGACATGGGTTACTAATTTTATCCATTATCTTTAATTTTATTTATAGTTTTTATAGGTGTATGCATTATAAAATTCATGGTTGTTGGTGGAATTTTTTTGCACACCGGTATTGTTCTGTTTTTTTAAATTCTTAACAAATGGATGTAACATGAAATATGATTAATCATGTACATTATGTTAATTGAAATGTGTTCCATGTAATTAAAACCCTTGTGTGATCACCCCAATTTATCAATTGGACGTAAAGAATAGTGTTTATTGAATTTGAATATATCTTGATGATAGGTGTGGCTGAGTGTTGTGTTCTGTTGGGTTTTGTGACCTTGTGTGATTTGTGTGGTGCACCTATTAAGAGCACGGTTATGGGTACAGGGGTGGGCATGAGAGTTGGTTATGTGAGGAGAGAGTGGTATGCATGTGTAGTTGTTCTATGGTTTGAATGTAGTTGTTCTAGAATTTTTATGTGTGGTAGTACATGGGGTGTGTTGGTTTTTTAGTTTTACAACTGATTTATTGTGGAATGGATTTACTTGTAGGTAGTGGAGCTTCCTTTGTTTGTGTTATGGCCATCGAGAAACATTCAGAAGTAGAACTATGGTGTAGTTATGAACTTGTTGTGCGGTGGGACTACATCTGCAAATTTTTTGGGTAATAGGTATTCAGGGATAGGTTGTGAAAGAAGGATTTTACGGTATGACATTGATGAAAGATAGTTGGATGTTGTTGAACCGGGGTGTGCAGTAATACTACACATAATTTTTTTGTTGTTTTTGTATGATAATGGTTGGTAGTTTCTTTGTAGTGTTTTAATAAATTAAGTTGAATCCCCTTAAATAAAATAATGGAAAGTGATTTAATTAAAAGGGTTTGGGTTTATGCTTGGCAGTGGGTGTTTTGTGGTTGTGCATGTTGGGGTAGCAGCAAAAGTCGTACTGGTGGGATCGTTTGGTTGGTTGTTTGAAATCTATAGGATGGGCTGCGTGTTTGATTACCTATATGTACAAATTTGTGGTCCTTATTATTTCTATATTCACCCCACCCCTGTTGATCACCATGTGCCAAACACCCCCATTTCATGGGGGATAGTGTATTTCTCAACATCTCGATGGGAGGATGGATGGCTGGTTATTGGAATTCTTCCTCACCCCCTCTTCCAAGTTCTAACCACTCTAACATATCCCAAAAGGCTATAATGTCTTGAGGCCTACCATATTCCCAGATCCTTTGGAAAGGTTTATTGTGGATGATGGGCCTATGTGTTTATGAGTCTTGTTTATTTTCCCATGTGTCATTGGGATGAGGCCTAGGTGTCTTCGGGTGAGTGGAATGATTGTCGAAGTCCGACTATTTTTTGGTGGGATAATGTGTGGTTTGAGGCCCAGGATTTTCCTTGTAGGTTCTTGACATGGTACTGCATATGGGATGATTGGTAGCATCAATATGTTATGTATTAGGTATATGAAATTAACTAGTTAGAAAGTGGTGCATGGGACCCGTATAACGACATGCTTATACTACTACTTTAATTGACTTACGTTATTTGGTGAGTGTAACTTAGTGAGGTTGGGCTGGTTAGTACTCCTTGATAGGTACTTTTAGGTTCTACTATTTTCTCACAGGGACATTAGTATGTTCCCCCACTTGTGCACAGGTGGCTTTAGTTTCCCTACTGAGTATACTCGTATGATCACCCAACATATATAAAAATATTTTTATGTTTCCAAGAATATTCTGAGGACCGTTCTAAACATTACTATCTTAGGCATTGGGAATAGTTATTTTTTCTTCTCAGTCTCTTTTCATTTGGTACATTACTATGTAGCTTTGTGGTACCTTGAATCAGATTTACTTTTGAACATGAATGTGGGAATGCATTTTTTCATTAATTTTATTTTTAGTATTAATAATTTCTTAGTATCTACCATTTTATCACCTAATATTGTTTTGTAAAAAGGTTAATGACTACAATATTATGTCATATTTTATACCCTTGGTGCAGGTCACTACTCTGGGGACTATTGATGGCTAGACTTGGGGGGTCATTATCACAGCTTCTTCTTGAATAATGAAGGGAGTGGCACTTTTCATTCCCTTCCATCATCTTGAAGAAAGTGGGTCATGGCCTAGTGAAATGTAAATGAGAGGGAATAGATGTGTCCTTATATAGATTCATGACGTCATTGTCTTTTCATAAAGTTTGTTAATGATCTGTGAAAAGAATTATTCAAGAAGTGATATTGATTGGTGAGCACAATTTTTTCCTTGATGATAATGATGAATTATATTATAGTAAAACATGTGAGATATGTACAAATAAAAATATCATGAAATATATCTATTCCAAGATAAAGGTAAAAATGAGGAAATTGAGATAGGTAGATCTACTTAAGGATTATGATTTCTCCATACAATAGTACCCTGGGAAGGCTAATATGGTAGTTGGAGTGTTGAGTATGAAGGATTATAGAATTATGAATAATATAAATAATAAAAAATATTATATATTTAGGGACATATTAAATCTAGGAATGGAAATTATTGGGGAAGTATAATATCATTGCTTTTCCAAATATTTTCAAAACAATCTATATTATAATAGATAAAAAATTCCCAACATTGAGATATGAGTTTTCAAAATAGAATTAATGTTTTTGATTAAGGAATATTGGGGGATTTTAATTATGATGATGGTGTTCTAAAATTTGGAAATATTTTACACATTTAATCAATACTTGATCTAAATAGTGAATTATTAGATAAATATGATATATTGAATTTATCAATACACCATGTAATAAGACTAATTTATCCGGATTCGAAGAAAAACAAATTGTGGGATAATAAAAAATAAAAAATGATAGATAATGTATCAAGATTTGTGATTTTTTAATAGGAAAAGAAGGAGTTGTATCATCATAAAATATTTGTGAAAACGTTACTTATTCATGTGTGTAAATTGAATGATATTACAATGGACATTGTCACTAGACTGAAAAAGGTATATTATAATGAATGGTTCAAAATATTTTATTGTTTATTACCTTACCATGTTCATGTATTTACATAACATAAGGGATGATTAATATCTTAAACACCTTACATGTATCTATATTATTGGGGATTTTAAACTTCACAAAACACTTTTAATTGTATGTAATCAGGATCTGTAGTTTACATCGAGATTCTAGAAGTGTGTTCAAATGTTTCTTGACACCGAGCTATGTTTGAGCACCACCTACCATCCTAAAAAATATGGATTTTCTAAATGTATTATACATACATATAATATATATTTAATTCATTCTTTATTGACTTTCAAGGTATGTGGGATCATATTTTATGTTTTCTATAATTTTCATATAAGATTAGCTTTCATTCAAGAATAAAAATGGAACCGACTCAAGAATTATATGAAAATTGGTGTCATACACTGAAATTTTTGGATGATATCAATTAAAGGAATATTGTAGTCATATATCTTATTTGGGAGACAATAGTGAATGTGTAGACTATTTAGAATCATAGTAAGGAAACTCAAAGTAGAAAAAAAAGTTTTGTTGATAATCGAAGGCATGGTTTAAACTTTTAAATGGATGATCATTCTTTATTTAATTTATCTCAATAGAGTGTAATTATAAGATTCATAAAAATGGGAAACTACTTCCATTTTATATCAAGCCTTTTAAAATTTTTGAAAAAATTTGATATCTGGATAATTCAATAAAAGATCCACTTAACCTCTATAATGTCCATGATATGATATATATATATATATATATATATATATTTATTGAGGAATAAACTTCTTTATCCAATGAATATTCACACCTATATGGAAAAATAATTTAAAACATAGTTATCTTACAATGAAGATATGTTCCAAGTTTAGGACACTAGCGAACAAGTGTTTAGAAATTGAAAGCCTATGTGGGTAAAGGTACTTTATGGAAATCAGAAGATAAAAGATGATACATGGGAACCTGATGGATTATGAATAATAACTACCAAAACTTTTACATGAAGTAACATTAGTGAAATATCTAAGATGAAATTTTTTATAGAGGAGGTAATAATTTAACATCCAAGATTCAATTATAATATGTTTTTCTTTTGAGAGAAATAATAACACAATACACATAAATTTATTCAAGAAAATGATTAATTCCTAAATAATCATTTGTAGAAACTTAATTTTTTTTATATTAATATCATTTATTAAATCCATATTCAAATATTTTCTTATAGATAATTTTGGGGATTTTTCTAAAAAATATCTTAAATAAAATAGTGAAAAATAATGATTTTTAAGAAAATTGTGTTCTCTTTTCATGTATTTCCAAAGAATAATTTTCTTATTAGTTTTAAAATACCATTACATAATTTAAATTCAAAATAATTAATCTAATGTTATTATGATAAACATTATAGTTCAATTTAGAATAAAAATAACTCTACAAATAAAATTATTTTTTTGGATAACAATTTCTATCAAATTTTATGGGTTTATTTATAAATTATTTTCTAACACTTATATAAATTTTATTTGATATAATAAATTCAATATTTTTAAAAAGAGTAAATATAATTATTTAATATTTTCAACATAATTCATTGTCATAATAACTACTAAATGTGGATAATATCGATCACCTTAGTCAAGGGTAAAATAGGTTAAAAGGGTAAAAATAAAGGGACAAGGCTTCAAAATAACCCAAAACACTTAATTAAACCACAATTGTCTTTTTTATTTCACCAATAACCATATAATATTCTAATATGATCCATTTTAGAGCTATTATTTTTAATTAAATAAGTAATATATTTTAATCTTTTAAAAAATGTTGTGTCTGTCATCTCCCTCACTTATAAAAGGAAACCACCCATCATATCATAAAAACATTAATACACATCTATATTGGACAATACCTAACCAAATACCTTAATAACATACCCCAAAAAGATATTATTTCCCTTTTTTGATCTAAAAAACAACCTCATAAAGCATCAAGTGTAAGACAATGGAGGTTTTCCAAAGAAGAGGTATAGTTTTTTCTGAGTGTTTTCATTTTATTTCATCCTATACCTCATTCAATTATATGACAGAAAAGATTATATAATGAAATAATTATCCCCAATATACATATATTTTATTATGTTAATTTTTATAACTTTATTCATCTCCTTCTCTATCAAATGGGAAATGAAATCTTTATTCATGGATACATGTGAATTACTGCCTCAGGAAGGAATGTATATCATTTGTCATCACCATCATTCATAGTTGGATATTATGTTGTATACAATTTTCATATATAATATTTATGAAATTATTATTGTTTTTTAAATATAATATCTCATTTAAATTCTTACACTTCTACTTGTAGAACGAATAATAATGTCCCTCATGCATACTTGTGGCCTACCTTCTCTATAAAGTGACACGAATCATTTTTCTTGTATTACTTTAAATAATGATATAAATTATTTATATAATTAATACATATTATATTTATATCATGATTCAATATCCAGATATTATGGAACAATGAAAAATATGGAAGGATGGAAGCTAACAAACAAAATATCACATGAAAAACGAAATAGTTAACACTAAGACATAAAGATTTTTAAAAAATTTTGTTAATAAATGAGTTTTTATATGTTATAATTGGATCATATATTATATTAAAATTACTGATATGGTTTTATTATAAAGTTATAAGAAATTTCAATTTTCCTTACAGGATGTTTAAAATAACTTGTGATGCAAGTTACACCTGAGGTAAGGGTTTATTTAACATTCAAATTTTTATTAAAGATTATTTATGATTATGTTTCATTTAGGTGAATTATATAATAATTTTATCTTAAACAGAATTTATTTTATTCTATTACACTAATTTATATAAATTGTAAAATTTCCATTCATTTTCATCTCTCTATGTACTCAAAATTCTAAAATAATGTGTTTATGTAAATCAAACAATATAACACTATTCAATCAGGATTATTTTTCTTCAATTTACATATTATCATTAAAATAATTATATTGAGCTTATTAATTTTCTACAGCAATTTAATAATTATTTTTCAACCATATTTACCTTTCTAGAAAATATTTAAAAAATAATCATTAATTCATTTTATGAATAGGGGAATTATTACAGAGATGGTTAATAGAATAATTATTTTATCATACACTACATGAATAGGTTTTACCATTTTCATGAATACTATTTGTATTGAATATTACTTCACGTGTTTTCATGTTTACACATTTAATATATTTTTTCTAATAATTTTTTAAATTTTTATGTTTTAAATAATTGATTTCAAAATAAAAATCGTTTTCCCCTTATGAAACTTTTCAATGATCTATTAAAAGTATTTTTATATATGTAATGAACCAATAATGATTCTTATAATTTAATGAGAAAATATTATATTAATACTATCCATTCAATTTCTATGGATGGATTATGATCATTTATACTAAGAACATATTGAAATTTTATATGCCATTTATTCCAATATGGATAGTTATTCATTATTAAATAATGTTAATTAAGATATATTATTTATTTATATGATAAAAGAATTATAATTATTAAGAGATAATTGGGGAATAGAATTGAATAGTCCCTTGATTCATTAGTAGGTCACATGATATCATACATATTGGTTATTTATCATAGGTTGTGTCTGCTTATGTATGATTTCTTGGAATGGGGACACTATAGTATGTTTAAGGTGTCCAACATTATGTATTCCTTTGTAATGATACCAAATATTGATATCCATGTGATTATTTGAAATTTTATGTTAACCATGGATATGATTCATGGTCATGTGATTAATCATTTTTCATTATTTGATCATTATTTACTCCTTTAATCATATTCAAGGCCTATTATTCTATGATAAAATCCATTGTATAAACTCCTTTAATGAGAATCTAATAACACCCTTTAACTCTATTTTCATCCCCTAGATTCTAGGAAGTGTAAAATTATTAATAAATAAGGATATTCTAGATTGAATAATATTGTTCTCAAATATAATATTGTGTTTCAATTTATGTTTTTAAAATTAAAATGAGTTAAAGAATGTATCCGTTTTTTCAAGAATACAAAAATATTATATCCATTAAAAATGTGATTGATTAAACTATGTCCCAATATAATGATGTTAACATAAACTATAGAGAACTAAGGTAGGGGTTTCTGAATCCTTTATTTTATATAGAAGAAGAAAATGTGTAAAAAATTGGATTTACTAAACAACACAAAGAACATTTGGAAAGGGAAAATAAGAGTGTGGATGATTATATGAATTTTAAAAAAAATTGGAATTTTAAGTGGTTTTAGAGATTGTATATGTTTCAATATATTCCTAAATATTTCAATCACAATGAAGTGTAGTAGTTATGATTAGTCATATAAATATATCATTCATATGTACTCATTGGATATATCCTAGTACAAGTGATCCAACTAAAATCTTGGTTTTGGTACATTTCATATTTTTTTATTTGGTTTTGCCATCATGTTCTTACTATAGAAAGAACCATATTGTAATGTCACAGTTCCAGGTACCGCCCAAGGGTGCCCCATACATTGTTGGTCACATGACATCACGCGCATTTCCCCAAATTCCAGAGGCTGCCAAATAGTAATGAGGGTCAATAGCTAGTAGTGGATAAAATATTCCCTCTTTGGTAGAGTATATATATTGGAATAAAAATAGTAAACAATAGTGGAAGAAGTAATACTAACAAAATAAGTAAACAAAAGAATACTGATAGGAATAAAATAGTTTGAGAATATATAAATGATTCTTCTCATATGTATCTAGGAAAGTATCCAAATAAGTCACAATTATAGAAAACAATACAAAATCAAATGTGTAATAGAAAATATGTAAACTCCACCAACATCGCATGCCTCAACTTTGTCCCATGTGCTCCAGCTCTGACAACAATCAAGTACCTGACGATGAAGGGAACATTCCCTTATCTATACCTGCAACAATTTATTCTGTTTGGGTCCAAAAGCATAACCCAAATAGGGTGTTTGATGAATCCTAGTAGGAAACCACCAAAAGATCTATTCTTATCTTTTGGTGAATATATATAGAAGTCAATATGAAAAAATCATTCAAAAAAACTAAGAAGTACTCCAAAGTAAAAAATCATATTGTTTTCAATTTAATTCATTTATATTTATTATTCAATTTTTAAAATAGGTAATCTAAATATATAGAATAATATATATATCCCAACCCCCCACCCTGAGTAAGATTACAAAAACAGATGTCTCGGAAGAATATCTTAACAACCGTGTAAGATCAAGTCATAGCTTGTGATATGGCTCAGCTGAATCATCACAATACTTCAATCATCAATAACTGAACCTATGGGAATTATCACATGGTCTAACCCCTATGGACACACATAGCATAGAGTAAAAATAACAACTTCTTGGTTATCTCTCATGGGCATACCCATGGGTCTACATAAGATTAATAATTTATAAATGACCTCTAGGTAGCTCTCATGGTCAATACCCCTGGGTCAACATAGAATAAATAAATTATAAACAACCTATAGGGTAGATCTCATTGTCACTAACCCTAGCTCAAATTCTACACGAATTCTCTCGTGGTCCTGTGTAAATAAACATGGAAACCCCCATAGTATTCCTCATCTGAGGCTCTCACGGTCTATTAAAAAAACAATGCGCATATCATAACAAGGCAGCACCGGTAATCTATAACTACTACATGGATAATATTCACAATCACAACACGTGAAATTTATATACTCAATAAAACACCAACCTAATCAATTAAAGGCTTGAAAAAAAGGTACGCCTCATAGGAAACCTAGAAAAAATGGTGATAAATAGTCAAACCTAGGAAAAAACCCCATGGGGTGTCCCATAAAAAAGGCATCTTACCTTATGCATATGCTATAACCCATTTTGAATCAATTAAACCATCATAGGTAAATAATAGGGTAAATTTACCAATCATTAAATACCCCAAATGTGGGTATGCGGAACTTTTAACATTTATAATCCAAACACAAACAATGAAAGGAACAACCCACCTACATCGATATCATATGATCGATATACTTGAACACATCCCTTGAATCATCCTAGAAAGATGTACATCTACAAAACAGGTAAAATCAATCATCCAATAATAACTCAAAAGATTGGAAGAATTGGTAAGAGAGGCTCTAATGGAATTGAGAACTCACTGGTGGGATTTTATTTCACCTGACGACATCTCCATCTACGGTAGAATAGGGAACTGGGAGGGGATCAAATTTTTCGGTCATTCTGGCACACTCCTATACAAACCAAGGGGAGAAGAAATATTTTATAGAAATTAGACATGAAGATTCTCCAATTTATCACATAAAAAAATAAGTGGTGTTCTCATTAAATGTACATTACATGTATTACCCTTACCAGGCCCCTTCTTTAGATGGTCTCTGAGGTCACCTACATGTCCATGTACTTAGCCATTACATGGCTAGTACTTGGATGAACGTGATAACTTGGTGCATGATGTGTACTCATAAGTACACAGTGTGTTATTAGAAAATTCACAGTTCATTATTTTTCCTAAAAAAACCTAAAATTATTATCTATACCTGAAATGAATATCTAGGTTCTTAAAAGCTTCCTCCAAAAAGAAATTAGTTATAAAATTTCCCTTCCGAGGGTGGTAAAGAAGAATCTTCAAACAACTCCTACCATTGGGATCTTACATCTGCCAACTAATCCCAATTCTCATCTCGTACTCGGATGTGCTACCATAGCACCCATACCAGAACATCAGATCAGCCACGTAGAACCTTCGTACTATGATCCACAATCTAAATATGGTGCTCCTTAAAGGATGAAACCACCTCCAACATAACCTCCTCAGGTTGAAAAATGTGAGAGTGGTCTAAAAAGTAACACTATAGCTGAGAAACATGGAAGTCGTTGTGCATATCCATGTAACTCTGAGTTAACTGAAACTGATAGGCAACCCACTTGACTCTCTCCAAAATGTCAAAAAACCCAACGTTTCTCTGTGAAAGCATTCCCTATCAACTAATCCTCTTGTTTTCCAACCTCAGTGAGACACATAAAAAATCTAATCTATAACCTCAAACTCTAGAGGTCATCTCCATAAATTATCATAACAATTATGGTGATATTGTGTAGTATACATACTCTTGTTAATCAACTCCACCTGCTTCGTGGTCTCCTGGACAAGCCGACTGTAACGACCCAAAATTTTGAATAAATCTTGTTTCCTAATTTCATGTGTTATTTTTTATACTCAAAAAAAATGTTTTATTTGATAAACATGATTATAAATAAAATGAGACCATTGGTTTTTGAGTGTTATATGACTATCGGTCAATATGACCACCGTGAACAAAATGTTTTGATTATTGTCTCTATGTTTAAGTAATCTTGGTTAATTATTATAGAAAGAAGATTTGATGGCCTCACCTAGTAGCCTTGGGCCGATTGAAGCCCATCTAACAGAGATTGGGAAGGAGGTAGCACCATTGGGCTTTGCTCTGGACCAAATCCAAGCCGAACTTCATCATGTGAAGCTAGAACGGAATCGCCTTCACGAGAAGTTCAAACTGATAGAAATTACTACTCGGGCAATGTTGACTGAGCCGCCCCAAAATTCTATCACCCTAGCACACCTTACTCTTAGGTCCTATGCTGGTATTATAAGGGGTTATGTAACGAGACCGTAATTGCCTTGTGTAATCTTTTTTTTAAATAAAAATTTGGATTTCTTCTTATGATGATGTTTATGAATTTTCAAATGACCGGATAAATATTGTATGCATATTTTTGATGAATTTTAGAAAAAGGATATTTTAAAAATGGTTGTGTAAACCTTAAATAATTAAAAATGTGTAATGATTTTTGAAAAATGGTCTTCTACAATTATGTTCAGTACGAAATTTAGAGTCTAATTAGATCAACTTGATTTTTGATGAATAGTAAATTATGAATAGTGATTTTATGATTAGGATTAGTAATATGACCAAATGGATTAGTAATCTCACTTAAAGAAAGTTTTAAAATAATCTAGGCACCTTGATTAAGTAATGTTATTCAATAAAATAGTTAAATAACGGTTTCATTAATTATTATTCAAGTATTAGTTTTTTTCGGGTGAATAGTGTTTTTTAATTAAAAATTTAATTAAAAATAATTATAAAATTATTTTTATAAAAATGACTTTATTTTTGAACTCAGAGCATCGATATTATGTTATGGTAATTTTTGGGGTTTTTTCTGAAAAAAATGAATTTTCGATGAATAGTGTTTTTATTTAAAAATTAAATTAAAAATATTTAGAAAATTATTTTTATAAAATGGAGTTCATATTTGTAATCAGAGCGTTGATATTTGGTTAAGGTGAAATTTTGGGATTATTCTGAGAAAGTTAAAATTTTGATGAATAGTGAAAATACAGTTTTTAAGTTACGGGTGTTTAATGACATCATTAAATGATGTACTAAGTTTGTAATCAATATGTTCGAATTATGAATAGTGAGATAAGGTATGAGGTGTCTCAAGTGGCCAATACCATGGGCAAATACCATGGGCAAGCCCATGGTTTTGCCAAAACCACTAATGAGGTGTCCCTTTGCCATTAATGCCTTGTCCCCTCACTTTCCCTATAAATACCAAGCCATCCTCTCATCCATTCGACTCCCCACTCTTCCCCAACGAAGTTCTGGTCTCATTACCTCCCAAGGAGTCCTCCCAAGGTGCCCCCAAGCCCTCAAGGTCCCATCCTTTGAGGTTTAAGAGTTACATTTTAAGGTAAGGGATCCGACCCCTCTCTTTCTTTTCAAGTGATCTATTTTATGTCATTCCTTTTATGATCCATGTTCTTATTTTGGAGGATGTTCTTTTATACTCCTCTTACTGCCCTTTTTATGTTCATATGATGAAAGACCCCCTCTTACTATCATCATTTCGTTTTAAGAATGTTTAAGTGGCGCCGTTAGGCTGCCGAATTTTCAAGGGATTCATTCACCTTTCTCTTTTTCAAAGTTCTACTTTCATGTCAAGTCTTTCAAGTTCATTTTAATTATGTTGGGGTATGATCTCTATATTTATCATACTGATATTTTATGATCATATGATGAGAGACCCCATTTGATCTCTTCAATTCAGTATTTTGAAGTTTTAAGTGGCGCCGTTAGGCTGCCGAATTTTTAAGTGGTTCTTCACCCTTCTCGTTTTGAAGTTCTACTTTCATGTCAATTCTTTCAAGTTCCTTTCTATTATGTTGGGGTATGATCTCTATATCTATAATACTGGATTCTTATGTTCATATGATTAGAGACCCTATTTGACCTTGTCAATTCAATTTTGTTGAAGTTTAAGTGACGCCGTTAGGCTGCCGAATTTTCACAAGAGAAATCTTGTTTTTTTTTCTTCCTTTCATGTTCTTCATTTCATATGGTATATTTTCAAATTTCAGTACCATGTTCTTAAATCCCTTATATTGTGTCCCTCTACTGTTTTATGGGTCATTTATGAATGTTTGACCCATGTCCCCTCTCTTCTCAATGTTTTCTAAAACCTTGTAACATAGTCGTTATGCTGCAGAATTTTCGTCGCAAAGTGTCTCTCTCTCTTTTCTAAAAATTATTTTATGTTATAAAGTGAATACTCAAAGCTCTTATTTCTACAGGGGTATTCACATATATATCAAAATGTTCTATTTTAAATTCTGGGATTTACATACATGAAACCCTCTTTCCCTTTCCGTGGGTTTAAAGTGACGTAAAGATCACGTATTTAAAGCAGTTTTTAAAACGTTGTGATTATGAAATGAAACCCATTTATTTTATGCTATGTGGGTTATTTATGAAATGTTTGATGATGATATATGTGGCTCACATGATAATAAAGGAAAATTTAAGGTTGCGCCCTGATAGCGCTCCAATGCATTGGGTAATGATGTAACCACTAGAGATTACAATTTTCACGATACCTTGGTGAATAACCTTGGTAATTTTCAAATGACACCTTGGGGATTGACCTTGGTGATATGTTCATGATTGTCTATGTTAAATGATGTAGCCACATATTAAATTTATGAAAAATGTTGTTTTTATTATGAAATGCCTCATGATTTCTTTCTCATGCCTTAAAGTTCTTTTCATGTCATTATTGAAGTATATCAAGCTCACATGTAAAATGTTCCTCTTGTTTCCCTTACTGGGCCTTCTGCTCACCCTTTATTTTGATGTGTGTTCCCAGGTTATGAGATGCAGTAATGAACCTATGATGAACTTGAGGAGAAGCCTTTCAAGTGTTTAAGAAGAATGTTTTTTTTCTTTCATTTATTATGTTCCTGGTTTCCAAGACACTAAACCTTAAAGATCCTCGGTTTTGTAAAATGTAATGAAAGTTTATGTGATGAAAAGGTGGGATGCTATAGTTGGTATCAAAGGATGGTTTAGTTATTTGTGGAAATTAGGATATAAAAACTTTAGGAAGAACCCTATAGAAGAGTTTAAATATAGGAAATCTCCCTGGTATTTTGGTGAGTATTGAGTAAGGGGTTTCCAAGCAAATACATCCCTGTCTGGATACGAGCAGGTAGAGGTGGCTCTGGCACAGATGTACATAAGGGTAAAACCCGAAAACACCGCTTTGAGCTAGACTCGAATGGGAACTGGTACACGACAACGGGCCTTGCTGCACTCTTGGTTACGACACTCCCGGGGGATATGCTTTGGTAAATTCATAAGCTTAGTATGAACCATTATTAAAGGAACAAAGATAAAATAAAATAAAGATTCACATAAGAATATATGATCATGGATAACCTAGATGGGAACCTAGGGGATCACAAGTTAGGGTATACTTTTCTTCTACAAGTTATCCTTATATGCTTTAAGTTCCTTTTCATGATTATTGGTTAAGTATTTAAGCCTCTAATTATACTTTATCTTCTTAGTTAATGGTGGGAAATGGAATAACGTGTCCCAACAACCAATGTGATAGGAAATGCGACAATTTCCGTATTAATATGTCAGAGTTGATTAGGGGATTAAAAGATGATTATTATTTTGGAAGGCGTTCACTATTTTGGGGACCCTATATGATCGAGGTAAATAGATTACTATAGTATTTTCATTGAGGAGTAAGGTTGACATATATTTTGAAGAATTGATGAATTTAAGGTGGACTTATAGTAATTTAGGTTAATTTTGGGAATGATTAACCTATCTTTGGTAAAATATGTTTAGGTTAGCTACTTTTGTTATAAGATGTTAGGAGTGGTTGATGTTGTCTGGAGATGAACAATGAAGTTGTTTTGGAAGACTATGTTATCAAATCCTTCTTGTATTTGGGTTTCAATCTTAGTTTGGTTTTTTTTAGGAATTTTAAGGACCGTTATTTATGGAGTGGTCTATGATGAACGTTGGGTAGTACCATGGAACTTTGAAGATTTAAAAGTAGGTTCTATTCCTATGGGATTCTTTCTTTTTGAAGAGTTTTTTTACCTTAACCTTTCTGTTTTTGGGATAATGTTTAAAGATAGAAGAAATAGATAGTTAATCTTTTGTAGATTATGTGATTCTATAGAAGATGATTCTTGTGCTTTTATGAGACCAAGTGTTTTTGAATTCTCATAATTTGGCGAAAAGATTAGTGTTGGTAGGGACTTGTTAAAGGATGAAACTCTACTTGAAGGTAGGTATATTTTCTTATGTTTTTGTTCTATGTAGTAAATGAAATCCTCAAAATTATGAAAATAAATGTAAAACAAAAATGTTGTTGGTTTACGTTTCCAACTAGGTAATCAAAGACCGTTTACACACATCATAAGTTTGGGATTTTCTCATGGTTAACTTTTTCTCCTAATCATGTTCTCTATCACTCTCTCTCAGAACTGACCCTTTGTTTTTTCCTCCATGTCCATGTTTTCTTACATGGAACCCGAGTGTGGGTTAACTCGGGTGGCCTTTGTACTTCCTTTTCTTTCTTTTAAAGTAATGGTGTTACTGACTCTTTTTCCGATGTGGGACTTTCAATGAAATTTCAAAACCCAATTTAAGAAAATTGCAAGGTCGCAATTTCTTAAGGGGGGAATATTGTAACGACCCAAAATTTTGAATAAATCTTGTTTCCTAATTTCATGTGTTATTTTTTATACTCAAAAAAAATGTTTTATTTGATAAACATGATTATAAATAAAATGAGACCATTGGTTTTTGAGTGTTATATGACTATCGGTCAATATGACCACCGTGAACAAAATGTTTTGATTATTGTCTCTATGTTTAAGTAATCTTGGTTAATTATTATAGAAAGAAGATTTGATGGCCTCACCTAGTAGCCTTGGGCCGATCGAAGCCCATCTAACAGAGATTGGGAAGGAGGTAGCACCATTGGGCTTTGCTCTGGACCAAATCCAAGCCGAACTTCATCATGTGAAGCTAGAACGGAATCGCCTTCGCGAGAAGTTCAAACTGATAGAAATTACTACTCGGGCAATGTTGACTGAGCCGCCCCAAAATTCTATCACCCTAGCACACCTTACTCTTAGGTCCTATGCTGGTATTATAAGGGGTTATGTAACGAGACCGTAATTGCCTTGTGTAATCTTTTTTTTAAAATAAAAATTTGGATTTATTCTTATGATGATGTTTATGAATTTTCAAATGACCGGATAAATATTGTATGCATATTTTTGATGAATTTTAGAAAAAGGATATTTTAAAAATGGTTGTGTAAACCTTAAATAATTAAAAATGTGTAATGATTTTTGAAAAATGGTCTTCTACAATTATGTTCAGTACGAAATTTAGAGTCTAATTAGATCAACTTGATTTTTGATGAATAGTAAATTATGAATAGTGATTTTATGATTAGGATTAGTAATATGACCAAATGGATTAGTAATCTCACTTAAAGAAAGTTTTAAAATAATCTAGGCACCTTGATTAAGTAATGTTATTCAATAAAATAGTTAAATAACGGTTTCATTAATTATTATTCAAGTATTAGTTTTTTTCGGGTGAATAGTGTTTTTTAATTAAAAATTTAATTAAAAATAATTATAAAGTTATTTTTATAAAAATGACTTTATTTTTGAACTCAGAGCATCGATATTATGTTATGGTAATTTTTGGGGTTTTTTCTGAAAAAAATGAATTTTCGATGAATAGTGTTTTTATTTAAAAATTAAATTAAAAATATTTAGAAAATTATTTTTATAAAATGGAGTTCATATTTGTAATCAGAGCGTTGATATTTGGTTAAGGTGAAATTTTGGGATTATTCTGAGAAAGTTAAAATTTTGATGAATAGTGAAAATACAGTTTTTAAGTTACGGGTGTTTAATGACATCATTAAATGATGTACTAAGTTTGTAATCAATATGTTCGAATTATGAATAGTGAGATAAGGTATGAGGTGTCCCAAGTGGCCAATACCATGGGCAAATACCATGGGCAAGCCCATGGTTTTGCCAAAACCACTAATGAGGTGTCCCTTTGCCATTAATGCCTTGTCCCCTCACTTTCCCTATAAATACCAAGCCATCCTCTCATCCATTCGACTCCCCACTCTTCCCCAACGAAGTTCTGGTCTCATTACCTCCCAAGGAGTCCTCCCAAGGTGCCCCCAAGCCCTCAAGGTCCCATCCTTTGAGGTTTAAGAGTTACATTTTAAGGTAAGGGATCCGACCCCTCTCTTTCTTTTCAAGTGATCTCTTTTATGTCATTTCTTTTATGATCCATGTTCTTATTTTGGAGGATGTTCTTTTATACACCTCTTACTGCCCTTTTTATGTTCATATGATGAAAGACCCCCTCTTACTCTCATCATTTCGTTTTAATAATGTTTAAGTGGCGCTGTTAGGCTGCCGAATTTTCAAGGGATTCATTCACCTTTCTCTTTTTCAAAGTTCTACTTTCATGTCAAGTCTTTCAAGTTCATTTTAATTATGTTGGGGTATGATCTCTATATTTATCATACTGATATTTTATGATCATATGATGAGAGACCCCATTTGATCTCTTCAATTCAGTATTTTGAAGTTTTAAGTGGCGCCGTTAGGCTGCCGAATATTTAAGTGGTTCTTCACCCTTCTCGTTTTGAAGTTCTACTTTCATGTCAATTCTTTCAAGTTCCTTTCTATTATGTTGGGGTATGATCTCTATATCTATCATACTGGATTCTTATTTTCATATGATGAGAGACCCTATTTGACCTTGTCAATTCAATTTTTTTGAAGTTTAAGTGACGCTGTTAGGCTGCCGAATTTTCACAAGAGAAATCTTGTTTTTTTTTCTTCCTTTCATGTTCTTCATTTCATATGGTATATTTTCAAATTTCAGTACCATGTTCTTAAATCCCTTATATTTTGTCCCTCTACTGTTTTATGGGTCATTTATGAATGTTTGACCCATGTCCCCTCTCTTCTCAATGTTTTCTAAAACCTTGTAACATAGTCGTTATGCTGCAGAATTTTCGTCGCAAAGTGTCTCTCTCTCTTTTCTAAAAATTATTTTATGTTATAAAGTGAATACTCAAAGCTCTTATTTCTACAGGGGTATTCACATATATATCAAAATGTTCTATTTTAAATTCTGGGATTTACATACATGAAACCCTCTTTCCCTTTCCGTGGGTTTAAAGTGACGTAAAGATCGCGTATTTAAAGCAGTTTTTAAAACGTTGTGATTATGAAATGAAACCCATTTATTTTATGCTATGTGGGTTATTTATGAAATGTTTGATGATGATATATGTGGCTCACATGATAATAAAGGAAAATTTAAGGGTGCGCCCTGATAGCGCTCCAATGCATTGGGTAATGATGTAACCACTAGAGATTACAATTTTCACGATACCTTGGTGAATAACCTTGGTAATTTTCAAATGAAACCTTGGGGATAGACCTTGGTGATATGTTCATGATTGTCTATGTTAAATGATGTAGCCACATATTAAAGTTATGAAAAATGTTGTTTTTATTATGAAATGCCTCATGATTTCTTTCTCATGCCTTAAAGTTCTTTTCATGTCATTATTGAAGTATATCAAGCTCACATGTAAAATGTTCCTCTTGTTTCCCTTACTGGGCCTTCTGCTCACCCTTTATTTTGATGTGTGTTCCCAGGTTATGAGATGCAGTAATGAACCTAGGATGAACTTGAGGAGAAGCCTTTCAAGTGTTTAAGAAGAATGTTTTTTTTCTTTCATTTATTATGTTCCTGGTTTCCAAGACACTAAACCTTAAAGATCCTCGGTTTTGTAAAATGTAATGAAAGTTTATGTGATGAAAAGGTGGGATGCTATAGTTGGTATCAAAGGATGGTTTAGTTATTTGTGGAAATTAGGATATAAAAACTTTAGGAAGAACCCTATAGAAGAGTTTAAATATAGGAAATCTCCCGGGTATTTTGGTGAGTATTGAGTAAGGGGTTTCCAAGCAAATACATCCCTGTCTGGATACGAGCAGGTAGAGGTGGCTCTGGCACAGATGTACATAGGGGTAAAACCCGAAAACACCGCTTTGAGCGAGACTCGAATGGGAACTGGTACACGACAACGGGCCTTGCTGCACTCTTGGTTACGACACTCCCGGGGGATATGCTTTGGTAAATTCATAAGCTTAGTATGAACCATTATTAAAGGAACAAATATAAAATAAAATAAAGATTCACATAAGAATATATGATCATGGATAACCTAGATGGGAACCTAGGGGATCACAAGTTAGGGTATACTTTTCTTCTACAAGTTATCCTTATATGCTTTAAGTGCCTTTTCATGATTATTGGTTAAGTATTTAAGCCTCTAATTATACTTTATCTTCTTAGTTAATGGTGGGAAATGGAATAACGTGTCCCAACAATCAATGTGATAGGAAATGCGACAATTTCCGTATTAATATGTCAGAGTTGATTAGGGGATTAAAAGATGATTATTATTTTGGAAGGCGTTCACTATTTTGGGGACCCTATATGATCGAGGTAAATAGATTACTATAGTATTTTCATTGAGGAGTAAGGTTGACTTATATTTTGAAGAATTGATGAATTTAAGGTGGACTTATAGTAATTTAGGTTACTTTTGGGAATGATTAACCTATCTTTGGTAAAATATGTTTAGGTTAGCTACTTTTGTTATAAGATGTTAGGAGTGGTTGATGTTGTCTGGAGATGAACAATGAAGTTGTTTTGGAAGACTATGTTATCAAATCCTTCTTGTATTTGGGTTTCAATATTAGTTTGGTTTTTTTTTAGGAATTTTAAGGGCCGTTATTTATGGAGTGGTCTATGATGAACGTTGGGTAGTACCATGGAACTTTGAAGATTTAAAAGTAGGTTCTATTCCTATGGGATTCTTTCTTTTTGAAGAGTTTTTTTACCTTAACCTTTCTGTTTTTGGGATAATGTTTAAAGATAGAAGAAATAGATAGTTAATCTTTTGTAGATTATGTGATTCTATAGAAGATGATTCTTGTGCTTTTATGAGACCAAGTGTTTTTGAATTCTCATAATTTGGCGAAAAGATTAGTGTTGGTAGGGACTTGTTAAAGGATGAAACTCTACTTGAAGGTAGGTATATTTTCTTATGTTTTTGTTCTATGTAGTAAATGAAATCATCAAAATTATGAAAAGAAATGTAAAACAAAAATGTTGTTGGTTTACGTTTCCAACTAGGTAATCAAAGACCGTTTACACACATCATAAGTTTGGGATTTTCTCATGGTTAACTTTCTCCTAATCATGTTCTCTATCACTCTCTCTCAGAACTGACCCTTTGTTTTTTCCTCCATGTCCATGTTTTCCTACATGGAACCCGAGTGTGGGTTAACTCGGGTGGCCTTTGTACTTCCTTTTCTTTCTTTTAAAGTAATGGTGTTACTGACTCTTTTTCCGATGTGGGACTTTCAATGAAATTTCAAAACCCAATTTAAAAAAATTGCAAGGATGCAATTTCTTAAGGGGGGAATATTGTAACGACCCAAAATTTTGAATAAATCTTGTTTCCTAATTTCATGTGTTATTTTTTATACTCAAAAAAAATGTTTTATTTGATAAACATGATTATAAATAAAATGAGACCATTGGTTTTTGAGTGTTATATGACTATCGGTCAATATGACCACCGTGAACAAAATGTTTTGATTATTGTCTCTATGTTTAAGTAATCTTGGTTAATTATTATAGAAAGAAGATTTGATGGC